>KZ857211.1:0-688516 GCA_003351005.1 Cystobasidiaceae sp. HBUAS51001 | reverse complement strand
CTGGTTTCTAATCTACCAGACAATGTTTCAGGCTTTGCCCCCCCCCCCCCCCTCTCTGAGAACGCTGCCTCAAGCGCCTTCTGCCTCTGGGTCGTAGCGCTTTGCTACGTCCCAAAGACCTTGCTGAACGCCCAGGAATTCTTTGGCCATAGCATCAGACGGACATGCTTTCGGCCTGAAGCCTCGGAAAGCGCGTTCCTTCTGTTGCCCTTCCCAGACGAGATAGCAAAAGTTGTCGGCGAGATTATGCGGCTCCTCGATGTCGTCGTTGCCATTGACTTGGGCGCTCTCGGCAGGCGGCGGTGGAGCTACTTCCTCCTCGCCATCTGCCGTTGGTGTGCCTGCTGCCGGTACTGCTTTCGCGGCCGACGCTTCCTTCCACTTGATGCGATCCATCATCAGGTGGGTGTAGGCACGGACACCCTTTTGGCCGCCTTCAACGTAGACGAGCTGGAACTTGGGGTTGAAGACGAGCACCCCTGAGAGACCATTCTGGTCTGCATTCTTGCGCACTTTGAACTTGTGACCCCCGTCTGAAAGGTACCGGACCTTGAAGACTGCTGCAAAGATGCCCTTTGACTGATCCTGCTCCTTTTTCTTCTCGAGCTTTTCTTTGCGTTGCTCGTCTGTGAGCTTTCGCTCCTCGTTGGACTTGTCGTGACCGACCTGCCTCGCCATCATCTCCTTCCTGACTCGCGCTTCCACCTTGGTGGGATCCGAGACTGCTTCTTGCGTGAGCACACGGTACATATTGGAGATCTTGACTTTGTCGGGCGGTGGAGGAGCCAAACCCATTCGAATGCGGTCTTGCTGGTCTTTGTGCTCAGCAGCTCTCCTGTTTCGCCGCAGCTTCTTCATCTCCTTCTTCGTCAAGAAGAGTGCACGAGCGGGCTGCTGATGCTTGTCACCCGGCGCAGGTATCGGAATAGGATGCTGAATGAGAGCAGTGACAGACGACAGATCGAGATGACTGAGCACCCGTTTGACGCCTTCATCGGTACTTAGGTCGACATTGTCCGGCACGTCGTCGTAGGTCTTGTTCGGCAAGAAGGCCGAATCCCACCACTCCACGTCCGGAGGTGGTGGTCGCTTGATGAGCGCACCGCTCTCGATATCGTCCTGCAGGCCTGCCCTTTTAGATGCTTCCGCAATTCGAGCCTTGAGCGCCTCAAGCTTCTGCTCTTGTCGCATCTGTTCGGCTATGCGCGTGAATTTGCCTTTTTGGTTGAACCTGAGACGCTTGTTGGTGCTTCTTTCCTTGGGTGCATTCTCTCCTGCTATGCTCCTATCGAAGTAAGGATTGTAACCTGGCGGACCCGTAGGTAAGCTTGGAGTGCCTTCTTTTGACGTAGATGCAACGGGCTGGACATAGCGATTGGGCTGTTGCACCGAAGCGGCTTGCCTTGCATTAGCTTTGATAGTTGCGAATTTAGGTGCCATAGGCTTGTAGCGATCCTTGGCTGCTCTGGCTTGGTACGCATCGTTGTTCGCTAGAAGAGGATGAATGCCTGAAGCCTGACCTGGGGTTGAAGGACGCTCTTCCGGCGTTGATTCAGCCTTTCCAGTCGCCTGGTGACAGAGAGAAACGACGGAATGAGTATACAAGCTCGCTAAAAGAACACCGAGCCATCGACACATTCTTACAAGGTATGGATTGGCAGCTCGAGCTGTTCTAGCTTTCATAGCTTCAATCTTCTTCCTGGCTTCCGCGATTGCTGCAGCATGCGAGCCTGCGGCCGGGGCAGCCGCTGGAGGTGGTGTTGGAGACGCCTCATTCTTGAGCTCTGATGGCCTTGTTACAGCCGGCTGCGCTGGTGCTGGGGTAGCTGCGCCTCCAGCAGCGCCAGACTTGAAGCCAGCGAACTTGGCTGCAAACTTGGCCCTGGCGGCAGCGATAGCGGCGGCAGCAGCCTGTATATCGCACAAAGGTTACATGAGATCAGCAAGAGACGATCTGAACGCAAGTTTGACAGATATCTCGGACTCACATCGTTTACTGGGCGCGCAGGTGCAGGAGCTGGATTCGCGATGTTCTCGAGATCACCTTTCGGCGGCAAGAACGAGGGTTGAGCCTGGTGCAGCACCGGAAGCAAACAGGCATTAGGATTCTGACGATGGTATGAAGTTGTTGTGCTTACAGCTCCAGCCCTGTATGCACGGAAATGTAGGTGCATCAGCTACGCACTTGGTTGGCCGCCTGGCCCAGACGCATGCCACTTGTCGAACTCACACTCGCGGCTTCTTTGCCGACGGCGAAGCTTGCTCCTGCTCTTGCTGCGTGAGGCCACGCTTCTTGCTATCTGCAGACATGCTTGCTGCAGCGGGTCATTCGGTCGCAACAAGACTGTCCATCGTCAGGGGCTGTGATTGACTTGCCAGAGTTCATCGATCACGGTCTGCGCTTCGGGCTCCCATCCACAGGCTGCTTCTCTATTCCCGTGAGCGTCTCTACGATGTTGCCATTAGGTTGTTGAAAAACAGACAACTTCGCTGGATCAATGAAGACGCGAGGACGGGTTTGGAGACGTTTATTACAGAAAATGGCTTATGATGGTGCTTTTGGACATGCTATGTTGGACTGACTAACGATGTATTAACACTTGCGGGCGGTATATCGCCTCAGGCAGGCTGAGCCTTGCAAGACTGGATCGAGCTGGAAGTGCACAGATCTCTACCAAGCTACCAACGCCGCGGAACAAGACTGCCTTCGCATATACCGCGTTGACGATGTCGAGTCAAGGCATCTCCGCGTGCAAAGCCTTTCCCGCTGTGGGCAGACCAGTCAGGTCAGGCAAGACACATGCAGTGGATAGTTGGTCAAGCTTACCAGACGCATTGGAATGGCTTGGAGCCAGAATGTATCCGCACATGGCGCGTAAGATCATGAGCGCGCACGAATGAGGCGCCGCTGTGTGTGCGAGCAGTGCTTAGATTGTGATGCTAGTAAAGCAGCCATGCTGGAACTCACCATGCATCATAGGGGCAAGCGAAAGGCTTGTCTTCTAGATGGGTCTGGATGTGGCTTTCCACAGCACTCTTGCGAGGGAACTCTTTCCCGCAACCAGGAATAGAGCAGAGGTACATGCGTTGTGGTTTGCCCTTCTTCGTCTGTCTGGAACCTGCTCCGACAGAGTAGAATGTCGCGAGCATATCTTTGCTGATACCGCCTTGCGGCTTCAGGTAACCCGTCTCGGGATCCGGCGATAAAACGCCTGCCACCGCTGCAGGATCATCCCCACAGCCCGACGGTGCCGGTGATGTCGCCAGGTACTGTACAGGGAAAGCTGGAACAGGCGGCGCTCGAGGCGAGACCTGGAAGACGTTCTGGCGCACCGCCTGAAGATTCGGCAAGGATGTCTTTGGTTTCGGCCCCGGACGCAGACGAGCAGGATTTGGATTGACAAGTGACTGGAGGACAGCAGCTGGGGAGCTGGGAGCAGCCTTGCTTGGGCTGAACAGTCGATTTCCCACAACGCTGTTGGAGCGTTTGCGAGGCGGAGGGCGATCGTGCGAATCGTCTGGATCATATTCGTCGTCCTCGTTTTCGGGGTCAGACGAACTGCCTTCGTAGCGACGAGCATTCGACTCCATTCCGCCATCATCGTTCTCTTGATCGCTATCCTCGGCATAGTTGTTGGTCCGCCCCCTCTTGAGGGAGACTTTTCTGGGTGAGGGCGAGGTGATGCCGAATGCATCCTTAAACCCGTCGGAATAGCCCACACCGAGATCAGGCGCACTCTTCATGCCACGAAGGCGGCGAGGGGAAGACATAGGTCTGCCATTGTTGGCAGTGAGCGGGAAAGAATCCTGGTATTGCGGCTGAAAGTGCGCAGATTGTGGACTTAGGAGACCATTGTTGTAGCCATTGTCTTGCTGCATAGGCCGCATGGCTGGATCATAATTCGACAGACTTTCGTTTGTCTGCTGCTGATAGGTGTACGGCGCCCACGTAGACTGCGCTGGCGACGTAGCAGTAGCATGTTGAGGGCTGTATGGCGGGCTAGACACCCAGCCCATGTTCTGCTGTGCTTGCTGTGCGTGATTTGGCGAGAAGACCTGTTGAGCATGCATCTGCATCTGGCTCTGCTGACCAGATGCGGACTGCTGCGAGCCCAATAGGCTAGCCAGAGCCTGATCAATGGACTGCGACTCTTCAAAGAGCGGTGTTGTGGAGACGCCAAACATTTGATCCTCCGAGAACACACTCGAGTGAGTACTGGTCGCCGAATGCGGAGGCGGCGAAAGAAGTCCATTGCTCGAACCTCCGTGATTCGACATAGAAGCTGAAGAGTATGCGTGAGGTGAAGGGAGACCGAGAACAGAAGCAAAGTCGATGCCGCCAGTAGGCAGAGGGCTCTGGCCACCTTGTTGCGAGGACAGATAATTCTGAATCGTATTGCTTCCGCTGTCGCTCTGGGAGTAGCCTCCAACTGTATTCGCCTGCTCTCCGAATTGCTCGAGCGAAAACTCGAAGCTGGGCACATTTGTATTCGCATACTGGTTCGGCTGGGACTGAATGGGCATGTAATCACTAGCATTCGTTGTCGTCGAGAAGCACGGATACTGTTCTCCTTGCTGTTCATACTGGTTGTAGGACTGTGGGTTGTCTACGCGTATATCCGGGCTGCGATGCTGCATTGGGGAGGTTCTTCCACTATTTCCGCCAGAGACAGGCGGGGTAAGAGGCATAGCCTGGGTCATCCGAATAGGAACCAATTTTCCAGACTGCTTCTTGCTTTCAGGAGAGGGAGAGGGGCTCAACGTAGCGGATCCGTTGGTCTTCACAGTGAGAGACTTCTTGTTTCTAGCTGACTTGGCAGCAGGCGAATGAGGAGGAACATATTGCACAAAAGGCTTGTCGATGTTCTGAATGGATCTCTTGTGGGCAGCGGAGGATGCCGTACGCTGCATGGCACCGGCGGTGACTGGACGAAGGGGTTCAGAACCCGCTTTGGCCATTGGGAAAGACGAGTGGGCAACTGGAGCTTGCAGATCACGCGAGTTCTTGACGCCTCTACCAAGGGTATTGGTAGGTAGTCGTTCGGGATACGGGAGAAAGCTGGAGTTGGCTGCATTTGGCTTTTGGGCACTCTTCATGGCTTTCTCATTGTGCGAGCTGCTTGCACTCGGGTCTTCTGATACGCTGCGGTTGAGAGGCCGGCCATAGATGCGCATGCCACCGTAGTCTAGATCGGTAAACGGCGTTATGCCCTTGCTCTCGGGTAGATCTAGATTGCCATGGTTGACTGAACTTCCTTGCCCTGTAGTGCATGTTTGAATGGTAGCGGAGGTGGAAGCTTGAGGAATGCTCATTGAGGACGTAGCCGGCGCTGACTGGTAGCGTTGCATACCGGGAGCAGACAGCTGATTGACCGCAGCATACTGTTGGCTCTGAGGTTCATAGTAGTTGCTCTGATCTTGCTGATGCTGCTGACTTGACAGACCTTGAGCACTCGATGGTCGAGGCATGGGTGGTAGAGCCGAATTATCAACGTCGAAGCACTGCACTTGCTGCTGACTGCCATGACGCAGAGGTTTGAGTGGGCTTGATCCCAGCTGCTGATTATCGTCTCCCCGGTGGTGCAAGGTCTGGCCAGGTCCGGCGCCTGTCGATGTGCTCCCGCTCTGCTGTCCCCTCACTACTGGTGATGTTAGGTACCCTCCTACTCCGCCAATACCACTCAGATGAGACTTGAGCTTCTTGATCGTACCTGGCTGGGGTGAGCCAACAAGAGCACTGTTGCTTTGCCCGATATCGCTGCGGCCGGGGAAGTGGAAAGCGCCGACATCGTGCGAGTTGCGCTGGACAGTTTGAGAAAGCGGGTTGCTGTTGATACCGCCATTGAGCGCATTGTGAGCATTTGGGAAGATGGAGTCCGAGAAGAGCTCTGTGTTCAGGCCAAAGTCTGGGAGATCGAAGGTGGCGCCTGTATGCATGTAGGAACCCTGGCCGGCATTGTGTGCATCAAAAGCCAGGTCTTCAAAGTGGTTGTCGGAATACATGGCGCTACCAGAGAGGCTGTCAGCGCAGCAAAAACCAGAAGTCGACATTAGAGAGACTGCTCACTGGATGGGATGCTGCTTTGCTGCTGGCCGTGAACAAGCTGGGCTGCCGGGCGCCGCTGCCTGTGCCCCAGCAGTCGGAGCTGAATCGGGATCTGGCAAGCAGGGCCTCTGGCACTATCCGCTGCTCTAGTCTCGCAATGCGTCTTGTGCGTCTTTGTTTTGTTGTTGTGTGGTGAGTGGACCTGGCCCTAGATTGTGGTCCTGCCAGTCGTGTTTACTATCGGCCTGGCGCTGAGTGCCGTCGTCGGTAAACAAAGCAGTCGGGGAAGCGTGGTTGGCTAAAAGAACGTGGGAGCCTGCAAGGCCAGGGTGTTGTAAAAGAGTGTGGTGATGTAAAAGAGTGTGGGTACAGCCAGACGGCGTCGAAAGCTTGTGCAGAAGTTGGTTGCAAAGGACTGAAAAGCTCGTCCTGCTCACTTGTTTTGCCCATCTGCCAGTCGATTGCGTGCCTCAACCCAAATTGCAAAAGACTGCCAAAAGAGCAGCGCGTGTCACCGCCTTTTAGAGTCTGTAGAGCACAGAGGCCGTGCAAGTTGCAATGGTGCTCAGTATGTCTCGTATCATCTGTAGTAGCACAGTCACGTTTGCGCACGAGGGCCGATCATCCTCCGTCTTGGGCATTGCGGTTGTTCGAGCACACCTCTGCCTGGCCAACCGGTGCTATACAGACACACCTGCGTGACACACCATGCCCTCTTTGACGCTCTTCGGAAGCTGGGACTCTCCGTGGAGGTCGGAAGCATGGGAGGCCAAGGATGACCGCCTCCGTGGCGGCAAGAGCAAGAGGCAAGCGCTGCACTGCCCCGAGGCTTGATGACAGAGGCCTAACAACCCTACACATTCAGCCATCTCATCGCTGTACAGCGGTCGGACCACACCACTTTTGCCAATTTCTACGGTGCGTTTGGGGCTTCAGCCACGAAGCCTTGTACCAGCCCACGCCCGACTAAGCTTACAGAATGCGCACTGCAGGTCAACTGGGTACACGAGCTCACTTTCGCCGATCAATTCATATCTCTGGTTGACTCTTGCTCTCATAGATATCAAAACGCTGGGCGGCGCTGGCTTCGCATCGCAAGCCAACCCCACAGCGTGGGATCTTCACGCATTCGACGGACTCAGTATCACCCTGATGCCAACGGCCCCGAGGCCATGTACAGTCTTTACACTCAATTTGAAGACAGAGCTGCCGGCAAAGCGGCCAGATGGCAGGAATGAGAGCACCGTTGTCTACGAATTTGATTTCGATGCAAGCGAGACGATGCAGGCAACATGGGACGTCGAAGCGGGAGCTCAGGGCGCAAATCGTGTCGAGATGTCGAACGAAAAGGACCTTGAAAAGGCTGCTCTGCCCTACGGCAAGGCCAGGACGATACGAGCATTGTGGAAAGACTTTGTGCCCACATATCGAGGCCGGCCTGTACCGAAGGGAGATGCAAAGAAACTAGATCCCAGCCAGATGAGGGAAATCTCGATTATGTGCAGGTCCAACGTCAGTGCACTTCCTCTCTAGATACACAGTAGAGTGCGAGCTCATGTCTTTGCTTTCTGGAAATCAGTTTGGAAAGCAAAGTGGCGATTTCAACCTCTTCATAGCAGATATCACCGCTTTTAAGGACCAGTCGACCTTGTTACAACGAGCCGGAACGTCGGTCGCGATGTTTTGGACATGGCTGACGAACTTGTTCCTTGGAATCTTTGGGTCAAGAGCGGGTGGACGCGGTTTCATTCGCTTGTGACAAAGGAGGCCTCACTGCAAGGATGAAATCGACTGTAGCATGGAGGCCAAGAGACTTGTCGATAAAAGATTGACAAAAGATTGACAACAACAGTGATACAAAGATAGACGCCGAGCAATTCACTAATCGCTGTCACCCATATCTATGAGATCTTTCCAATCGTCGGCGCTCGCAAAGGCAGGAAGATGCTTGAGTTTGCGCTTCTTATTCTTATTCTCCTTGTTCCGCGCCTTCTTATCTTCTGGCAGACGCATGCCCTCCGCCAGCTGAATTTCCTCATCGCTACCCACGAGATCTTCCTCGTTGTCTTCGAAAGTGGGGACGTCGTCCAGGTCTTCGTCATTGTGCGCGTAAGGCACCTCGAGTTCATCAGCCTCATCGGCTTCGTCCTCTTCATCCTCTTCATCTTCATCCGCCATTTCGAAGTCTGAATCAACACGCAATTCATCGTTCTCCTCGTCTCCATCGTCCGCTTCATCGTCATCGTCGTCCTCGCCTGCCAGTACAGCGTCCATAGCGGCATCTTCTTCACTGTCGTCCGAGTATGCAAAGTCTGCAACACTGCCACCGTCCGAGTCTTCGGCGGATTCGTCAGAGTCCGCCATGAGATCAGCGTCTCCATCAGCTGGAGGCATCGTGGCCTTCATGGCTTTCCACACTTCTGCCTCCTCCGCATCGCTATCTTCTGACTCGTCCTCGAGATCGCCATCGCTGGGCAGAATGTCCGCAGCTTCCGCATCATCGTCACCAATGCTGATCTCATCATCGGATTCAAAGTCGCTATCGTCCGCTCCAGCCTGCGATTTACGCTTTCGCTTCTTGTCGACCTTGCCCTGCTTCTGGGTTTCTTCTGCAAGCTTCTGGTTGAAGAAGCGGTGGAAAAAGAGCTGATCAACAGGAATATCCTGCTCTGCCCTCTTTACAAACTTCTCGTCGTTGAATGGGGTCTCGGCGGTGATAGTTGGGGCAGAAACACCCCTGCGCATGAGGACCATACCATTGCGATCCATACCATTCGCGCCTGGCTTCATAACTGACGCACTGCCTTGCGCAGCCTTCTTCGGATTTCGGTACACGAAACGGTCCAAGAAGTGTGACAGCGTGTGGAGCTCAAGATCTGGTTTGGTCGTGATCGTCTGGCCAAGCAGAAGTTGCGATGCATGCAGAGCGACCGAGGGGTGGTAATGCGACAGCAAAGGGATGATCTCCCAGAGACAGCTGTACTCGGCATAGGCGTACTGTGGGTCGCGCTTCCGACCATCATATGATCTCGTGTCTCGTTTGGTTGGCGCACCTTGTGCTTCATTGGCGCCCTTGAGATCCTTGGACTGCTCTTCAGGGTTCTCTTCCTCACTGTCAGAATCCGGAGCATCCTTGAACACCTCAAGTTCGTCATCTGCTTCTTCTGGCTCGGAGAACATCTTGCGCAGACCTGGGGTAATGGCAAATAGCTACAAAAGCGTTGGTCAGCATAGTCCGCAGTCATTGCCTCTTGCACTCACTTCGCCAAGAAGGAAGAGAGCACCACAGACAAAGGCAGGCTGATAGAATGCCAAGATCTGCATAATCCGCTTGACGAAGGCTGCCACTCGGTTGGAAGAGGTGTCGGCTTTGAGGGCTTTGAACAGCAAATTCAGATACATGGCCTGTTTGGAGCACTCTGCCAGGCGGGGATCAATGAGCGTTTCGTAGAGTACGCGATAGAAGCGGTCAGAGACGCTCTGTTGGCGAGACGACACTTGGAAGACCAGCGCGAGGGCCTGGATCCCTACGTTGAAGGTGCCAGTATGGATGATGCGGAAGAGGGTATCTACGCGCTTGTGTAAACTGAAGGACTCAGGAGTCAGAATTATTTCGGGCGTTTCAGGAACGTGCAATCTTACAGAGCACCGTCTACATCAGAGTAGGGGTAGGCTCGATTGACGCCAGTGAGAACCGCTGCCAGCATCTTGCTCTCGGATTCCTGCGATTGCTGGCTTCTTTGCATTTTGCGCCTATCTTGCCGCGACAGGCCTTTGAGCTCATCGTCGGCGGTTTTGCGCGAACCTTTCTTCTGATCTCTCCGCTGCTTGCGGTCCTTGGGAGCTGCGGGCTGCGGAATGCTCTCCTCCGGAGCATGCGAGCTCAGGAGGTCTTCGAAGATGCTAAAGTAGATTTCTAACAGCTTGTTGGCAACGAGCTTGTCTTGTTCGGAACGCGTGAGCATGATCTGGTTGAGCGTTATCACGCCATAATACTGCGAATGATCCGTGCTTCGCAAAGATGCTGCATGTGACGTTCCAGACTTTTCGCTGTGCTTGCCTTTCCCAGTTTTACCGACTTGTGCTTGTGCATTGTGTCCAGGATATGTAGGTCTGAGGACGAGCGCAGCTACCTCCTTGACTATGATACCCTTCATCATGGGATGCTTCTGAATGACTTGCAAAATGTGATGAGATGTGCGAGAAGATACCGACTTGTCTGAATCTGCTAGTTTGTCGACAAGCAGCCGTAGCAGATTTTGCTCCTGCTCCGCTTTGCCGAGCAGCAAGGTTGAGATGAACGCCGTCATTTGTGTGCGCACAAATGGCAATGGATCGTGTGAGAGTCCTTCAATCACTTGAAGAAGCTCAAAGTACCACTTCTTGAGCCAATCCTCAAAAGCCCAAAGTAAGAGATATTCGTCCCCCTGCGTCTTTCCATTCTTCTTGAGTCCATGTTGCTGCAGGTGAGCGACAAGAGGCAGCTTGACTTGTTCTGCAAACCATCGAAGCTTTCTGTCGGGAAGGCCTGCTGAACCGCTTCCACCGACTCCTCCCAAGAGCCAGTCAGCAATTGCACGTATCGCACGCACTGCCTGATCGCGGGACTTCTTTTTTGTGAGACCGAGCAACTGGCTGAGGTAGGTGGTGGTGTGAATCGGGGAGGAGGAGGACAGCAGCATCAAAGCTGACAGCTTGTCACTCTCGGTACCACTTGTCAGAATGGTCTTGATGAACGCGCGGTCGGAGGTCGAAAGGGTGCTCGTGGCATTGAGCGGGTTGCCTTTGCCTTTCGTATCGGACGACAGCGACCCCGCAAATGTGTCAGAGAGGTCTTGCAGGAGTTTTTTCGCCCGACCGTGTAGCCTTTCGACATCTTTGGAGGAAAGCGCTTGCAAGGTCGATGTATCTAATTCGGGCAAAGGCGGCAGGTCTATGTCATACCACCGGGGATTCGGGTCCACGAGCTGCGAGTAAAGCTCAGCTGTGCTTGTGAGAGTCGGCAGAGACAGAGAAACTCACCATTCCACTCCTGCTGTTCACGAAGGCATTGGCAGGCGTGACATCGTTTGCCACCTGCGTAGGTACTGGAGCTGGAAGGAATGTTTTCCCATTTGCCAGTTTGACCGGCACTGCTTCATCTTCTGCGGTCTCGCTTTCGGTGGCATTCTCTTGCTCTTCCGCTTCCGCTTCCGACTCTTCTGGCTGGCTCCCTGCGGCTGCCTCATCGACGAGGTCTTTGTCAGATTCGACTTCTTCGTCCTCAGCTGCTTCAGCTTCCTCGTCACTATCGCTCTGCTCTCCCTCTTCTTCTGCATCTGTTTCGGGCTCGTGATATTTGCTTAGATCGCCCAGTGTAGCCATGAAGCTCTTCAGCTCTTTCGCAAGCTTCTTCTATACATTGTGCGCCCAGGATGATCAACTAGGTAAGTGGGCGTGTGTGCAGGCCGACAGCTTTCGTGAGACGTACCTCATCTTCTGTAGACTTTGAGGGGCCTGCTTGTGACTCTTCGGCCTCGCTGTCAGAGTCTATGCCTCGCAACATTTCAAGGTCCTCCTCGGTGCCACCGAAACTCTTGATTTCGCGCAACAAGATCGCATGCTTGTCTAGCTTGCCGGCTGCGGGGGCCGCTTCTGTCCTGACAGGTTCTTCGGCACGCTGCTTGCCTTTGCCTTTGGCAATGCCTTGTACATCGCCGCGTGCACCCTTTTGGTCCTTTGCGTCTGACTTTGAATTTTTTGGCTGAGTGGCGCTCGACTTGGATGGACGACCTGGGCCAGCTTTGCTGCTCGCACGAACTGCTGATTTGATCTTGTCCATCGTAACGTCTTGCTAGTGAGCGCTGCCGCACGCTCGAGGTCGATTGAGGTCGTCTGGAGACAAAGAGTGAGCGCTGGGGAGCCGGTTCGCGATCATCATGCAACGGCGAGGAAAGCTGCAAGATGGCAATGCACTAGCTAGCACCGACCACAGTACCATTTGGAAATGGCGGCTACCAAAGAGTCCACAGATTTAATAGCATGCACGGCTGGCTAGTCACAAAGGGTGGTGGTCCAGGAAGATCAAGCGCGCGACAGTTCAGTAGCACCCACGTGACTTCTCTGGCTGATCTGCAGCTCCTCTCATACAGTATTCGCAATAAGAGCCCTCTCTGTACTACATTCTACAAAGAGTACATGAAGAAGAGCGTCCATGCAATGATTATGATACTCGCTAGCACGCTCACCCCAATGTAGGTGCTCCACTTCGCAGGCTTGCGGCCGATTACGTCCCGAAGCTCCTCGCGATCCTCAAGACGTTTTCTTGCCTTTTCACTCTTTGTTAGGATGCCAGCAAGGTATCTAGCGAGTAGGGTACAGGTCAGCTTCTTATGCCCGACCCTACTCGCACGGACCCACCTTCGGTCTAGAACACCGTAGAAGAGGCCCAGCACCAACTCCAGTGCCTTCCAAGCCAGAAAGAAGGCCATCACACGGGCATAGGTCTGTCCAGGCGTGATGTCTTGAAGTCGACCTGCAATCATGTCGACCATGACACCGGCACAATTGTTGAAGGCCTTCCAAACGCCGAGCGCTAGACCAAGCTCAAGCTGCGAGGGCACCATGAGCGGTATCGAAGCTATGAAAGGCAGCGCATTGAATGCCAAAGCTAACGATGCGATGATCATGACGCCCAGAGCATTCACTTGTGTGTATCCGATGAGGGCATACACGACAATCCAAAGGGCACTCGTCGCGGATACTACGAGCATACGGTTGCCGAAGAAGTCGAAGAACGCCCCCAGACAAGGTGTCAGCAGTACAGGAATGATCTGCTGCATTGAAGAGGTGTAGCCCGCCATTTGAGCAGTCGTTCCTCGGGTCTGGCGGATGATGCTGCAGTTTTGCAGCGTCAGCAGGCCTAGGCTCCTCACATAAGTGAAGCATACTTACTCTGCGCTCAAACCGTTGAAGCCGCCAACAACGCCGGCTTGCATGATCTGAGTGCAGACTACCAGCCAAAAGAAACGAGGCAGATGGAATACCAGTCGAAAATCTGGGAAAGCGCTACTGGAGGGCGCTCTCGGAGCTGCAGGCCACAACCCAGTCTGATCTTGTATGGACATGCTTTGCTTCTCCATTCCTACTGAAAACTGCCCGGCAGCTTCCCGTCGACGATTTCGTCCTGTTGGAATGCGGGTCGAAGCTGGCAGGCTTCGGACCCATGCTACGTAGGCGATGTTCTGGACAAGGTTGGCAAAGCACATGATTGCTGGTATCCACAAAGCCCATCCCCAGAATGCCGAAGCATCGCGCATAGGTACTGCCGCAGCTCTGGCAGCAAGTACCACCAGCTTGCCTGAAACCAGAAAGTTCGAAGACATGTCAGGATTCGTTGAGATGCTCGCGGCTTCTAAGATTGCAAGGCCGCACCAAATGCAATGTCTATGCCATAAACCAAGCCAAGGCCGCGTCTCTGGAACCAATGCGCAAGAATCTGTGTCGAAACAGTCTCTTCAGCTAGGCCTGTGTCTCAACAGATACGCTGTGCAATCGTCTCACTTTAGACGTGCATGTCTCAATGACAGTACTACCAATTCCTATGATTATGCGGCCAGAGAGAACCAGCTTGAAGCTATCGGCGTTCGTTCCGGAGGCTGAAATGACAGCGCCAACGAAGATGAATGTCGAGCAGACCATAGAGCCCCTGTGTAGGACAGGGTCCACTGTTAGCAGATTCTGTGCAGGTACTATGGATCACAGGCTTACCATTCAACACCGTAGAAATCCAGGGCACACCCGCCGACAAAGGGTAGAATAGTATTGACGAGGGAAGTAGCAGACGATATGGCGCCGTACTGGCGTTTCAGACGAGTCAGTCGCCATCTGGTAAAGTTTTGGGAAAGGCGCACCTGAGCGTTATTGATGCCCAGTTGCTTGATTAGGGTAGATTTGAGCGGTCCGAGGGTGCTTTCACTAAAGGACGATCCGGCTGAGTCGTACACGCATTTTCAGACAGTCTGTAATGCCCATTCAACACTAAGGAGCTTACCGGAGAGAAAGATGCCCATAACCAGAGCAACAGCCTTCCATCGCCAGGGAAAATCTTGTTGCTCGTCACAAAAGCCGTTGGAGTCTTGATCCTTCTCACATTTTGGAGAATGGCTATCTTCGATGACTGACTTGGGGTAGTCGCCTGTCCTTAGCTCGCTATCTCTTGGCAGCACAGGCAGGGCCGTTACTGTTCCAAGACGTTCGAGCACCTGGTTGCTGGCCATCATGAAAGGACCGATGCGATGTCGAGGCTAGACAATAATGTGAGGTGGAGCTGTTGAGCGGAAGGGCACTATAGCGGTCTGCGACAAGAGGGCACGGAAGAACCCTTCCGGAGCTTGTCACCTTGCAAACTCTTAAGGTTATCTGATTATCAAACAGCCCGATCAGATCAGTTGTCGGCGGCCCGGCCACTGGTCCGAGTGCTCTGAATCTTCTGGACAGGGAGGACACGGTACCTTAGGCGCAGCCCAGCTTCGTGAACAGCAACAGCTCGACTAACACTACGACTTCAGGACAGCTTGGAATGGTAGGTACTGGGGTTCGCGACAGTGAGTTGATCGTGGGTGGAATACACAGGTGGGATCAGCCCAAGACCGCTTTCTGCCAAGTCTATGCGGGACAGCAATACAGGCTCCTCCTCAATAGTCATACCATATCTTGGAGAAGACCATAGCACGCCTCGTCGTCGTGAGCAAGAGGTTCAAGCAGAGTTACACAGGGCCCTCTTCCCCGCTTGCCGATCACGTCCACCCCTATACGCGCCTGGTGACGACTGACAGAGTCCTGGGCGCTCGCGGCTTGCTGATCCGAAGAACAAGTCATGCCTTTGCCCAGCAGCCTCTGGCTCACGTCTTTCTACGCCCAATTCTTCCACAACCCCATCGAAGATGTTCCAGCGACTGGCGGTATTCATTCTGCACGCGAATGTCTTTATCGCGGCCGGCGTGCTGCTCGCCGGACAAGTCGTGCAAGCCATGCCACAAGGCGAGCTCTCATCTGCTGCATCACCTGGTCAGCAAGGACAAGGAGAGGGATATAGATCATATGTATCGCAGATGGACGAGGCTGAGTCTGTACGCCTCGCGAGAGAAACGCTCTCGTGGGCTAGCGTCGGTAGCTCTTGGATGATGGTTCCCGCCACTTCACGCCCCACTTCGAGTCCACAACAGGTACGCAGAGCAGACATATCAGAGTCATATGTTCCGGAGCCACTTTCTCGAAGCTCATCACTGGCACCTGAGCAATATTTGGATGTTCACAGGTCCAAGCTTCGCCAGACGCCACCCCTGAATCGAATCCCACCGGTGCGGACAAAGCTCCAAGTGCAGCGGAAGCTTCATCTTCTCTTCCGTCATCTACCACTTCGAAATCGAACGGCCTACGTCTCGGATTGGGCATTGGTATTCCGCTAGGTCTCCTTGCATTGGGCATTGTCAGTGTGGCAGTTTCCGTATCAGTCAACCCTGCAAACGTGCCTGACGCGATACATTCGTTTTGGTATCCCATAGACGGCTGCAGTGATCATTCATAGAAAACGCAAGGCTTATAGACGGGAATTTGAGAAGCGCACTGCTGCGTTGAGGCAAATGTCGTGAGTGGAAAGCTTCACGTCCCTGGCAATCAATGACGATGCCCTGATGGTCCGCTGCTGCTCGTGCAACGTTCAGACAAATCCAAGTGTGAACAATGAAGTAGTACAAGAGGTAAAGCTAGTATTTGTACCCTTCGGCCTGGAATTTGGGTGAAAGCGCCTCTACCCTCTTCTCAGATAAACGGCCTCATCCTGGATATCAGTATTGAGAGGATTCAAGTTGAGCAAATGTAGCACGGGAAGCACGCCAAGCGCTAAATATGCCCTGGATAGCTTAGAGGTGATTGTGTTCGTAATTGTCAGTCGGAATGGTCAGGAATGTACATATTCGGAGATAAAATTGAGGTGATGTTAAATTGCAGACTATGACCATTGATCCCCTATGCGCGCCATCTATGTTTCAAGTTCCCCTCGTTATCGATACATATGCCTTGGTTTGACTGGAACCCGGCTTCTAAATTCATTACTTTTCTCATCTGAAGGGCCGGCCTGCGGCTCTTCTTTATTCCTCTGGGATTGGCAGGCAGCCCGCGTCTTCACCAATGATGCAATCTTCCCACGCATCGGACATCATTTCTGCCTTCGTATAGACAGACGGCGCAGTAAGGCTGCTGTGCGTCGTAGGAGCCTCGAAGAACGCGATACTGTCACGCTTGAACATCTTGACAAAGTCCTTTACAGCGTCCAAGCTAGCATCCACTTCGATTCGGACCTTGTGCGCTTGGCTATCCGCAGGAATAACGCAAAAGGCCGTGAATGCGACTCCGCGTGCGACGGCGGTCAGGACGTTGTCATCGACTGGCACTGTGCAAGCTGCTTCGGCGGCGTCTTTAGTGGCACTCTCGAGTCGCTTCTTGTTGATATAGGGCAGGTACGAGTTATTTGCGCCTGGTACGAGAGTGATTGTCTCGTTCGTCTGCTTTACGGCCGATACGGGAAGCGTGAATGAGAAAGTGAGCAAAGTCGAGTCGGCATCGTCGCTGTCGCTGTCGGAGTCGGTGGTGTTTTGATTCTTCTCGGAAAGGGTAGTGTTTCCTCCGTGAATGACGTTTACGTTCTTGTCGGTCTGAGCGACTCCAACAGCAGAAGAAGTCTTTGACGCGACCAAGGTAAAGCTTTTGATAGTTTCGCCGCCGATTACGTCGACTCGGATGGAAGGACTAGGTTCACCAGGATGGGGAACGAGTCGTTTCACAAGTTCGCGTTTGTTGATTCCCGAAGGCAGAGTGACGTTTTTCGCATCTACCCAGGCAGTAGCTGATGCTGCAATACCTTCATTGGCTGCAAACATTGAATAACCACCCCCGATAGAAGCTGCTTTTTTGGCATTGGCATCTGCATCGTCGGATGCGGGTTTGTCGTTTTGCTGAGCGACATCGACGGCTTGCAGTCGAGGGCGCGTGAGTGCCAGACGTGGCTTTACATCCGCTTGTTCGACGGTGGTACTTGTTGGTGTTGTCGCTGTTGCGTTGGTGGCCACGACGGTGGAGCTTGTGAAAGCGACGTTAGCGGACTGCGTGGTCGACAAGGAGAGAGTGGTGGATCACTCACTCGACAGGTGTGGTCAAAGGACCAACAGAACGGTGCGAATCTTTTGGTTGCTCAGGAGCAACAGCAGGCGAATCAACTCTTCGTGCGAGGCGTGCCTTTTTTGCAGATTGCGAAGCGGCTGCACGTCTAGCGAGGGAGCCGTAGCTGCCTCTTGTAGGGAGAGCGAGCGCCGTCGAAGCTTGTTGAAGAGCCACAAGGGCGAGGAAGAGGTTGACAAGGGCTGGTGTTGCCGATGTACGCGTGCTGAAGAACATCATGGTTGTGCGTCCTGCTAGGTGCTGAAGCTGGCTGCTACCGGAATGGACTTGAAGTTGTGATGGTGGTGTTTGTGTCGGCGAGGACTGATGAGAAGGGAGGAGAGAAGGAACAGCAAGCCAAGCTGTGCCTTTTGTGCCTGCTGCAAGGCACCACTACCGTCTTGCTGTCTCTGTACGCCATCTTGTCCGTTTGCTGCCTGTTGCCTGCTGTGGTACGCTGGCGAGCTGCAGTTGCTTGGAATGGAAGAGGGGGGCGGGTTGGCGGATTGTCGCAGACAGGCGAGAGGGCGGGCAAGCGAAGAATCAGGACCAGGACCAGGCACAGGGCGAGGCACGGCGAGCAGTCTAGGCAGAGATGTATCATACAACTGTCAGCAGTGTCAGCTTCCTGTGTGTTGTTGTCTTCTGCGCAGAGACGCGCGCGTTGATGGGCCTGGCCCCCTCTTTTCGGCCAAGCGGAGTTTGGCAGAGGTGGCGGATTCAGGGCAGAGCAAAGAAGCGAGGACAGGCGAGAGTGTCCAAGAGCAATCCACGACACCGCGTATGATGGCACATTGTCTATACATGTGCGTGTTCCATGTCCCTGTGGATCAGCCTATCGCAATGCATCACGCCGCGGACTGCCTCGGCGAGCTCCTTGCCCCATACAGCCGCAGACGGGTGTTCAAAGATAGAGAGCTCTGAGGCTGCGATGCCGTCCTCCTCGGCATCCATGCACAATATGCACGAGATTCCCGCACGGCGCCTTTACGCGTGGACCTTGGATGACTCGTCGACCTGCTTTGGCTTCAGACCTACTGCCCTCACGCTCACGCTGCTGGATGCATCTGAACAGGCAGACATCAAGATCCACTCGGACTGGTCCGCACGATGGCTGCAAGTGTGAAGGCCGGTGACATCGACGAACAAGGCAGCGTAGGACTGGCAAGCGAGGTGGTCGACATGCAAGCGAGCACGAGCACGAGTACCAGCACAAGCACAAGCACAAGCAATGGCACAACGACACGACAACCCTCTCCTACAGAGATAGGCGACACAAAGCCTGCTTTTCCAAAAGCAAAAAGGATCGTGTCCTTTGACGATCAGACTTCGCGATTGTCTAGAGCAAAATTGGTCGTCGTGTAGGGTCGCGGTCAATTCATAGCGTACATTTGATCTCACTGGCTGATGTATGCCTTGTGTGTGTGTGTGTGTGTGTGTGTGTGATGCGCGCAGCTTCATGGGCCTGTCTTTTACCATCTTCCTCGCTCTTGCCGATCAAGTGACTGTCGCGACCGCCGAACCTATTATTGGACGCGCTCTAAATGCCGGACAGTCTATATCCTGGGTGGGAACATCGTACCTGTGAGTTGGGTCGTTCCCTTGTATCTCCTCTTGATGTTGAACAACCCTCTCACCGGTATTTCCTCTGCAGCATCGCGAGCACATCTTGTCAGCTCATCTATGGCCGATTCAGCGATATCTGCAAGTCTAGCTTCCATGCAAGTTATGTGCAATAAATATCTAACACGCCTCGCGTCTTGCAGTCGGTCGAAAGCTATGTCTCATTGTGGCCATCTGCCTCTTGGTCTCGGGCAATCTCGTGTGCGGATTTTCGACAAGTCCCACTATGCTTTACATTTTCAGATCTATCGCTGGTATCGGAGGCGGCGGAATGACAAACCTAACTATGGTCATCGTCTCGGACGTGGTCTCTCTGGAAGAGAGGGGTGAGGTTTTTCCTTTTCTTCGAATCTCGTAAAACGGTGGTAGGGTGCTAATTATTCGGCTGTTGCAGGAAAATGGCAAGGAATCTTGAGCGCTGGTGCCGCTGCTGGATCAGCTTCTGTGAGCTTGCACCCAATTTCTTCCCACAGTCAATGCAAAGATCGTAAAGCGCTGACTTGATTGTCTTCTGCAGGGGCCATTCATCGGTGCAGCACTTTCCGAGAACGTCAGCTGGCGCTGGGTCTTCTGGTGAGCAGGGCTATTGGAGGATCACTGAGTATCACAACGGTAACTTATGACTGGTTCTTCAGGATCATGTGCCCCTGCGGTGTCGCCTGCGCCCTGATCATCGCCTTTTGTCTGCCCTTGACTCCCGTAACAGGCAGCGCGAGAGAAAAGCTCAAAAAAGTCGACTATTCCGGAGCGATTCTCAGTCTAGCAGCCAACATCTTCATCTTGATTCCTATCTCTTCCGGTGGATCGAAATACGCCTGGTCTTCGCCGACAGTCATCGTCATGCTCATTTTCGGCATACTCTTTTTGGCTGGCTTTGTACTCGTTGAATGGAAGGTTGCAAAATTGCCAGTCATGCCTCTTCGACTATGGACGTATCGTACAACCGCAATCACTCTAGGCGCAACATTCGGAGTCGGCATCGTCTATTTTGGAAACCTCTTCTTCCTGCCAATCTATTTTCAAGTCCTCCGAGGCATGAGCGCTACCAAATCAGCTGCTTTCTTGCTATCACTGCTCCTAGTGCAAGTATGCAGCTCGCTGTTGGCTGGTATCATCACGCCATACACGAAGCGAGTGCTCCCTCAAGTCCGCATAGGATTCGCAATGTGGACCATAGGAGCTGGCCTGCAAACTACCTTTAGCCGAACAACAAGTTACGCCCGCATAGTCGGCTATCTCGTTTTCCAAGGTTTCGGCGTCGGTTTGACACTGCAGACAACGTTGGTGGCTGCGCAGGCCGGAGCGCCCAACAGAGATCGAGCATGCGTCACTGGCTCAAGAAATTGCCTACGCTTCATGGGCGGTGCCTTTGGTCTGGCTATCTGCAATGCTATCCTCAATAATGTCATCAAGAATCGCTTACCGCCTGGTATTCCGCCTGAAGTTAGGGACGTCATCGTGCATCAGATCTCGCCAGAGCTCCCTAGCTCGCTTAGTGCAACGACCATCGAAGGTGTCTACGCTGCGTACGAAGCAGCGCTGCATTACATCTTCTTAATGTTTGTCCCAGTGGCGGGCATCGCATTTGTGAGTTTGTAGCTTCCCAGGTTTCGGCGCCGCAATGACCGAGAACAACCGCTGAACTCAGGGCTGGCCTGGCCCATTTTTGAACTATAGATATTGAGCATGCTGTGTATCGAGAATCCCCTGGATCGCGATTATGGAGAAAAGCCAGCAGCGAAGGCATCCGATCTGCCTGCTCAAAGACAGCAACCGGCCGACGAGGAGAAAGGCGAATGCTGGCAGCAGCATACCAAAGAGGCCCAGAACGCTAGTAGCCGGTAGCCGGCAAAGCTTCCTGCCAACAACATGCTCGGTATCAATCGTAGTGCAGTCGTGTAGAAGAGTTAGAGGTAGCATAGTCAATTGTATAACAGTGATCCACAGAACGTGTGCGGAGGGCATTTTTGGAACGTGTTGGCCTCTGCGCTGCGGCTAGACATTACGAACTGAGCGAAGCCTCCTGTTGAGCAGCGGACCTCGTCGTCGTCTGTCCCGCTCTTTCAGTAGCTCTGCAATCGCTTTGAGCCTTCGAAGCAATGCTTCAACGATGAAGCATAAGATGCGAATCGATATTGCACTGGTGCGTTTACGTCAAGGCGCACTAGCACACGAAGTGCACAAAGAGTACAAAAGCCGTGCGAAACTCGCGAATCTCGTCCATTTACTGCATAGCACATGGGAGGAAGATGCGTCAGCTTGCGGACAGCAGCAAAGTACCACCGACCAAAATAGACGGCAGTGAAATGCTTTACGGCTCACGAAAACAAGCGCGGCACCCTTTGTCTTCTTGTCACCACCGAGCTCGAAGTGCTTGCATCGCTTGAGCGGCAATTGTGCCTTGTACTTGCATGCAGTGCATTCTAGACGGAGCACGACCTTCTTTGTCGTCTTGGCCTCTGCAGGACGAGCATAACGAACGGCGAAACCGCATCAGCATGCGCAACCAGCGGTGTATATATCGCTTGTGGAAGAGCTCGACGCACTCTTGTGGAACACAGGCTTGGTCTGACCACCGTATCCGGACTGCTTTCGGTCGTAACGGCGCTTTCCCTGAGCGAAGAGCGAAGCCTTGCCGGTCTTGTACTGTGTGACCTTGTGAGGCGTGTGCTTGCGGCACTTTTTGCCCTTGCAGTATGTGTTTCGGACCTGTATACATGCAGATACGGCGTTGCATTCACTCTCAGCAGTTGTCCCTTGCATTGTCCCGATCTCCCTCCACCGCTCAAGCGCGACTGCCGCTAGAGGCGCCTGCGAGTGCTGCAGCTATAGGCTGACCTTTGGAATGTTGACCATGGCGAAAGCTGGTGTAGTCGATGTGCGAAAGAGTCCACGCAGAGGAGCAGAGGTCGACTTCAGCTCCCTTGTCCTGTCGATTGTCACGCCTGCAAAGCTCGATTGGCGGTACTGCAGCGACACGAGCCGGATCAACGACAGCAGCAAGGTCAGCGCAGCTTCTAGCAGGGGCAGCAGATCACTCGCAACACGTAGCCCTACTCACCTCACTGGTTCTGGTGCTCCTGCCTTGGCTGGAGCTTGAAACACGCGTGCGATCACGTAGGCCTGATTCAGGGATGAGGAAGACGGAAATTCTTCCTTTTGCCACCCAGGGGATTGATCGAGATTCGTCGCTCCACTCCTCGTCCAGCCCTGCTCGAGAATCGGAACTGTCTACAATGCAGCAAGAAAATCATAAAATCGAAACAATCCGCTCATCCATTCTTGAAAGCCAAGCTTCAGCTGGTCCAGGGCGCAGATCGGCAACTTTGGCAGCG
Organism: Cystobasidiaceae sp. HBUAS51001; assembly: GCA_003351005.1. NCBI lineage: Eukaryota > Fungi > Basidiomycota > Cystobasidiomycetes > Cystobasidiales > Cystobasidiaceae > Cystobasidiaceae sp. HBUAS51001. Next base: position 666,316 of record KZ857211.1, on the reverse strand, counting down.
AGGCTCTCTCGCAAATACAGCTTCTACAGCCAATAGTCGACCAAGAGAGATTGTCTCGAATGCACTCGAACTATACGAAAGCTGATAGGCCATTCTGCTGCTACATAGAATTACTGCACACTTCCTTGGCTGCTAGCCTGACTATTTTGCCGCATCCTCATTAGCAGCATGAGCTGTTGCTGCTGCTGCTCGGGCGTGAGATGCTGGTTCGCCTGCATAGGGAAGCCGCCAGGCATCTGACCAGGCATGCCTGGAGACCCAGCGCGCGCCTGACTGAGCTGCGCAAGCAAGGCCTGCTGCTGAGCTGGACTAAGCTGCGCAAGACCTGCCTGCTGACTCTGGAGCTGCATTTGCACTTGCTGAGGTGAAAGCTGTGGCATGTGGCCTGGCTGAGGTGATTGTGAATGCGCAGAGTGGCTGCCGCTGTGCTGGGGCTGCATTGGCTGTATCGGGAGATGCATGCCAGGTGGCAGATTGGCTTGCATTGGCGGCGAGGAGCCTGTCAAGCCCATTATCGGGATTGGTCCATTCATCAACACCTGTTGTGGATGATGACCACTCTGGCTGGGCGGACGCATGCCCTGTTGCTGAGAGCCTGGCCGAGGACCACCTTGCTGCGAGCCGCCTTGCATGTGCATGCCTGGCGGTACTTGCTGCGGGTTGGGCGTGCTAGACATCCTCTGTTGTCCTTGTTGCTGAATCATGCTTTGCTGATTCACGGGCACACCACCTTGAGGCATCTGCGGCATCTGCGGCATCTGCTGCTGAAGGGAGAGAGAGAAAAAAAAAATTGAAACCAGTAGTCAGAATAAGCTCAGTTGAAGTGCAAGTAGCACACGGCATGCTCACCCCTCCTTGCATAGGTTGCGGTTGTATCGGCACCGGGCCACGCTGCTGTGGCTGATTGCCTTGCTGAGCCTGCTGTGCCTGCTGTGCTTGCTGCTGTGCCTGCAATTGCTGTTGAGCCATGGCAGCAGCCTGTGCTTGCTGGTATAGTTTTGCTTGCTCGCGTTTGCGCATTTCCTCGAGCTGCTGCCGTTCTCGCTCTGCTTTCAATCTTGATAGATCGAGAGCGGTAAGACTAGGGTGCATGGGCTGATTGTGCGACTCGTGGGCATTCAGATTGATCTTCCTGACTGGTGGCACTATGTCTGCAGGTGAGGAGGCATTAACCAGTCAGTCTGCATGCAAAATGCAGCACTTGACACCAGTACGCACTGTTCTTTTGCTGGGCTTCTCGCTTCTTCTGAGCCTTCTTCGTTGCTTCGATAATGCTCATATGGCGGATCTGCGCCTTGCTCAGTTCTGGCTTCTTGGAAGTTGCAGCTCCCTGCGCCTGCAAAGTCACGCTAGTCGAGCGCTTATCCTTCTTGTTCTGCGGCAGATTGGCCTGTGATTGCGCCTGTTGGGACTGCAGCACCCCGCCTGGAGATGGTTGACCGCTTGCTTGGACACCTGCTGTCTGACCAGGCGCAGACGCTGAGGCTGCATTAGCCTGGCCTGTACTTGGCGTGGGCAGAGGAGCATATTTCTTGTGCCATCGATCGAAACAGTCCCAAGGCAGTCGCTCATCGCTCTTTGGCCGGAGAGTCGCGCCATTAAAGACTGTTGCAATGAGATCCCAATTGAATGAATATTGTCGTGCATAGATGAAGAGTTGCCGGTCTTCTTCTGGACTCCAGTCGATGCTTGCAGCTCTCGCTTCCGCATTCGGCGGCGCGACGGGCGCAAAGCGCTTGTTCCCAGTGTCTTTGACTTTCATTCCAGGGGAGTACATCATGTCTGGCAGCATCATCAGTTTCAGTTTCAATCGTCAGTATTGAACAAAGAGGCTGCGGAGATGCGAAAGGGCGGCTCACCTGCTGCAGAACCGAACATCTCAGCGAGAAGATCCCGATTCTCGTCCCCAACGAGGTCAGACATGTCGCCCCATCCTCCCGATAATTTACGCTTCTTGGCTGGGTGTAGCGTGCTGATAAGGAGAGGCTTGCCCTCGAGCAAGTACGAAGGATTGCTGATGCGCGAAAAGTTGGGGTTGGATTCATCGATACGACGAGTCTGCCTCGAGTCCATAGATGGCTCGGCAGGCGGTCCGTACGCCACGAGCTCCTGAAAGAATTCGTTTGTCAAGTCGAAGGTAGCGACTTCGTTGTAAACATCCGGAAGTCCGGCTTTGGAGAGATCGAAAACCGTAACGTCAGGCTTCAGATCGAAGAGCGGTGCGCGGGCCTGAAGCAGGCTGTTTCGGTACTTCTTATGACGTGGCTCTGTCGCGACTGGGGGTAGCGGTAACGCTACTGCCTGTGTTGACCCTGCGATGGCATCTTCGGTAGTATTGCTGGCATTCTTAGCGACTTGCAAAGTTTGGGCTTTGCCATCTTGTTTGAGTGCTTCCGTGGTACCTCCTGCCCCGTCTGTCTCGCCAGATTCAGCGAGCTGGGTTGCAGACTGCATGTCGCTGTCGCCGTTGTCGGTCACATGTCCATTCGCCTGCTGACCATTCATAAGGAAGTTTGGCGGCCGAACGCTTATCTGCAGAGCTTTCCGCTCTTCGTCCGTCTTTGCACGATGGTATTGTTTGACAGCTTTTGCCATTTCGTAAGCCGAAGCGACTTTCCACCGACTTTCTTGTCGAAAGTCGACAGCCATCCAATGCATCTCGTCTAGCAAATAATCCCAATGCGCTTTATGTGTTGTTGCTGGTCGTTGTTTCCGAAATTGCCGTAACGACCACGAGCGCTCGGCTTTGAGCTGTTCTATGCGCTCCATGACTCGCTGAGATTGCAATTCTGCAATGGCAGTCTGCCAATCGCTCGTGAGCAGCGCTTTGCCGCCTGTCCTTGCTTTGTCCGGAGCTGGTGCGCCGGCTCCTACCAAGTTGCGCACAGATAGATGCAGAGCTTTCGACATGCCGAGCTTGTATAAATCTGCTGAAGTCGCCAACGAGGCTGCAAGTTGAGGGTTCTGTTGCGCTGCTGCGCGCTCCCGAGCTTTCTTCTTACTCAGACCACCTATATTGAGCCTGTTGCGCACGATATGATCAGGCAAGAGTGGCAATGTCGGCGGAAATGGGTCGCTAAAGTTTCTGAATGGTGGTATGCCGGGCAGTCCAGAGAAAGACTTTTCCGATTTGACAGCCTTGAAGGGACTCGATTTCTGGCTTCCCTCAGAAGCATGAACATCAGTAGCTGACGTATTGTCTGGCTGCAGGCCGGGTGTCCGGTTGAGGTTTGAAGTTGAGGCGGTTGGTTCGGCTTCTGTGATGCTAGGCGAACCATCCGTCTGTATAACGAGCGGAAAGGGTATTCCTTCGTGTTTGAGAGGCGGAGTCGAGGCGGAAAAGCCTGGAGAATGAAAAGTTATCGGGAATGGTGAAATGAGAGAATGGTGTCGCCTGTGGGCTTGCGCATAGCCGTCTGGACGTGTAGGCGAGGCAGATTTGGGCTGTTCGTCTATGTCCATGCCATTGACGGCTTTGTGGCCATTTGACATGGCATTGTCATAGCGCTGTCCAGACGCGTTCTCGCCCATCATCAAGGGAGGCGGAGCCTGCTTCTTGTATTCTGGCTTTATGAGCTCTCTCTCGACGGCAGCTACCTCTTCGGACATGTCGAGCATTGCGCTATCCCGCCTCAAAGGAGATGGCGGCGGTGTCGGCTTGAGCGGAGGTAGTTCGAGAGGTATCTGGCCCGCGACCCTGTTAGATGAAAAGGAGATTCGAGACATCAGTACGTTCAATGAGATACATGCCACCGAAGAAGGAAAATAACGTGTATGCTTCAGCAGCATCACGAGACCATTCTGCTCACCGAGGTTCTCGGATCCATCTTTCCACGAAAGTAGCGATTTTCTCTCGTAGAGGCGTCGCGTTTGCAGGATCTAGCGTGAAGCCAGTAGGATCCAAGCCTGCTCCAAGGCGAGCAGGGTCTGACTTGTCTGTCAAAAGAAAGAAAAGCTCCTGAAGCAGGATGGCTCGCTCGGGCAGGATTGCTCTGCGTGGCACGGCGGCGAGGGCGAACGGAAGGAGGAAGTTGAGGGCACTGAGCATGGCTCGCCGGACAAGCTGATAGAGCCCAGACGCTAGTGCAAACTCACTGAACAGCCTCCTGGCGTTGCTGGACAGCCTCTGCACGCAGCTGCGCCAGTGTTTTCGACTGTGATTGTGGACATGCAAGTCGAGGCCGAAGCGTGGCCATTAGCATCGAGCAGTCGTCGGCGGTAGGGGAATGCGCGCTCACCCCGAGCGCCTCGTCGACATCAGCTACAGGCCCAGGGTCGAGGGCTGCCTGAGCAGTGTCATGCTCCCCCGGCAGCGCACGCTTGGGCAGCTCTGCGGCCGCAGGGGCTGGTGGAGGACGGGCCATGCTGCCTGGGCCAGGCGAGCGCCAGCAGCAGGGCTGGACAGCAGCAGCGGGCTAGGGCAGACTGCGACAGCGCAGTCTAGCACCTGCACGCAGCGTGTCCGCCTGCTGGCTGCGTGTGGCTGCGCTTCTGCTCGTCGGCGCCTGCCACCTCGCTGTGTGCTCCTCGCCTCGACGCTCTCTTTGTGCGCTGTTGGCCGCTTTGCCTTCTTTCGCTCTGACTCCAGCAGAAGGGCGAGCATGCCAGCGAGCACCCGGGTCGAGAAACGGACGACTTTGCTGCAGACTACTCAAACACGCTGTACACATGCTACAGTACACGCTCCGACATTCGCGCAAGACCTCGCACCACGAGCACGCTTGCAGGGAACTGCTCGATAGCACGAGACCCTCTGACGGCTCCCGATCAACCTGCAGGACATGCCACTTCGGCCAGCCGTACATGGCGGTGACGCTCCTTCTGAGCAGCACTGAGCTCCGTAACTTTCGCAGATAATCTTTCGTCGACTCCTGGATCTTCGTAGGACGGTGCAGCACCATCTAAGCGGGTGACATTGCCCCTCAACTCCATTGACGCCACCACTCCGTCAACGTCGTCGTGGGCTTGACAGCTGCGTATTCGGAGTCGGAGGAGACGACATGCTGTCCAGTTCCTGGTAGAGGGCGTAGCCTGCATCAGGGTCCCATTTCGTGCCGCTCAAGACCTTCAAGGCAAGCTCGAGCCAACGGGGTACGCTGGCTGGATATCTCTGGAGGTGGTTTTCGAGCTCCACACAGGCAGCATATAGCATGGGTCGCAATTCTCGTGCGAACTCCCGCGACCACCTGACTTTTCCGTGGATCCTGGAGTCTTCGACCAGCTTGGCATACTCGTTCAGCCGATGCTCTGTCGGCCTGCCACTCGTGCCGTGGAGGACCTTCGCTTGCAAGCTGCGATGAGGGTCTCGGATGAAGGCGCCGAGTGCCTTTTGTTCTCGCACTGATATTTGTTCGACATCCCGCTCAAGATCAGGCAACAGCGAATTCATCACAGATATATAGGCGTGTAGAGCTTGAGCAAGATGTCGCTGATTGAACTTCTTGCGCCCCAGACGGCGGTAGACCACATGAAGGCGGTCATGGGCTATGCCGATTCGTTTCGTCAAATCCGCAAGTTCCTGTTCCTGGTCGCGGATATCGTATTTCGGTGACGTCTTCTCTGTATCATTTACTGGATGCCTCCGACCATCTGTTGCCGACAAGACGCCCTCGTGTAAAGCGGCAGTTGGCACATGCTCGATTTGACTAGGGTCCTTCGGGGAAATATTGAAGCTTGCCTTCGGAAAGGATTTGGAGCTATTGGGCTTGCTCGACTTGAAGCGCGCTCGGCTAATGGAGATAAGTACATCCCCATATCAATGGCAGACTGGTCAGGTTACGATCCTTTATTGTCCCAAGCTAACTGATGACACCTACAGCACTGGTACCCAAGGAGAAAGCGTCGGCGTCTGCTTCGCACTGCGTATGTGCCCGCTGATACTCAGCAAGGAAGGCAGCAACCTAAGGCTTCGAGCTTGACGAAGCATGATGATCGACGGCACGCGAGAAGGCGCACAGCGGAGTAGCGACCGAGACCAGAACATGGCAAACCGGTCGACAAGTGGGGAAGTACGATGGAGTAGCCGTTGTCCTATGGGAGAGCTCCGAAGTATCTCTTATTGCTCATTCAGCTCATTCTCTGCCCTCGAACAGGCAAATCCGTGCTGCTCTGCAACAAAAGAGAACCAAGGATGAAGCCCCCGCGATTTTTTGCCACCGGCAGGCTCCAGAGGCGGTCACTGCGGACATAACACCCGACTTTTGCGCCCTCGAAAGAGCCCTTCGTGGAACGAGACGTGCGTATATATGCTCAGAATCAGTGCAAGATTTGGTCTGCAGCATCAAATCGTGAAAATTCGCCCATCAAAGAGATCTACAATTGAAACGTGATTTGGAGACGGTGGTTGTTTTGCGCTGGCTCACCGCCTGTGAGCCTTTCGTGGCCGTAAAGGCCTACATCAGGGGCGGCTGATGATACAAAATGTCCCTAGGATCCGTGCACTATTGGCTTGTGGGTACGAAACGCCAAGGAGAGGAGTTGCCGTCCGTATTTGAACGTATAAACAAAAAAGCCCAGGCTCGTAGCCGCTGGTAATGGTGTACATCTTGCATGTCATTCGTAGACCATGCGATTGCCCACTTCTGTTCATCTATCTCTTTGAGCTTATGGCTACACGAGCTAAGCCACCAGCTTTCGGATTCCAATGATAGCCCGTTCCGTCGACAAAAGCTTGCAGACACAGCTCTCGCACAGACTGTGAGAGACTGGCATCTGTGGTATCCAATTGAAGCCGCTCGTATAGCCATCGATGCAGATAAACGATGTTCCGCCCACAGCCTTCGAAGTGGCCAGTGAGTCCACTTTTGTACCACGACGTCTGAGTACAGCTCAAGCGACTGTGAACAGGCCACCAGTGCCCTCGGTGGTAGAACTGTTGATACCCGCGCTGATGAGCTTGCTCGGTGATTTCGATCGATGCTGCCTCGAAGCCTCTTTCCACGAAGCATGCTGCCTGATGAAGATCTCTCAGAGGGAGAAAGCTCGTCAAGAGCGGCTTCAGATCAGACTTGTATGCTTGTCGGTCCGTGAGCTTGTTAATGTAGCGCTGCATGTCTCGATTCGTCGCTTTGAAAATCTTCTGTAGCTCTTCAGGGGGGGCCGAGGGTGGGGCTGTTTCCAGCTTGATATCAGAAGGGTAGATGTCGTATCTTGAGCGAGGCACAGCTGCGGTGGTAGGTCTGGTCGAGCCGCCGGAGAATAATTTGGGGAATCTGAAAGTCGATTCAAGCTTGCAATTGGCCGCGCGAGGTCGACTTGTGTGGGTCGATGACACCGATATCGTCGACTTGCAGCGGCTGATGTGTACATGTAAGCTGTAGATCACTTAGGCCTTCCTGTTCATGTGAGTTCAAAAGATTACCTCCAAGGAAGTGACCTATACAAGGGTCGAGCCAGCGGAGGTAACAAATCTGACCGCCAGAGGAAGGGAGGAAGGGTACATGTAAGCGTCCTTGTGGGAGTTGGGACAATCTTGCGGACGATGGACATGTCGTGCAAGTGTAGGATAGCCAACATGTCCGAAGGCAAGCTACAGGTGCTTTCAAAGACGAGCGACCCGGGGTGGGGGGGGGGGGGGGGGTGGGGGCATCGAGTACTTGGTTGTGACACAATGCCGTCTTTGTTACTCAACAAATGCTTATTGAACGAAAAGAGCAGGAGCCGTGCGCCTGGGGCGCTTCCTTGAGCAGCACTGAGCGTGCTATTCAAAGAGGGTCAGCCTGCCACGAGGTTGCCTTATTGTTGCTCAGTAAGGTCCCACGTGCGTCATAGCACTTTTCCAAGTAAGGTAAATTTCCACCCATCACGTGACGAGCGGCTTTCACAGGAGACGCGACATGCCGTTTCTGAGCTCACAACTTGGCGAGAGGTTGTGCATCGGGGGGAAGCTGTAGTTCTGGGTGATTGACGAAAAATTCCAAGGAAGAGGGATTGATCATTCCGCTGTGGCCCAAGTACGGTGAGCAACAGTGTAAAGCGTGGGCCAGAACGGGTTCAGGACTTACCTAGTATTGACTGCTGATGGCTTCACGCCGTTCACTACCTTTTTGGCGGCCACTTCGACTCTCTTGCCGTTCACAGTGTACTTAAAATCAATGATGTCTCAGCGAGCACCCAAGTCTCGGAAGCGTTTAAGCTTACAGGTATATCTAGACAGGGGAGCGGGCAATCAGCTCGAAGCCTGTTGTAGTCAAATTGTAAGGATAGCCTTACCTGCACAGTACAGTATTTTCGCTGGGACATGTCGGTGTGAAAGTCTTGTCTTGATGGCTTCTTTTATCCTCTTGACGAGCTCGGGCTTCAGCTGCGTGCCTTGCAAGGGCTTCACGAACAGAAGGACTCTTTCATCTCCATCGCGCATTTTCTGACCGATGGCCAAGCAGTCATCGACACTTGTGGTGAGAATCACAGGTACTTCAGCATGGCGCTAGGTTGTACATCCGGACGTGGTAACTTACGTGTCTTTCATTTCCTCCACAATAGCGTAGAGCTCCGCCGAGCCGAAACGAACGCCTTGAGGATTTAGAACGCCATCGGAGCGACCCAGCATGGTGATACCTTTCGTTTCCGGGTTTATCACAACTGTAGAACTCGTCAGTGGACGTTGTGTTAGTGAAGACCTCTCTTCTTACTGTAATCGCCCTGGTACCAAGCCGACTTTCCAGGGAATTGGTTAAAGTAGGTATCTCGGAACTTGGATTTTTTGGAGTCGTCGCCGAGGAAGCCCAGAGGCATATTTGGTAGTGGTTTGGTAATGACGAGATCTCCTTCAATCCCATCTGCGCACTTCTCGCCGTTTTCATTCCAGCATTCTACAGCCACGCCGAGCTCAGGGACTTGAATCTCGCCGACATGTATTGGAAGTATCGGGCATGCATTTACAAGAGCAGCGCAGACGTCCGTTCCGCCTGATGTGTTAACAATGTAGATGTCTTTAATTTCGTTGCGGATGAAATCGTACAGATCCGGCTTAACAGGAGATCCCGTCAGCAGGCTTGAGCGATAATGTGTGAGCTTGTGAGTGTCCTTGGGACGGATGTTATCAAGCTGCAGGACTTGGAGGTATCGTGGCGAGACATTAAAGGACGTGATGCTGGGCACGGGACAATCGAGCTTTAGCTTCGGACGGCTGAAGTGCTCGAGTGGCAGTAAACGAACTTGTATGCGTCGACATAGTCGAAGAGAATCGTTTTGTGCGGATAAAACGGGCTGCCATCGTAGAGCATGACGGTGAGGCCTGTCAAGAGGTTACTGACAGTCCAGTTCCACATCATCCAAGCCGTCGTAGTGATCTGTAGCTGACAATCGGCAGGTCTGAGATCACCATGAAGCGGGTTGGCTTTCTTGGCTGTGGTTATAACTCCGAATTGATTATGGATGATTGCCTTGGGCTTTCCGGTCGTACCACTGGAGAAAAGGATCCAAAGAGGTGCGTGACCAGGGCCGCGCCAGAAGGTGATGTCCTTGGCAGTCTTGTCAAGAAATTCCGGATAAGCCTGCACATTTTCAATACCTGAGAAATGCGGTAGTGGCTTTCGTGGCGCTCTGTCCTTGCGAAGTTGACCGACAATGACTACATGCTTCAGACCGAGTTCGACCAGCGGCTTCACGACCTCTTGCAGCTTGTCGTAGACTCCATGTTGCTTGCCGCCCGCTTGGTACGCGTCGCAAGTGAGGAGCACGGTGGGCCTTGCCTGTAATTTTGGAAACTCGCGTTAGCAAAGGCTCGGGTGTTCAAAGGCAAAGAGGCAGCGGACCTGCGTGAAGCGCTCGAGAATGGCAGTCAAGCCAAATTCAGGTGGTGATGCGGTCCAGACTGCACCCAGCGAAGAAGTAGCCAGTAGCATAACCAAAGCCTCTGTCACGAAAGAAGGTCAGAACTAATGCTTTTTCCGACCTGAGACTGGTAGCTTACCAGGGTTGTTTGGTGTCAATGCTGCGACCCGGTCACCTGGCTTCACACCGAGCCTTTTCAGGGAAGAAGCTGCTTGTGCGACTTCTGTGTATAACTGATCATACGTCAAGCTTCTCAAGAAGGAAGTCTCTACACGGTGAGTCGGATCAGCCTGCGGGTCTGGCTCTTTGATCCCGATAATAGCCAATTTGGTCTTCGAGCGAGCGTTTGGATGCGACAGCAACGCGTTCTCTGCCCAATTTAGCCGAGCATTGCGGACCATCCGCGATGTTTCGTACATTGGCAGCGATGCATCGAAGAGCTGCGTTCAGAATGCAACAGCGTCAGCCTCTTGCAGGCCCTCCCCTCCCCGCCTCGATCACCGACACTGACAGGCTGGTCTCCCTTGTCGCCAATGATGCCTGACCAGTCCCAAAGAGCGTTATAGAAGTCGTTGACGGTATCAGGAGTATCGACTGTCCACTTGTGCAGCGACCAGTAGTCTCCTTCTGCGAAGTCTTGCCCGTAATGCTTGTTCACGAAGCGGCGGAAGTCATCGATAGCCGAGTTGCGTACTTGCTCACGCGTTGGCGTCCAGAAAGCCTTCGGCATCTTGCGAGAAGTGTGCGTTCACGCGCCTGTACAGTGCTGAGAAGAAGCTATAATATTACAAGTGTTTGCCAGAACAGAGACCGCTGTGTTGCCACTTGCCCCCGCCAGCTTCCGCGGCCCCACCGGGTGCACAAGAGTCTCACTTCCAAGCCAGATTCAACCGGCGTATACACGGGCTATACTGCTGTACGAGGCGTACCGTGAACGCGTTAACAAAATTTGAGTATAACGAAAGTTGCATTTGGCAGAGCATGAGGTGGTACAACGAAAAGCTACGGCAACGATGAGATTTTCGCTACATTCCGACAATACCTACTTCACATGTTACTGGTGTCTGTCGCTGCTCGATGAGGGCACAGGAGCTCCAAAACCTGCTGGCGAAGCCATTCGAGTTGACGAAGAGCTTCAGAGTAGTATATACCGAGGCGGGAATCGAAGTGGGGATTGAGGCGGCAATCGAGACGGGAAATGACTTGGTACAGAGCTGCAGACCATCCGTGCATCCATTGCTTAATATTCTGAAAGCTCGTGTGCATCCTTTCCTCGAAAGATTCCTATTCAATGTCGGGAAGGTAGGCGATACCGACGATGCCTGCCACTGCGCCCGCCAGGAAGACCGAGGAGAGCTGCAACAAACCTCGCAAGGGAAGCTTTCGTACAGGCCTGGTCTCCAGCACTTGAGCAACAGTGCTATCTCCAACACTGCCAACCGCCTCCTGCTCTTGCGCAACAAGCTCAGTGGCCGTCATGGCATCGAAGGACCGTTTCTTGCTGCTGAGTTCGACAGTTTCTGGATTGGGTACGGGAGCATGCTCAAATTGTGTACATGCATCTTTCCCGCGCGTGCCAGTCTGAACCGCAATAGTGGTGAATTTAGGCGCTTCGACCTGTGTTGCAGCGTCTCTGACGATCTTCACCTGCCGAAGTGTCGTGGGGCGCCCCTTGTCCTCTGCATCTCCGTGCACAGACGATGGGGCATCGCTAGCCAAAGATTCGCTGCACGACATTCTGTCGCTTAATGCAGGCACACTGGATGAGCTGCTCACCCCATCGCGGGCAGCGTCATTCGTGACAGTCTGCGATAGGTCGAAATTTATAAGCTCATCGTGGTTCATAAGCGAATCTTCAAACTTCTTGATGTTGGTCGAATCCGAGTCGAGGTCTTGTTCGATAGACGAGGATGAAATTCTTCGTCTCTTCTTGAATCGCGATTCTGTATCGGCTTGCGAAGACTGGTCGAAGATCTGACTCGAGGTCTCGGACATTTCCTCTTCTTCTTCGACATCATCGGAGTCGCAAACATACAATTCTTCGTCTTCACTTTCCACATCGCTGTCCTGCTCAGATTCTGCGTCGCTGCCACCGTCTTCAGATCCCTCTTCAACGGACCCGTCTTCCATTTCCGAGCCTTCTTCGCTGCTGGCGTCGAATTCTCTGAAGGCGGCATTGTGCTCGACATCAGAATCGCAGACATTCCGCATTGACTGTGGTTCTTCCAGCTCGACGCTGAGATCAGCAGATTCCTGCGCTTGGCTCGACACCACATCTGACGATGTATCTAAATGATCTAGAACAGCGCTTGGACTGTCTAGAACGCCGAATGAGCTTGCAGGCAAGCTCTGCAGGTCGTCGTTGGTCTCGTCTAGTGACGCAACAACAGGCTTCGCTCGGTCGGACCTAGTCAGGACGTGACTGTCTGTAAGGGAGCCTGAACCGTACGTATCCACATCTGCAGCTTCGACGTTGTCTCTTGAGCTCTCCATCACAGTGTCCTGAACGGGTAAAGCGGTGATAGTGGCCGTCTTCGCTGTGTTTGCTTCATCTGGGTCGGACGGTGCTGAGAATAGCAGAGGGCTGATTGGCCTAGCATTCACAGCATTGACTAATCCGTTCGATTTATCTGCGCTCTTTATCTTGACGGAACTATCGTTGCTATCGCTGGAATCCTCAATAACCACGATAGACGATGCTCCTGCCGACTTGGACAATGCTGGTGGCAGATCTCTGCAGTCTTCATCCGAAGCGACCTGCTCGGAAGCGGACAGTCCATAGGCTCTGTGTGACAGTGAGGATTGTGAAAGCTTGGAAGCATAGCGAGAGCGTAAGGATCCTCCATCTAGACCGACTTGAAGCATGAGAGGGGCGTAATCAACCATGTCTTTGGAACCGGCTTCAAGACGCGTGATATGCTTGCCCAGAATGACGATGTCTCCATGATGAAGCTGCATTGGAAAGCTAGAGTAAGTGCGATTTTTGCGAAGATCTGCTTGGACGTGACCTTACTGGTGTATCGATGCCTTTCGTGAGCTCGAAGACAGAGCTGACGCCATCTTGGGTGCGTCTGATACTAGTGCCGTGCGTTGACTTGTTGTCTCTTAACATGACCTGTCGGTTTGACGTGTATACACATAGTCAGCAAATCGCCAACCAGACTTTCGTGAAATGTATTAGTCATGCGGAAGCCGACAACACTCACCCCAGTAGACCGCCACGACAGAAAGGCGTGCTCTCGAGAGAGGACTTGATTGCTGATCATTTCGTTTCAGATGTCAGTTGGAATCTCTTGAGCGACACTCAGGAAGACAATCCAATTACCGGTAGAGAGCGCTGTCTGGGTCAGCATTCTGGGCAGCTGATATGGACGGCAACATGTCAGACTGGCGTGCGGCCGCAGGTGAACTCGACACTTAGAACGCTCACGGATCTTGGAAGCTCTGCCAATGAGAACGGACTGCCCGACAGTCCTGCAGTTGTCATATGTCAGTCGTCCGAAAGGTGTTGCCGCAGCAGTTGCATCCGAGCGTCGGCCCACGCGTAAAGTGGCGACTCACCTTGTAAACACCTTTCGCGGCTCAAAGGCGTCATCTGTCAGTACGGTGAGGTCCACGCGGGTTGTTTCGGGGTTCTTGTAGTTGTTCATTGGGGCCATGGTGCTCTTGAGGACCAGCATGGTGACGACGCTGCGGTCGCAGTCGCTGACCCGCAGAGCTGGCAGGAGCTCTGACTTGTGGCGGCGGTCACCGAGTGTAGTCTCCGGCTAACAGGATGCGCCAACGCAGACGTGTGTGCAGTGGTAGCGAGACAGACGAGCTTGAAATAGCAGCGTGGTGCCCGTAGGTGCGGTGCTCGTCAGTGCTGGTTGGAAACTGGCAGTGTCTGATCCATCTGAGCGAGGCCCCCCTTCAGCGTGATCGTAGCAGGCGGGGAAAGCGAGCGCCGCCAGCTGACACCGCTTTCCCTCAGCAGCACTTGTCCAGCAGACTCCCTTTGAAAGGTACGATGGCACGACAGCACATTGAACGCTCTCATTCAGTGAGCACGCATCACGCTGGCTCTGTCGGTGCAACAGCGCCGTATGAAGCCGCTTCGCCGCAACTCATGCCTTCATGCGCAAGGCAAGGTCAGACAATGCTCTGCCCGAGTTGGACGCCCGTCGACCATGCGCCTGCCGCGTCAGACGGTTCACGCATCCAAGTCCGCAATATTGTTGTCTGATAACGCAGAGCCTGAGCCTGGCCCTCAGCCCTCGCCTGCATTCTTCGCCTAGGTCTGAGCCTGCATTCTCGGACCGGAAGGGCGAACTTTTCTGCTAAACAGTGCCTTTCTCCAATCTCCCTCCTGAGCATAAAAGCAGCATTCAAGTTACTGTCCCTCTTACCTTTCTTCACACCCCATCGCTCCTCTACATACTCACAACTACATCCAGCACAGCCAATCCCACGACACTTAGTCCCTACTACAACTACCATTACCGCACCCAACATGTTCCAAATCAAGGCACTCCTCTTCCTTGTCGCTCTTGTCGTCTCGTCCCTCTCCTCTTCCGTCATGGCTGCGCCCTCGCGCTTGACGAAACGCGACTTCTTCTGCGATGTCAAGAACATTCATTGCTGCGACGAACTTTTGACTCAGAAGGAAGCCGGCGAGGCTCTTGGAGGATTGCTCAACATACCTGCTGGTGTACTTGGCAATGTTGGACTTGGCTGCTCCGTAAGTCATGCACTGGACCTAGACGTCAGCCACCCTCGATGCTACCTTGAAGCTACAGCTGACATCTGTCTGCCCTTCCCTAGCCTATCGGTCTCGCGAACCTCGGCTCGTGCGCTAAGAGCACTCCAGCATGCTGCAGCAAGGTTTACCAGGATGGGGTGAGCTACATCTTTACTGGCAGTAAAGCAGCTTTTGCTGACCTACTGCCACAGCTCATCAACATAGGTTGCAGTCCCCTCAGCATCCTCTAAGCTGCTCTCTTCTGCAATGCATGTCCGATGTCCCACATGCACGCCATACTTTTGCCAGAAGAATTCCCTTGTCACACCACATACAATAAATAGCTTTCAACCATCAGTCTGAAATATACCCTCGTAATCCACTTGATCCCATTTTACCTTGTGTTGCCGAAGGCTGCCATGTTCTGATTGCCCTGACTGACAGCTGAAGGTCGCTACAGTAGATGCCTTGAAGCTGAACAACACAAGACGCCCAACTAGCCAGGTGTTAATCTTCAGCTCTTTATGTTCCTAAACACGTGATCCGCTCTTATGTTCGCAACAGGCGTACTGCGTGACATGGTCGCACCGGATGATAATGTTTGCCGATATCTCGAAAGCGCAAAAGTCTGCTGCACTGGCTGAGTGCTCCGACCTTTTTGTGTTCTCTGCGCGCTGTCCCGCCCCAAGTTCACGCCACTTGCTCGCTGACAGCATGACCGTGAGAGCCTTCGAAGCAAGTCTGCCTTGTGCGCATTGGCGGTCGGAAAGCGGCTCACCACCTATGGAAATGATCTTGCTCATGTAGGAGAGCGTAACAAGCTGTCTGCTTGTTCGCTGTTGCCGCTGGGCATGCCGATAATCAACGCCGCCAACCCAAGATTCGAGTGCGTTGAAGCTCAGACCGCACAGTGTGCAACTCTTCGGCAGCCATGCAAAGTCAATTGTGGGAATGGCATCAGAATTGCTCTACAATGCATGAGTAGGCGCTGACATTACCTGCAGGAATCTTGCGTTGTCACAACAGGCCTGCCAATCCCATTGGCGTCCTTCAAGTTCTACTGTCTGAGACAGATCGACACCAGCGGTACGTACGTGACGGCTTCGAGATGCATTTCGTTCCATCGCTGCATTCCTCCAAATACCGTCACCATAATCCTCCTAGCATGATCCCTGACATCTGTTTCCATCGCCATCCCTCCCAGCTGCACGGTCCTGAGCGTTCTCAAGAGCAACCTGCCGACGACGACCCGACCTGCACACGTTTGGCCGCACAATGCCTGAGCAATCAGACAGACAATCCAGCATGAAGTTCGTACGAAGACTACACATAGTATACACGGACGACTGTAGCCAACTCCTACTCCAACCGGACTCAAGGGCAGATCTTCACGTGCCAAGGACATCGCGTGCGCATCGCTGCTACGAGTTCCGCCAGCCTGGACTATACCGTATGAAACATGTGCTATACATAGTACAACATATACACGCACCTCAAACCCGCAATTAGGACACCATACACGGACGTTGAAATGATGTAGATTTCTTTTCATTGCACCCTCAATACCCTAGCGATACACGCGCTCTTATAACGCATTCGCAAAGGAGATCACATTTTGTCGAAAGGTTACACCTAACGAGCTATACTGCGCTACGATGAGCTCGGAGACACGATCACGAAGGGCTTGGCGCGAAAACACAACTGGCCTGGACCTTGCTTCTGCGCAAAAGTCCAATGTAAATGGCTTTCTTTACTGATGAAGTCTCCCGATAGACGACAGACTCTCTTGGTTCTGTCGTCTCTTGGAGAAAGAGCTACCGTACGCAGCATTACAGTTGGTGGACGACAGTCATTACTGCCAGCAAGTGTTAGAATGTCGATCTCTAGCAGGACCACCTGGCGCGTATCCACCAGACTCGTCCGCGATAGCGTGCGATTTCGCTGTCTTTCAGGTCCGTAACGATTGCTTTGACGCAGTGGGGTTTTGTGATCTGAGGTCAGACCGGTCCTCCAGGAGGTCTGGCTCTTCAAGGGTTATTTCGACCACAGGACCAGGACTTCGTTTGGCAAGGAGCCGGTTCTTCCAGCGCAGGTGTCGACCAGCGTTAGCCTCAAAGATTACAGCTTGCGAGATTCCTGATACCTAAATTAGTAGTACTGTATAGCTGAAAAAATAGGCGCTCTTCCTTTCTCATTCGCAAGGGCTGAATGTGAGGGATCGACAGGTACCCCGACCGCATTCGGGGACTTGTACGGATCGTCGGGTGACATTGCGCGTCGCGAGGAGTTCGACTGCATGGCTAGTCACTGATCTGCCTGGGTAGTGAAGTCAAGCTGTCAAAGCGCGTCCATGTATCGACAGCGTCGTCTTTGCAGCTTGTTGGATGTGCGGTCGCAAGTCTCACGCTCGTGGCCGCGCGTGCCGTCACTCGCCACGATCGCAAGGTGCGTCTTCCGAGCCAGCGATCAGTGCTAGCCCCGTCTCACATAAGCAGTTGCCGAGGCGTTCGGACTGAGCACTTACTTCTGATACTAGCTAGATCAGACTTGGTTAACTTGGTTGACGAGCTTCACGCATCCTCTCTCCTTCCCTTCGTGTCCTGCTGTTCGAAACGCACAGCATTGTCTTTACGGACGACCTCACTCTTGGCCATAGCCATGCCTTTTCTATCTGGCATCAAGAACAGGAGAAAGTCAGACGAAAAAGTCAGGAAAACACAGCCCAGTCCGCAAGAGCATCAATCTAGCCAATCGACGTCTTCAAGAGTCCCCACACGATCGGACTTCCAACCAAGCAGCGTACAAGCTAGCAACGATACAACACCCCATGATACAAGTGTCGACACACTTTCGTCGTCTCTCTCAGGCAGAGCAGCTTGCTCTTCGTCGCGAGAAATTCCGTCGGATATGTCGCAGGAGGAAAATCACTTGAACGCCACTCCCTTTACACGTGAGAGCTCGGGGGCTTTCAGCAGCATGCGCGGTGCACCTTCAATTTTGGGATCCTCTGTCCGCTCTTCCCATAGTCTGGCTAGCAGCATCATGGGTGAGCTTGCTCCTCGGCGACACTCGCACATCGCACGCTAAAAGGCAACCTACTTGTTACAGAGGCGGACACGCCGCCCATGTCGGCTGGCTCTTCGCCACCGGGCTCGCGTACGTTTCTTTATCGAGATCCGCGCAGATTTCTTGAACACTGGATAATCTGACTGAACTTTTCTCATGGTATCGACAGCATCCATACCTCCCACTCCGCCACTACAGCAGATGAAGCTTGGTCGCCCGCGGCTCGTTGGACCAGCACCTTCGGAAGGTTTTGAAGAAGTGCCTAGACCGCAACTGTCTCGCTTCGGAATGGTATTGCCAGCAACATTCGAGTTTCATCTTCCTAACAGAGTGACCATGCCTTGCTTGGCATACGGTAGGTTGCTTCATTGTCTCTTTAGGTAGATAGTCCTGGCTGAAACTGCGTTCATTACAGGGACTGCGCAATCTGCATTGTCCAGTGAAGACTTTGGACAGCCCCCTTCCTACGAATCTGTTGCACATCGACCACACGACATGGTATTCAGTCACACTCACAAGAGTAGCCGCAGTACCAGCGCTCATCCCACGAGCGCAGATTGAGATTCATGGAACTCCCTTGCATGGGAGCATCGACTCGAACTGTAGCGACTCCGCCGCCTGGACTGCAAGCACATTTGATATTGTAACTTACAACAGCAAGGTCTTCGCAAAACTTGAAGCATTAGAAACGGGAGTGTAGCCTACTTATTAGCGGATATCACCTGAATGCTCGGACAAACGGTGGGCGAAAGACTGGATAGTATGCGCAACGGACGGTGCATTGGAGTCAGAGTCTGCAGAAGTGGATTACTTGATATTGCTTGAGCACAGTTTGCCCACCGCATTCGCTTCACAATGTCCAAAGTAATGGTCCGAAAGGATCAACACGATGCACTGCCGTCCCGAAATAGATCACAAGCCCGCCGAATTTGTAAAGATAGAAGGGCCTGCGGCGCTGCCGGGGAACTCGGAGGTCGCGGTAGATACGGTAGCTTGTCAGGAGAGTACACAACGTCATAGATCTCTCTTCCAGTCCTTCTGTGGTGAAGTAATGATTGAGCTGCTGCGCGCCGTGGTCTGTAGCTCGTTACGGTCCTGCCGGGCGCAGTTAAAACGGAAGACGTGTAAATTGACGTAGCCATCCACACCTGAGCGCAGCAGACGCCCGTTTAGCTGCGTGTGATGTTATCTCCTCTACGCCGTGCGAACGAAGTATGTATAAGCAGAGCTTTCCAATGTTGGATCCACCCTTTTTGCGCAGTATGATGTAACTTGTCGCACAGAGGGCCAAAAAAATCACGCATGACAAGCGTTGACCGACACATCGCAGCTAGGGACGTTGCAACGTCGCCTTCTTCATTCCTATCGACCGGTACGTTAAGCTCGAAGAGCTGTCGAGTATGCTACTCACTCCCCGACAATCGAGCACTTCAGCTGGATCATCTTCTGTCGCGTTGCTCTGAATAAGCGCACAGTGGCGTCGACCTGAACCGGACTAGACGACTTCGCGCTTCCAAGGGGCCTCCGCCATTGGCCGTCAAGTCGCACTTTTCCGAATCATCACTGGCTGTGAACATTGTGCGACGACCTCTTACTATCTCACGCAAGAGCGAGGCAGCAAGCTTCTGCGAAAGTATTTCAAAATTCTCGTCACGTGAATCCAGCGACAGTCATCTCAGCGATGGCTTGCACAACCCCGAGCTTGATGAGCAGCAGTCCAGAAGCGGTGACTTCGGTCTCAAGACAAGAAACGCATGGCCCACAGCCACCTTGCTGCCCATTGCCAGTCAGGGAACCATCATGTAAGCGGTCTGCGGTCCTCCAATGACCAATGTCAGTGTCAAGTTGAATCATTTTATTGTAATCTATGAAGCTGGCAGTACTTCGAGCCTGAAATCACCGAATCCATCAGCCGGCTGCCAGGTTGGAGTGGCCATTCAAGCGAACGCTATGCAGCAGCGTGAGGCGTCTTCGCCTACTGCGTCGCCAGCGCCAGCAACTGCTTCGACAAGCCATGCTAGCACCTGCAGCCAGGGTGCATCGTGCCCGAAGAAGCGACATACATTCCCCTTCTTCCATAAGCGCGCCGATTCACCGAGTAGGTTGCGCTACTATTAGAAGGGATAGCCTACAGCCCCGTGTTGACCATGTTGCTTGCCCAAGGCGTAGCTCCACGTAGCCATGAAAAGGCTGGCTTTGGAACTGCTTCGCAGCGCGTTGGGTCTCCCGCGCCAGTGCAGTCCCCGGTTCCGGTACCAATTCAACAGCGCATCCCGTACGCTATGCAGACGGAGCTGCGTGCTCAGTACAACCGGGCGGGCTGCGTAATAAGCGCTACCGAGGAGCTCTGGGGCTACAATGCCACTCTGCCTTGCTTGGCGTATGGTAAGCTCGCTTCAGACAGTGCATTCACGGTGCTTCGCTGAGCTGCCATCTTCAGGGACGCCGCCGCCAGCTGTAGGAAGCCAGGATTTTGGTCAACCTCCCCCGTATGCCTAAGGATATGAGAGAAGGGTAGAGTGCGACAGTGGATTGTTGTGGACAATAGACTTGAGTTTGAGCTGAGATACGAGGATTTACGAGCGAATTCAGCATATGATCATCACGTTGTCGTTTTCCTCTCTTATACGTAAAGCACGATTGTTTCCTTTAGTGGAGATTGAGTGAGGGAAAAGTTAGTGACTACAAAAGCGAGTCCTGCAGATCCGATAAATGCATGGCGACAAGATCTTGCGAGTTTTCGATGGGTGAATTCGAAGGTCTGGCTCAGCCCCCCTCTTTTCGAACCTAGACAAAGTGATCGGGCGAAGATTTCCTTCCACGATCAGAGCAGGCGAGAGAGAGGGCAGCGCTGGACCGTTGGGTCCCGCCAAACCACTGCAGAGCAAACGACTCCACAGAGGTGAGCACACCGTCGCACGTCTTTACTTTGTGCTGGACAGCTGCTGATTTGGCTTGTTCAAATCAGGTCTTCATCAAAATGGTGAGCTTGAACATGCTACGCTCGATTGCCCTGGCTACTCTGCAACGAAGGATGGAAGAGGAGGAGCAGAGGCGCAGCAGATGCCAGCACAGGGCAATGGCAGCGTCATACTGGGAGGACAGTGTCCTGATCATCTCTTGCTTTCGTTGATAGACGAAGAAACGACGCTCCGGAGGACGAAACAAGAAGGGCCGCGGTCACACCGGTTTCCTGCGATGCTCCAACTGCAGCCGCTGCGTCCCCAAGGACAAGGCTATCAAGCGGTACGCTTCACAGCATGCTTCTCACCCTTCCAAACTGGGCTCGTGTCTGACTACCTTTCTGCGCGTTTCTCCAACACAGCTTCTCCATCCGTAACATGGTAGAGGCCGCTGCCATCCGTGACATCTCCGAGGCGTCGGTCTACCAGGAATACGTCTTGCCCAAGCTCTACATCAAGGTCGTCTACTGCGTGTCGTGCGCTATCCACGCACACATCGTTCGTGTCCGCTCGCGTGAAGGCCGCCGAAACCGTGCACCACCCCCACGCGTCCGCTTCAACAAGGGTGAGGACAATACCCTGCGCATTTCCGTCCTTGAACGTCAGCGACACTGTACACATACTGACTTCTCGTTCTTGTTTCATCTCGCAGACGGCAAGAAGATCAACCCAACGGTCCAAAATGCCGTAGCGACTGCAGGTGGCAACCGAGGTGGTGGCTACTAGAGCCTTTCTCTCCATGCCGCTGGCTGTGCAATGAGTTGCTCATGGAACTCTAGAACCGTGCCGTACCTCTGCAATGCGAAGTTTAGAGCAAGCCTAGACCTTCTGATCGCCCTGCATTAGCGACGCCTTCATTGCTAAAGACTGGCGACAAGCGCTGTCAGGCCTGCATCGATTTCACGGCTTAAGCTATTCAAGCCTATGCTACATGCTCTACGCCAGCCAGTGGTCTGCTCGTCGTGTCATCATTCATTGCTGCACATCGAGGCGATAACGCGCTCTTCAGGTTGTCAGAACCACCGGCGAAAGCTGAACTTGCGAGACCGCTTCTCTTTCAGCACCGCTTCGCCTTGCCCATCGACCGCCGGGAATGCTGATGAATGGACACTGTCTCCAACGACCTGGCGCCCTGTGGCTACAGCGTACGAAGGTGGTTCCGCTGTCCCTTTGGTTCCTACATACCAAAAAAACAATGCATCAGCCATAAAAGTCTCGTGGCCACTCAAGAAGCATGCTCACCACCTGATGCCTGACTGAGGTTTGACATGGCACGTCGTCTTCTCAGCTTGGCAGGCTGTCTCCTGGGCACTGCGTCTGGGCCAGCTTTCCGGCCGGCAGCTGGAAGACCAGATCCGCTCGCGCTCGCCGCTGGTGGCAGCTTGTCCGAGTGCTGTGCAGCCTTCGGCAAGCTACTGAAGCTAGATGTAGCGCCAGCAGCTATCTTGTCAGCTGCGCCGGCGCCACTGCCAGCGATGCGGACGACTCTGTGGCCTTCGGGTCCTTGTCTCGTTTTGCCCGTCGAATCACCCTCATGGGAATGCTTTCCGTGATGGTCTTTGCGATCTCGCTGCGCACTATCGCCGTGGTGGTCGCGATTTTCACGGCTCTTCCAGTTCTCCTGCTCGCGATGAGCCCAATGCTTTACCTGGTGCTCACGGTCCGACCACTCCCGTTGACACTCGCGATATAAATGGTGAGCCTCCTTGTCGTTCGGTCGATAATTGATCTTGTGGTCTGCATTGTTTGGATCAAATGCCTGTCCTCGAGCCATCAAAGGTCGTCCACCCCGACCATCGAAAGATCCGCGAAGACGAGGGCTTCTGCATGGAGTGTATCTTTCTTGCCCCCTTTCCTTCTCGGTACTGCGCTCGTGGTGGTGCACATCATGACGATGATGAGCTGCCTTGCTGACCTTGGCCGGCGGGGCGGGCGGTGGAGGTGGAGCACCCGGTAGAGTAGCCTGCTGCACCGGAACAGCGGCTGCCACAGGCTCCGGTACGGGCAGGGGCAGAGGAGCCGGGGCTGGCTCAGCTGGCTCCTCAGCTGAAGCTGGCTCTTCTTCAGCAGTGGGCTCCTCGGCAATGTCTGGCATGGCTTCTTCAATAGGCGTATCTTCCGTAGCCTCGGCCTCCTCTCCATCCTGACGCCGGCCAAGCCGCATCAACATGCGCAGTCGCTCTCCAAAACCGGAGTTGGCATCTCGTTTCTTCGGGAAAGCAAAACCTTGTTCGTTAAGCATGAGCTGCGATGCTGCTTGAGAATTTGCTTTCTGCCCGTCCGCGGCGGTCGGGACAGCCATCGGAGCAGGTACACTTGGCGTTGATACGGTTGAGTGATAGCTCTCGTTGGGAGATGTTGGAGCCGCATAAGAAGCCACATATGCGTGCAGGGCAGACACAGCATTTGGTGCCATGGGATCCAGCGTCGATTCCGACTGGTCTACTACAGCATCAAGATCGTGAGCTGGTTCGCCTGGAGCACGCCGGGCTATGATGAAGGAGGTCAACCCACCAGACATGGTCGGAACACTCAAGGGCGGGGCGCTTAAAGCGGTGGGAATAATCCCCTCAGGTAGAGCTCCCTGTCTGTCTACTGATGTCCATACTTCCGAGGGCGTGGCCGTGGTAGCAGGTTCCGAAGGGCTTGCAGCTCCCGGTACGGTAGATGGAGATACATCGGCACTTGCGGCGTTTGTGCTCCTGAGACTTTCAGCGCCCGCGCTGTCGGTGCTTGAAGGCTCTTTTTCAGCTGTCTGTCCAGACTCTGGCAGCACCAGGCGATTATTGAGGAGGCCAGGGAGATTCGCGATCCCGTTGAGGCCAGAGTTCGGTATAGTGGCCGTAGCAGCGTCGTAAAGGCCGCTTGGATTGTTCAGAGGGAGAGAAGCAGTAGGTGGGGTGACTGGCAGCTGAGACTTTGCCTGCTGAACTAGCTGTTCCAGTTGTGCGATTTGCTGTGCCTGTGCTAACAGCAGGCTCTGCACTCCTTGAGGTGTTGACAGCATGCTCAAAGGACTTTGCAAGCCGTTCAATCCAAGATCTGCTGGATTTAGAGCATCGCGTTGTTGAGGTGTACCATTGGAGGCTCCGCCAACTCCAAGGGATCCGGTTGCGCTGCTGAGCAAGCCACCTGCGGGCTCAGCGAGGCCTTGAGCTGTGCCAGCGGCATTGCTCGCGACGCTGCTCGCAGTGCCGACGAGACCACTTGCGGCGTTTCCGACAGAGCCGAGTCCTAGACCATTCAGCTGGCCTTGGAGCTGTCCTTGAACGCCTGCAAGAGCTCCGAGTGGCAGGTTCGAAGTCAGACCGCCGAGCCCCAGGCCACCGGCTTGTCCTCCGATGCCGCTCAGTCCACCGAGAAGCCCATTGATGGATTGACTGGGACCAGCAAGGCCAGACAGCCCGTCCGTTTGAAGCAGACCGCTCGGCACTCCAGGTACCGAAGACGTGACTCCAGTCGCCACTCCAGTGAGACCACCGACGTTGCCCAGACCCAGGCCCGCGAGTTGAGCTTGTAGTTGACTTTGTGCGCCGCCAAGTGACCCTGTCAGACCACCAAGGCCTAGTCCGCCCAGTCCTAGTCCTGAAAGCTGCGACTGAAGTTGATTCGGCATTCCCGTCAAGCCATCAAGGCCGAGTCCGCCTAAGCCTAGTCCCGACAGCTGAGATTGAAGCTGATTGGGTAGACCCGTCGCGGTATCGAGCACCCGTCCCGCGCCATTCGGATCTGCGCCAGGGAGGACGACGTTGAGCTGCGGTAAAGCTTGACCTTGAACACCGTGTGCCGCGGTGATGACATTATTGACTGTGCTCGAGACAGGCTCTGGTAGTCCCAGTCCTTTGACAGTGGCTCCAACAGAGTCTTCGAGACCATCGAGCGTGCCTTGCACACTCTTGGCAACGCCATTGACTGCCCCGAGTCCGAGGCCGTTGAGGGTGCCTTGCACCGTGCCTTCGAGACCACTGACACTGCCCAGAAGTCCATTTGCAGGACCGGCCAGCGGCACGAGCCCAAGTCCGGTGAGACCGGTCTGGACTTGACCTTGATACTTTGCGAGGTTCGGGTCGCTTGGAGGAGCTCCCAGGCCGCCAGTGAGGCCACTAAGTAGGTCTCGCTTCGCCTTCAAGGTTTCTGCAGGCCAGACAACAACCGTCAGGACATGCACAAGAAATCGCTCGTCGCATAACCTGTCGACTTACCTTCTTGACCTGTCCGCTCCTTGTTCACCTTGCCGCTGCTCCTGCGCTGACCTCCACGGATCGAAGCTCGTCTGGCGAAAGACTCGATGTTCGCTTGTCGAGGACTCAGACTTTCATTTGGCTGAGGCGTGCTGAGACCCTCGGCGTTTCCATCCTGACCAGAGCCAGCTGGGAAGGGGGCTGCCGAGATTGTGGGAGAGGACGCGGCCACAGCGAGGGCTCCGAGAACGATGGGATTGAACTTCATGATGACGTTGTGGAAGGGTGGTGCGTGATAGCGGTCAAAGAGGTCGACTTGGTTGATACGAGGTGGCTTTCTTTCTTTCTTTCTTCGTTCTTCGAGCGGACCAGCGGCTTGAAAGAAGGAAGTTCGAGGAATTCGAAGAGACGGCGTTGTCTAGCCTGCTAGAGAGCGTTTGAGAGGTAGCTTGCGAAGCGCCAGGCCAAGCAGAGTAACTCGGAGGGATTGATTGGAGGAGAAGGTTAGAGACCAAAGGAGGCTTTGCAGCATCGTCGCCTTGTTGACCAAGTCTGTTGAGATCGGACATTTCAATTCAGACTAGGGCATACCATCGGCGGGAGGCTGGTAGCACAATGCACTGACCGATGCGATGGTACTAGTATTAATAGTTGTTACTGTTCATGGACTCTGCCGCGTATTGTCTGGAAGCAGCTTGTGGGTTCTGTCGACCGTTGTCATCGTCGTGGAGGCTCTGAGGAAAAGAGAAGTAGACGCTCCAGCATTGACAACGACCAGAACAGCAGTAAAGTGGGAATTAAGCTCTGCATGCCGTTGGAATATAGTAGCGTCGCTTTCCAAGCATCCCCCAGCCAGGTTCTGTAAGCGGGCGACTGTCCTAGTCCTTAGAGAACTTGACGTGCTCGTAGCCGGCACTTGGTGCAGAACAGCAGAAGCGCCGGGAACGGCCTGGATCGCATGCATTGACATGTGATATGCAGCAACCCGTGCAGATCAGCGTGCAGGTACCAGCAGAAGCTCGTACCCGCAAGCGGACGCGCACGAGCTGACTGATGCGGTCATCTCTGCAGGTGGAGTGAGGGTCAAATCGCCGTAGCCCGGCTGGAGTCTGGTCAAAGAGGAGGTAGCTGCACGACCTAGAGCACGAGTAAGCTCTTCGCTGGTGAACACAGCTGTCGACGTGTCCTCGCTGGTTTTGGCGAGATGCAAGGCAATTCAGCGCACTGATCCTCTAGAGACTCGGAGACTGATCACGTTCTGGACGCTGCGACACACCTTGGAGCCAGACCACCCTCTCGCCGTGCGCGGCCATGGCCATTGCTATTGCTCGCTGAGCTCTACGCAACGCTCGCACTCAGTACTGTTGCCTGGCTTGGTCGCGGCCCTCCATTGGCCCCCTGTGGCATAACCACACCTGCTATATAGAAGGTCAGGCCCACACGGCGCGCGTCCTGTTCAGCGGTGCAGCGGGCCTGCTGCAGGAACAGCACAGCTAGCCTTCAAGCTTTCACAAGACACACACGTCACGAAAGGTCAGCGTTGGCCTGCGGAGCGACCGTCTACGCGGTGTTGCTGCCTGGCAGGCCTCGTTGGCAGCCAGCACTTTTGGGCATCCAATTCATTACACACCGACCTGAACACGCGCCATCAAATTTCAAAGCCTGCACGGCGGGTCACGCAGCGTAGAGCAGACTGATCTGCAGAGACGTGTTGCAGCTATGTCTGCTGCTGGAAGCGGTGCTGGCGAGGGCATGGCGCTTGATGCCGATGACCCTGGCCCGTCCAGCATATCAAATGCACCGCTGCAAGAGGAGCATGACGATGCTGGTCTCGGACGCAACGAGGCACCGACAGGGCAAATTGATGAAGCTATCAACGTCAGAATGAAAGCTGTACAGCTTGAGCAGGATGATGTGCCTGTGGCTGGGCCGTCAAGCGGGCAGCGATTTCATCCAGCGGACCTCATGTCTTCGAGCAATCCGGATCCACACCAGTCGCAACATGGGCGTGCAAGATATCAGGCCGATGCAGACCACCATCGAGACTCGAGCAGAGCAAGCAAGGACAGCTATGGCAGCAGCGTCAATGGCGGTTTCCCCTCCAATCAGTCATCTAGCACCGCCAACGCGCTCGAGGACGGAGAAGAGCGTCTGAACGATTGGACTATAGACACAGAGGCCCCTCGACAATCGCACAGAAGGGATGTCGCATCTACGTTATCACATACAAGCCAATCAGCACACGGCTTTGAGCCAACAAGCATGCCAACCGTGCCCGAAACAGCCAATGCAGCGGATAGCCTCGCGGGCGAGCCGATACAACGGACTTCTCAGGCTTATGGAACCAGCCCTGCAGGCTCTTCTGATCCTTTTGTCGATGCGGCTTTGCCTGCAAAGCATACACCGGTGCGGATTGGCAATTTAGGCGCGAGTAGAGGCTATGCGCTGCACAGCAAGCATCAGGCCTCAACGGAAGGAGACGACATGACATCCGAGACGCTTCTATCTGGTAGCCCTAGCTCAAACGTCGCCGCTCATTCGCACTCTGCTGGCCGCGCTCCTATTCCCTCTCTACGGCCGTCTCCGCCATCTCCTACCTCGCCGCGAAGCATAGCGCAGCGTCGTGAGAATGGGTCCATGTCTGCAGATCAAGATTCATCGTCATCTGTCGGCTATGCCAGACGACCCTCTGGTGATTCATCGGCCCCAGTAGTCTTTGAGTCTCCTCCATCTACCCGGACTTCGCGCGGCCAAGATCATGCGGGCAATGGCCATCGCGCTGTGCGTGCTGGTACCCCCAAAGCGGGGGCATCGGGTCCGTCCCCTATACAGGAAGACGTAGATCCATCGTCTCGATCGCATGACACGTCGCCTACCACGAAAACCAGGCAGTCACATCAGCAGGATCGTGAGGAAGCTAGTACCAGCCGAGACAGAGAGAGAGATAGGACTTCTCGCCGTCAATTGGGAGAATGGACTCTCGGCAAGACCCTTGGAGCTGGCAGTATGGGCAAAGTCAAGCTAGGCGTCAGTTCTGTCTCAGGCGAAAAGGTGCCATTCTTCTCCTTGCATTGCTATATTCGTGCCTGTCCAGCCCTGATGTGACTCTCGCATGACAGTTTGCCATCAAGATAATCCCTCGCTTCACATCCACGGCAGCTGCGCAACAGCAAGTCAATGCGCAAGCGAACAGGGATCAGAACAGGCGTGATGCCAACGGGAAGAATCGTTCTGGAGACTTGTCTCGCCGAGGAAGTACTGTTACAACGACGCCCGACTCTAACAATGTCGCACAAAGTCAAGACAAGCCAATCGATACCCCCAAGCTGAACAACTCATTTCTTGCGAAAGCCCACGCAAAAGACATGTCAAAGGAAGTTAGGACGATTCGGGAAGCCTCCATCGTGTTGCTACTGCATCACCCGTATATTGCAGGCATGAAAAGCATGCTTGTCTACCCTCACCACTACTATATGGTGTTTGAATACGTCAACGGCGGGCAAATGCTCGACTACATCATTTCGCACGGTCGGTTACGAGAACGAAGCGCAAGGAAGTTCGCGAGACAGATATGCAGTGCGCTCGAGTATTGTCATGCAAATAGCATTGTGCATCGAGGTGAGCACGATCTTCGCACGAAATAGTATGTCTGGCTGACAATACTATGCCTAGACCTCAAAATCGAGAACATACTGATTTCGAAGACTGGGAACATCAAGATCATCGATTTTGGTCTCTCGAATCTATATTCGCCTCATTCGCATCTGTCAACATTTTGCGGGTCCCTCTACTTTGCCGCGCCCGAACTATTGAACGCAAAAGTTTACACTGGCCCCGAAGTCGACGTGTGGAGCTTTGGCATTGTTCTGTATGTCCTTGTCTGCGGTAAAGTGCCCTTTGACGATCAAAGTATGCCAGCGCTGCATGCAAAGATCAAAAGGGGTCAGGTGGAATACCCTGCATGGTTGAGTGCAGGTAGGTGTGGTTCCTGGTAGTTGAAAGCTGAGAGAGCAGATAACCTAACGACCGATGGATATTTGTACAGAATGCAAGCATTTGCTATCTCGTATGCTCGTCACCAATCCAGCAAATCGTGCAACAATGCAAGAAGTCGCGAAACACCAGTGGATGACCAAAGGCTACGATGGTTCTCCAATCAGCCATCTGTCGGAACGCGAGCCCATTAGATTTGGAGAGCTCGATCCAGAGGTCATCAAGGAAATGACAGGCTTCGAATTTGGTACCCCAGAAGAAATCGAGAACAAGCTGGGCGATGTCTTGACTTCGGATCTGTATCTGGAGGCCCTCGCACTCTGGGATGAGCGAAGAGGCAACTCAGGCCATTCGGATCCCTACTCAGCGAATGATCGCTTTGGGTCAACCAGGTCGCCGGATCACAGTAAATCACGAAGCCCAAGCAAGCGATTTTCTGGTCTAGGCTTTTACGGCAAGAAAATCACGGGCAACATAGCCGCAGCGTTTGCTGGACGACACGAAGACAGCCTACTCGATGGCATGAATGGCATCAACGGAAAGCAAGCTGCTCAAACCACAGGTGCAGGCGGTGTCAAAACGGACGTGACAGATCCCACACGCAGCTATCATCCCCTATTGTCCATATATTACCTCGTCCGAGAACGTATGGAACGAGACAAGATTTACGGTCCCGGTGTCTTCGCGAGCTCCACCCTATCGCTGTCTGCTCCGACACCGGGCGCACCTGCCGCCAGCTCGATGCTTTCGCCACCTAGCGGTCTGCAACAGTCCAAGTATGACCAGATCGCAAAGAGCATACCAGGAGCTGCGCTGGCGCCTCCGGCTCCGGCCGCAACTATCAGCCGGGATACCAAGATAGTACAAGCACCACCAAGCCCACGGACTAGGGCGCCGCCGCGTGCGCGAGTTCAAGACCCCAGTGCGGCAATTCAGGAAAATGCTTCGAATGCTCCGGATAGTGCATTCCCCACACGAGCAAACAGCTCGAAGCATCGCAGAAATACCACAATGCCGGCATCTGCGCCCGTTTCGCCAGCTCCCATGCAAGGTGGCTTCCGAAGGACTGCTGCTCCCGATCCCGAGCCTCTCCTGGAGGAACCTGTCCCTCCGGTTCGTGAAGCTCGAGCATCTGCTCCCGCATCACAACGGCACTCTATGCAGATACCACCGTCTGGGCTCCGCAATCCTGAACGGCCAGTCACGCCTGTCAATGCTGGCGACGATGGCCATCTGCCTTCATCTGGCTCGGCCTCCGGCGGCTTCATCAAGCGCTTCGGCTCCCTCCTTGGGCGGCCTAGCCATGATGTCGATCCGAGAAAACAGCCGCAACGCCTCCATTCAGATGAAATTGCAAAGGGAGAACCAGCTGTTATTCACGAAGGCTTCGTGACTTCTCAGGACTCGGATGTTCCACTTGCAAGGCCAAATTCTGGCAAGGGTGTCAGCCGAGCAAGTACTACCGGAGCAGAGCTATCTCCTTCCTATAGATCCCATGCACGTGGTGCAAGCATCGACGTTGGCTCTCCTGGCGCTGCCGCATCATCAGCTATGGCTGGTCCGCCCATTGGCATTGACCGTAGACGCCAAGCATCGATGAGTATGGCATCTCGGCGTCCGAAAACTACCGGTTCCCTGGCCTTGAAGGGTACACCAGACGAGGGCGAAGAGAATGCACCGCACCCAGAGAACTCATCGCCAGAAGCGGAACAGGGTGTCTCCACCGATTCTAAGCCAGTCTATCTAAAGGTGAGAACTCGCTGGCCTTTGTGACCTTCGATTTATGCGCTAAAGCGACCGTTCCGGTCTTGTAGGGTTTATTCTCTGTCAACACGACCTCCACGAAAGCACCGGCTATCATTCGCCAAGCAATCGTCGAAACCCTTGACCAGCTAGGTGTTACGCATCGCGGCATCAAAGCTGGCTTTGAGTGTGTGCACGCACCAAGTATCGATTTAGCATCGGTAGCGTTCTCGCCAAGACCGGACCAGCTCCAGGATCGTCAAACAAGCTTTGCGATTCCTCCTGACTCGCCAACTCCCGAGCGCAAGAAATCAACTCGGCGCACAACAAAACTAGGCCTGCCTCGCTCGCCCTTCAGCCGGGAGAAAGAGCTGGACAAGGAAGCTAGCTCGCAATATGCCTCTTCGACTGGACCCGGAGAACAGTCACAATCTTCTCTCTCGCAGACTAGGCAAACTACGTCTGCGTCGTCAATCAATGCCTTGAGCAACGCCCCGCCTCACACTTCTGGAGACAGCCGATCGATATCGCCGAGTATAGGTACACTTCGCCGACCTCCATCTACGCCAGGTGTTCGCAACCCGAGCGGCATGACTGTCGACACGTCAAGCGCTCCTGCTGACGCGAACGAGCTCATTGTCCGTTTCGAGGTCTTCATAATCAAAATCCCTTGGTTGCCTGGCCTGCATGGCATACAATTCAGGCGAATTTCAGGAAGCGCATGGCAATACTCGCAGCTAGGTTAGACCACAGTTTTCCCACTACGTACTTGCAGCAAGCTGATTCCATTTCCCTCCAATTTACAGCGCGAACAATTCTTGCCAAGGTCAATCTTTGAACGACTTCTCCTTGGCCCCATGTGTCACTGCCTCCGACAACAATTAGAAGAACGCCCTTCGTGTTGTACTTACACGACCTTCCACGCCCGATGAACGACAATAATGGTGCAGCGCATGTGCTTTTCCTGTAGCTATAGTGGTTCAGGGCTTCAACACTGGCAACTGCTTGTTCTGGTGGAAGTCTTGGTGTAGATCACCACTTTGCTTACCGGCGCTTTGTCGCTTTGCGAACCCGGACCACAGGGAGCACAGTAGTCAGAGCTGAGTAGTTGATTGAAGGCGTAAAACGAGAGCTCTATATTTCAATTGCGGTAAAAGGGAAGCTGATGTCGACAACAAAAGACAAGGCAGGAATGCCTGAGCGGTGTGAATTAGTAGTGGAGATTGTAGAGTAATAGCTGAGGAAAAGCTACAGCTGCTCCCGAAGGCAGCTTTTTCGGAAACAAGAACAGGGTGAAACAATAGGCTACAAGATGGTGAATGCCAAGGAGAGGTGGAGCGGTAGGAAAGATGACAACAAGCCAGTAGAAATAAAGCAGCCCAAGAATGAGAATTCAAGACGATGTTGGGAAAGAAGGCGTGCCAAACAATAGTAGAGGACATCGATCGGCACTGCGAGAGGCACGTTCTATAGATTGCGTGGGTTGGCCGCTTGGCGGCGTGGTTCGTCGACGATGATTATTTGTAGTACAGATAGCGTTGCGCAATTGATGTGACAAAGACAGTCTGCCTTGCAGAGGGCGCTGCACGAACAAAGGAAGAGATCGACGGGACAAAAGTGTCCTGTTCGGTCTTGTGTAGGTGAAGCTACGGGATGCAGCTGCCACGTCGACGATGGCCTGAAATGACCTCAAAGATGTCGGAACCGGTGAGGAAGGAAGAAGTAGCGAGAACAGACAGACGGTCATAACATCATGTCGCTACTCCAGGCTTTTGCGGTACAGCTCATATGGGAGCCGATCAAGCCTCTTGACCAAGAGGGGATTTCCTCTGAGGTGACAAATTCCTCGAGCCAGGCGTAGCAGGTCTCGAATTGCCGCGCGAGCCAGGCTGTGAACCAGCCGTAGCGTTGCTTGGCAAAGGTCCACCGTGTGTTTGCGAAATAGCAGCGAGAAGAGCTTCTGCAGTGCTCTGATTCATGACCACAGTCGGCGATGGGTTGGCGGAGAATTCTGCGCCGTAGGATTTAAGACCAGCCCGCTTGTGGCCGGGCGGGTACGCTGGGGGAGGATGTGTGCCATTGGTGAGCATCTGCAGACCGATTTGACCGTGTGCGCCGGAGTGTTGGTAGTGGTACCTCAGACCATTCATGCTACAGAGACACACAAGAAACGAGTCAGTAGGGCAATCAAGCGAATTAGCAGCGGTCGAGGAAAAGCACGTACTTCTTGTACTTCTTGCCACAGGCTGGACCAACATAACAGCCAAAAGGCTTGTCTTCTTCCTTTTCATTGCCCTCTTCTTCAGGAGCGCCATCAGTTGGTCCGTTTCCGCCATTTGCATTGCAATGGCCATGCAATCTGTGGTACTTGAGGCCATTCTGCTGCTTGTACGCTTTATCACATCCCGGGACTGGACACTTGAACGGTTTCGCATTGTTGGGTATCCAAACTCTGCCAGTAGGAGTGGAAGAGTCTGGGAATTGATTGGCAGCAGCAGCTGCTTGAATAGCTGCAAGCGTGGCGGCAGACGCTGTAGCCTGAGACGATGGCGAGGTTGATGCGGACACTGTAGGCATGGGAATATTGCCTCCCGTTGCATTGCCTTGA
The DNA here is from genome assembly GCA_003351005.1 of Cystobasidiaceae sp. HBUAS51001. NCBI lineage: Eukaryota > Fungi > Basidiomycota > Cystobasidiomycetes > Cystobasidiales > Cystobasidiaceae > Cystobasidiaceae sp. HBUAS51001. The sequence goes on along the minus strand of KZ857211.1, from coordinate 633,268 downwards.
CCTTGGAGAGACAGAGGCGAAAACATGGCAGCAGCAGCGCGATCTATTGAAGGATCATACTGCTTTTTGCTCTTCTTTGTATTTGTCGGGAGCTTGTTGCCATTACTGCTGGCGCCAGTCTTTTTCTTCTTGAAAGAAGGTTCGGCTGTAGGCGTCGTGCCCAACATGCTTGCAAAAGCGGCATTCTGATCTTTATTATTGCCATTGCCGCCAAAGTTCATCATCATATTGTTGCCGTTATTGCCTCCTTGCTGCTGTGATTGCTGGCCATTGAAGCCGTTCATGTTCTGTTGCTGCTGCATCATCATCAGCATGAACTGCTGCTGTTGCTGCTGAGGCGTCATGTTCATTTGCGTCATGAGCTGCTGCATCGCTTGCGGGTTGAAGTTGCCATTGCCATTGTTATTGTTCTGCACGCCATTGTTGCCATTGCCCGCGGTATTTTTGGCGTTCCCATAGAGCATCATCTGCTGTTGGAGCAGCAAGTGCTGGTACCGGACATTTTCGTCCATCTCCTCATCATCTTCAGTGCCCGAGGCAAAGGAAACATCATCGGCGTCTCCATCATCATCCTCGTCTGTCGTCGACATGTCTTCTTCAGCGGACGAATAAGGGTTGGCATATTGGCCGTTTGTGTGGCGGAGCGGGAAGAGGAGGGATGGCGGAAGGCAGCCCACACCTGGCATCTCGATGCCTTCGTGTTCGAGCGCAGAGTTGGGTGTGCCGGGCACTGAAGAGTCTGGCGTGCTGAAACCAGAGCGCTGAGACCGCAGCGCACTGAAATCCATTGTGCCAGTTGCATTGGCATTTGTCAAGTTGGGGTTGATTCCGCCCATTGTACTGCTATTGTTGGCAGTATGCATCGAGGCGGGGAAGTTCATCCCAATGCTAAGATTGCTCAAACTGGCATTATTGCCATTAGCATTGTTCGAGTTGTTTGCGCCAGAGCCGAGGGCGGTGTTGAAGTTGCGTTTCTTGCTAGACGTAGAAGCGTTGGTCGAGACCGACGCAAGCGAGTCGACCGACTGCTGACGGTGTCTACGAGCAAATGCAAGCTGTCCAGCACCACCATTGGTGTCGTCTTCGGAATGCATAGAGTGCGAATCATCATAGTCCGAAGGCGGGCTGCGCGAGCTGTTGCGCGAGGATGATGCGCTTGGCTTTGACAGGGAAGACTGCGGTGCGTTGAAGTTGCCAAATGAAGATTGCGAATTTGAAGAGTGGTGGCTGCGCTTGGTCTTGAGGTCATACATGTTGTTCGACCCAGGTCCAGTGCCGGGGACGGGATGATGGTCTGAGTACGAAGACATGGCGGGCGAAGGAGGCGCCGAGAGCGTCGGCCCGGTTCCCGACGCTGCAGCTGCTGCATTCATGCCTGCGTTGCTGGCGTTCGTACTCGCTGCTCCTCCAACAGCACCAGTCGCGGATGCTGAAGCCGCCGAGAGCCCTGATGGCAGATCTGCATTGTGCGAAGTCGAGGCGCCATCATCAAAGTCATCGAATTGGGGCATATCGTGTTCGTGATCATGCTCATGGTCGTGGTCTTGATCATTTACGGAGGAAGACTGTGAAGCGGACCGATTTGCGCGGGTGCCATTGGGTCCACGTCCGGGCTTACTTCCAGACGCTGCGGCAAGAGCGGCAGCGACTGTTGCTGGTCCACCACTACTTGAGGAGCCGCCTGGAAGGACGTGGCATTCCTCAAAGTGCTCAAGGAGGTGGTGCTGAAGCGCGGACATTGACGAAAGATGGAGGAAAGCATGTAAGTATGGCTGACTAAGAAGAACAGAGCCGTACAAAGGCGGCGGTAGCAGCAGCAGTAAAGAGGCTAGAAGCGACTCACCAAGTCATCGAGCTCGAGACCACAGCAATTGAAGCCGGAGCAAAATTGCTGCTCGACTTTTGGAACGCGGTGTGTATAGTCTGCACCATCATTCGAAGTCAAGCTGGATGAGAGGAGTTGAAGCTGGGAGAAGGAAGTCGGGGTGGGGTGGTCGAATGCATGGCTGTTGTGGGCAGACCGTGATGCAATAGAGTATGTTTGTAGTGCGTGTGCAACATACGAACAGACGTGTCGTCGTTGCAAAACATGGTCGATGGTTCCCCCAAATTGACCGGAAAATTGGCCAAGCGGGTCCGCAGGGGAAAGATGCCGTGGCAGGATGTGAGACGACGTAGAGGGAGGGGACGAGCGCAAAGGGAGCAAACGCGATGCGGTCATGTCGACACGTGTTGTCGGATATAGGGCCGCACGTGTTGCGTTGTCGTCAAGGGGACGTGTGTAGGCGGGCAAGACGGGCCGAAATGTCGTGGTTCGATGACGGAGTCGAAATTCCAGGCAGAGTCGAGGAGGAAGAACAAGGACAGGGACGAAGGAGACAAGGCATGGTCAGCAAGCGCTCTTGGAGTGTCTATCGTCCATCACGAGCCTGTCCACCCTCGCAGCGATCCCCGCCTTGGCCCCCTCCGCGCTGCACCCGAGCCCGTAGGCAGGGGGGAGGTTGGGTTGCATTGCAGCCAGCGAGCGGGAGGGAGGCCCATAGCGCCGAGAGGGTAGAGAGAGGCAGGACAACAGGGAAAGAGAAACACGCACTCGATGAAGGAGGAAGAGAACGAAGACGGTGTCGTGCCAGATGTCGTGTTGTTGCTGTTGCTGCCACCGCTGCCCCAGGGTGGGTTGCCGTTCGAGTAGCTCGAAGCGCGGTACTGGCGCTGCTTCTGGAGGATTGCCACGGGGGACTGCATGGCTGAGTGAATGGATGGGCCAGTGTACCAACGGAGTGCCGACTAGGGATCTGCGAGTGTCCGTATACTTGTCCCAAGCAGCCAGAGAGCGGTCGTCGATTGCCTGCCTTTTGGAGCGCCCGGATCGATGGGCAGTACTGAGGGCGGCCGACGTTGTGCGCTGCGAGGAGCGTCGGGCGAGCGCGCAGAGATTTGCCAGCACGAGTAGGTGCTGTGCTTGTGGTTGTTGTTGTTGTTGTCGTTTGTCACGCAGGTGGAAGAACCTGCCCGGCCGTGATGGCGGTGCTCTTACGTGTAGAGAGCTGAGCTGGCTGCCGCTCGTCGACGGCCACTCGCTGCTCGCTGACTGAGAGCGGCGGCGCGGGTGGCCAAAATGGCCACAAGCGTGATGGCTGAGCGAACGACGAGGGAACTGATGGACACAGAGGCAACGTGGAGCTGCTCGTGTGTTGTCGAAAGAAGAGGGACTTGCGCGCGCCCGGCCTTGTCTATCTCGCTCGCGCCCTGGGCAGCGGCGATGAATCGATGACTTGCGCCAGAGGGCGTCCAACAGCCAGCAGTGAACTTGGGGGCAGTTTATATGACTCCCACGTGTCGGCGACCGAGACAGCCCGGCTAGCAAGGGTCGAGGCTCTGGCGTTGGCGGGCTGTCTGTTTGGTCGCAATCTCTCGCTACCTTGCTTACTGGTCCTCTCTGCTCCTCCCGCTGCCTCGCTGTTCTGGATGCGAGTGATTCGAGTTCGAGCTTGCGATTGTTGTGAAAGGGCGAGCGACGACACTATGATACTACTGGCTGGGATATTGAAGTGGTGCTGGTGCTGGCGACTGCGAAAGTAACGTAGTCACTCTGCAAATGGGTGTCGCTGTTTGAGGAAGATCGCTGCCGGAGAAAGCAACAGCAATGCGGCGCGTAAGGGAGCTTCCACGACAAGAGCACGAAACAGCAATTCAGTTCGAGCTTACGCGTTCGCAGAGACCAAGCAAGGAGTACGCTTAACACTGCTGGGATTCTGAAACTGGACAGCTGCAGTTGGCTTGGTGCTAGCGCGACTCTGGAACTTGAAGTTTGGGAAGATCTGCAACCGCGAATGCAGTGATTTGCAACAAGGACAAGCAGCAACACGCAGCACAATACAACGCACACACTCGTCTCGACGACCTGATGACTGTACCTGCGACGGGCCATCCGGACCATTCCTCAACTCTCCCATTGGTCAAGCTCACTCGCACCTCGACGCTCGCCTCGCCTCCACACTCTCCTGCCTCTCAGCTGAGCTCGTCTCTGCGGGGGTGGCAACAACCTGAATCTCCCAAGGGTGGACTGGCGATCCTTGGACCTCGGTCAGCTCCATCAATTTGATGCCATTTGATGCTGCTTAACGTTCGTGATGCTCGCTCTCCTGCCTACGAGCAGGTCCCTTGTAACGTAAGTGAGCACCGGGATTTGATACTACTGCATGATGGAGCGGATCTTTCGGTCTCTTGACTTCCAAGGGTCTTGAAAGGACCACGGCTTGGAAATGGAGAGACCACCAAGCACAGGGTTCTAAAGCAGAAGCAGGCGATATGCTGCTCTTCTGACAAGGGAACACGACAACAGGCCTATATAGCATTTCTGCAACCGGACTACTAGAAGCACAGTTTGTCGCAAGACGTACAAGCTGCCAAGCAAGCCCATTGCTGGGCGCGTAAAGTAGTGCGACCTAAGAAATCCGCCACCAGCTCTCTTTGGAGCTGAGCATCAAAGGCAGGACGTCCGAGGCAAGGCAATTGCGTCGTATGATATGCGGGTGTACCGGTACATAGATCATCCAATAGAGCTCAATACCGGTAGCCTGTGCAGTAAGGTGGTTGCGACGTGCCTCTCATGTCATACGAAGCCCTCTTTCTTGACAAGTGCACTACTGAGAAGCCAGGCTCGGCCGGCAGATCGATGTGGCAAAGCTGCGCAAGGTACGATATGATACTCACAAAGTGCGCCATGTATATACATGCGAGATGTATGAGTTGTGTACCATCTTGCTGCTGCTGTAATACATTTGATGAGAAATCTCATCATGTGCACTTTACGGAACCGTCCGTGGGAAACGCGTGACACCGAGCTGCTCCCCATGGGGCATGCGCAAGCATTTCACGAGCGTCTGGGACAGACACCTCGACCTGTCAGGGAGCGAAGCCAAGGTAACTAAAGCGCACCGCCTTTGAAGAGTCGTACAAGTACCGTACTGTTGTCTTCTCTGTACTGCAGTCGAACATGGTCTTGCGCGCTGGACATAGTCATTACTTGAGTCCTGTCTCGAGCAAGTCGCGACTTGATTCCCGAAAAAATTCTGACTTTTACACTTATATTTCCGTAAAATCCTGCATTCGCTTGCGGTACTCTTGCTGCCTTGTTTTGACAGGAAGTTGGGATCGACAGTTCTGGCACGGGTCCAATATACAGCATTGTTTTGCTGGACCTTTCAACAGAAACGTGACTGCATGCAGACATTGTAAGCCTAGTCTCGGGATGTCATACAGTAGCAGATATTCCCTCAGGCCAGCGCTGATGAACATGCGTGTCGATGCTTTTACGGTAGTACCAGCACTCTTGCGAGAATTGTGTTCGATGCTTGTGCTTACATCTATTGATACAGAATGCGACGTCTAGAAAGAAACGATCGATGGAAGCAAACTACTGATCTTTTTCCTGTTTCATTGCCTTTTCTTCGCGCCTCCGCTCGACCACGAGGAAGAGACAGTTGCCTATGAGCGCGACTGCAATCATCCCGATGAGGGCGCCATAGTTCAAGCCGACTGCAGAGAATGGAAGAAGCCTTCAGCAGAGCCTCCTATTACAGAGTGCACGGTGAACTTACTCTCATGTGGTGGCCGTGTCTTATACGCGATAATTTTGTATCCCTACGAAGAAGACACAGCACAGATGCAGTGATTATGTCAACTCGGCATCTACTGGCGACCAACTTGCAACAGCGGCAACTTACCTCCACAGTGTGGTAGAACGGAAGCCATCGCAGCTGATTGCAGCGGAAGAGTCAGATAGAGAAGACACATGCCCGACTGCCAGAGAGCAAGCAGACTCACAAAGTTGTAGAAATGCTGCATCACTTCGATGGGTTGGAACGATGATGTGATATTGAGGATAATCCAGCAGATGAGGAAGACTGAAAGACATATAGTGAGCAGGCCCGATCATGCCTAGCAATTTCTCGAAAGATGCAAAAGGCTCACAAGGAACGAATTCCGCCGACAGAAGGGACAGAGCGCTTTCCAACGCTAGTCCGACCGCAAGCAACGCCGCCCAATTCAGCATCCACAGAGCCATGAAGCCGCCTCCGTTCCCAAAAGCAGCACTCGAAGGTATGAGGAACGCTTTGAACTGAAGCGTAAAAGATAGCGATATGAAAAAGTATAGGAACGCTGGCAAGCCAATGCGCCAGAGATACAGCGAGGTGAAAGTAAGTTTCTTGTTCCAACCGTTGCCTTGTCGGGCGGCATTACCCCACATGGCTAGGATGAAGCTTTGAGAATCCAAAGTGGCAGCCGTGTGGTTAGCGATGAGGCGATGATATGAGCTACACCCCGAAACTCACGATAATATAAGGTAGTAAATTAGTCCCGCCTCGAATGGTGCAGCTACAGCCCATTGATTGATCGGGCGAAGATCTTCTTCGAACACGCTGAATGGCGTTCCTAAGGCTTGAGGTACTTGGGCCAGCAGATTGACAGCCGTAGCATTGCCTTGTATACTCTGCAAATATTGCGAGACGGCCTGACTAGATGCCTGTTGCGTCACTTGATTGGCGAAGCGAGTCATGAATGTCGAGATGTACAGTAGAGTGATTTGATAGAAGCGCGCGCCAGAGTAGAAGATGCCGACGCAACCGGTAGGATCGTAGCTCGAATCACCGTTCTCGATGGCGGTAGTCCAAGCAGATGTACAGTTTGGGTATACGACAATGGCTGATAGCTCAACATATCAGCTTGCACTGTATGAGATTGCAGGACAGCTACCAATCACTCACCGCCCCAATACTGCGAATAGCCAATAGCTTCTTTTACTCCCTCCACCCCCTCGGGATAATCTGACGGCTGGGTGATGGCAAAGCCAAGATGCGGGCGCATTGGTTGCGACTGAGAGCCTGCGTGAGCCGGCTGGATTTCTATAGCAAAAGGCGCATGGCACCCACGTTCGTCTGCTCGGCCATTTGGACCATCATAGGCCCGACCAGGCCATTCGGGTCAAAGTCTACCACGGTAACGGTCAACTGGTTGAAGTGGTCAAGCAAAAGCCACTGGCTTCCCCAGAAGATTGGCAGAACTGTCCAGAGAATCACTGTAATGGTGCAGAGGAGGAAGAGTCAGCGTACGCCGGCATTACTTGTGCAAGCATGTAAAGACAGCAGGGCTTTTTGCTTGGCTTCATTCGAACAAGGTGGAGATTGGCGAACGACGCTCACAAGTGATAATTAGAAGACCCATAATCATGCCTTTGGTGGTCTTCCATCGAGATTCTTTGATGTCATTGCTCCAAAAGGGCCGTCTTTCCAGCTCGATGGACCCCCTGGCCTGTGGGGCAAAATGCGCATCCTGGCCCTCGGCGACACCCATACTGCCAGATTATCTGCCTCGATAGCACCACGATACCATGCAAAGTCTGACTTGTAGTAGAAACCGAGAACCCTGTCGAAAGCTTTGCTTGCTTGAGGGTTAACGATCACCTCGGATGCAGTGAGCCGCACGCAGATGGCCAGGTCGCTTTTGAAGAGGCTGCTAGAGCACAACCTTGTGGAAGTGACAGCAGTGGATGCACTCCGTTCCGGATCAAGTCAGCCAGGCAACGCGTGAACAGGACTCGAGGCAAGCCTCGCCATGCGCTGAGTTTGTTGCATCGCGATTGTTGTGAAATGACGCATCTTGGCAGAGGACGTGGTGACGGAGCTATTTCGAGGCGGATCTTGCAGATCGCTGGCGAGCGCTTTGCCTCGGCAGACAGGCTGCAGATCTCGTCAACGAAGCTCTCCTCCGAGTCCAATGCAGGTCGCAGCCAACACATCGGCGTGGCACTGAAGGAGCGCTGGTCAAGAATTGCTGAAGGCGACCCATCTGGATCTCGGAGTGCAGCAGGACGAATTCGGGGGAGCGTCAACGCAGCTTGAGAGATGGGCTTGCTGCAAGTCAGCAGAGAAGCGCCAGACGGAACGCAACGGCACCGAGCTTGGGATCCTGCCCTCAAATCAGAGCGCAAAGCCGTCTTAAAGAAGGTCCTGCTCGGCTTTGCATTGATAATTGTGGCGTGAGCATGCCTGGAGCCTTCTTTTACAGAAACGAAATAGCTCATGCATTCTGCTTCAATCCACTGATGAAATAGGCAATGGACCATCCTCTCCATCTACTTTGGGTCGTATTTCCGCCAAACGGAAAACGCCTATCGACTCACTGTCAGGATTCTTGATCTGGATAGCCAGGTACGCCTTGTTTCCCTAGTTTGCATTCGCTAGAAGCTGACAATGCGTCGATCATAGTATGCGCAACAGACACCGAATGCTCCTCAAGCCCTGCTTGGGCCGGCGGTCGTTCAGGCAGCACGGACAAGTGAGCTTAAATCGATGTACCCTGCAGACATCGCCGATATTAGTGCAAACTGACCACTTTGCTTGCATTTACTCTGGCAGATGCAGCTCAATCACCTGGCTACCACTTGGGCTGGCAAATTGCTGACGCCGAGGAGTTGTCGACATTGAAGCTCACGCAAGACGGGCAAGGCTTGAATGCATCGGAATACGGCATGAACCTCGTTCTCAGTCAGGACGTTTGGGCAGTCATAGTCGTCAACGCGAATGCCACCCTGTTGGCAACTGAAGCGGCACAGCAGGGTATTGCTGAATACGATCCGCGGGGCGCTATCAGCTTCTACTACGAGTAAGTCTTGACCCGTTATAGCAGAGCATCGTTTAAGTCGTGTCTGACCACTCTTTTGCATATTCAGGGAGGCACGCAATTTCTACTCTGCCAATCAATATGTCGCGCCGCATAGCACGAGGCTCATGAGTTCTGCTATCGCACAAGCGACCGAACAATTCGTCACGCAACTGCTTTCGTCGGCCTCGCAAGGCGGCGCCGACACGGCTGGTGCATTGGCAGCCCTCACTACAGCGAGCAACGGCAGAGCGCTCTCTTATCCCTTCTGGTACAATGAGCATAACCTGCGTCCTTTTGACCAATTGGCTGTACGTTCACTGCCTATCGCAGATCGAGTCAAGACTAAATTGCATGCATCTCCAGGGCGAAGCTGCGACGACTGCTGGCGAGATCTACCTCATCATTTTCACCTTCTTTTCTTCTCCGATATGGCTGAAGGCTTTTGAGCCTACGCGAAGAAGATTGACGATATGGAGCCAAATGCTGTTGCAGTGGGGTGTCCCTGTGGCCTGCTACTTTTGGATATCGGTAAGCTTCCTTTTCACCTCAAGGGGTTACACTAAGGACCACTAGCTGAATTTCAATTTGCTTCTCAGCTTAATTACTCTCTGGTCACTCTTGCCTTCCACGTCGATTTTACCAGGAAATACTCCTACGCAGGATTTCCCTTGTTTTGGGCGCAAGTCATGCTCCTCATCGAGAAATGCGTTTCCCCGGCTGACGACCATCGCCATCACAGGACCAATTTTACAGGCATGACAGGACTTGGACTCGTCATGGAGACCATGCTGCGTTTGGTCGGACCACTTTTCTTCCCATTCTTCTTAATCTTCTGTACGTTGCGGTGCAGAAGCATCGCATGGATCACAGTATGCTAACACCTTATTACGGCAGGGGTCGTATGGAACGTGTCTACGGCCTTCCTTGATCTAGCCAATATAGACCATTTCTATCTCTATGGCCATGCATTCCCAGTAAGTCAGACGAGCTGTAGACATTATCTTGCTGCATAAGCTGAGTCTAGTGCAACATCCTAAGGTCTGGAACAGCGTCGACGCTGCAAAGAGCATCATCTTCGGTACCAAGGATCACTTGGTTCAAAACTTCATTGTCAATGTTGGCTGGGTCATCGGCGGCAGTATAGCGCTACTCACTACAGCTTACTACAAGAGGCATCAAGAAGACAAGCAGGAGCTTCAGAACCGCATAGGTCAACTAAAGCAGACTCATGCAGAGAAGGGCAATCGTGATGCAAGACAAGGCAGCTCACCGCTCTCAAGACAAAGCTCAGACGCGACTCGCACAGTATAGTTGCCCTGCGACCAGCATGGTTCCGTGATAATCCGGTCATAGAGCTTTATTACATGCGGACATGCTGCCGCCTGATTACATTGTGGTATCATTTGTATCAACAGCTCAAGCAACTGAAGAAAGATAATTGTCAACTTTCCATCCCTCAACAATGAGTCAACATTGTCGAGACTTCGAAAGAGCCTGCCCGATAGTTCACTGCTGTCGTCTGTCGATGATTTAATGTAAACGGCGCTCCCTGCCAGATCCGACTGCTCTGGCGATGGCCATGGCGCATACAGATTTGAGTGTGCGTCTCATTCTCCGGGCGCTGGAAAGGGTTGTCGGGAACACACAAGCTAATATGCAGGCCCGGACAAGCGATAGTTGGGCTCAACGCCGGCTTTCATTAGCTTGGAGGTACGTCAAAGTCGCCTGCACCTGCTCGCAGACGTTTAGAAGGCGAGCTCTCTGAGTGGTGGTCAGCCTCGTCATTCGGCTGGAGAGGTTCGAGAAGATCAGTCATGCTGCAGCACTTGTCGCAACGGGACCTTGAGTGGCAAGAACTCGAAGCGCACCTGTTCGGAAGTCGTGCGCTTTAGAGACTGCCGCTTGAGGCCAGCAGTGCCATTAGACTTCTTCTTCGGAGCGGTCGCGGGTTTGCAGAAATAGGGTAGATCTTTGGCTTTGACGTGCCGGAGGATGATGCCCATTTTGTCCGCCTCGTAGTGGTCCCAACCTTTGACCATCTTCGTGAACTCGATTGTGGGATAGCTTATATCAAGCTGACGGGCGGTGGTCGAGTTGGCTGAGAATGGCAATATCAATGATTGATAAGTGGCACTTAGGTCATGTGAGTTGAGGCTACGCACGATCCTTGGGTTCCAGCAGCAGGCCGATGAAGAAGCTTGTTGTATAAACCTTCATGAAACCTTGTCGCCCTTCGTATTCCGCTGCCGTGCGGTTGCCAATCTCTGGCGGAATGTTGCCAGTCATGACGAGCTGTGACTCTTGATCCGTGGTAGAGGCGCAATAAGTGATGTTATCGTAGGAGTCAATGAATGGATGCGCCAGGGTAAGGCCGTCTACGTATTCCAACGATTTGATGAGGTGCCGGACTTTTGACTCCACAGTGCCGGACCATTTGAGTTGTGTCTCAGCGTCTACTGACGAGGCAGTGATCTGAATATATACGCGATATCGCGAAAAGAAGTCGTGCGGCGCGAAAAGCTCGGACCAAGACACGGACCGCACAACGATCTTATCGACAATGTCTGCCGCGCGTTTGAACTCGCGCGTAAGGATAGCTTGCGTGCTGCAGGAAACGTTATGTGTGGAGCAAATAGAGGGGTAGGCCGGTGTTATAATCGGCATGCGGTGTGCTTTGTCGGCCGGATAGATCTGATCACGAAGCACCGATGAAGGTCAGTCTATGCCACATGCTCCGACAATTCGAAGCAAGAACTTACGTTTGGATTCCAGACCCTAACAGGCAAAGGCCCTTCCTCGATAGGTTTGAGCATGATGGGGGTTGGCCAATTCCTGGTAGTGCAGATAGGTCAGAGTCGACTGCCCACTGCCTTCAGGTTGCCTATACTGCTCACCAATGTTGCAAGATGATGAAGAATTTTGAGATAATGCCACCAGCACACTCGTTCGGGTACAATTGACATATCCGTGCGACCAGTATGGACCACACCACACCTCCAAGGAACCCAACCACATTGGAGTATATCGCACGCCCTGTATGTCATCCTCTAAGCAAGCCTCGCGTGCAAGTAAACAAATTGCCTACTCTTTGCCCATAGCTTGATCGCCCGCAGCGCATCCCTGAAGACAAGAACATCCGGCACCAGATGCAAGATCTCATCGGTGACACGAGAACCTGCACCGAAGAGCTTTGCTCCTCAGTTCTTATCCAGCGAGCTCTCTGAATATTTATTGCCCTACCATTGACGCTCCGGAGACTTTGTTCGTCTAGCCCTTTGAGTAAAGTATTGTCTTTGAGGTCTAAATCGTCTGGCACCTGGTTCACCATTAGACCTGCGAAGATCAGATCCACCTCAATGCCAGAGAATCTCATCTTGATGATCGGGACAAAAGCCTCTGGTACGCTCTGGATAGATTGATGTGTTTTCAGCGCGGGCTCATGACCATCGAAAGCTCGTGTTAGCCTACGGTGATCTCGTCCACCTCTGGTCTTGCCCGCAGAAGCGGTTCCATAACAGCGAAGAAGTCGTCACGTCTGACGTGCTGCGGAGCAACTGCCAAAGTATCTATATCTGCCCCTGGGCCGTGGACACCCAGTCTGTATGAGCCATATGTAAAGATCTTGCCTCCAGCTTCTCGAGCAAGGGTGTCCGATTTGCCCTTGAGCTTGCCAACGCGAAAGACGAAGTCTTTGACAATTTGATTGAGTTTGGAGAGGACGACTTCGCTGTTTGATGAAATACGTCACCGAATACACAGCATCAGTCCTCCTTCCTTGCTGTCTGCCCGCTCGCTCTTGCGTTCTTGAGCAAGTTGCTGATCGTGCCTTGGGTCGCTCACCGCAATCTGGCTTCATCAGGCGACTCGAACTGGTTTTGCGCCTTTAGCTCCTCCATCAGAGTGACCGTCATCTGCTTATGCCGCTCTGAAGGCGGATCTGTCGATATTGGGGGCGTAACGCCCAGGTAGGCTGGCCTGGCGGCCCTGGAGGACGTGCGCATGTCAGCGGCGTTCAGTCTCGCGTGCGGCGTGTTGCACAGGCGACCTACCCATTGGGCGCCATCGCTAGCAGCACTTCCCTGCGCTCTTTTGCAAGTCCCTGGGGCAAGAACAAGAGTCAAGTGTTGTCAAGAGGGCAGTCCGCTGGACTGTTCCAAAAGGCGATTCAGTTGCTGCTCGCCGCCACACAGCCAGAGGGTTGCCTCCGCTCCAGCTCATCCTCCAGCAGCAGTATGTCCCTCTACAGACCATCAGACGGAAACCCTGGCAAGCTGTTCGCGAGGTGGCCTGGAATCGAACTAGCCCGTGCGCCGAGAGACCTCGCTGTCGTCCAAGCGCAACCTCCAAGACATTATTCCGCCGTTGCACTGGCATCTGTGATATCCGTGTTCGATGCCTACGATAAACAAGTCTACTTGCGCCTACGATAAACAAGTCTACTTGCGCCTAACGCGACCGCAATTCACCAACAGCCATCTGTCCAAGCTGGGTCTTAATCTGCGACACGGCCGAGCTTGTACTTGTGACCAGGGAGTCCAGAGAAGCCTGGCGGCGACGGCGCCTGTGCGGATGCCAATCGTTTTCGTTCTCTCCGAAGCGCTGCAGCTCCAGAAGTAGCTTCGCGGCGGCGAGTTTGGTTGGTCGTCTCTGGGCCTTCCTTTTCTTTCCACATGAAGGCGTAGTCTGCCCTTTCTTTGGGCGCGAAGGTTGCGACTTGGACTGAAGGGGAGCATGGCAACTCAGTGCATATACCTCTACATCCCTGAGTCGAGCTGTCCACGTACTGGTGCCACGTGCTTGCGATAGCAGAAATCAGGATGCATGGAAGCCTGAGGTCCAGCAGGCTGAACGACCCAGAAGCGGCCCTGGGAGTCGGCTCGCATCTCCCAAGAGCACACATGGGGCTGGAAGCGACTCTGTCAACTACGCACTACCCTGAACGGTGACAGCGGTGTCGACTGACCTTGCGTGAGTTGTTGCGGCAGGTGAGCCGAGCCGTGTTGGTACTTTGGCTGCACACACAAAGTACTGGTGAGAACCGGGCGCAGCCTCCGTAGTGACGGCTCCTACTAATTCTTCTCCTCAGGGCTCGACCAGGACTGTGACATTGCAAACTTGTGTCGCGCGAAGAGGAGGAATGCGTGCGCGCAGCTGAAGCGATCTGTGACTAGGTCCCTTGGGTGAACCGGTACGTAGTCTGCATGACCCAGGCCATCTGCATGGGGCACAAGAACAGTGCTCAGCTGAGACCAATGCAAGCTGGTACCAACGCAAGGCAAAAGACCTGATGCTTACCGTTGACAGCGCACTGGAAGCACACTGGCACTCCTGGGACGGTCAGAGAGGCTCCCGCTCGCGATGGGACCACAAGCATGGCACCCTCGGCGTCAATTGTCGAGGTTGTAGTCGAGGACTGAGCGGAAAGAGGTGTGTGCTGATGTCCGATGCTCTGTGCTGAGAGAGCCAGGACAGCTTGACAGGTCTGTGGGGCCATGTTCAACGAGTCTGCTGAGCAATGCGGTGAGAACTGAAGGAAAGAGAGAAGCAGGACCTGTAAGCTCACTTTTTTCTGAAGGAGTACCCGTCCGTGGGTCATCTCGCCTGAGCCTATAGCTGCATTGAGCGCACCTCGCAGAATTCCGGGGCGGTAAGCTCCAACCTTCAAGAAGCGAGTCGAGGCTACGCGAGCAGCACGGAGCATGCTAACGGCGCCATTCCTATCTGAATACCAGGCAAGGTTGCTCGGATTCTGCTGTCTGGGTGCGAGAACTGGGCGTGTGAACCCCACTTTCCATGCTTCCAGCTGGGCGCGAGGAGCTCATGCTTCAATGGGGAAACAAGAACGCGAAAGCTCTTGCTGCATGCTACCGATCCACAGCTACAGGTGAGTACCATTTGTAGGTTCGTACCATCAGTATGAGCTGTGCTATGCGCGATGCAAAAGTCTTCCTGCACAAGCTCCGCTCCTGTTCGGCAAACCCCGACCGCCTTTCTCACGCTCAACGGACTCAGAAGCAAGGCTACGATCGGCACACAGTCCCTTGGAGCTTCGAGTGTCCTCGCGGACTTATAGAAAAGCTTATGCCCCCCGCCCCAAAGTCTAAAGCGGCTTTTGAACCACCTCCGACCTGTCGAACATAGGCTGAAGTGTCTGTTCAATTGATCCGGCGGTCACCCGTTTGGTTCAAAAAATGGGACGAGAGTGTCTTCTGCTGGAAGATTCATGTGGTACCAGACCAAAACATGCTCCTACTCTGCTGCTGCTTCTGCACTCCCCGAAGCGCTTCTTGGAGTAACTCGCGGGTCGCCACTCGGCTTCCGTCAGAATGACAGACCGTCCGCCAGACTCTCGCGCAAAAACTCAACAGTACAAGGCAGCACACCGATGACGAGGTTCCCTCCGACGTGTCAAACGTGCTGCGTTATCGCTGTTCACAGTACGGAAGGGCTCCGCAGCGAAAGCTACACGGCAGGCTGACTACAGACTATGCTAGACATAAGCCCGAGGGCCGGCACAAGTCGTGCAGCGACAGTGTGTCAGACTTTGTTAGAGCTTGTTAGAGCTTGTTGTGGCATTCATACTGTTCGCTGCTCTCGTTCTACATTGCAGCACACAAAATACCTTTGTACTTGTTCAGGCTAAACGATTGCGAATAACTGCCCAGCTACAGACTCCAAATACTCACTACGCGCACAAATGCAGCACGTCACTAGGCAGGAAAGACTATCCATGTCACCTTCACCGCTCGCCATTACCTTTAGCTTTTCTTGCCAAAGAACAGTTTGAGCTTGCCAGATACGTTTTTGCTCTTCCCCGTCAATGAGCCGTTTGATGGCTTGTTGTCCTTTTCAGCTTGGCTCTTCTTGGCTAGGAGGAAGTCATCATCGTCCTCTTCATCCTCTGCTCGCTTCCTTTTCTCTCGAATGCGCACGAGTTCCGACTCAGAGTCGGTGTCCGGCTGCGACAACTGTGCCAGTGCTTCACCGGTGCCAAAACTCAATGCTGGCGAATTAGCTGCCGATTCGCTAGAAACTGTAACGCCTGGACTTTCGGAAGCCAGTGATGGCACACTAAGGCGTCTACGCTTCCTGCTAAAGCCGTCTTCGCCGACGTCGTTTGCTTCGGGTGCCACGTCCTGTCTCTTCTGCGGCACAGTGCTAATGGAAGCGGTGTCGCCTGAATCTGTAGACCGCGGCAGTGGCTGTGGGCCTTCTTCTAGCTCATCGTCATCATCTTCGGTATTGAAATAGTCTTCTTCTTCAGCAGTCAACGATCTTTCATCCCTGTGACTGGATGCGATGCTAGATTACTTCGTATCAGCTGGAGAACAAGCACATCACGGCACGCTAGTCTATGACGTACGGTGGCTCGATGTGCGCTTGGCTGGTATCAGTGACAGTGTCACCGTCCGAAGTTGGGGCATCTGGCGGTGGCGGCGGCTCATTCAGAACATCCCACTTCACCAACAAGCCCTGGAAGACAGGTACAGCGGTTGACATCTCTTTGACCATGTCTTCATGCTTCGTCATGAGCTCCTTTGTGAGGATCTTTGCAGAGGAGTTCTGCTGGGAATTGAGACGAAGGTACTCGAAGAGCTCCATACAGGCGGAAGAGAGTAGATTATTATGTGGTGCCTCTTGGCGAGTGAGCTCTAGGATGGGAGGTAGAGCGTTGTTCTTGACTAGATATCGGTTGTAGAAGTCGTCACTCCGGCCAATGCATGCCCGGAAGAAACGCAAAGCACCTGCATGTAGTATGTCAGCCTACTATGCGACAAGGCCTGCCAAGAATGAGTGGACCCACCGAGGCGAATGTGCTTGGGTTTGGCATGTAAGAGCGCCGCCATTTTGTTGGTGACTGCCGAGGATAGGATGAAAAACTTGCTGCGGAACGAGTGTTGCGTGACGAAGAAGCAAAGCAGATCACACAAATGCGTGAACAATGCGACTTTGGCCGGCGACGACTCCCAAAAGCCTTCTAGACAACGCCTCAGAATTGTTCCCTCCGGGGTCACGAAGCCAGATGATATACGCACCAGGTATAGGAACGACCATTTTGGTGATAGGCTCTAGCAATTGTGTTACCCCGTTTTCGTAGAAATTTTGCAAGAACTTGTCAACATTTGGGTCATCTGGGCGAGCGCGGGCTGCTGCCGTCTATGCGAAAAGTTTGAGGATCAGTCAGGCTAGTGACACGCTTCTTCCACCTCAAGTCGACTTACTTCTGTCGCTGAGCTTTCCCCTGGTGGTAACAGTAGAACCCGAATTGCTTCAGCCAGTATCGCCTTTATACCCAAGTCATCTTCTCTGTGGAAAGCCTCGATAATCGCTAGCATGAGATTCCGATGTTTGCTCGACTTGTCTTGCCCTTTCAACACGAAATCTCGAATGCTGGCAGGGTCATTATCGACGAGAAGCATAAGAACCTCGACAATGGCGACTCGCACCGCTTGCACATCTCGTAACTTTGGATGTGAGAGCGCGTATTCCAGGACCCGTAGTAGACCACGCTCTGCTAGTATCCGAAAGGCGTGGTACCGCATGAGCGGCTGTAGTTGCTTTGCAGTTTGGACGTATGATTGCAAGAACGCAATAGCATCTTGCTGCTTGTCTATGAGTGAAAGACCGGCACCATTGCTTGACTGCTGCTTCAGTTCCCCATTAGGTGGCTTGCTCGTGTCACTCTCGGGAAAAGTTTCGTTGAGCAATTGCCGCCAAAATGATTCGGTTTCCGAAAGCGTCTGCACCACGTCGACCTGACAGAAATATATGATGGAGTTGATGATTTGGAAGGCGCCATCATCCAACGCGCGTGGCATGATAACATCCTTGATATATTGCAATCGATATATTTGATGTATCTTCTCTTTCACATCCTCGTCTTCAATCGGCACGACTTCGACATATAGTGACGGGTCGGCCAGATGGGACCGATATGCCGCTTTCATCGTTGGAAAGTCGGGGTCGTCTACAAAAGCGTGATCTCAGCGACTTTGCTTTCTTTTGGAATGTCGAGTAACTTACATTCGAGAAGGCTGATAACGTCCAGGAAAATATCATCGGCAAGAATGAACTCCCAGAGTCCGTGGTCATTGAGGTTCACTACAAAGAAGTAATGCAGTCCTCAGCACATTTACTGACTTCTGAAGCTTGATATTGGTACGCACAGATGTCGTGCATAATCATGCAGATCGTGTGAAGATCCGACAGTGACTCGAGATCTTCTGCTTGTGAGAATATTGGAAACAGCTTATTGATGAAATTCTGATTGAATTGAATCGCTTCAGTGCTGCCTCTCCGGCAACAAGCTTAGCAGCATGCTCACTGTCCGTCCAATGTGACTGCTCAGCTTTTCCCGTCCAACAGCTGTACGCCCTACGGCTTTAATGATCCTGTCAATTTCCTCTAGATTGCCGAGCGAAGGATCAGGCAGAAGTCCGGTCCCCGTGGTATTGTGGCTTAAGTCATAGTCCAAGCTGTGCCGCCGCCCAGGTTTCTGGCTCTCCTCTAGGTATTGTTGCTGCTCAGCTTCCTGAGCCTCGAGACATTGAACTTCCCAACGGCGATGAACCGCTAGGAGAAAACTCCAGACTTCTGTGCAGCCATTCGTCGCCGCGAAAGAGAGGGCCAACTCAGTCTCTGATGTCATTGACTTCCAGACAATGAGCGTGTCTTGCTGGCGCCTGTACCGCCCGATGACCTCTTCTCCATCATCTCCGCCCATGTGAGGGACAAAGGCGTCCATATCGTAGCCGTGAGCAGTCAAATCTGGCTTCTCAATCCGCGAGGTCCAAATTCGTTCCCAGTCGTCATCCTCTGCGCCGACTTCTGTCTCAGCTGTCGAGTCAGCAGATGCGGCACCGTCGACAGCTGCGGCTGATTTGGTCGTCCCTGACTTGCCAGCGCCTTTACGAGTCTTCGTCTTCACGTCGCTCTTCCATCGGCTCTCTTTGACAATCTCGATCCATGCCGCTTCCTCCTCATTCTCTGCTAGCTGCACTTCTTCTTCGTCCAGGTCTATCAATTCTATTGAAGCGGCTTCCTCCTTCTGTTCCTTTGCGACATCCCTACTAGCCCTCCCCACAATACTAAGCGCTGGCTTCTTCTCGGGTTGCCCTTCGCTGGTAGCCTTTTTCTGTCCTCGTTCAGGGTCTTCTGCGGGCTTTCGGGGCACCCGGCGTGCAACGCCGCGATGGTATGTGCATGCACCAGTACCCAAGTCAATCCAGTTTGTCTCGTGTAGAGCGTAAACTTTGACACGCCTGGGTATCTGTTGAGCTCGCTGAGGCGACGATGATGAAGAGAGCGACGGGGAGCCTGGGTGAGTGGGACTTGAGCTCGTCTCGACCTTGTTGGCATCCTGATCCGAGAGTGCAAGGCCTGGTATAGGCGGCGAGGAGGATCGCGAAGGCGATAGACTATTCACTGCAGCAGTAGCGGAGTCCGGGGGCGATGTACTTCGTCGCAACTTTTGCGCTGATGGCGAAGACCTGGTATGCGGCGGCGATGTCTCGATGGGTGGACTAGATGACCGCATACGTTTGGAATTCTCTGCAGGTCGAGAACCGAATACATCGCTCGTGTTGCGAGTGGGAGAGGATGGAGACCGCTTCATTGAGGAAGAAGTGGCGCTGGGCGAACTTGGCCCAGAGGAAGAAGATGTGGAGGCCACCGGCAGTGGTAGAGGTAGTGGAGATGAGGACGGTGACGATAAAACATCTTGTAATGCAGTGGAGGATGCGAGCGGGGCGTTGTTTGGTGACCTCGACGAGCGGCGCTTTATGCTTGAACTGGCCAAGCGAGTTGGCGGCGTTGGAGGTGGGTCACTGCGAGGACTCGGCGCACCAATACGTCCATCGAGGCGCGTATCTATGGGTGTGACTGCTTTGGCAACTGCCTCTTGACGGGCTGGCGTGAGTGCCAGGTTGAGACTATTCTTGCTTTTAGCTTGGGTGAGGGTGGACGTGCTTGCTTCAGGCGTGCCATTGACCAGGCGGGACGGCGAGAGACGACTGGTATCGCGTGGAACAGTCAGAGAATCCTCACGTGCTTGTTGTGTGCGCTCCTTCTCTTCGTCCGCCTCCTTCATGAAGCCTCCAGGCTGTTCGTCTTCTGGCGGCACAATGGATGGCGTGACTGTTTCTAGCACCTGCTGCTCCAGCTTTTCCGGCATGCCGCTGGCCGATCTCTGTGGCTTTGCGCTGCTCTCAAATTGGCTCTGAGCTGCTCCATCTTGCTCATCCACTTCCATGCTCCCTGCTGAGAGCTCGTTTGCGAGTTCCTTGAGTGAACGAGCCAGCGACCCAGTGAGCCACGCTCAACGCCAGGGACACTGCGTAAGTGGCCGACAAGGTCCGACTCGTGGCTTGTAAGGACCCGTTTGAATGCGGCCGAAGCCAGTGTCAATGTGCAATTGGGGCAATATGAGCTCAGTCACCGACTCTGCAGGTGTGAAGAAGCAGCAAAGTCCGCCACCATCGAAAACAGCGTGCAAGACGGCAGCATGCACATTGCAGGGCCATGAAGGGCACTCGAGTTGAGCACTTAGAAGCTTGTGTGCTGTCTGTCTGCGAAAATCGTGTCGTATCGAACAAAAACATTCCGTAGGAATCCAGTATGAATGTCAGGTGGCGCTCTCAGGGAGCCGGCCGCAAGAAGGCTCTGTGACATGGCGTAGCCCATTAGTACACCGCGTCCATATTAGATGTCTATGTACCTGCGCACAGTTACACCTCTTACATTGTCGTCGTGCAGTCTACTGTACTCAAGATGCCACCGTTTTTGTTGCCACACCGCAAGCTTGCTGCAACTCAGTCGAGGGTGTCAGCCTTAAAAAGGCCCAAAATGAGGCCACCGGCTTTGAAATAGGATGCTCGATGTGCTGCATGTAGATGGACTCATCCTATTCAGGTCTCAGCTGAATGCCAGTTTGCGCGCCGATCGCCTGGAAGCGCGTTCTGGCGTGAAGGCCTTCCCACTACTGAGCTCGCTCGCGGCAGGTCTCGTCCGCACCGATCTGATCTCGCAACATCACAGTGCCGCTGCTCTGGCATAGCACCTGCCCGACAGGAGCTTGTGCTCTGCTGTCGACATGAGCGTGGGCGTCTCCCAGCTGCAATTGCCTACCTACCCGCTAAGCGACCACGACCCGAACGCGGCTGCAAACGATCTCAATGCCGACGCGAGCGAGCTGGATGCTGGCGAGCTCTCCGACGCCCTCTCTTTGCCGTCCTCCTGCGCTCAGTCACATATGAGCAGCAGCCACGCGGGTCTTGAGAGCATTCTTGGCCACGGGGAATCCTCGCAAGAACGGCTCGAGATGTCAGTCGCGTCTGCAAATCCTCCACTGCCTGCGTCTATCGGTCCCCCCGCAGAATCTGCGGAGAGCAGTCGAGGCGCATGTCATAGATCCACGAGTGATCTGGGGTCCAGCTACGATATCGTGTCTGCCGCCGCAGCCTCCTACCCTGCTGGTCGGGGCGACATGGCAAGGCCGGGCGTCCTTACACCCCAGGAGGCCGCCGACGCTGGATTAAACCAGGCGGCCGGCGACGCCTCACTTGATCATATCGCACACCCGACAACGCCTAATCACGCCTCGAGCACGCACTCAAACCAGTACCATCAATGGATAGCAAGTCGCACACCGCCTAATCTGGCTAATCTGCGCACACAATCCTTGGAGCTCGGCGACCTCGCAAAGTCTGGGTCTATACCGACCCGACAGTCACAGTCTGCTTCTTTGGGTCCGGACACTGCCGACGGAGTTGCAAAAGTAGCTTTGCATTGCCAATTGCGCCAGCACCATTCCCTCACGCTGATATTACGTTCTTCGCACGCTTTCGTATACTGTCACTCATTTCCTACCTGTGATATACCTCTCGCCATGCATTCAGTCCGCACAGGCATCCGTAACGCAATCTGCAGTCGTCAATAGGTATTTGCGATACAAGACATACATGTCGAATGTGCGGTCCAGCAGTCCTGGTTCTCGTAGCTCCCAGCTTCGTCAAAATCATGTGCCAAATGTGCCGATTGAGGATTTACATAGATCTGCCGTTACGGTGCATTCTGGAGATGCCTCAGTCAATCTCCCATCCTCTTCTGCTGGACAAGCACCATCTCAAGAGCAAGCTCATGCAAAGGCTCTTCAACACAATGACCGGTCCGACGGTTCGGACGCCTCACTGGTGTCAGAAACAAGGTATACAGGGATTCACGACCGTCTGGCAGGCCTCTGCGAGTCCGTTGACGAGCACTACAGCCGCTCAATCACGGCCCATCCAGACGAGCCTCCGGTATCCATGGTGCAAGCGACTTTGCCAGCCGTCGAGGCCAATTCCTTCCTGGCCAAGTCATCCTCCCTTAGAAACAGAGGTTATGACGGTGCCGATGAACTTGCTTCCGGCGAGTCATCCTCGGATTCGGCTTGGGAAACCGAACGCACTGCGTCCGGCAAGATCACTGCGTCCACGATGCGTAAACGTCGACGTAGGGAACATCGACGCGTTGGAGCCAATCAGCGATCTACGCCAAGGCACAGCAGGTTCTTCAGCATCATACGCTGCGTGTCAAGCGCTTTGTGGCACATAGCGCTCGGAGGACAGTCTCCAAGCTGCTTCAGCGATTGGATCAGGGCGTTCGTGACCTTGTCCGGTTGCCTGTTCTTGTCAGTCTCCGTTGCGACATTCATGCTACCAGACCTCATTTCGCCTTCGATTGCCTCATTGTGGCCCTCAACATCGGCAGCAGATATCGTGCAAAGTGGTAGCCCGGTCTACGCGGGAGAAATCCCCTCAAAGGCTCGTATGAGCAAGCTGCCCGTGCCTCATCGGTCAATCTCGGTTTGCGTGGAGGAGCAGCCACAGCAACTCATGCTTGCTGCCGCTGTCCAACCTTCGACGCCCAATGTGCCCGAAACTCCTTCACCACCTCATCGTAAAGACCCATTCATCCAAGGCGACAATTCATCGGGGGCAAGTGGCCTAATAGGCTTGCAGGATGCCTTTCCAACTATCAGCATACACCTATACCTCCACGAAGCTCTCCTCCTCTTCTTATCCGTCTCCTCCCTCATCTACATCGTCAATTACGGCCTACCATTCATCCACAAAGCTCGACGAGGTATCTACAACTTATGTCGACTTGGACCTGGATGCAAAGCGGAAGTCGCAGAATCTTCCAGCTCGCGCATAGCTCTCGGCCCGAACGCTTCTGATGCAGTCCGTGCACGACTCCGTCAAGCGAAACGCATCAAGGAAGAAGCTTCCCTTCCGCCAGAAATACTTACCGATGAGCAGACAGCTACGCAATCTCAAGATGGCCGCGCAACTTCTTCGACAGAGGAGACCGAATCCAAGGTTCGACAATGTCATGCAGATAACAACCCTGCAGATGGTACGAGTGCGTCGTGGGCATCGATTGCAACGGTCAAGCCTGAGGATCCAGCATCAGACGGGCCCACTGCAGCGCAAGCCAAAAGGCGCAAGGCGTCCAGAAGTGTCAAAACGGAACAAGACAGCTCTGGTGAAGGAGCTCTTCGACCCAAGGCTGGTGTCACCATCGCAGCGAACGGACGTGCCTCCTCTGCACCGAGTACACCTCGCAGCTCGCGCTCCAAGGTCGCCTCGCCTCTGCCCAGTGACAGGATGACCAGAAGCCAAACGCGCGCGCAGCGGATGAGAGACAGTGTTGAACCAGAAGCGGAGGCTATGCCTGCTTCGCCTCTGAGCGTCGCAGCCGACAAGGAAAGCAAAACGAAAGGGAAGAGGGGAGCGAAGGCAAAAGGTGATCCCAAAACGTTGCATGCCGAGCCTATCCTCAATGAACCCAAGCGCAGCGATCGCTTGAAATCGAAAGAGGCTTGCTTTGGTGATTCAATGTCTACCGAGTCACGACTTCAGTCCGAGGTTTCCAGCAATGCGGCGCGACCAACGACCTTTTCAATCTTTTACATCCACGGCAGCGCAAATGTGGGCAAGGCTGCATTCCTGCAACGGGCGAAACGGAATTCGTACTTTGATTCAGAGAATCCAAAATACCCTGGACCCGAGTCTGTTTTGGCTTTCAAAAAGCTTCAGGGCTGCGAGCAACTGCAATTCGCGAAAGGCAATACTGCTGCAGTTCTGATCTTCGCATACGGTAGAATTCTTGCAGATCCTCAAGGACAAGAGGCGCAAGAATGGATGTCACACAGCGGGCGCTTTGTCCTGCCGGAACAACGAGGCAAAAGCTCTGGCACTCGCGGTCCAGACGTCCACGCATGCCTGTATGCTTACAATGATGATGTGGGTCTACGTTCATTGTATCCTACCGACCGCTGTCTGTCGGGTGAAGCACGCTGATACGCAATCATTCTTTTGGCAGGCGTCTCGACAAGCCGCAATTAACAAGGCCACACAGCTTCGGCTTCACGATCCTGCAGCACAGATCATCCTCGTCATGACGAAGGCCGATCTTTCAAGCTCATCTGAAGACATTTACAGGCTTCAACGCGTTACGCAGAAAGTTACACAAGCAGCATGTCGCAATGTGGGGATCAATAGCCCATGCATCGAGTTTTGGACGACCAGTGCACGCTTATCGCAGGGCATTGACGATGGATTGCGAGATGCAGGTGGGCGACGCTACCACGACTTTCGTACATGCAGCAAGTTTGAAGGACTGAGACTCTCTTTCAGCTCGTCAGCTACGCTCCATTTTCAGGGAATCGCTTGGCGATGTCAGCCTTCCTATGGAAGTGGACTGAGCGACTAGAACTTCGGCTTCACCTAGAGATGGTTCTTGCGCACTCTTTCTTGAATGTTCTGCGAGGCCGCATGTCGGGGGCCCCTCTGCACTCTGTACATTTTTAGCCTTTCTTCGAGCATACATTTGTATTAGCATTGCAGCATCTGCCCGAACATTGATAGTTCGCCACCAGACCACTTGGTGGCGTGATAGTCGCCTGTCGAGCTGCCGTCAACTCGTCGCAACCTCGGTGCAACTGGACTGGTCATGTCACCTGTCAGGAGCCTCCAAGCTTTTCTATCCAGCTAGCTTCCCGAATCAGCGCAGCTCTGGCTCTTTCTCATCCTCGCAATGCTATCTTCGACGAGGTCGTCCAGCAACCACGGCATGCCCACACAGGCACAGCGCGATGTCTCCAAGGACGCTCAAAGCAATGTTCCGCCCGAGATCGTCTCAAGCGTCTTCTCATGCATGCCGCTCAGAGAGCTCGTCGCCTTCCGCGGAGTGAGGTGAGTGGCCATGTCACTAATAAGGTTCCTAGGTGCTGCTTACAAGCATGTGCCAGCTCGGAATGGAGAGATCTCGTAGATCTGGAAGCGCGACTACGCTTTCTGAAGCTCACTGGCGATGCTAGTTGCCCTTTCGTGGTGAGTCGTACTGCTATTCTCTGCCGATCATTGCAGCCGGGGCTCCGCTATCGACCTCTAATGTGAACCTTTCGCCGTCTGTACAGCTACAAGCTGGACCGCCCGCGCTCTTCGATGTCTGCGAATTTCTTGGACTTGACTTTCGAGGCTATAGCAAGCCTGCACAAGGACACGCTCCTCTCATTGGCACTCTTTGCGTGTCTCACCAAGATGACAATCCATATCACAAGACGACAATGTCAGATGAAGACGCGCACCTCTTTGAGAACATCATTTTGAGCATTACCAGAGTTGAGAAGAAGCTCCCACAAACCTCTAGCATGAACCGTCAGCTAGCTTTTAGGAATTGGACAAATTGGGAAGTCGCAAGAGAATCCGACAGAGTATGGCGAAATTGGTGGGACAATGCCCCAAAGTGCACGCGTCTTCTGAACTCTGCAAGCGCTGCTCACTGCGATTCTGGATTCGCCGAGTCGTCCTTCGTCAAGCATGCGACTGGTGAAGCAGGAATTGAGGATCCTTTACTTGATTTGGACAAAGCGTCCAGTGTTTGCCTACAGCCTCTGGACATCGGAAAGACTATACACCGAGCACTACTCAACGTCAGTATTACCGAAGAAGACGCTCCTCAGCACCAATATCAATGGGACAGTGTCGAGCTCGACGTCTTTCGGGTTCTTTTGGCTTTTGAAGAGCGAGCAAGCCGCGCTGGACTACGCGCCATGGTCAGTGCGGCAACAATGTACGTCTACTGAGCAGGCTTGAGGGGGGAACGGTTGGCTTGCTCTACGGGATTCGGTAGGCCAGTCTGGCTGTGGCGTTCACCCGAGAGTACGCTGCGAAGCATTCAAACCGGAGGAGAGGAGTTTCGTCTCACATCACTGATTCACAATACAACGTTATGTAGCATTCCCATAGCTTTCCAGTTCTCTTGTGCATTCTCTACTACTAGCCTTGGTAATCCTTTGTATCGTTTGCGAGTCCCTGCGTACTTCTTCTCTGTCTCTCGCCACATCGGCAGTCACAGTACTAGTCATGGCAGCTTCAGTAGCTGACCGGCGGCGCTTCACGGGGCCAGAAAGCTCGACTCCGATACATTTCGTTCAGGACAAGAAGGGCAAGGGGCAAGAAGGTGGCCAGGCTGGCATCGCAACGATCCTTGCAGGCTCAAGGCAGGATGATCGGAAACTACAGGACATCAGACCAATATGTCGGTGATGTCGCACTCAGCGCGGCGACAAGACAGTCAGAGTCTGATGAGCACGGTACCAACTTAGATTTGAAGACTGGCCTCGTCCCTCAAGCCAGTGGCTCTGCGTACATCGAGACTGGCAAGACCAAAATCGTCTGTGCAGTGTGCGTGCACTTCGCAAGACTAGTTCAATACGAGAAGCCAGGCGCTGATGGTTGTCCCCTTGAACTTAGGTATGGCCCACATCCAGCAAAGAAAGACGCGCCTTATTCTTCCAAAGCCAAGCTGAATGTCGAAGTCAAGTGGGCACCTTTTGCCTCGCCAGGGCGTCGGAGGGCCCCAGGAAAGGTATACCTTTCGAAGGTCTACCTACAGTGACTTCCGATCTGAACTAGCTTCAATAACAGGAGACCGAGTCCTCAACATTATCTGCGCAGATCTCGCAAGCCATCACACCGTCCTTGCGGTTAGGTCTTCTACCAAAGTCTGCGATAGACCTCTATATCACCATTCTGGAATGTGACGGCCCGCTGCAAGACATTTCGCCGTAAGACTCTTCTTGCAACTCATTTGCTCTAAAGCTGCCTAATCATGCTAAACCCTTACAGCGGTATCACGGCTGCGAGCGTGGCTCTCGCGAAGGCGGGAGTGCAAATGTATGGCTTCGTAGTGGGATGCTGCGTAGTGAGTTACAGCCGCGGCTTACACCCTCCGCTTAGCCCAATTCACTGACTTCTTGCTTCAGGCGCTGGCAGTATCCGATGATGGATCGTTACCTATTTACGATCCGACGCACGAGGAGAGCCGGCAAGCTGCAGGCATCCTAAGCATAGCCTCCATGCCAGCAATGAAATCCATAACAAGTACGAATTTCGCAGGTAGTGCGCCTCGCCAAGTCGTAAAGGACGTGAGTGGCCTGAAAGCTACATGTTCAATGTACAAAAGGCCTTAACCCAACAGCCTTCTCTCCCTGTGCAACCAGGTAACACAAGCAATACAAAGTGTGGCTTCTGAAGTGCACTCAGTCTGCGTGCAAGCTGTCCAAGCGTCCGAAGAGCAATGACAATCTCAGGCGAAGACGATTTAGGACAAATTTAGTCTGCAGTGGGCAAGGAAACGGGATGTCCGAGATACATATCGTGTAATGAAGTGTTTTGCAAAAGTTGTATTTGCTTCAAAACGTGACAAAAACTGCACAAACTCTTGCGGAATCAGTCCAAACTCAACCACAGCAATGTACAAACTCTAGCCGCATCAGGGTATGAAGATGAGAGATGTGGGTCGTGAAGTTACGTGCATTTCGGAATCAGGCTGGGGCAGCCGCGGTGACAGGCTGCGGTGTGTATTCGATTGACTGCATCCAAGGATCGGCAAGAACCGCGTCCATGAGTATCCGGCTCTTTGGGTTTGGATCGAGCATCTTCTTCAATAGGGTCCTGCACTCTTTAGGGTGCAGATTGCCCAGCGGTGGAGGTGTACTTGTAGCTGGGTAATATTGCAGATAGGAAGCGAAAGAAGGATCCGAGTGCTTTGCGACCCGCCATGGCAGTTCTTGCGCTTGCATGCAGTAGAACACGACTGCGCAAGCCCACACATCGACCAATCGAGCGTCATACTCTGCAGAAAGCGAGAAAGACAATCAGCTCGAGGCGATCGCTAAAACTTGTAAGACGCCCTCACCTTTATGCTCGAACTGCTCCGGCGCAATGTATGGCTCTGACCCGCACAGACCTTTGCTCATATGTGTCTGTTTCTCCCAACACATCCTGAAGACATCGGAAACGCCAAAATCTGTAATCTTGACGTGACCGCTGCCGTCGAGGAGCAGGTTTTCCGGCTTGATATCACGGTGCGCAACGCCCATAGAGTGCAAATATGCGACACCGGTGACAATCTGCTTGAAAAAGACATTGCAGTCGTCTGCCGACATGTTGCCTCGCTTTATAGCCGCATAGAGATCGCCTCCGGGGCAATATTCCATGACTTCGCACCAGTGTTTTTCCTCATTTTGAACCAAATCGACAGTCTCGACGACATTGACATGGTGCAGCGTAGAAGAGATGCAGAATTCAGAAGTGAGCTTCTTGACATATTCCTTTTCCGTCTCGTTCTTTCGACGTTTCCGGAATTCCTTGACGGCGTATAGCTTTTCTGTGCTGCGATCCCACTTGTGTGCCAAGCGAACGACGGCGGTAGCTCCCTTTCCAATCGCCACTTTCTCGCAAACACCGTACTTTTGCAACAAGGACGTTGATGTCGCTGATGCGCCGCCAACGCTAGGAGCACGTTTGATCGGTGGAGCAGCAGACGAAGACTCGCCAGGCAATGGAGGGACAGGAGGTGCGTCTTCGGGATGATATCCCGATTTTTCACTACGACCATCATCTGATCTCCGACTAGTCTGACTTGCTTTTCGGCCTAGTTTTCCAAGTCCAGCAGTATGACCCAGCGCTGCAAGATGTTCTTTCAAGCTCTTTTCCTTGACTTGATGCTGCTCGCCTGTGCCCGAAGGCGTGTGCGTGCCTGAACTTGGACCTCCATTCGGATGGTGAGCTGGTCCAGATCCAGATGGCCGCCGCATGAGTGGACGGCTAGACAGCGCCTCTGGAGTGCCTTGGCGATTTGGACTTGAAGCGCCGTGTTGCCGCGCTGGCGTGTGCGCCTGGGGTGTGCTCGATGCATCGGGTGTGGAACCTCTGGAAGCTGTCGCGGAGGAGGGCTGAGCCGAATGATGCCCATGAGGATGGAGCAGATCACTTCTGCTGCCGCCGTCTTTGGCAGCAGATGTACTACCCAGCGTAACCGTGCTAGCATTCGGAGAAGGCGATACTGCGTCTCCAGCTACAGAGACCGACGAAGCTGATGGCGAATTGCGCTGCAAAGGCTTGTTGGCCATATTGAGTAGCGATTGATCTGGAGCAGGCATCTTCTTATTGCTCGACCGCCGACCAAGAAATCCACTCATGATGCCGGTGCTCTCCTTCTCTGACGCTCTGCGCATCATCGTCGAAGGTGCTGGGCTGTGGTCAGATTCTGTACCCGAGACGTGGCCCGAGGATGAATAACCACGTTCCCTTGTGCGATTTGAGCTTGAGCCGCGTTCACGAGAGGCAGAGGGCGGTCGACATGAATGTGCAGGTGCTTCGTGATGCTGCGACGCTGCTGGCGCGTGATGAGATGCTGCACCAGGAGCATGCGAATCGTGGTGTTTTTCCTTGTCTTTACCGAACAGCTTGCCAAACATGGACTTTTTCTGCTCTACGGCTGGTCGAGTCGGGTGCCCGACTGTGGCTGCTGGCGCCTGGCTCGACGTATGTGTGCTAGCAGAAGGGCGTGAAGGTGAGGTCTGAGCCGACGTATTGCTCGAGGGTAAACGACTGGGACTAGGGCTAGCCTGTCTCGACGAGCCTGCAGAAGCAGTCGCACTGACGGCGCCAGGGGACGCAGGGACACCAAGGCCATTCATCTGCTTGACGTGCGCCGTTAGGACGTCGGAAGCTTGTGTGTGGGCAGCAGCACCTGCTTCACTGTGCGGCATTGCCGGCGATGTAGAGAGAGGGGACGCGGTTACTGGTTGCTGATTGCCTTGGCTGCCGCCATCGTCGCTGACTACGCGGATGCCCTGCAGGTCCAAGTCTGATGTTTGCTGATCAAGCGCATTGAAAGCGTTGATGTCGAACTTTGGCGGCGCAGAGCTGTCGTCAGAGACACCGTTTGCGGCTCTGGCAAGCTCGTCTTCTTGCTCTTCCAGGACAGTAGAGGGTTTGCGGTCTGTGCAGAGTTGGCGCGAGGGAAGGTGGAATGGAAGTGGGTGGAGGGCGCAAGAGTGTCAGAAGACTGCGCTAGTGCAAGACGACGGGCATACACTGCGGTACGCTTGCTGTCCCAACGGCACAAGGGAGGCGAGAACCAGGTAAACGAGGCATACTGGGAGTGACACCAGGTAAATTGAGAAGATGCTTTGAGAGTGGTTTGCTGGCAGATTCGGCCTTTGAAGGAGAAGATTGCGAGGGCGCGATGGAGCCTGTACCATTTGCTGACAAATGCGGCCCATCCTTTACGATGGTAGTTGTGTGTTCGCGCCCAATGTCCGTCTGCATTGGCGAGTAGGCTGAACCGCTAGAGATCGGTGTGAATACGCTATCTGCGTCTGGCGAATAGCCACCACCACTTGTGGTTGTAGCTGTCGTGGACGAATACTGGCGCGAGGAAGCCGGTGGAGCTGCTGCTGCTGCTTTCGAGGGCGAGGAGGGGTTCGAGGAAACGAGCGGAAAATAGGATTGCTGGGATTGCGAAGCAGCTACAGCGCTTGCACGTGCAGCATGCACATCTGCGCTGGAGCCTTGATGTGCTGTTGCTGCTCCTGCTCCTGCTCCTGCTCCTGCTCCTGCTCCTGCTCCTCCTGTTGTGACCCATGACGGCGCGCTGCCATTTGCAAACAGAGAATGGGAGGGAGTGCTTGTTGACGACGAGGCCAAGGCCGGGGTGTTTGCGCGCGTAGTCTCTACGCCGTCTTGCAGTACTGCAGGCCCTGAACTGCTGCCGCGTACATTGCTGCCCATACCCGTGGCAGGGAGGTACTGGGGATAGTCTGTCTCGCGCCTGAGCTCTGTCGAGTGCTGGCTCGAGTTTGAGTCGGTCTGGGGGAGCGGCTCGTCGTTGGACGCCATGGCGGGCGACAGTGCACAAGGTCGACGTGGGTGTAATCAAATTGCCGTTTGCGAAACGCAGACCAGAGCGGGACGACGCTGACTATAAATGGGTTGGCCGCCGCCTTGTGTCGAGCTCGTCGAGCGGGATCGCAATGGGCACGATGGGCGAGCGGAGTTTTGGACGCTCAAGGGTGAGAGGAGGCTCTGCAGCGAGGCGGGCGTGCGCTGCTATATGGGCATAGTGTGCGTGTTGTGCGTGCGTGGGTCGGCCGCGTGCTCGCGCCTTGGCTGCGTGGCCAGCGCGTGCCTGCAGTGAGCAGGAGAGCAACAGCGTCGACCTCCAAGCGGTGCTGCGGTCGCCCGCGGACGTCTGCCTGGCTGGCTGGTGGCGGACACGGGCTTAGTCACGGGCATGCAGAGCGTACTGCGAGCGCGCACAGCAGGCAGGTTGACTGTCCAGTGACGCACACGTTGATGATGCCTGTCCTCGGGCTGCCCTCGCCAGTCTGCGTCTAATCCAATCCACTCCTGCGCTGATCTGGTGGCGACCGGCCTGCCAGACTCGGATCTGAGGTGAGGTGAGTCACCGCAGCAACCTCGAAGCGCATGCAGAAGAGAAGACGCAGTGAAAAGAGTCAGAGCAGCAAATAGCCATGACAGCAGTCTGTTGAACAGCAAGGGGGAACATTGTCGCTACCCTCGGGCTTCTTCGAGGTGAAGAAGCATGCAGGATGAGGGCACCAGCTAGCGCTCGAATCGCTCTGTCAAAATAGCATCAAGTCGACACGCAAGCTCCTTCCAAGCACGACATATATCAGGCAATCAGCTGCCGAGGGACAGGACGAGACGCTTCTGATGCTTCACACAAAATCCAACTTCAGTTACCGTGACAGCTGCACTTCCATCATGTGAAGCAAGACATGACGTCTCATCTAGAGAACCACCCTTCTGTCATATCCAGGAGTAGGGTAGCCTCTCTCGTCTAGCTTCTTCTGATCCCAAGTTCGATGGGGTAGCATGATCCTTAGCGTTTCCAGATCTTCTGGCGTAGCAGGCCTGTAATGCGCATGAAGACTGGTCATCGGGAGCAGGCGCTGTTGACGTTCGAAGTAAGTAGAGATGCAACGATAAGTTAGCTGGCAGGTCTCTGTGCATATCGGAGCAAGAAACTCAGACGACTGACCACTCACCCATCTCAAAGCTCTCAATAGCGAGGCTCGAAGGGACCCGGTCCCCAAGATCATTGAATGTGCATTGACCGGCTGAAAGTGGTAATTCTCTGGATTCATGTGTCAGCCGTATACAGAAGGGCTTTGCTTTCATCCTTCGGCATTGCTCACCTCCAGAGCCCCAAGACCAGCGGATATAGAATTTATGCGGGGCGCCAGCTGCTTGTACCACCTTGGCCTGGTATGTCTGTAGACGTGTATTGAAATGGTCACAGGAAGCCGCTTATGTGTGTCGCGGCTCTTAGCTTACGCTATATCCTGGCTTCGTATTGCTTTCTCGAAGTCTGGTGCGGGAATGGCGAGAATCGCGTCTCAGTCATTGCCGCATCGAACAGTACGGTACAGATTAGTGGTTTGCCTACAGATTGACGCACCACTCAAGACCGTCTTCGCGGTAGACGGGCATGTACGCTATATTAAACCACGGTTATCAGCCTAATGTGCGCAAGACAACTGGGTCGAGCACGGAATTCTCGAGTAGCATGCTATCCCCGCACCTGGTAGGAGTGACTTGTCGATATCTTCTTTGGGAGCACCTGTTACGACATTTCGTTCGAAACCCTTACTTCCCATGTCACCTTCTACCGCATGCCCGTTGGACAGTGAATCGATAGATACACCTCCACCCGAGAGCATGTAGAGGTGCTCGCCGCTGGCATCGAAGGACCAAGGAGTACCATCGTTCGGATAATAAAATAGAGCCTTCCTGATTTGCGCCAGAACTCCAGGAGGATGGATGGACAGACCTTCATTTATGTCGCTTTCTAATATTTGCAGTGCCCACTCCACGTGCTGACGATGCGAGCGTCGAATGCGGGCGCCAAAGCTCATTGCAAGAGCAGCAACGGTGACGACCGTTGTGGGAGTGCCGACTGCGGTTCGACACCGAAGGTGATATGACCCGCCATCATCCAGCCTGTCAAGCATGCCAATTTGATCGCCAGCAGCATGGCCGTTGAACATTGCATTACCGGTAAATATTGCTTCGAAAATGACGTCTTCCTCCAGCTTTCGGAGAACGCCCAGCATAGATGCGCCTTGAAAGAAGCGCCCTGCACCCATTGTGTTTAATACCACCATTCAGACGTAGCCACATCTCCGACAAGAAGGCTGCCTCACTGGATGTTGGTGCCAGCTTCGCGATTGTAGTATACGACTCAGGTTGGAGCGCAGTTACTGACGGTCCATGTACAACATATGGGCGATCGTTGACCACATTGTCCCGTGGAAATGCCACAATTGGAGCAGCTCTTTGAAGCTGTGCGTGTATGCTTCGAGCCAAAGCCGGTCGCAATCCAGCGGCCAGTCCGAAGCTTCGTGTTCTCAGTACTCGCGCTAACATTGTGAAGAACGGGAACTTGTTGGGAACTTTGCAAACGAGAGGCAGAACTGCTGTACCACGAGCGCATCGCCTTTTGAAGCTTGAGCTACCTGTCATAGATATATCAATACCTGCTGAGGTCGACTTGATAGTGAGAGATGGGTCGGCCCGTGCGAGGATGTGGCGATGGCATCCTCTCAGTCCAATACCTTTGCTCAGTCGGCTCACACAGCTCGCCCGCCGGTTTCGGTAATTGGACAAGCCTAGTTTGAACGATGATTAATTGGCACCGCGGCGCGCTCAGACCCCAGCGGCTCGAAGAGCGCCTCGAGCCGTGCTTGGAGGCCTTGCGCGTCGACGCGCAGATACTTCGAGGGGTCTGTCAGACAAAGCAGCACACGGTCAGTCAGACAGATTGCATTGTCAGAGTCCTTGTAGCTCCACACTCACTTTTCGAGAAACCATCATGTCGCTTGACGAACGCGGTGTAAGTCGGCACGCACATGCGGATGACCTCATCCTTGACTCTTGCACGAAGATCTGCCTCGTTCTTATCCAGTCTAGCAAGCCTATGTATAGCCTCGACCTCCTCTAAGCTCTCGTTGAACCGGACAAATCGATCCTTTGTGTCTTTCTTTTCCGTGTTGCCCACGCCAATTGCAGATTTGAGCATGGAGTGCTCCATTCCAGCATCCATGAGGCAGGATACCAGAGGAGAGAAAATCTCCAGGTATGCGGTCTTGGCGGTACGATTCCGCTTGTTGAGATCGTCTTCGACGTTGATTTCGCCGACAGCCGTGGCGGTCCCACTGGTGCTGCCTCCGATGCCAGTGGCCGTTGTGCTTGCACTATCGCGGCGGCTAGCTGGCCCAAGACCGCTTGACGCGATCAGATCCGGTACATTGCTATTGAGCAGCAGTTCACGCCGGACATAGGAAATATTGTTGAGCATGAAGATCGCGCTCATGCCTAGAGTCTGTCGACTGCTGGCTCCTCCGCTGCTCTCGCTCCTGCTCTTCTGTAGCGAACCTGTCCGCTCGGCAGGACGTGCGCTTGCCAGACTTTTTGCGCGCATGTCTAGCGCTTGCAGAAGAGTCTGAATGACGTCGGCTGGAGAAGTGGAAGCAGGGTCAGCTGTTTTTTTTATCGCTTTCACTGCCTTGGGTTAAGCTTACTGAGGTATCTTGCCAGTAAGCCAAATTCGCCAGCATCGGTAGAGACACTGGGCCGCTTGGATGGCCCAGGGAGCCAGTTGCCGTCGCCCAGAGTTTGCAAGAAGGCTTCGGCTGTATCGGGAAAGTCACATAACTGCTTCGCAAAGTTGACGACCTGACCAGGAAAAGATGCAGGTGAGCGCCGTGAACGAATTCCGCCTCACGTACACTCACATTGATGGTAGTTGGCGAAACACCGGTTGCATTCTGTTCTTGTGGGGTGATTGCTTTGCTGCCGTATTTTCGCGTCTCTTCCAGAAACTCGGGCAAGCTGCGCAAACAGCTACCTTTGAAAGCATGTGACAGCTGATTGAGCTCGTTCTCTTTCCTGCTAGACTTGCTGCGAATCCAGTCTTCAAAAGTATCGATCCGATTTGGCATGGTCATTTCGGTATAACACGTAAAAGCCATACCAACACTCGTTGCGTTGGTGGTCAAGGTTTTCTTGATAGCGGCATTGATGCTTGTGCCGGTTGCGGTGAAGATGGTCAAAGCCGGAGGAACGACATGACGGTGAACGCTGTTCGCGTGTCGTTTATCGAAGACGGAACCTGCCAATGCATGCTCGGACTGCAGGTACAGGGTTCAGCCGCATGCCAATGCGAATCAGGCATGATAGATAGGGACTTACTCTGGCCATGGCAAAAAGAGCATCCAGGAAGCGGCCGAAGACTCGCCTTCCAAATGCCGGTAATCTCCCTGTCGTCATGTTGCCTGCTCTTGTCTGGACTTCGACACCGTCTACTGCTTCACGTCCGACTTGATTCAACGTAGCTGCCATGAAGACGCCCCTGATTTCTCCGTAACCCTTTTGCAGATCCTCTTCGAGCGGACTGCCATGTCCCAGAACAGACTGCACGAAATGGAGAAGTGACCGAAGGAAATGCAGGGTATCCTCTGGCAGAAGATTCGGGAAAGGTGAGCCTTGGTCCCAGGATGTGATGTCTTGCCAGCCAGACTTGGGGGAGATAGCCTCCACTGTCTCCAGGAATAAACCGCCAATACGCTCACAGCCGGTTTCTATGAGATCCTTGACGCGTTTAAGGGTTACTTGCTTGTCTTTGCCAGACTTGCCGCCAGAGTAGCCGGGTATTGCTGCAGCTGTCAAGCTGGCCTTCTCCATGCTGTCCATGGCTGCCTTGAGCCTGGTCAAGCTAGCTTGGTAGACACCCAGCCCATCTCGGTCTGGATAGCGGTCGATGACCTCTTGCTCGCGGTCAACGAGGTCGTTTGTGCCCAGGACGGAGTCTATGGCTAGGAGAGCTGCCTCTACATTGCGTTGCACCTTGCTCAAATCGCGTGTTGATCGATGGATGGGGACGACAGACTTGTCCAAGCCAGCCAGACGGTCATCGAAGGAAGTGAGCAGCGCAGTCATCCTAGTCGTCACTCTGCGCGATTTGGCTAGATTCTGCTGAAGCAGCACCAGGTCTGCGCTTGCTTGCTCTTGCGCTGACACCGCTGCATGTGCAGCGGAGCCGCCGAGACCACCGTACGTGGTCTGCATCCCAGCCAGCGTGTCTGCCAAGAATCGTTGACGCCGACACCGTACTGAATGGACTCGCCCTGTCCTGCTGTGAGAAAAGAGAGCTGCGTGGCAGGAGTCCGGTAATGGGCAAGAGCTAACCAGAGCGTCAGCACGTGCAGCAGCAAGGACGTCGCAGGCCACCGCACCATGCCAGAAGCGACGAGGACTCAAGCTGCAGATGCAAACAAGCCTGACAATGCTGTAAAGCTGCGAACACGATTATACCGCATCTATTACTTGGTGATGGTTAGTGGAAGAAGTGCTACGATAATTAATGTGCCAGCAAAAAAATGGACTCCTCGCGCCAAAACAACATGGGTTTCGGATCTAGATGAATCTAGGCAACGTAGCGCGCAGCTCTCGTATTGGTCGCGTGGTCTCGAGTTCGAGGGCGTACAGCAGGCATTCCTTGGCTCGAGGCTTCCGTCGAGTATTCTCGTAGACCTTGGCAAGCAA
Source organism: Cystobasidiaceae sp. HBUAS51001 (assembly GCA_003351005.1). Lineage (NCBI taxonomy): Eukaryota > Fungi > Basidiomycota > Cystobasidiomycetes > Cystobasidiales > Cystobasidiaceae > Cystobasidiaceae sp. HBUAS51001. The sequence goes on along the minus strand of KZ857211.1, from coordinate 596,633 downwards.
ATACCACGCTTCGGGACTATCCCAGGCGTTCGTTTGCGTCGCAGTGTCCAGGAAACCCTCCGAAATAGCCCAATTACCCCAATCAAGGTGTTGCTTGCTGATTGTGAGGCAAGTCGGCACGTGGTCCGCAGAGATGGCCAGTGCTTTGCTGAAAGCCAACAGGATGCGATCGTCTGTATCTGACGCAGAAACACGGAGGTATAGAGCATACTGCGAGATCATCAGTTTGTATTGCGATTACTCCATGCAGGTCAATACTCACCTGGAGCCAAATTTCCGGGTCAAAATGCCCAGCGACGTCTTCAGCCTCACTGATGGCCCCTAGACACTCGTCAAGTTTGCCCCACCGTCGGAAAGTTGCTGCTGATGTGAGCCACAGCTTCGAAAGCACCCGAGCAGTCTGAATTTGCAAAGGTTTTGCAGGTCCGCCTGGGATTGTTGGGGCCCCTGACAGCGACGCTGAGTCGTTATGACGACCGTGCGTACTTGCTGCTTCGGTTATGGAAGGATCTGCATTGGATCTATTCGAGCTGCCAGATGCTGATCGCGGTCTTGTCTGGCCGGGGACCGTCAACCGACTTGCAGTCGTCCCCACTGTCCCACTACGGCCATGTCGAACGCTATTCGTACGCGAGCGGTGTCGCAGACTTATGCTTCCAAGTATAGAGCGAGCTCGACCATGAGGCTGCTTGCTCTGATCCGCATTGAAATCGTCCAGCGCTTGAGCAAGCTGACGCCCATCAGAAGCAGCTGAAGATGGGTAAGGGTATGTAGCGGCGGCTGTACGAGGCGACGTGCTGTAAGCGTCTTCCGCAGATCTCGGGTCCGCTATGGGCGAAGAAGATCAGCAAGCGTCTTGGCTTGTGATGTATGCACTGACCAACACTCACTGATTTGCTCCAAGTCATCGCGCTTCTTTGAGAAGCGGGTAAAGACATTGGCCTGCAGGTCCTGCAAGGCAATCTCCGGGCCCTCGACAGCTTCGATGCACTTGTTTCGGGTGATCATGAAGTCTATCTCCGCTTCCAAGTCGTCCCAAGGTGAAGTAGTCCGGAGCGTCATTGGCTCTGTTCTTCGCTCCGTGAATTTGCCGGCTGTAGAGCCCTGATAGCTAGCGGCAATTGAAGGACTTCGAGTGCGACTAGGCGAGCCGTTGCCGTTTCGATTGTCATTCTCTGGAGTGTGTGCCGGCAGTCTGACTTTGACAAAGGAAGAAGACGAGTCTTCCCCGGTGCGACCGGAAGAGTCAGTTTCTGGCGGTGACGAGGTCTTAAGTATTTGGGGCGCATCGCCTGATCTGCCGGTTGCACTAGGATCATATGGCGCATCTGCTCTTGTCATCTGCCGTCTTGGACCTTCAGGCCGTGGTGCGTCTTCGTCGGAGAGCGGCTTGATGGCTGATGGCGATGCTGGAGAGGTAGGCGAACGTGCGTCTTCATTATGGTCAGAGGTTCCTCCCTCATTTAGAATATCACTGTCGGCTGTATCGCCATATAGCGCCAGATCGGTGACCTCTTGAGCACGCGTCCAGTCTTTGCGGGCTGTCAGGGCCAGGACAAACAAGTGCCAGACCTTCATGCTGTCGGTTAACGTAAACGATTTCGAAGAGATCTCATCCGATACCAAAGGTCCACTGATGCTGTCGACAGCTTGCTTCGCAGTAGAAATGGCGCTGCTGACGTCGCGTGCTTCCAATTGAGCATATGCAAGAGAATAAAGCACTCGAGTCCGCAAAGCCCGCGTGGAATGGTATGCTTGTCTGGGCATGATGCGAACATCTGCTGTCAAAGCGGAGGTGGCTGAGACCGATGGCAGGAAATCGATAGCTGTGCGAAGCTGCGCAATTGCAGCTTGTGCACGACCGCGACTCTGCTCGGCATCAGCTTCAGCCAGAGCCCATTCTGCCCGAGCGATGCCGAGCCACATGTGCACTTCCGCAGCAATAGCGCTTTCTTCCTTGCAAAGACTCTGGTCTTTTGCGCGACCAGGAGACATTGGCTTATCGCTGCCGTCTTGTGCAGTGATCTTGTCCTTTGTCCGCTCTCGAGACTTTTCGTTCTCAAGCACTTGGCTTCCCTTTTCGATGAGGTCTAGAGCCTCCTCAATTAGGGCCAGTCGCTCGTCTCCTTGCTCTTGCTTTCCATCCAATGCGCTTTCCCTCAGCAGTAGTCTCGTGCCGATGCAAGCGACCCGGCAGAAGTCTTCGTCGCGCTCGATATCATTGCGCTTTGCGGCACTCGTACCTGCCGGCCGCCTCCCATCGTCGCTCTTCTCCTCGCTGCTGATATCACTATCGTGCTTCTTACGATATTGCCGAAGCTCCTTGGTGACAGCCTGCTGATCGGTTTCGCGACTTTTCTCGAAAAGCGCGATGTAAAGGCGGAGGTTGCGCATGGCCTCGTGACCATGAGCTTTACCCTTGCTTCTATCACACTCTATGAAAGACAGCGTCGAGCAGATTATGACCAGATATCGATGAAGCTTTTGCGATGCATATGTTTTGGTGAGTGCTCTGTAGAGCGAGTCCACCGCGTACCTGCCAGGTAAGACGCCAAGATCCCAGAAAGCGAAGAGGAGATCCATGTATTCCGTCATGTTTGTTGTTACTTCACCCGCCCGAGGAAAGTGTGCAAGGGAATAATTATTGTGCAAAAGATCCTCGTAAGCTCGAAAGGTCGGCAGCACATCCGTCGTATCTGGTGAATCTTCCTTGTCGCTATTCGAGGCAGACTCCACTTCATCGAGGAGACCAGACAGGTAAGAGCGGTATGTGAGTAGGCGTTTCCCCGCAGGTACGGTCTTGAACGATGACGTTATGGATAAATGCTCGCGCGCGGCCTGCATTGTTCTGCACGACAAAACCCTCAGCCTTTATTATAAGCAGTCAAAGCAAGCTAGGCATGGACGTACGATGGCCAGCCCAATAGGGCAAGACGCCCAAGACCCAGTTCAACATAGCGCTGTGCCTCGGGAATCGGCGGCGGTGGATTCAGGGGCAAGCTTCGATATGTGGCTACAGCACGTTGGAATTCCTCTTGCGGGTTCTCGGCTCGAAGCGCCAGCTGTTCAATGGCCATGCCTATGTGGTAGCGTCAGAAGGCTTGAAAAGCTTGTTGACAGCGATCCACCTCACCCCGCAGCACGATGGACAAGACTTGCAAATCTAGATCGTGCGAAGCAGTGTCACCTTGCGTGCTGAAGGACGCGCCTTCGGCCGGCAAGTATTGCAGACAATCCGAGAATCTCGCCAGTGTATAGGAGGCCAGAGCAACGACCGTCTGAGACTCGTGTACCTATGCGCGTCCACCAAATCAATCTTTGTCCATCCCTTCGTAGCCAAACTTACGATTGAGCCAAGGTCGCTTGCGCTGAGAAGGCCGCGCAGTGCCTGCAATGCCTCTTCGATGTTCTTTTGGTCGTTGGCATGTTTGACAAGCAAGTCGTCTGGCGGCGGGGGCAGAGACAGGTGTGCGTGGTCGCCAGCATCTCCAGCTGCGCCTGCTTCACCAGGCTGACCATGCTTGACAAGCCGCCGCCGGCGGTCGATACGCCGCTTCTGTAGCTCAAGGTATTTCGAGGAGCCAGTTCTTGATTCTATGGCTCTCCATATGACTAGCTCGAGCTTTGCACTGGCAGCCTTGATGTGTGACTGTCGATTGACATTGTGCTTGGAGTATTTCCTCAGCAGCTCGCTCCAGTCGACCGTGCCATCGTTCGCATTGAGACATAGATACGTCGGCTACATCAGGCATGAAGCTGAATATGAAGGTTGCTCCTTTGCGAGGTGTAGGCGCGGGTCGTCTCACCTTTTGCACGTCACTCGGAAAGGGAGCCTGAGGCGACCACAGGCCGAGGGATCGACATAGATTGAGCGCAAAAGCATAACCAGCGGCCTACAATAGACACCACAATGCATCAGCAGCTATAGCACAGTACGTGCCTGCCGACCTGGTGCAGCTGGGCCTGCGAGGTAATCGAGGCTGACCTTGTGCGAGCCCGAGTGCGGATGCGGGATGTGCGCATGCGAGGTCATTTAGGACAATGCAGCGCGCTCGAGAGCCGTTCAGGCCAAGAGCCTCCCTGATAGACTCTCAAGATGGCTTTCGCTATTGGAACGTGTGTATGTGTCTGTTGGCGGGAGACAAGCAGCGGGGTGCACGCCACAGTGGCTTGTCGAGCAGCCAATTGCTTGAAGCCTCACGGATATAGATGGAAGGAGTCTTTGTAGAGTCACATAGCTAACACTGCAGTACACCAATGGACCGGCTGACCACTTCTCGCAACTTGCCGAAAGAAGCAGGAAACCCGTGACCGCATCCAGTCTGGACAGCGTCATCGACGTCCGTGCCACTTCGCTTTGACACAACTAGGCATCTACTAGGGACACGCGCCTGCTCGAGAACGGCAAGCTCAGTTAGTAATCTTCTACGTAGCTGGTTGAAAGGCTGCGAAGACCATCAGCCAGCTGCTCCTCGTCGCCTCAAACAGACACAGACCATGGCCACACCGCAAACAGCGGCGTCAACGCCAGTGCCGCCGCCGGTGACCTTGAAAGTGCGTCCAGTCTGTCCTTCGGGCTTCTTATCCCAGTAGCGGTGTCGAGCTTCACCTGCTGACCATCGCATGCAGCTCCTATTGATCGGCTCCTCGAGCGTTGGCAAGTCGTCGCTGCTCCTGCGCTTTACGGATGACACCTTTCTCACGGCGGACGAGATATCCTCCACTATCGGAGTCGACTTTAAACTCAAGATGATAGACCACAAACCTTCGGGCCGGAGATTCAAGCTCAGCATATGGGACACAGCTGGTCAAGAGAGGTAGGCTCCCCTGCCGTGTGGCAAAGCCACAGGGAAGAAGCAGCTGCTGAAGTCAGGTTTCCGCGCAGATTCCGCACTCTAACTTCCAGCTACTATCGTGGAGCGCAAGGAGTCATTCTCATGTATGACGTCTCGAATCGCGAGACTTACGATGCATTGGGGTAGGCTGTTCTATCACTCTAATGCCGCACAGAGCCAGGCCTGACCTGCGCCCCCCTTCCTTGCCCAGCACCTGGTTCAACGAGCTCGAGACCTTCTCGTCACAAGGTGTTGTCAAGTATATAGTCGGAAACAAGATCGACAAGGTGCCTTGACATATACCTTGTACATAAAGGAGCAAACCCTGAACCATCTCTGTCATCTCCAGGCGTCGTCACGTGTGGTACCTAAACAAGAAGCCCAAAATCTCGCTCTTGCGAAAGGCTGTCTCTTCAAGGAAGTATCAGCCAAACGTAATGAAGGTGTACAAGAAGTATTCGAGCAACTGGTAGACGAGGTGGGTCCAGTATTTCTTCCGCCCTTAGCTCATTTGGGCCAATATTGAGTCTGGAACTCCGCTTGCTTGCTTTCACAGATCGTGGCACGGCCAGAATTGTGGGACAAGACAGTCCAGAGTCAGAACCAGACCGTACCAGGAGGCTTCCCAGGGACTGTCCAGCTGAACAATCAGGCAGGGACCTCGTGGACAAGTTGCGCATGTTGAATTGTACTCCGCTTTGCATTTTCCTCGTTCTCACCAACATCAGTAAATGTTCCTGTATAGTGTCCATGATAAAGAGCCAGCCAGTCTCAGCCACTGCCACTGCCAAGTCTTGTTGTTGTACGCATCGCAACTAGGTCAACATTGAAGAAGTTATGTCCGTGTGCCTTAACAGACTGTTATAAATTTACTGAGCATCGCCAAATCAACACGACGGCCATGGTGAACACCTAAGCTGTACTGTCACGTCAAGCTTGTCTTGTACCCAACCATCCAAGCATCTACATGCGAAAACAGCTAAAAAGCTTGCAGCCTGACAGTTCAGCTGTTGCCCCGAAACAACCCCTACGTGATGCATCAATTTCGCCGAAATCTGCGTGGGCCACTTCTGTCACCCTCGCGAGCAGGGGGCGACCGGCGCTGTGGATCAGTATGTTCAGCTTGAACGCAAATTGCACACGAGGCACTTGGCTGCTCACCCTTGCTGGCGGACCTTCGGACTCTGGAATATACCGGTCAACGAGTGGCTGTTTTGCCGCCCGAGGTCCGCGAGAGTCAGCTCTGTCTCCTTGCTGGTTGCGTCCAGCGGGCCTGTAGCTGTCGCCAAGAGGTGCGGGTGGTGTCGCATCTCCGCTACGCCCGCGGGGAGAGCCTTCTGCTACCGAGGGTTTTGGAGGCAGACCTGCCAGCCCGTGAATGGTGAGAGACTTGACTGACGCTGTCGATGCAGACGTGTCGAGGTCGGTGCGCGGGCGACTCCCGTTGATCTGACTTGGGTTCGCCGGCGGGTCGAGCAACTGAATGAGAAGCCGCGATAAGAATTTGGCGCCGTGCCTTGATCAGCAGACGCGTAAGAAAACAGAAACCAATTTAATCACCTTCTGCCCAGCCAGTGCTTTGCTTGAAGGCGTGCCCTCACGCGTATCAGAACCGTCCGCTGGCCCCTTCTGCCTGCCGGCGCCAAGTATGGAGATACCTTGAGAGGGAGATGTGGCATCTGCTGCCTTGTCCTTTGCGACTCGCTGTGCAAAGTTGAGAGCTTGCTTTAGCGTCACTGGCTCTTGGGAAGTTTTCGACGAGCTTGCTTCGCCATTGTGACTTTCGAGACGGCTTTCCAAACGAGTCCGTTTCGAGGCACGACCTTCGTCTCGGCTGACCGTACTGCGGACATTGCGCTTCGGACCTCCGTCCTCTGAACTCATGCGTGATAAGAGCGAGGGTTGTCCTTCGCCCTCGAGTCGACTCGACAGTGCCGGGGAAGGGAGCGAGTCCTCGGCCGGCAGAGGTGAGCGCGCCTTCGCTCGGGCAGTGCGAGCGCTCAGTGGACCTTGCTTGCGAGCATCGGCAGGGGACAGTGGGCGATCCAAGCGGCTGGCTAGACCAGGAGACATTTCCCTTTTCCTGGCCAGGCGCTGCAACGGAGGGGGCTTGTTCTGCTGAGCGTTCTCTTTCGTAGCTTGGGCAACCTCAGAGGAGTGTTCGGTCTGCTTTGCCTCTTCGGCAAGTGATGCAACAAGCGGAGCATGATCAGGAGCCGTTGCCTTTGAGGCCTCAACCGCGGCGACCTCTGCAACTGGTTCTTTCGGCGTGCCCTGCGCTGCCTCGCTTCTTCTGTCCTTTTCAATGATCGGCTGAGCGGATTCTTGGGCCACCGCGGTAGCTTTGATGCTGTCCAATTGCGTACGAACGGGTACCGGTAAGACTGCGGCGGCAGCAGCAACGGGCGCTACATCGCTGGGTGCGTCATTTGGAAAGGCCGCTGGGCGAGAGCCCTCGGCGCTGTCGTCGACAGTACGCGATTTGGTGGGCGGTGAAGCGGCACGCGCAGGTGCGCCCCACTGCCGCTTCACTGGAGGGGAGCGGTCGGCAGAAGACATCGATGGTCCAAATTGAGAATCTGCGCCAACTGCTCGATCATTACCAGCTCGATAGTCTGTTCTGCCTGATAGATGCCTTGGGGCGGAGGCAGTGTCACCGCTGCGCAGCGGACTCGGGCTTCTTCGTCGTGGAGGATGCTGGGGACACATTAAATGTTTCAGTCGATATGCCAGCGTACCAGCCTAGTGAGGAACCGCATAACTAGATTAAACTTACTCTTGGGTTCTGGTTTGTGTCGCTGCCTCTACCTGTGCGGTCACCCCAGCCTCGGTCTCGAGGCTCCACGGCGTCAAAGCGTTGATTTGCTCTAACATGTGCCGCCAGGTGCGGTAGCCGTTGAGCATCAGACATGCTGTCGCGATCCGCAGGTCGTCTCCTGTCAAACACCATGTCTTCTTCTGATCGACGATCCTGTTGAGACCTTTCCATTATTAAAGCCTCGCGACCAAAGTTGCGGGGTGGTCCGCTCCTTGGCTCTGTGTACGTGCGCTCTCCTCTCTCGGAGCGTTGTCTGTCATCAAACCTTTGCCGTTCGTCCTCACGATCCCGCGTTGCAAAGTCCGCAACTGCCGGCCGGTCACGGTAATCGCGATGGACGGTCGGTGCTGATTCTGCCCACTGAGCATTCTCGTAGGCGCGTACTGGCTCTCGTGGCGGCACGGGTCTACGCTCCTCCGGCCGGTCTCGTGGTACATCTCGAGCGTCCCTGCGTTTCTCGCTCTTCATAGTTGAATCACGATACATGTCGTCGTATCTCAGTCGCGAAGCAGGGACATCAGAATGGTGCAGCGGACGTGGTGCAGTCGAAGATCGAGGATTGGCGGGGAGGCGGTCTCGTCCAGCCCAACCTGTATCCGAAGCGTGTCTATCCGAGCGTGTTTCAGATTTGAAGCTGTTTGTTGATCTAAGCGGGCCATCTCGCCAGCGGTCATCGTCTGCAAAGGTAGGCCTCTCTCGGAAATCCCGCTCAGCTCGCGCCGGTGGGCCTGTTACCTGTGTCGCGGCGGATAGTGGACCGTTGCGTCCGAGGTCCATCGAGCGATCCTCGATTCGCTCGTTCCTCGACGGCATTCGTGCTTGTGGACCTGGTGGAGGCAGTCTCGCAGCCCGTGGTCCAGTAGGTATCGCAAGGTCGTTCCGCGGTGAACGAGGTCGAGTAGCTAGCGATGGGATAGCGGAGCGGTCATCCGATCGTGCCATTGCTGTGACGAAGCGTTCAAAACAGGAACAGCGAGTTAGGGGCGAACCGTAGAGTGTCTGCATGTCGAGACAGGCGGTAGAAAGGCGAAGTACCGGAAGATGGTTCTGCTGCTTTCACGCCTTTTGCTGCAGCTCGTACGGCAGCAGCTTCGGCAGCGACTTCTCTTGCAGATCGAGCTGTACTCTGTGCTGCAGCTGTCCTCTGTGCTGTTGCAGAGGGTAGGGCGGGGTCTCTTGTTGTGGTGGTGAAAGCCTGGCTCTGAGGTCGTTGCGGCTGGCGGCCTGCGAAACGGTGTAATACAATGCGATGAACGATGAGTCGACAGACAAGGAAGCAGGTTGTGGTGAGAGAGTTTGCCGGAGACCAAGAAGGATGTGATTAGATGACCGAGCTTTCTGTGCGCTGCATAGGCTGGATCCAGAGTGGCTGCTGGAGTGCTCACCCCAAGTTGTTTCGCGGGTGGGTCCAGCTGCTTGGACGGGCGTGTCGACCTGCATATCGCCGACTTCTGGAGCTTGTTTCCGGCGTGAGGTGCATGCCCGAAAGTTGTGAGAACATCAAGGAGGTTTGCGAGACAAAAGATGAGGTCGTCAATGGAGCCCGAAAGAGAGGTTGACATCGAGATCAGCTTAGATGGAAACGCACAGCGTATGATCATAACACTGCAAGAACGCGTACCTTGCGTATGGTGCAGTGCCGAGGCAGAGGTTGTGGCTTCAACTGTCGGTGTTGGTGTTGCCATTGACGCAGCTGGCACTGCAGCAGAATGCGTCCCAGCATCATCCTCGATAGCAGGACTCTCGAGCGACGTCTCGGTAGGTCTATCCCACATGGATGCTTTGGTTGGTTCATGCAAGTAGTACACTTCGCCCTGGCGTGAAAGCCTGACGACCCATCCTCGAGGCAGCGGGCCTTGCTCGTCTTCGGACGCGCCAGGTCTAACAGATCGTCCATGGGTGCTTATAGGTACTGCAACGCCGTTGGCAGCAGCAGAGTCTGAGTGTTGAGCCGACGTTTGAGCATGTTCGAAGCCGCTGGATTCTGCTTGTTGGTCTTGCTGTCCCTCGCCCTCGCCCTCGCCCTCGCCCTCGCCCAGCGAGATCTGGTCCTCGTACTCATCTTCGCCGTCTTCGCCAAAGTCGAGCCTGTCTTCATCTTCGAGCGACATGATGTCTGTAAACCGTCAAGACACGCTCTGGATTTGCAGCGTCAACGGGTTTGCAGAGACAGTCGCTTGCAAAGTCAAAGAATTGTCGTGTGGAAGACAGGCAACTTGTTCTAAAGCAATCGATTGCTTCAGAGGAACTGGAAGTATGGAAACAATTCAATCGAAGAGGATCTGCTATGCTACATTCCGTGACAACAACAGGCACGATGAGACGCATTGTGCAAGCCTGCAGGGCACTGCTGACATGCGTGACTGTACAGGAGGGCTCGCCACAGCGAAGTTGTAAGAGCTAAAGATCAGTATCTTCTGCCAGCGTGGGACGTGCTGTGGTGGTGACCAGTGCCAATATGAAGGAGACGCTTCAGGTCGGTTGTCCACTGCAAGTGCTTCTGCCTTAGTATTACCTCTACACCGGGTACCACATGCAGAGCTGACCTTTCTCTTAGGCGGGTGAGCGACGCCCTGTTCCAGCGTGAGACGTATGAAAGGCGTCAGTCACCGTGTTCAGGATCTGGTCAGATGGTTCAGACCCTCACATGGTTGATCTTAAGCTCTTGACGCGCTCTCTCAGCACCAGCCCGGGTGGTCTTTGCATTGTTGATGGTTCCTATGAATGCGGGCCGGCATTGCCAGTGGCGGAAACATGGTGAGTTGCACACTGCAAGCGACATGTGCAAGAGTCAGGCTTTTCTCTCACCGATGAGACCTCCTACTACGGCGCTCTCATGTGCAGCCGAGCTGTGGGACATGCGAGACCTGCGAGAGGACCTTGATCTCACCGACGACAGCATGATGAGTTGACGAAGAAGGTTGCGTGCGGATATGAGTGCAGCAGCTCAGATGGTGTTGCAGAGCAATTGGCGCGAGGCTAACCCAGAGCACTGCTTGGTCTGTACGGTGCTGTCACGCTGCTCTCTCGTCCTGCGTGCGTCACCCTGGTCGTGCCTGTTTCATCATTCTTGTCTTGCAGACGTCGAGGACTGGTGCCGTCCTGACGTCAACGTCCGTGCCCGGAGTATGAGACGAGAAGAAGACCACAGCTGGTGTTGGATCTTCTGCAGCAGCGTTCACTGCGTCCATGCCCGTCAGTAGTTCTAGCGCTGGGTCGTGCTGTGGCAGTACGTGGTGCTTGAAGCTGCTTCCTAGGCCTGGCGCTGGGGCGGATCGCATGGGGCCATGGACAGACTGAGCGCAGATGTCACGATGCTAATTCATTGAGACAGGATGCGATCTTCTGCCAGTACGTGTGCATCGAAGAGCGCAACTGCATCACACACGAGGCTGCTGCTGGGATAACCCTCAAGGTTGCTCGCTGACAGCCGCCACCATGCTCGGCATCGGCTCCAGGCTGAACTTTTCCAAGGACTGTAGCAGGGTACCGTACAGTAGCAGGTCTATATATTCCTCCTCCTTGCCTAGCCATTCGTTCTCGCTATCTCTTTCCCTTTCCTTCAAGCATCTCAATACCATCTGGTCCGCCGTACTTCCTGCCGGCCTGTCAAAATCGAAATCACCGGGCCTGGGGCGCGATCTCCCTTATCCGACAGGTAGAACAGAAGCCGTAAAGGCGTCGTCCTGCAAAAGTCCGCAACACTTCCTGTCCGTCTCCCTCAAGCAGATTAAGCACAGAGAGAGAGCGTCTATCTGACTCGGCCTTCCAAATAGCCCTTGCGCTACCGCATCAAGCACCAGCGAACTGTGACCTCTCGCTCCTTCGGACCTCACCAGAGTCTATCATGTCGTTATCACCCACCGGGTCGATCGCCTCAAATGGCAGTACACAGTCTGTCAACCTGGCCTCTGCAGACGACTTGGTGGTCGCAGGAGGAGGAACCGTATCTCCCAGGTTCGACCGGTATCGTCAGAACAGCGACTTGATCCTGCGAGCCAGCGATGGCGTGCATTTCATGGTTCATAAAGCCAGGTTGACTGGCAGTTCGGTCTTCGAAGACATGTTTGAGATTGGCGCTGGGTCAGAGCAAGATGAAGAGATACCTATCGTCGCGCTGTCTGAAGACGGAGCCACACTCGAACTGGTCCTTCCCTTCTTTTACAACGAATATCCAGACGTGGATGCGATGCCGTTTGAGGCCGTGTTGAATGCACTCGAAGCTGCCCTCAAATATGGCATGAATCTAGCGGAACATGTGTATACAGCCAGAATGCGGTGAGCCTTTCTACGCACCTGCATTGGCTTTACTCGTCTGACTCTCCCTGTCATAGACGAATGCTACCCACTTTACGCGTCGAGCAGGCCTTCCTGCTTTGGTCGCGTTGCAGCGCGCTCGACAAGGCCGACTTGGCAGCTGAAGCGCTGCGCCTCACGACAAAGGGGAGCATTATGCGCTTTCCTACCCGCGACATTGAAGTTCTAGATGCGCGGTCCGTTGACAAACTTGTAGGTTGCGTAATTTGTCACGTAAACAAGCCAGGGCACGTGTTGAAAAGGCATCGCATTTTCCTCTGCAGTGGCGAACACACATGATGAAGGTCCAACAGCAGGCAGATCTACTGTTCACACATGCATGGCGCCAAGCGCAAGGCGATTGCCATTATTTCAACCTCAAGTCCCATCGTGAACACATGCGAGCCCTCCTGGACGCGAAGTTCGCAGGCATGCCGTGCGATGCGAAAGAGCCTGTTGGCTTTAGAAGCTGCGAGCGATGCAGTAGACTGGCCAGAGATCTTGACATCTCGGCTATGCAAATCTAGACGAGTGTACAATGTATGTTATGTACGCAGAGGCTTCCCTTGCATTCTATGTAGCTCAGTACACATACCCAATGTAGCAACCGCAGTGATAAACTCCGCGACGCTGGCTGTCAAGGGACGAGGAAAGGCCGCAGAAGTGAGAATGATTGAAAGCAGCCCAACGGGCTGCCAGCCTCCTCAATGTGGACTGTTGAACCACTTCATCCTATCCACGCACCTGATTTATCACCCGGGCAAAACTGCCTGTCAGACCAGAAAGCAGTAAAGATTGCACGGAGAGCAACACAATACACAATATTGCGAATTGCTAACATAAAGAACAGGTGAACAACAAGGATCTTTCTCGGTGGCGGCGGTAGCTTCCGGTTCTCTTACAAAATGGCATCAGATATGCAATTATGACAAGGCCATCTCCTGCTTGATAGCAGCAATTGCTTTTGCGGGATTCAAGCCCTTCGGACACGTCTTGGTGCAGTTGAAAATCGTATGGCATCGATACAGAGAGAGGTCGTTCTGGAGCTTGGCCATTCGTTCCTCGGACTTTGTGTCTCGGCTGTCTGCGATCCATCGGTATGCTTGCATGAGAGTAGCGGGTCCAAGGTACTCGTCTTGATTCCACCAGTACGAAGGGCACGAGGTCGAGCAGCAAGCGCAAAGGATGCACTCGTACATGCCGTCGAGCTTTCGACGGTCGGCCTGCGACTGAAGGTGCTCTTTGCCATCGGGCGGTGTCGACTGCAGGTATGGCTGGATGGACTTGTATTGCTTGTAGAACTGAGTCATATCAGGGACAAGGTCCTTGACAATGAACACTGGAAAAAGGCAGTGCGGGGGTCAGTCAAGCTCGCGCAGAAAGTGGCGAAAAGAAGCTCGACGGACTGTGAGGAAGAGGGTAGATCTTGACGTCCTTGTTGGCCTCGGTGCTGATCCTCTTCAAGCACGCGAGCGTGTTCTGTCCATCAATGTTCATGGCACACGATCCGCAGATTCCCTCTCGGCACGATCGGCTGTAGAAAGGCAGAGGAGACATGGGTCAGGGCGAGAATCGAGCAAAGGCAGGAGCATGTTATTGATACGCACCGGAAGGTCAAAGTCGGATCAATATCATTCTTGATCTTGATGAGTGCGTCCAGCACCATTGGACCGCACTTGCTCAAGTCGAGCTTGTAGTTTTGCATCGTTGGCTTCTCCGTCGGCTTGTCTGGGTTCTGCAGGACAGACGGACAGGCGAACAGCAGAGTCAGCAATGGCTGGTTGTACCATTTGTACAACAAGTAGAACCACAGCACGCACCCATCGGTAAATAGAGAATGTCTTGAGGTTCTGAGGCTCTGCATCGACGGCTGTCGCTAGCGATCTGGAGAACTGGGCGCGGGCCAGTGGCTGCATGGAGGAAGCAGTAGCATCGTCAGCCTCTGGTGCGCAGGAATCTGGCAGCGATGGAGTATGCAAGCAACTGCTGCTGACGCTTTGATGAGGCCGTGTCCTGGACTACGTCCCCCATCGAAAGCTCCAGCCAGCCAGCTCCGTCACACGCACCTGGACAGAGCGCTTGAGCGAGGACCGCAGGGCAGAGGGAGCCACAAGGGAGGCCATGTTTGCGGTGGACAGGTGTTGAGTGGTTGCTCTCTGAACTTTTGGACGACGGTAGTGCAGCAAGCAGACCAAGTGCTCGACAGCGGCACACAGCGAGGCCGCCTTGCCTTGCCCGCATTTCTGGCACAGGCGATTGGTCCAGCACCGGCATGGTGGCAACATCGCCCTCCGTGGCGTTCCGACACGCGACGTCTCGAGACGAGGAGGACGCGCTTTGCTTGACTGCGGTACAATTGACACCGCGGTCGTTCAGGCTCATCGATGGCAGCCAGCTTGCTGCACTTCGCCTCAAGCAGGGCTTCGCACCGTGGTCGCCGGATTGCTGAGGTATTTCGCCCATAACTCGTTGCTTTAAAGCACTCGAGCATTTTGCCAATGCATGGACCGAATACGAAGTGAAAAAGAATGAGCACTCTGCAAGTTTCGCTCACCTATTGCCCAAGGTCGTCCTAGGCATATCTGCCTGCGTCTTCCGAATCAAAGACGTGTCGCATGGCAAGCACGGGAGCGGACATGCACAGAAATGAAAATAGTGCTTGCCCACTGGGCAACATTCCCTCTCGAGAAAGCCAGCTCATCAAGATGCACATGACCGCTCATCCAGCATGCCCTCTCCCTCGATGCGCACCGTGGAGATTTGCCCTTCACAAGGGTATGGCAATCATCCGACGCTGATGAACTCCGCTTTGCTCGCACCGCCCTCGTTGCGCAGATCCAGGCTTTAAAAGGAGCTCTCTTGCGACTCGTTGTAGCTCTGTCCTTTCAACTCCACTCCCACTTCCACAGCACGGCAGCGCGGCATAGCTGCAAGCAATTACTGCCAGTAGCCGCCTCTCCCAAAGCCCATCACCCAGAGCAAAGCCTCAATGTCGAGCATATCGGATCCTCCATCCTCTACACAGGCACTTGTCACGACCGCCGGTCAGAACTCTGGAGACATTGCCATGACTACTCTCAATGGCAAGCCAAAGCTTCCAGATGACGAGGATGCCACTGTCGATAGCACCGAGACTGAAAAAGCTGGCTCTAAGGTCAAATCTGACAAGGCCAAGAAAGAAGAGGAGCTCAATAAGCAAATACAGGCTCTCTCGGTGCCAGGCTACACGCTCTCTGAAGATGGAGTCTTCACCGTCGTGAAGAGGACCAAAATGATTGGACGAAGTGGCACATTTCCCGCGCGCATCGCCAGGTAAGCACTCGGATGACACGGTGTTGTACACGTTCAAGCTCGTGCGCGTTGCTGATTGTCCTTTCTATACCGCACCTTCTGAACTCTCCCAGATGGTTGCTGAACAGCGACAAGTGGCTCCCTGCCCTGTTCAACTTCACAAAAGAGTCATTTCAGCTGGCACCGTGGCGAATGCTTGTGCTATTGCTCAGCAAGACTATCATTTCAATCGCGCCAGCAGCAAGGCTCTGGGCGTCCACCCACATGCTTTCACTGGTAGATGAGGCTATACACACCGGCCACGTGGACAAGATGAAGCTGTGCCTTCTGGTCGGGCTCGGTGGCTTCCTCAGCACAGGCTTGAGGAACGTCGAACTGTTCTTGTAGGTCACATTCTGGAGGGACTGCCTTCTTATCACCTTGAATTGTCGATAACACTTGCATCATCGCTTACTTGGGTTTCCCCGTCCAACAGTGCGAAGAACAACGGCATCTTGGAGCGCAAGTTCGTCGCGATGATCACATCTCGCATGCTCGGGTCAATGGCCAGGCTGGATTGGCTGGCAGCGACAGACCCGATGAACATGAAGCTTCTCCTTCAAGCTGGTCAGACAGTGCAATCTGGATCAGACCAGGCTTTCAAAGTCGTATCAGACGTAGTGAAGGTCTTCACCAGCCTTTTTGGCGTAATATCCCAGACAGTACTGCTCAAGTACATGTTCACGCGCGACAGTGCAGATTTGGTAGCTATCAGCTTGGTAGCGAACTTTGTTCGCTCGGCGGAGTGGCTGTTCCGAGGAGGTGCGTGCCATTCACA
Organism: Cystobasidiaceae sp. HBUAS51001; assembly: GCA_003351005.1. Lineage (NCBI taxonomy): Eukaryota > Fungi > Basidiomycota > Cystobasidiomycetes > Cystobasidiales > Cystobasidiaceae > Cystobasidiaceae sp. HBUAS51001. Next base: position 580,576 of record KZ857211.1, on the reverse strand, counting down.
GTTAAGGCGTAATTCGAAAGGCGCTAATTGAAGTCTGTGTCTTTATGCAGATCCCGGAGTTCACTCTGCGGTAACCAACTATGAGTACCAGCGTATGCAAGATATTTGGAACGAATCAATAAACCGACAACCAGAGGAAGTCCTTCTTGACTTACCCAGCTATTTCGCAAAAGAGCATGACAAGGCCAATGTGAGACTCGGCGATCTCTGGACCTACAGGCTCAAGGAACAGTCTGGACTGGCCAGGGCTATGAAAATCATGACGAGCCTGTCTGAGCCGATTGTGTACGCACTCTTCGCAGTGCGAGCTGCAGCCCGTCGTGGCACGTCGAGCACTCCTTCCAGTCTATCCAGCGAGACCTTCTCGATAGCTGGACTCAAGTTCATCCAAGAGGCAAGCGCTGGACTCGCTGAAGAGGTTGGCGGCTTCTTTTATGTGCTCGACGACGTCAGACAACATTGCTCGCAAGTTCTGCAGTTCTACAAGGCTCTCGACCTCAAACCGATCTTGAAGCAGCCCGAAACGCCAACTCCTTACGTTAAGCAGATCATCAGTACAGAAGGCCCAGGTCCCGGATTGCAGGGAGTAGGTGAACTGTAATGGCTGCATCTTTGCTCCTTCGTACTGACCTCGATATGGCTCTCAGATGAAAGTCGAACTGAACGACGTCAGCTTCAAGTATCCAGATGCTGACCGTAAAGCGCTCGACAAAGTCAGCTTTACCGTCAACCCCGGCAGTCTTTGCTGTATAGTGGGCTTCAATGGCGCTGGCAAATCCACGTTAATCAACCTCATCTCGCGCGTGGTGGACCCCACGTCTGGTACAGTGTTCATCAGTAGGTGTTAAATGCTAGCTTCGGGCGAGAACGTTTAGGCTGAGTGTCAACCTACAGATGGCGTGGATGCAAGGCAGTACGACACCAAAGACTTATACTCGCGCATCAGCTGCCACTTTCAGCAGACCTACCCATCGGATTTCACGATCCGCGAATGGTTGCACATGGGTGACATTTCCGACGAGAATGACGCAGAGAAGATGGAGCAATGTCTCCGCGTGACTGGGGCGAACAAGGTCATTGCACGCTTCCCCAAAGGTCTCGATGCACGGTTGGGCCCATATCCAGCCAATGATACTCCGCAATCTTTGCTGAAAGAGTATGTGCTCGATAATCGCACTGGTGGTCTGGATCCCTGGGACGAAGACTATGGTAAAACAGTCGAGCGAGAGATTGAGATCGAGGAAGAGTACGAGGAGGATGTCATTGGCTCGCGCAAGCTCAAGAACAAGGACTGTGCCTTTTCGCCTGGCGAATGGTCGAAGCTCTGCTTTGCCAGAAGTTTGATGAAACGCACTGCTGATCTCCGGTGAGTCGGCACTGTCGTGCCGTAGAAAAGTCGACCTTGAAGACTGAGTTGTGGTGTCTATTTTGCAGCATATTCGACGAACCGAGCGCAGCACTTGATCCCATCGCTTCTCGTGCTGTCTTTGACAAGATCGAGTCCCTCCGCGGCGGCTGTACGGTCATTCACATCACACACGACCTCGCTGCGTGCATCAAGGCGGACCAAGTTATACTCTTTGAAGAGGGGAAGAATGTCGAATCAGGAACACACGAAGGGCTGCTCGCCAAGACTGATTCGAAGTATCGCCAGTTCTATCTTGCTTCGATCGGTCAAGGCGATGATGACGAGAACGAGGACGAGGACGAGGATGAAGAGGACGAGGACGAGGATGAAGAGGACGAGGACGAGGACGAGGAGGATGGCGGGAATGAACCAGAAGAAGCTGACGATGCCGACGATGAGGAGACGGGAGAGAGCAACAACGGAGACGAGCGATCTTCGGCGACAAATGCCACAGATGTCCCTGTGGTAGTTGTGCACGACGAAGGCACTATTGCTTCCCCGAACGAGGACGTATGGGAAGACGAAGAGGATGAAGACGGCGAGACGACTGGCCAAATCAGCGAACTGAACAAGCCTGCCAAAAACGAAGACAAAGCGAAAGGCGAGAGAAGAGTGCTGGTAGCGCAAGGCAAACCTGCCTCTAGAGAAGAAATGGCAAGATCAGGCAAGACTAGCGAGAGCGACTCGGAGGAAGAGGAGGGCGGCTTAGAAGTAGAAGGTGGTGAGAGCGACAGCGAGGAAGATAACGACGATAAGGAACTCGGCGAAGATTCTGGCTTTGAAGGCTCCTCGCAATCCAGCGTATGCGCAGAATAGACTTCCTGCGTGCTCGAGATGGACTCGTATCTGCATTCAAGGTAAATCGAGACAGGTGACGCGCAGTCAAAGATAAGGAGGTAAGTACATTTTACCGTTAGACGATCAGTACGTTAGCTCCAGAGCGTTTTAGATACCGGTGATACCCGTCTGACACCAGAAAAAGGCATCAAGTTGACGTTGTACTGCCGTACAAACGCGGATGTCATCAGACTCGTACCGATCCCTTAAGCGACTGGTGTTGTGTACTGTACCTCTTGAAGCTTGATGCATCACCATTTCTTGATTGAAGGGTGGAAGGTCACACTTCCTGTCAAACTTCCGCCATCCCCTTTTTTCAGCGAAAGTGTCGATCGACTTGAGGTCTCCGCGAGTTTTTTCGAATTATTCCCAAGGTTCGCAGGATGCTGCTGGTCACGCAGCTGGCTGTTGCACGAAGAGCTGACCTGGCCAGTCGTCCTGGCTTGGCGTTATCGTAACGACGATGCTATCTAACTGGTCACATGCACATGTTGCTGAATTTCAGGGTCGTCCGGACGCCTGTTCGCGCTTATCGGAAAGCACGTGGTTCCGCGGGCCAGGCGCTCACCGGTCCAGGTTCTAAAAGTAGCCTCCTCGAGACATCACGCGGTGCCCCAGGGCGATTAACGCGATCCAGATAGATCTAGATAGGCCACAATCGCGCTATCCGGACCGGCCTCGACCGGAGCTGCGAGTCGAAGGCGCAAAGCTGGCCTTGCAAGCAGGTTTTTCCAGCGTAATCAGTGGGTCGCGCCTGGCCGCATGGATCCAGAAGGGCCCTCCGCGTTAGGTCAGGCTACCGCTGGTCGATCCCGCTGAAGAGCCAGCCAGCCAAAGTGCCCGCGTGACCCCCAGTGTTCATCTCGCTGATTTCCTGCAGCTTTGGGGGATATCTCTCTTCTTTCTTCTCTTCTTTTCTCGTCCCTCTGCCCCAAGGCATCAGACGTACAAGGCAAGACACTTGCTTGTCTCTGACCCTCCTCCCCTCTTCTACCCGCGGGCAAGGCAAGATGGCCAACTACGAGCAGCCAATGTACCCAGTCGAGCACGATGCAGACCTCGAAAAGAAGTCGTCCAAGCTCGGCGAGCCCCAGCCAGACATCACGGAAGACTCTGTCGTCCAGGATGCATCGACGACCGACCCTCAGTGAGTGTTTCCACTATCTTTCTCGGGGCTTTGCCTGCTCTTATCTGCCGTGGCGGAGAGGCGAGCTCGTGCACGCCCAAAAGTGGAGAAGGGAGATGAGGTGTGAGCCCATCTGACCAAGAATGTCGCACTTTGCAGCATGCATCGATCCCTCAAAGGCCGTCATGTCTCTATGATTGCCATCGCTGGCACAATCGGTACTGGTCTCTTCCTCGTGAGTTGGCTGTCGCCTGTCCAAAGATCAAAGGACCATTTTCTCACGTGATACCATCTTTGCTCACGCATTCAGGGATCCGGAAAAGCTCTTGCAAATGGTGGTCCAGTCGGTGCACTCATCGGTTACGCCTTCGTCGGTATGCTCGTCGGTAGCATGATGTACTCTCTTGGTGAAATGATGGTTTACGATCCTAGTGAGTCTGACCTCAGTTCTCGGAGGGGCCGACAACATCTGACTGGAGCTTTCTGACCACCCCTCCCCTTATGTCTCGCTCTCTCCCCTAGGCGCTGGTGGTTTCATCGAGTTCGCCGCCCGGTATATCGATCCTGCAGCTGGTTTCGCCATGGGCTGGCAATTCTGGTTCCAAACTGCCATGACTGCTCCTGTAGAAATCGTCGCCGCTTCCATCGTTATCCAGTATTGGGACCAAAATACCAGCCATCTGGGTATCTATGTGAGTCCCATGCAAGCAAGGGTAGCTACCTTAATCAAGTGCTAAATCATCTGCTGTGCCTTGCAGGTTGCTGTCATCTGGCTTGGCACTGTCGGTATCAATCTTGCAGGCGTCAAGTACTTTGGTGAATTCGAGTTTTGGTTCGCAGTAAGTGGTTGCTACAGTGTGCTTGGCGCCACTTGTACGATTTGCTGACATTCCTTCCCTATCGCAGTGCGTCAAGATCGCGACCGTTATCGGCCTGATCATCATGTGTCTCGTTGTTGACCTCGGTGGTGCTCCCGACCGTGACCGCCGCGGTTTCCGCTACTGGAAAGAAGAGCCATTTAACGGCACATTCCGAGGCATCACACCTGCTTCCAAGGCTCGCTTCCTCGGTTTCTGGGCTGTCCTGACTCAGGCATCTTTCTCATACGGTGGTATGGAAGGTCTGGCATCCATCTGCCTCGAGGCCAGCAACCCCCGCAAGACAATGCGCACAGCCGTCCGAGCCATCTTCTACCGAATCGTCGGTCTCTACGTCGTCTCCGTCCTCATGATTGGTCTCTGCATCAGCCGAAGCAACCCCAGACTCCTTCAGGCCAACAGCGAGGGCTCCGGTACTGCCGCTCAGTCTCCATTCGTCGTCATCATCGACGTTGCTGGCATCAAGGTCCTTGATCACATTGTCAACGCTGTCGTCTTGACCTCTGCCTTCTCTTCCGGCAACGAGTTCCTCTACTCTTCCTCGCGAGCTCTCTTCATGCTCTCGCAGCAAGGACAAGCACCCCGGTTCTTCAGCAAGATCTTGAAGAACGGTGTCCCCATCTACGCCCTCGGCTTCACCGCTCTTTTCGGTCTGCTCGCCTTCCTGAACGTGTCCTCTGGTGCGGAGACCGTGTTCAACTGGCTCGCTAACATCACCACATTAGGCTCGCAGATCACTTGGGTACGTCGCTTCCCTCGTGGTCACACCTATCTTTTACATTGCTCACGCTTCTAAATCACCTCATTTGCTTGAACCGTTATCCTCATGTAGATGGGCATGTGCGTAGCCTGTCGATCGAGTCAGGTCTTGTTTCATGTTTACTGACATTTGCTGCCTGCAGCGCCGTTTCCAACATCCGTTTCAACAAAGCCCTCAAGAAGCAGGGTGTTCCCCGTTCCGTGCTGCCTTTCCGCGCGTGGCAACCATACATGGCGTGGTCGGTCGTCGTCTGCTTCATTCCCATCGTCCTTTTCTCCGGATGGACAACTGTCAAGCCTTTCAGCGCCTCCGACTTCTTCTCCAGCTACGTCAACATCGGCTTCTTCCTTGTCATGTACCTCGGTTGGAAGATCGCCAAGAAGACCAAGTTTATCAGCTTGGAGGAGATGGATGTCAGCACTCATTACACAGAGGGCTCCGTCGTCGTTTCGAAGTACCATGGGAAATAGACGCAGTCCGAAAATGAGGATTTATGCAGAATGGAGTAATTGATGCCAAAGGCCTGGAAACCGCCACTATGGCATGACCTGTGTATGGATCCTGTCTAGACCCGTGTCACATATCAAAAGGGTGTAATCTACAATCTTGGATTGTCAATACACCGACCTGTCCCTTCAGACTGCTTCGTGGGCTTCTTTAGTAATTAGCTATTTAGGCATGTCGCTGAGCTCAATGCCGATCTTGCATCATATGCATCATCACGATATCCTTTGCACCTGGTGGTGGCGACTCGCTGAAACTTGCAAGGAACTTGACTTCACCGGCTATCTCCAAAACCACAGTAACTGCACTCTCCTTTCGCACTCGATGATATCGGACTGGACTTCTGAACGACTGACAGATCTTGGGACCGACTACCGGTCTTACAGCAACGACGACGAGAATGTGACCGGCGCCCTGCTGTTCTTGGCATACATTGTGGCAGCTTTGGTATGCTCTTACCGGACATCGACAACGATCTGGAGACTCTATCACACGCCAAGTTCAGCAGCTCACCCATTCACCCCCACCTCTAGAGGAGGTGTAGCCGCCTTGCTATGTCTGGGTAGCTTCTCGGTTCTATCCTACAACATGCTGTCTTTCCTCATTCTATCGTACACGCATTGGTGCGACGCTCACGGACGAAGGCCCGAGGACGGACTCCGCCATTCCAGTCAGCTGTGGGACTGGATGTCTCATTCGACACTTTTCGAAGACTTTGCTCGAGCTCTCATCAGTACCCCTGCCCGTAGCTTCTGGACACAAATCGGACTATTGCAGACATATGGACTGCTCATGGAGATGCAGCAAGGTGAAGACTATCGATGTAACGGTCCTGGGCTCAGCTGAGAATGCATCATGTGCACGCAGGATCGCTTCAAGAGATACCTTGCAAGCTCGACCTCATTTGTCTATCGCAAATATTGCCAATTTCGTTCACATACAATTTATACAATGTACTGCGCATGCTGCAGGGAGCATCTTCACAGCGTCCGATCCGACCGAGGACTCAACAACGTCAACAAGAACAGCACAATCAACCCCGCTTGCCCGCATGGCTCACATACGCGGCCTATGCTGCCGCCGTGTCCGCAATACCGTTCTTGAGCAACAGCAGCCGTCTCATCAGGGCAATTCTCCTCCTCCGCTTTCTATTGCTGGTTCCGTTATCCTACAAGAACGAGGGCAACTCTTCCTTGTGGTATATCTACGCCTTTGCGGTACCCGCCATCGCTCCAACGATACAGTCCATTATTCTCCGTCAGCCAGGCTCTTTCAAGACTCAAATAACGGACGCATTCTTCGGGCAGCCTGCCGTCCGCGCGTTGGCACATGATGCTGTCATCGCTGTCGTCAGCCGTATTGCAATTAGATGAGGAAAAGGTAGCTCATGTCATCAGAATTTTCCCGCAGCCTTGCAACAGCACCACATCCCCTTCCTCTTTTCCCTTATAGCATTGTAAGCCCGAACTATGCAACATCACCATGGTATCCTTGCGCGGAACGAGCCAGATATTTACCAAATTCTGGCGAAGCACTTCAGTCGAAGGCCTCATAGCGGCCTGATTGAATGTGAGAATTTCGTACTACAAACTACCTGGATACGGAGGATCGGAATCGCAGCTGAAGCGGCTAGATAAATGACTTTCGGCGTTGATAGAGATCGCAAGTTCGGAGTGAGATTGAGAACGTAGACTAGAAGCAAAGTTATCCTCGACATCGGAAGATGCAGCGTCCAATGGGCCACTGAAAGTCGAGGATGGTGGATGAAAGCAATCCTCGGTACATGTGGCACCGGACTCTGAGAAGTCTTTTCCAAAGCGATATTGCACCAGCTCTACCTCGTCTGAATGTGTTGGACGTGCCTCAAGACCGTCTACCGCCGAGGTCGAGTTTGCCTTTGCTTGCACTTTGCGAAAGAATGAAGCCCGGGGTGAGGGTTCAAAGGTCTTTGCTGATTGTGTCGAGCTGCCCTGGTTGACGCTGAAGCACCATTGCGGAACAGCGGTGTAGAGATCGAGGCTATCCGGATTGGCTATTGAGGTGAAGTTGGCGTGCTTCGATGACTGACTCGGAGACCCCCTGGGGTCTCTGTTGTGGGCGGACCTTCTTTGCCTGAAGTCAGGGCCTGCGATCGATGCCAGATTGTCCTGACGGCCGTCCATTGGGCGGTTGCGAGAAGAGGAATGCGCATCCTGATTTTCAGCGGGTTTTGTAGACCCGACGTGCAAAGGCTTCAGCGGTCCCTGGGACGACTGCAATGGCAGGATGACTTCTTCTGCACTTGAATTTGCTGGCGAGGCGACGATAGACTGCTCGCAATGACAACTAGATTTCGACGATTTTTTGCGAGGCAATGCTCTTCCAGGTAGCTTGAGCGGCGTTGGCGTGGCGAACGACTCTGCTCCGGAGCCGATATCTCCCACAGCAACCCAGCTGGATGGATATGATGCCTCTTGGTAAAAGTGCGACATAGTCGAATCCTTGGCAGCTGCAGTTTCTGTGTCTGCCCAATGCAGCATGCGCATTCGTTTCGAAACAGCTGGTACGTCACCAAGATCCAAGCGGAGTCTATCGTAGAAAGACTCCCTGTTGTCGCCTGGATCCCCTGACCTGAATGCTTTCGGGTGGTTGCCAAAATGTCTAACTTGCCCAACGCCGGGACTCAGCGGGATTGTGTTCAGGGCCGTCGAAGGTCGCAGAGGCTGAGCAAAAAAGAATGTCATGACCAGCAGAAGGGTCAAGCTGTAGTAGCGAGCCACTACGATTTGTGGCAGGAGGAGCCATGTTGAGTATTGAAAAGGATCACTCAGTGACAGTCTGCATTAACAACAACAAAAACGCCAATTTGATGACTATCAGCCACAGCGTGAGACCGCATGTAAGAAGACATTTACGTGTATTGCCAGGAACAGAGCATTGCCAATTGTACCAATGCGAGAGCGACTCCAGACTGGATGACGATACGAATGTAAATGAGAATTCTTTGGTGGAGCCTGCCATCCTGGAGATTCAGATTCAATTTGCTACGATGGCACATGACTTTTTGTACTCACGCAGCGAACTTGGTGCTCCTGTCTGACTTTGGAACATGGAGTGCCCAGAAGATCACGCTAGCTAGAAAGATGTCGACAAAGGTGGAAGGTGCGAGCCACAGAGGGACTGCCAGGTCATATACCCTTGTAGACGGTGTTCGAAGTGCCAGAAGCATGTATGTTTGACTAAGTAGAGTGCGTAGAATCAGCGGAAGCAATCTTTCTTTTAGAAACTGATGGCGTTCTACAGTATACGCACATGGTCTGAATCTGGACCGCGCCGAGGATCCCCGCAACGCAGCTGAGTGCAATGCAAGCTGCCACTAAGACGAGAAGAGCGCGAAGGGCTAAAAGTTTACGGCGCTGTCTGAGCTTCAAAGCGGAAAAAGTCCACGCTCGATAGAGGAAGAAGGATTGTGTGATGACTTGAGTGGACGCGTTTGCCAGGCTTGCGACCAGCTCGACTCTCCGAGGGCGAAGAAAAGATGCGTAAGAGCCAAATCCCTGTGCAAATAGTTCTTCCAGCCGATACACGTCTGTGCATGAGTCGACATGCTCCAAATTTCAGCCGGCTGAGAGAGCGAGTCTTTCGAAAATATGACGAAGAAAGGAGCTCACCTGCGACTGCTGATACCGCTTGTAGCGTTGTGGTGGTCCATACCAGGAAAAGTAGCCAAGGGCGTTTGCAGCGGCGATTGGCGTACAGGACGCTGTAGACGACCGCTGTGACAGGGGCGAAATCAGCGCGCAAAATAGACTTTCAGCTTGAGGGGGTTTGCAGCAGGCCTTCGGAATAGACTCACCCTCTGCCATAATGAAACCGAACACTATGGGATGTGTGCAAGCCAGATTAGAGGGCTCTGAAGATCGCCGCGATACCGCGGATCAACTCACAAACGGCCCCGATGCAGATGCTGACGATGTAGGGCGTGAGAAGGCGTCGACAGTCCACTTTGCCCGTATCACTCAGGAACTTGCACACGACATCGGCGTCGAGATTCTTGACTAGAGCGTCCAGCTCTGCGGGCGGTAGGTTCCATCCTTTGAACATTGCTAGGACGCCACGGCGCGTAGTATGCAAAAAAACCTGGAAGAGACCTTAAGCAGCCCAGGGTCGACACGAAGGACCTTCCATCGACACCTGAGTCGCGCTCGTCTAGTTGTAGATAGGTCCTCGGCAGACCTGGCTGCCAGTGCCTGGAGCAGCACTGTGGCCGCGCGCTCCAGCACCACCGCGAGAGTTGCACGCGCAGGGTTGCCTTCGCAGATACCACGTTGCAAAGACCGAAGAGTACCAGCCTAGGAGGTGGTAAAAGGAAGTGGTGGTGCGCACTTGCTCAGTAGCTGGTAGAAAGGCATAGTCAGCGACCACTGGCACAGACAAGACGACGGTGCTAGGCGATCTTCAAGCCATGGTTCGGGCGAGGTCCGGAGCAGCAGCAGCCCGAGGAGTTTCTCCTGTTGCAGGTCTTTCGACGCAGTCCATTTGTGCGCTAATGCTTGGAGCTGTATACTTATTCTGGAGGTGACAGTCGGTATATGCATTAGCTCTGATGGTCCATCTGCAAGGGAGCAAGCGGTATGATGTGGCAACGAAGGTGACAGCAACCCTCTAGACGGAAGTGCGCTGAAGGCTAAGTTCATGGCAAACGCAGTAGAGTGGTATTTCAGAAGCAGACAGGACTATTCAGCTATGTGATCAAGGCATACTGAAAGAAGGAACGAAGCGTAACAGGAGGTAGGAATGTGTGGCTAAGTAAATGTCGATGGGTGTTCCGCCGCAGGAAAGTGATCAGGAGGGATAGAGATTGGAGTGGACTTCCTCCAAGCGATGCCTTAGTTCTGTCGACCCTGTTCACGATTCCTTCCAAAGCGGCCATTGCCTCGGTTTCCACCACGGTTGCCTCCCTGCTGTTGACCGCCGTTCTGCTGACCTGCATTCTGTTGACCATTGTTCTGCTGACCGCCGTTCTGTTGACCATTGTTCTGCTGGCCGTTGTTCTGCTGGCCGTTGTTCTGCTGGCCGTTGTTCTGACCGTTGCCTTGTTGGCCATTGGCATTACCACCAGCAGCGGCTCCACCATCGACCAACGTAAAGTCTGATAGCACAGCATACGCGTTAGTGCCGTAGCATTTATTGGTACCGAGGACACGCGCGGACTCACAAACGGCATCGTCCAGTGATCCATGTTGTGCGACTGCGACAAGCTTTGAACCGGTTGCATGTAATTAGCAGGAAGAATTTTGACACTTGACGGGCAGTAGGACATACGACGGGCTGATGATTAGAAGACGAGTTGATGGTCGAGACCTTGTATGTTCCAGCAGGCAGTCCACCCGCCACGGTCGCCTTGATGACACCGTTTCCGTCCTGTGGAGTATTGATGCCTTTGAAGAACTCAAAGCTCCTTGCATCGATTACGTCGGTTGTGTCAAGAGAGGGTATGCGTTGAACAACCACCTCTGTGTTGCAGATGCCGCGGAGATCCAGTCAGCACAGTACGCTAGTCGTCGCAGCAGCAACACGTCTAGGCTTACGACTGTGTCCAATGATAATACCGTTGCCGTTGGTGTTGGCAGGCGCCGAGAAGTAGGTCTTCTGGGCATTGGTAAATGCTGCAGGACAGAGAAATTCAATGAGCCATGTTCGACAAAATCCCAAAGCACTGGTATTGCTGTCACTCACTGCCAGCTTGCAGGTTGTTGAGCTTGACCTCGATATCAAAGTCCTGGTTTGCAGGCAAAGTGGCCCCATTCTTTGGGTTTTGGAACTTGCAGCTTGGCATCTTGTCTTGTGCAGCGATGACACCCTGTGACCAGTGAGAACACACTCAGTCCAGTTACCACAAGAGGCGAAGTCTGATGGGAATCGCTCACCATAGGTGTCGGGTTGCAGCTACCGCCCGTCTTCTGCTCGCCATTGCTCAAGGGCAGGTCTGGACGAGTCAAGCAAAAGTTGATGAAGTTATTGACAGAGGTAGCAGAGGCTGTCTGGCCCTCGGTGGGTGTCTACAGCACACACGTCAGCGAAGAGGGTAGCTGAGCAATTCGCGCGAATTCAAGCTCACCTCCTGACCAGTGAGAGCTTGATTGGACTGAACGAGCTTAGGGTCGAGAGAGAGCGATGTTTGCGGGTCTCCGCCTGCGTTACCACCATTGTTACCGTTGTTGCCATTATTGCCTTGATTGTTGTTACCGTTGTTGCCGCCTTGCTGACCGTTGTTGCCTTGTTGACCGTTATTGCCTCGTTGACCATTGTTGCCCTGTTGACCATTGTTGCCCTGTTGACCATTATTGCCCTGCTGGCCGTTATTGCCTTGACCGTTGTTGTTGCCTGAGCGAAGACAAGGGTGCAAACACAAACGGTCAGCTTTGACTCGCAACGATTCAACAGCTGTGTTGGCAGCAGCTCTTGCGACTGGCACCGCTGAGGAAAGACCCTTCGGCGAGCAAGGGCATGGCAGTGCTTTCCTAAACCCTTACCGCCTGCAGGTCTACGGTTGCGAAAGCGACCGCCGAAGCGACCACCACCCGTGCCCGGTCTCCGACCACCACCAAAGCGCTGACCAGATCCACCTTGGCGTTGCTGCTGCTGCTGCTGCTGCTGCTGCTGACGTGGGAGTATAGAGGAATCCGATTTACCATTGGCATTGACTTCCTGTGCAGCAACGGCCGTAGCTGCTGCGAGGCAGGCGAGAGCAAGAGTCGAGAAACGCATGTCGACCAAGTTTTTCGGGGAAAGGTTTGTGAAATAGGGAGAGTGGGAAGAGAAGGCTATGCAAACCTGTCGCTTGCTAGAGATTAAGAAAGCGATGCAAAGTGCGCCAGGCACTGCGAGGTAAGGGGCCGGTGGAGAAGAGCGAAAGGTCCAGCCTGCGAGGCCGAACAACGTCCATGTCAGCTGAGTGCCCAGTCCGAGTGTATTGTCCTTGAGGAAGAAGTACCTTGAGTGAAGATGGATGGGATGGAGGTGAAGAGGAGAGGAGAGAAGGAAGACACGGACAGCGTCTGCACCTTATGTCGTGAAGATGTGCGGCAGCTAGGGCTGCTGACTGTAGGATCAGCATGGTCCGTCGTCATGTCGACTTCCCGGTCGCCATGGACGCGCCCTGGAGACCGGCACTGGGTGTCATGGCACTGCCGTAGACGTGCAACGCTGCGAGGATCAGCATGCTTGACCGATAAAGGATCCTTTCACCAAGCAGCATTCGTCTATTCCCGGGTCGGCATGCATTGACTGACTGGGTGCGAGGAGAGCTGGCAGGGTGCACGCCTTTGAAACTATTTTTGAGCTGCCATGACAGCGACGGCGTTGTGTGAGCCAGGAAGCATCAGAATGGCCAGATTGTGCCGATGTCACGTATCAGCGGGCTTCCTTGGTGTCGTGTGCACTTGACCGTGCGCCTGCAGCAACCAAAGTTTCGCCCTTCTTTAGGTCCAGGTTTGCATAGACGTGATGATGGGTTGCAGACAGACGCTCGCTGGCTCGGTACGTCTGCTGGGTGCGTGAACACTCATCGAGAGTCGAGCATTGCAACACTTGAATGAGTGCTGTGCCAACCTCCCATCCGCCGCTTCTGCAGCTGGCCAACGTAGTTGATCGCGCTGCAGGGAGCCACAGCACGCATCCATCGCCAGTCGGGGTGGGACTCACAGCAACACAAACAACAGAGCGACCAACACCTGCTACAGGTGGAGCTTCGATCGACCTCTGGGCTGACGGAATCAGACACTATGGCCTCGAATTTCACACCTGTGCGATCTGTGGATGCGGTGGCCATGTCCACGCTCACGAGCATGATCAACCCGCGCACTACGCAGGCACTGGCAGCAGGTACACTTCTAGGAAGCTGCTTGTGGGGAAGCTTCGTCTCTGGCGTAGTAGCTTACAAGACCCTGCCGCGTCAGGTGAGTCTATACTTCAAGGCAGATCCATCCGGTGATGAATCGCGGTGGCGTACCATTGTGCTTGCAGAAGCTCAACTGACCAGCTTGCGAATTTTCCTGACATGTTAGCAATTCGGCAACCTCCAAAGCAAGATATTCCCAGTCTACTTTACTTCTAATAGCTACATTACTGCAGGCATGCTCGCGAATTGGTCAGTCTGCATCACGCCACATGTGCCGGGTCGGCGATGTATCCTGAACTTTCGATGCTCGCAGGCTATATTTCCACCCTGGCACACTTACATCCATGTTTACGCCCGAGCTAGTCCGCAGCGGCAACGTATTCAATGCCTGGGTCCTCGCTCTCGGTGGACTAGGGACGTCGCTGGTCAACCTGCTCATCGTTACGCCCTGGACAAGTAGCTTGATGTTCAAGCGCCATCGCTTAGAGAAGCAGGAGGGCAAGAGCTACAGCGATCCTACCGTGAGTACCTAACAGAATTTTTCCGTGCTTCGCTGCTAATAGCATTTGTATATGGAATCCGCTTGTCCGCAGGCATCGGACGAAATGAAAGCGTTGTCCAGCAAATTCGGGCTTGCACATGGAATATCCAGCGTTCTTGTGAGTGTCATTGTCAGGAGGGAGATCAACAGCAGCAGCGACTTACGCCGGTCCGATGCTGTAGAATCTTGGATACCTGATTGCAATCGTCTACCATGGAGCATGGCTGGCAAATTATGGCTTTTAGAGAGGCAAGCTATAGGCTTTGCATTGAAAGTAAGAACATCGTTCTTGGAAGCAGAGGTGCGAGGCAACAAGTCATATCTACAGTGATACCCATTCCCTATCGCGCTGCGACGCTCTATCCCGTTATCAAAGCGTGCCCTCGAGGTTGTGACCCATACTCGTACATAGACCCATCACTGTTCTTCCCACTCTTATATCGCATTCTAGTTGCCAGATGGCACGGGCGAGTCAGGGCTGCCAGTATTTGGTATGTTACCCGACGGCGTTCTCCTCTTCAAAAAGCCAGTTTCGGCAACTCTTGCTCCGTTCCTGCTAGCCGAAAGGCGTCGCTGCAGTGATTCCGGAGAGTACGTCGTCCCCAAGCGAGAAGATTGAGGTGATTCAGAACGGGAATTCTGCCCAGACTCGTTCGCTTCTTGAATTGGAGAGGCTGCAAGGGGTCGCGCCGTTGCGAACGAAGCGGGGCCATTGTTGTCTGTTCCATCGCTTGTTCCAAGAGACGACGCCATAGATGGTGGTGGGACGCGATAAGCGCCTGAATATCCATTGGAGTGCTCAGCGCCTGATGAGGAAGATGTCGCAGAGCCATAGGGCGTCGATGCAGAAGACGAGTCCGCGGTGGGTCCTCCGTGTGCATGGGCAAGAGATTGAGCGTGGCCCACCGGTGTCGAGGCAGGGGCATGCGGAGTGGTGTAGGATGTCGACGGGGTGGTGACATGAGTGGCTGGCGAACTCGAATAAGGCGTTGACATGGAGAGAGCCGAGGATATGGAAGGCGAATAGGAAGATTTCGACAGACCCCGAGCGTGCGCTGCTGGCGGCGAATTGGACACTCCGGGAATGCGAATCGCGCCAGTCGATCCATTGCTCGCACCGCGCAGATTGGGCTCTCGGCTCTGCCGCGACGAAGATGCTGGGTATGGAGCCCCTGTCAGGTCGGCCACGTCCAATCCAGCCCGTTCTCTGAGATGAATGAGCTCGAGGCGATAAAGCTCATTGACTTTTTCGGTTCGCGAAGCAGCGCTCTCAGCATCTGCTAGTCGCCCGCGAAGCGATGTGTTTTCCGTCTGCAAGGCGTCTAATAGCAATGCCGTGCTGGGGTTCGATGGATCCGATGTCGAAAAGAGTGGAGCTAGATTCGGTCCAGGCATAGTGGGCAGGGCCGTTTCTGGATTGACGGGCGAACCAATGCTAGATGATGCTGATGAGCTCAGACCGAGTGCCTGTTGTAGCTGCTGCTGGTTTAGAAGTTCGGATAGTCGCCGCTGAAGCTTGTTCACGAGTGCCTCCTGCTCCATCTCAAGAGTCGATTCGAGCTCGAACTACAAGCAGAGATGCATAAGCTTTGTGTACAATCATTCTGCCTATGGGGTACCCACCTTTTCGGCGCGGAGCTGCATCAGAGTGTGTACGCGTTGCCCGTCGAACGTGGCGTCAATGTCAAGCAGTCAGCACCGTGCAACCAGTGAAATGCCATGCGGCACAGCCAGAGCCCACCTTCTCCAATTTGCGCGAGAGATTGTTCACGAGCGCCTCCTCCTCAAACTCCATGGCGTTCAGGATGTCTTGCTTCTCCTGCTGGCTGTTGCTAAAGCGTTGTGGCACGTACGGATCCGGCTGAGCCGACAGCGAGGGTGAGCGGTGGGTCGTACTGCTTCTACGGCTGGTTGACGAGGCACTCGACTGGTGCCTGCTCAATCTGCCAGCTTGCCCACCTTGCGGCTGCGGTGTACCGCTGGTGGCGCCTGCTCCAGTGGACATTGTGCTGGAGTCGCCGGTCTGCAGAGTTGAGGTTCCGGAAGTCCCCAGATCGTGCGACACGGTATCAGATGACATGCTTGCTTGATCCAAGCCAGAAGTAGACTGCGCCCGGAAATGCTTGCCCTTTGGGCGGGAGGCAACCAGGAAGCGTGGCTGTCAGTCGCGGTCGTCGTCGAGACTGCGTTATCACGTGGGCATCAGTATACTCAGGCATTTCCTGCACTCTGCGCTTGCAACGGGCTCGTAATCAGCGCTGGGTCCTGGATGCTTTTGGAGAGTCCTCGAACAAGGTTCTCGCAATGGAGGCAAGGCGCAAGTGGCAATGACCTTGATGGCAGCGAGGTACGCCCACGCCCCCATAATAGCAATACGATACACGGTGACATTGCGAACAGGTCGTGCACCACATCCTCTTCTATCGACATTGACGTTCACGGCCACTCCTGCTAGCTTTACGTCCCCGGTGTCCCTGACGGTGGCCGTTGAGGCTGGCCTGGCATCTGCGTTTGCATTTGGGGCCGATGGTGGACACCTTGATTCTGCAAGACTTGCTGCCCGGGCGGGAAGTGATGAGAGGAGCTAAATTGCCCTTGCCCTTGCAATGTATTCAGGCCTGTAGATGCAGGATGGCCAGGGTAGCTCGCAGGCATCTGCATAGCAGAACCAAAGTTGCCGACGTTGGATCCATGCATGCTTTGCGGAGCTTGTCCCTGGTAGGCCATAGGTTGCATGCTCGCTTGATTCGCAAAAGCATATTGATGGGGCATACCGCCCTGAGTACTTTGCGGAGGTAATGCCTGCTGAAGCGGCCAGCTTTGCCCTGGCTGTTGACCTGAAACGTGCATGCCTGATTGCAGGGGTATTTGCCGTCCCTGCGGAAACATTGCATGCGAGTATTGCTGCAAATGGGGAGGCAGGATGGGCTGTTGAAATTGAGGCATTGGCGCTGAGTACTGGGCGGGAGAGTGGCCTGGTACCGGTTGGAAAGAGGGAGACCGCAAGCCTTGCTGTGGTACAAGCGAGGGAGACTGCACAGATGGAGAGGGCATGTGGAAAGGTGTCTGTGACTGCTGGACTGACCCTCCGGAAGCTTGTCCACCATAATTGACCTGGGCAGGAAGGGGCTGAGGATTGTAAACCGCTGCGGGATGCTGCTCCTTCCGTGGCTGAAGTTGACTCGTCCCAGACGGCGTGGAAGAATCGTTGTTTGTAAGAGGCATCGCCGGCGCAGGGACTGAGGAACCTCCAGCGATTGTCCCACTCGACGGCGTGCCTATGGCCGAAGCTTTCTTTGCTGCCTGAGCCGGCTTCGTAGGGCCGTTTCCCCCCAGTGCAGCGGCCTTCTTTGCTCTCTCAGCGGCCGCTTTTGCTTTACGCTTCGCAGCGCCCTTTTTCGCGCCCAATTTTTCCTTCTCTGATCTCTCTCGCTTGGGCGCGCTGGGTAGTACGACCGACGTTTCGATTTCCTCGCAATCTTCACAGAGGAAATCTTCTTGGTCAAAGTCTCGCTTGGGCCGTCCTGCTTTTTCATCTGCCTTGTGGTGGCATCGGACGTGTTCCCACCGGTCGCAATTGTCACAGGCAACCAACTGTGAGTTTGGATCCAAATTGACGCCTCGCTTCTTGCAGACTGAACAATCGAGGAAGTAATCGTCTGCACCGCTCTCCTCCATAACAACGTCGGTAGCCGCATCAGCTACAGGTGCAGGCGCCGAACCTGGCTGTTCTTGCAGCGGCTGCGGTGGGGCAGCTACTACGGTGGGAAGAATTGCGGGAGCCGCCGAAGACGTCCCTATGGGCAGACCGGTCGAGGCAAAATCTGTCAGCGCAACTAGCGATCCGGAATGACCGTCCTGCGAATCCTCACCCATCGATTCCGGAGCGACTTCTTGGTAGGTGGGCTCGGGCGCTGGTAACGTCAATGTGGACACAGCGTCTTGCGGGACAGGCATGGCCACAATCGGCTGGTCTCCCTCTTCTGCTGCCGACTCTCTCAGAGCTGCAGCAAGCTCAGCCTCTTCCCTGGCTTTTCGGTCTTCCTCGCGCTGTCTGGCACGAGCTGCCCTTCTATCACTCTCTGCCACTTTCTTCTCGGCCTCATTCTCCGGTGCTTCTCCCTGCCCTGCACTAGCCAGTTGCACAGATGCTGGATTTCTCGCTGCTTCTTCTGCCTGTCGAGCCTTCTCCTCGGCCAGCGCTTTCGCGCGTTCATCTGCTTCGCGCGCTTCACGTTGAGCGATGCGCGATGATCTGAACTTGTTTGCCGGTACACCAGCCGACGGTGCGGGAGAGGATTCTTGTGACTTTTCCATTGCCAGACGAGCCTTGCGCTCAGCAGCCTTGCGAGCTGCCTCTTCCTTTTTGCGGACATCCGCGCGACGTGCAAGTTCATCTCTCACCCGCGGCTGTACGTATTGCTCGACCCAAGTGATGAGCGCACGTTCATTGGCGTCCTGAGTTTCGGGAAAGAGCTTTTGCTCAAACTCGAGCCATTCAGGCAGGTCCTGTATCACTAGCTCCCAGCGGACAAAATCCTCGGGCAGATCCTTGTCTTCATCATCGAAACTTGGCAAGCCATTGTACGAATCCCAAGCTGAGTCGGGGAAATTGCCAGTAGGATCTTCCAAAGCAACCGCATCGCTTGCTTCGTCTTCCTCTTCTGGTTCCGCCTCGTCCAGCGACATGCCCTCGACATCGCTGAGCTCCGACAGCTCGCTCTCATCCGTCGTGCCTTTAGCCTTGACTTTCGACCGACTCCCGCTCTGTGCCGCCCTTGGTGGATCACGAGCCTTGCGCGGACTTTTCCGCCGTTGACTAGCTCGTGTTGGCGCTTTGACCATGTCACCATCTTCGTCTTCCAACATGCTGAGTTCAGACTCGCTTGCCGAAGCCGCGCCGTTTTCTTGACCAAAGTCGGGATCGTCTTCGCGTTCCTCCTGCTCAGACTTGATCCATTCTGGCGGCAATTGCTGCCATTCTTCATCCCCATCCGGCGCGGTCTGTGATAGATTTGTCGAACTCGCATTTCGAGTAGACCTACGTCGACTGGCTCTTGAAGCGGTGCGATCATCCTGCCGCGCTCGAGATATACGCGACGAGACACGGGTGCCTTGGCTATTATCTTCATCTTCGCCAAAGCCAGCATCGTCTTTCTCTTCCGCTTCAGTTCTTTTCCGCTTTCCACGGCTTTTCCCGCTAGCCGCCGCTTCTGCTTTTTCGTCTTCTTCCATCTGCTGCAGCTCTCGGTCTAGACTCTCCTCTGCTGCTCGCTGTGCTGCCATGCGCTGCCGCCGGCGGTCGTGTAACGCTTTCATACGCATGCGCTGATCTTGCCGGATACGCTTTTGTCTTGCTTTCTCGCGAGCTTGCTGCCGAGCAGCAGTCTGTTCAAGCAGTATGCGCTGCTCGCGTCGCAAGGGTGTCTCTCGCTCGACCCAGAGACGGTAGTCGTCAAACATCCAGTAGTTGCTGAAGTCTTTGTCCGCGCCGATAGGTTCAACGCGCTAAGAGGGAAGAAGTCAGGAACGAACGGGGCACAGCTGTGCGAAGTCTCGCCCTTACCCAGGCTGGTTGTTCGTCGTCAATCCGATACTTGTATAGAATATTCTTGAACTTTTCCGCATTCGTTAGATGCCATTCGGTACATGACCAGAGAGCGTAGATCTGCGGTGAACAGGAACATGGGAGGGCGAGAGCAGTGAGCATTCGCTGTACAGCAGTTGGCCCATGAGACGAGTTCAACCTACCTGTTCTTTGAGAGTGAGGTCTTCCCAGCCCTTGGAGTTGGGAAATTCCGCGAGCCAGGACGGTTTGTCGTCGTGTATTTCCGCATCCGCTTGCGAAACAGTGTTGGCGTCTTGCGCAGGAAGCATTGCCGATGGTTCGTCGTCCTCTGCTTTAGCCTTGGGGACAGAGTCGTCATTCACAAGGCCTGAAGTGGCCATTGATGCAGTGGCTGCTGGAAGAGGAGGAGCAACTGCCAACGTTGAAGCAGCAGGACCACCTGATTGGTCCACGTCAGGGGTGCCTGCACCTGTGTACGGAGTGTCGGCGGCGCCAGCGAGGGCTGTGTGCTGAGCAGGCTTGATGTCTTCTTCCTCATCGTCGTAGGCATAGTCATCGCCGCCGACCGCGTAAAGAGGGCCGTCTCCCAAGCTGTTGTGTTCTGGGTCGCGACGCAGGAATTCGCGTCGAAGGCGGATGAGCCATGGCTTGTCGGGTGATTTGCCTCTGTGTGTATCACGAAGAGAGGGTAGCTAAAGTGTGAGCTCGCCTATAGTACTACTCGACGCAGCCACGAGGCACCCATGTTTGCATGCGAGCAACAAAGGCGCGCGAGGGCGTGATCAAGACCTGGGAGAGAGAGGGAGAACTCACGCAAGCTGCGAGTCCTTGGTGAGGTGGTACAAGAGGCGGCTTATGACCTCGCCGACGTATGAGCCAGGGTCGGTGCCTTCGAGGTCGCGCTCTAGGCGTCCGATGTTGAACTCTTTGATGCAGAGATGGGGGAAGCAGTGTGCAAACTGGCTGAACGCGGCCATGCGCCAGTCGGTGTGGAGGATCCTCCTGCGCGCTTCAATCTCCTCCTTGGGGAGCTGGCCCTCAGGCACTGGCTCTTGCTGCTCTTCCTGCTCTTGCTGCTGCTGCTGCTGCTGCTGCTCATCCCCGTCGGCCGCCTCCGTCGCGTCCTTGTCGTTGACGCCGCCCTCTGCCTCGTCCTCCAGTGCAGCAGCATCGGCAGCCAGCGAGGCCTTGATAGACGCTATCTCTGCATCTGACATGCCCCAAAAATGCGCATCCATCGCTCTGCGCTTCGGCTTGCGCTTCGCACGCGCTGTCTCGTCTTCGTCGGCCATGTTTAGCGAACTTGAAGATCACGCCCGTTTGTACAGAGGCCAACCTGGAACATCAAAGTATCCCGGCTGGGGCTGGAAGAACGGCATGCTGAAGAGCGATCTCGACATCTCAAAACTGCATACACATGCTGTTCACACTCGCTCGAACATCGTTCGCTCCGCAAGGCTCTTGTGCTGATTACCAGCTGGCAGGCACCTCGTTATACCCACGATACTAACGCTGCAGGCAGCTTAACAAGACACGCATTTATTGATGCATCTCATTGAGCACTGAAGACACAACTGCAAGCTTTTCAATGCAGGCAAAACCGGTCACCTCACGGGACTGCTTCATAGGACTGCTTCAAAGTCTGCATCGTGAATCATGATCGTTTATACTGCTGCAGTACCACTGCTGCAGGATGGGCCTGTCTGCGCATTGGCAGACAGCAGACAAAGGTACTGTCTCTCTCAGAGCTCCTAGGTTCTACAGAGTTCCAGTGCCAAATCCCGTCTTGCTGTGCAGATTTTTCTCTCGCAGTTCTCGAACATCGCCTTGCATCTCTGCTGGCAATGATGGCGAAGTATCGCATAAAAGCTTAAAGCTAAATAGTATCAGGCTAGGCCAGACAGTGAGCTGCTTTCTCTTGCTGAAGGAAACCATCGTCTGTTACAGCAAACGCAGCGAGGCCAAGTACCAAAGCGGGAAGATGCAAGCTTCCTGTCATTGAAGACGAGAGGGTTATTTGTGAAGGTGACAGACGCTGCGATATGCAAGCCAATGTCACGATCTACTGGAAGCCTTTACATGAAGCATTGTAGGAGCTCCCTTACTGCAGGACCTCCTACCAAACTTTGTACCGCTTTCGTTGGCTGCACCTTTTCGGGATACATGTGCGTTCGAATTGCAATGCCTTCGTTGGACTTTCAGCTGAAAGGCGCATCAAGTCTCGTGGAAGAAGCTAGACCATCAAGGGAAAAGATGCACAGCAAGGGAGAGCCCGTTATACGAAGACTTCGAGATCCCGCCTGCCTTCATGCAAATGAATGATGACCGACAAATCTCACAGATCACCCGAGTCGAGACTTGGCAGTACCCAAAAGAGCAAGGCGAGTACTTGAGACGATACATGCTCAAGGCACGGGACACGGCCTGTACTTGTAACTTGGCTTTGGCCATTTCTCGTTTCACGTGATCAGACACCATGCCTTTTGAAATGTCCAGCTCAATCAGTGCAACCGGTGTGCACTACCGTACTGTATCTCGCAGTGTTCTGACGGTCCTTGAAATGTCCTTATCAAGGCTTATCGAGACTTCTGCACGCGTTGCTGCAAGTTTCATGTCCAGACCGTGCTGGAAGATCTTCTCCTAGTTCAAGCCGTCCCAGCCGTGCCAACCGAAGGAGCAATGGTCGTCAGCGGGGTCGAGCCTGAGAAAAGCGAGCTGGCCAGCCCGCTATCGCAGAGGCCAACCGTGCGCAAGGGTGGTCTTGACGCTTTCCTGACGTCGATCAGCTTGGGGCCTCTGTCCTTGTGCCCTTGTTTGCCTCGTTGCCGGCGTCGGACAAGCATGACGCTGTGGCAATCGGACGTCATCGACGTATTTCTGCACCGCATCCGCTTGGAAAACGTTGAAAAGGAGGGACGCTCTGCTGCTCGTCTCTTGCCTCTGCACCATCCACAAGAACATTCAGCGCTCAGCTTCATTTACTCCGGAGTCAAGACCATCCAACAACTCTAGCAACCATGGGCGCCGTCTTGAGCTGTAAGTAACGTCGGCACCTCTTGCCTCCGAGCGAGTGCAGGGGGATTTGCAAATCCCTCGGCCGGCGACGAGGAACAGGGACAGCAGCAGCAGATTGAAAAACAGCGCTGACGCACGTTTTCTCTCGTTTCTCATATTTCCCTCCTGCACTCTCCTCAACACCCGCTGCTCTCGACCGCTCCCTCTCGGCTGCTGGCTTCCCTCGTCATGCCTGTCGCGCTTGCTCCGGACATGTCGTCATCACGTCAAAATCTTGGACACACGACCTTGGCAACGGCGGCGTGGTCGTTCTCCTGACACTACTGCTGAACATCCCCTCAAACGCGTGAACACTCATCGATCCATGACACCCTGCAGTCTTCGCACGAATCTTCCGAGCCGTAAGTGGCATTATCCGTTACTGCAGCCGCATGCCCTTCCCTGGACGTTGTGCTGACCTTTATGCAATGCAGATTGGCAACGGCATCATGGGCCTCATCAACCTGATTGCGGGTTTCCTCACCGCCATCGTCAGCGCAATCACTGATCTCTTCATCTGCGTGTTGTGAGTCTCGCCAGTCCTGTCCAGGGCACATATGTTATTGGAACAGTATACTGATGCAAAGTCTTGCCTTTTTCTTCTGCACATCAGCACATGCGGAAAGGGCGGACGCAGTCGCTCTCGTCGTCGCGGAGCGCGGTCTGGGACGCTATAATCGGCTGAGTCCAGCCAGGCGTTGACTGCGGAAGACATCCATCACCGGCAAGAAATGGCAGCGAGACAACGGCCCAAGA
Organism: Cystobasidiaceae sp. HBUAS51001; assembly: GCA_003351005.1. Taxonomy (NCBI): domain Eukaryota; kingdom Fungi; phylum Basidiomycota; class Cystobasidiomycetes; order Cystobasidiales; family Cystobasidiaceae; species Cystobasidiaceae sp. HBUAS51001. Next base: position 557,261 of record KZ857211.1, on the reverse strand, counting down.
GCATGTCCGCAAGCAACATCCAGCCAATTCTCAGCTGGCCTTTGGAATTTACCTTCAGCCAACGCACCCGCGTAGCGACACACGAAAGTTTATCCCCAGCAGTGTACTGTAGCATAGCCATAGTCCACGACAGCGAGATCTTATATACTCTCGAGGACCAGGACCATATATACACGAACCTAGCCTCTACTCTCTCAAAGCGGCATATCCGCTCGTAATTCAGACGAACTTTTACGAACCGTCTCGTCCATTTGTCCGGTCGTTGCTTTGACCGCTGACTCAGGAAGGCTGACGCGCAAGAATATCGCGGACATATGCCTTGATCCATGGTCAGTATTGACATGCGAGGCTGTCTGATGTTATCTCAGCTTGCTGGACCGTGATATCGCTGCTTTATCATAAGCTCCAAAATACAAAGACAGGAAACCCCGGGATTTACCATCTACAATGACAACTCCTGAACAACACCAGGCTGTGAACCGATTGACTAAGCATGGAAGTCTCTATACATCACACCACGAAGATTGCTGAACATCTCTCTGTAGGCTTTGTCCGTTCGCCAGTTGATGTCTGGTCTTCAAATGCGCACGGCGGGCGAACAGATTCTTCCTTGTAGCGCAAAGGAGCCATCGATGAAGATGTAATTACTTGCCATAAAGCGGGCCAAAAGTGCCAAAGACTTCCAGTGGAGGAGGAGGTGGGGCGATAACAGTCGCGCTTTGAGGAGAGTATAAAGGGCCCTGCAAGCCAGGATCTTCTCCCAAGTCGATAGATTGCAAATTCGCCCTGTTCAGATCAAAGAGCGGTGTTCCATCGTTTGCTAGTCCCGCTCCACAGCTCTCTTGAACTATTTGCTGGGCGTGCGCTGTGTCTGAAGCGCGAAGTAGAAGCCAGGCGCCACCGCCGTGGTGCGAGGAAATGTTCAACGAGTCGAGCTTGGCTTTCAGCGAGCTGGCGATGGGTGAGGAGCGCTTGCATGTAGTGATTGACGATGCGACTGCGATGATAAAAGGGCACAGATAGAGACGACAGGTGGATCAAGCGAAGAAAAGAAGTGTGGCTTTTATCAGCGTGATGATCAACGCGAGGAAGAAGAGCACGAAAGAACGACGCACTGATACCCTCTCCCTGGTCGAACCGAGCAGACCTTGCGGTGGTGCTGAAATGCTCGCCAGCAGCATGAGAGTCCGCCCAAGGAAGTGTCGCTACGAAGTAGTTTGCTGCCTGCTTTGTGGCAGAAGCGCGTGATGAAAACGTGCGCGAGGTTGAAGCGACGCGAGAGGAAGTAGTGGCGGATAGAACGACAGAGCAGCCAGCTCGTGTGCAGCGCATGACGGCGGCGCTAGTGCTTGCTATCATGGTGTTGATGGGGTGCGTCTCGAAGAAGAGCAGGATGAAGAGGAGAGGAGCGCACGTACGGTAGCTCGTTGCTGACTGCCTCATGGCGACTCGGAGCTTTTGGAGGGGGCGATTTACGCGGGCACCCGTTGTCCCGATCGGCGCCGCGGTCAGGACAAGCGCCGAGGTGGAGCACGCAGATAAGCAGAGCGGGGGCGGCACATCCTCGCTGATTTGCAATTGAGCTGGCTCATACAGTATGCATCGACGGGGGGATGCGTGCTGTGCTGTACAGCGTGCCCACTACTTGCGTGAGACGAGCTTGTCCATGACCGCCCTCAGCTGCCCGCTGCCTAGCCAACGCTCCAGCATTTGCTTGTCGCGAGGACTTGCAACTTTAAACCGGGTCTCCACGAGATCATTCACCAGCTCATGCCCGAAGGTCGGCGAAACCTCGCGAAAAGGCCACAAGAATCCGAAGTCCACACAAATGGAAGAGAAGGAGAAAAGTGGGGCACACCATTTGCTCAGCCAGCATCATGCGCCTGAAAGAGATTCACAGTTCTATTGCATCCTGTGCAAAGCTTCATTCGTCGGATCAGCTCAGACTGACTTCGGGAAACATGTTTGCACTGCTGCGTGCACGGGTTGCATGACTCCAAAATGATCAAAGTGATAGTATACATCGGTCTAGTCTTGCGACAGACTCCACATTTCCCGTGCGTCGACCTTGCAACGGTCGCGTTTCGCGAGCTCTCTGTTCACGCGTCCACCTGCATCTCCGACACTGCTGGCATAGCATCGCCCTTGGTCGATTCGACGAGGTTGATAATCTCCTCGGCGACTACGTATTTCCTAACTTCGATCTTCTTGACCGCCGTAGTACCTCTTCTAAACTTGTAGCTCAACTCTTTAGGGACTCTTTCATTAGGTCGCACATAATTGCGTAGCATTTCATTCTTGTTTTTAGAAATGATGCACACATCGACATTGGATCCGGATCCGAGATCGTTGAAGATACCAGCGCTGATTGCGTCTACCACGACCTCGATGGCTTCTGCTCGTGACATTTTGGCGGTCCACCGAGACTCGAAGACTGCCATTGCTGCGAGAGATCCGGATCCCATCGTCACGTAAGGCAACTTGTCCGTCGAGCCGTGTGGTGCGATTGTAAACAGCTGTGGGCCAGTCACGTCAAAGCCTCCAAGTACAAGCGCAGCACCGATTTGGCCTTGGTATCTGCGAGTTTGAAGCGCAAGCACAGGTCAGTTGTAATTCCTTCAAGGCAACATGATGCCAATCGTTGGAGACGTCTAGTCACTCACTGAAACAGCTTCTGCTTCAACATCGTCATCGCAGTGACTACTCTCGGCTCTCGACCAGTGTTGAGCTTGTGTAGCGCAATCTGGGAGCGAATCTCTGCAGTCGTGAATTCGGTATCTGCTGCTGTGCCTGCACCACAGCACATGATGTTGTCTGCGATGTAGTGGATCTATCATTCCATGTGTCACAATTTGTTCGTGTTCCAATATGGCCGCAGTGATGATTGTCGAGATTGGATCCAGCGCGTGGGCGTCGTCAGCAGCGGTGGCCAGGCATGGGTGCGACAGGACAGTTGAAAGCGAGTAATGATCAGCGCGGTCCTACAATACACGGTATAGAGTGCTCAACGCACCTTCTCGCAGTTCTTGTCTGCTACGATGGACCCTTCAGTCGCACGCGTGTCTGCGCCCAGGACGATGCCACCCTTGTCATTTGGGTCGCTAGGATCTCCAGCATAGATGCATCCGACGATTGTAGTACCTGCGTTGCACGATACGAGGCAACAGAGGGCATGTACATCAACTGCATGTAACGCGTCTTGCCATTTGAGGCCACACCAAGGCACTCACCTGTCGATGTGGCCTTTGGCAGCGAATGTGCCTTTGCAGGGTCGGCAGCGAGGTAGGCGTTTCTCGTTGCATTGTCGAAGTTGAAGCCGATGCCTTTGCTCGTTGACGCTGATGGTGCGCCGACCATGTTTGCTGCGCTTGTTGTGCTTTGATGCGGTTCAGAACGATGACACCGTCGTTGTGCGCTTGCGTGGTTCGCGAACCTAGGATGATCGAGAAAGGCGAGAGAACGGGAGGGAAAGCTGGAAGAGGGATTGACGGTGCTTCACTGCTGCTCTGTCACTTTATAAGAGAGTGAAGACGCTGCTCGACTGCTTCATCACCTTGAGAAACCAAGGCCTGCAAACGATGGCAGAGCAAGCTTCACAACTCGGGCTCCCTTCCAGCTCCGAGCATGAAGCTCACAAGCAGCCACATCTACGCACACGCATGCAGTCATGGTACATATAACACAGCTGACGACCTTTCTCCACAAGTCATCTTGACATGTCTGGCCGAGCTTTCTTCAGTCAAGAGCCAGGCTCTGTTTGGTCTCCGCTCGTGCCTCTTCGTGCGTGCATTGCGGAAAGGAGCTGCAGCAACGAGGGACCATGGCGCAGGGCGAGCGCAGACGGTTCTTCCGGACACGTACTGACTGTCAAGGTCGAGACTGAAATCTTTCTATACACCCTCTGGCGGATATCGAGCCACGCAGACTGCTTGGCTGGACCTCGTCTATCGTCTCGACAGGATCCTTCAATCTGCCCTCACGACCGCCACCCAAGGCCAGCGCAGCAACCACATTTGCACTGTCTTGTGATAGATAGAGCACTGGCGGTTGCCTCGTTATAGCAGGTGCTCATCATCCAGTCGAGCTCGTTAGGCCAGTCTGGCTGCTCGCTATCTAGAAATGGCCGCAGACACCCGACCGCGCACTGCAACTCGAGGTGTCAGCAGCAGCAGACACTCCAGCACGAGCACGAGCGGCGGGATACGAGGGATCAGAGCAGGTGAGCACGAGCTCTTATGCACTCCTGCAAGAGCAAGCCGGATTGTCGCTGACATTCGTACACACCCGGCCCCGCCGCGACTTTTCGTTCCTGCCAGTGGCATCCGAAAGCTGGGACGACGACTTTCTCTGGCAGCACTCTTCTAGCTCCGACTTGCATCTACCATCTACATCTTCAAGACGACCTCATAATCGAAGCAGCAGGCAATCGTCCTCGTCTTCGCAGTACCGTCATACCCAGCAGCAATATCGCGACAAGCGCCTCTCGACCGCGTCGTCGTCCAGCGAGTTCTACGCTCCTCGTCCGCCTACTCGACCACAAGCTGGCTTGAGAAAGTCTAGCACTCTATCCACCTCCACGACTAGCTCTGATGGGATCGAATATCGTCCAAGCGCTCGCGGGCAGCGAGAATACGGTGCACTCAAAAGTTCGACTTCAACATCAGGCTCGGCTGCGCCAGAAGGCCAACAACGGGCGTATGCATCGAGAACAAGCTTACAAGAGGACGAAGATGAGCCTACGATCACGCTGGCTACCATTGCTTCCCGGCAAGCGGCTTCTGAAGCGGCACCAGCCGCTGGCATACCTCGCAAGGTGTCTTCCCACAGACCTGCACGACGTTCGGCACGAGACGTTGGCTCTGCGCCATCAGCTGCACTAGACAAACCATCACTATTAGCTGGCATTTCACCTGCATCCGATCTATCTTCGCCAATGCTCTCGCTGCCCGCGGCGTCGCCTTCACCTTCATCATGGCGCTCGCCTACACCATCTCTAGCCTCTTTAGCTAAATACCATGATTTTTAAATTTTGTCATCATAAATTAAGGACATGTGGCAGAGTGGTTTAATGCACCATAATTAATGGACATCAAGAGAATTGAACTCTCATGGAGCAATTATTGGCGGTCAGTCCTAAAGATATTTAAGGGGGTGATTTTGTTTAACTTATTCCTAATTATAATAATTTGCCAACATAACTGGTCATATCGTAATCGTGGTAAAGTAGCTCGGAATCATACGAATAAAAAACAGAATCTACATGTTTTTAATGCGAGCCAGTGTATCGTCTCATACCTGTCTTCAACCCTTTCGCAATGTCGGCTCTATTGCTGTATAAGATCCTCATTCCTTTCTTCATTGTCGCTATCGTCTTCACTTCTATCAGTCACCAACTGGGAATGGACCCAGTAGCGCTCGTCCTGCTGTCTTCAATCTTCTCGGATCTCTTGTGAGTCCCTGGGCAACAAGAATGCGAGCGCAGCCATTTTCAAGGAGTGGTGGCTGAACCTGTCGCTGCTTTATGGTTCTACTAGAGTCATAAACTTCTTCTTTCTCGTCACAGATGAAGGTTCATGGCTCGATATTGGACAGTCGATATCGCACTTTATCATTGCGAGCTTGTTGGGCGTCTTCGAGCTGGTCCTGTGCGCCATCGGTCAAGTCTATGTGGCCAGCCGCAAACGAGCTTCAAGTCCGATGCAGAAAAAGGCACAATGACAGTGAAGACCACCACGGGGGCCGCTGGAATGATTGACATGCAGCACTCTGGTCCTAAAGTTTCGGAAGTGTCGTCCAGGTCACGCAAGAATATTTCACGTCGCAACCACGGAATGACGCACCTCCGGAAACATCAGGACCACATCGAAACGTGAAAGAGTGCAGTTAAGAAAATGACGGCAAGAGGCTGAAGCAACAGACATGCGCGAGAAGAAGCAGGGTAACTGCATTGCCTGCCGGGTCAAAGGCTACATTGTTGGTACTGCTATCTGATGTTGGTTGTCATGTTGCCAATGATGCAAGACGCTGAGCGTGCATTTGCGAATGGCAATGGATGACTTAGAGGCTCTGCTTGCTGTAAACGGGAGAAATCGAGAGGAAGAAGAGGTACTTTGTCAGTGACAAGAGTAATCAAAACCATCGCAAGGATGTGGCAGTAGTGACTCACGCGTTCTCCTTCTGAGCACCGTGCGAGGCCTCGGAGCCCTTGTCGGAGACAGCGTTGGCGGCGGCACTGGCACGCTCGCCGAGGCCAGCGTTGGAGTTCTGTGCCTCTTGCTTGTTGGCCTCCTTGGAAGCGGCGGCACCTTGCTGCTGGGTTCCTTCAGTGACGGCGCTGTATGCGGAGCTAGCAGTCTGCTTGATGGATTCCTGGAGAGAGTAGAATGGATGGATGAAAGTGTTAGGACTCTGTGTGTCCAGGGAGGAAGTGTGGACGATCATTGCAGGACTCACCATTGTGATTTAAGTAGGTTGTTGGAGTTGCTTGTGAAGTGTTGGTGCTTTGTATTGGGTGCTTGTGGAGCAGAGGAGACCAGCACAGCAGTCCAGTCCTGCCTTTTATACTCGCGTCAGACTCTCGCTTGTGTAGAAGGGATCGTCGTCACTCTCTCGGCAGTGGTGCACGCCACCAAGAGCTGCCACGTCATGAAGGGCGAGGTGAGCGTCATGGAATACGTGGGTGGTGAGTGATATCATGTCGAACAACGTTCTCGGCAGTTTCTGAAAACCTTTGTTGTCTGGCAGGTCTCTCTCTCTCTTCCTCTCTCTGCCCGACCATGAAGGAACTTGAGCAGAACCATGCCCCTGGGCTGCCAGTGGTCGATCCCGTCAGTCCGACAAGGCACGAGCGCAACGAACAGAAACAAGAGAACCAGCTTGGAAGGTCAGAAAGTAGAAGTACAAGGATTCAGACCGGATTGTCATCCCTTTGAGACCCCCTGGTTGCACGCGTCCATGTTACGCGACTGACTTGGAGGAGTAGCTGACGACGCTGATCCACGCCTACTACTCACCTACGCCCTGGAACGGCCGAGGGACAACACCACCCCGTTCTAGAAGCTTCTCCCCCTCCGCAGCTGTGCCCTGTCGACGTCCGCCTTCACGCCCAACTTGGACAGTATGACGGCAGCGTGATCGGCGATCACCCATCCTCGACGTGTCGCCCCCCTCGACGCAGACAGGGCGATGTTCAGCCAGCCTATAAAAGCCGGGTCCCGCGAGATGTCTCACCTTGCTTCTGCTCTGACACGCACATCTCGCACGCACACCACACGCCTCTACAGCAACCTCACATCAAACACCACCAACACAACCACTACACAATGGAGGTAGGTGAAACCATCTCGCCTCGTGCCTGGCTGGCCCTTCTCCGCTTTCCACTCGAAGTCGAGGCTGACCTCGTGCCACGTCCCTCATCTCATCTCTCTCCAACAGTCCATCCAGAAGACCGCACAGTCCGCTGTCAACTACGTCTCCGAGACGCTCAACAGTGCCACTGCCACCACCTCCAAGGAGTGCGTGTTCTACCCTGTTTCAGTCGTCCCTTCCTGTTCCGTGCCTCACGCTGACGTACCCCCACCCTCACAGGGCAAACAAGGAGCAGGCCAAGAACGAGAACGCTGGCATTGGCGAGCGCATCTCTGCCGCCGGCAGCGCCCTCTCCGACAAGGCTGACGAGCAGTCCGCCGAGGCCAGTACGTGTATTCTTTTCATCCCGCCTTTTGGCCTCGTCCTGACCATGTTTTACACTCTCTCTTCCCCACTCACAGAGAAGGAGAACGCTAAGCAGTCCATGTAAACGTCGACTACTAGCAGTCTAGTTCTCGTCTGTCTCCACCCAGCACGTCTCCAGATGTTGTCTCCTTTTGTTTCAATCATCCACGGCCTACGTCTCATTGCTGAACGAGGTGGAGCCACGTAGCTCAATGCACATTCTATGGATGTAGCCAATAAATGCAATAAACCAATACAAGTCGCATCATCATGTTATTTGTCTCTTTGCCAACCGCGTCTTACCACGTTCTTGTTCGCTGTTTGTCTCGTCACACCTCGCACCCTTCAGCTCTCGCCTCGTCATCTCATCTTGCACGTGCTTGAAGCAGTCAGACCTATCCACCAACCGCCTACACGGCGTGTAATACAAGGGGACTCTGTCGCGGCGTTCAGAGGTTGATAGACAAGTAGACAACCGGATGTAACTTGATGAAGGCACTGCTACCATGCACGACATCTATCCGCTGCTCGAAATCGCCACTATGTATACCGTCCTGACTCTTACGGAATCGCATGCAACATATACCCTATTGCTCTTCCTTATACCTGATACAATCTACCTCTAACTAACAACAGGTACAATACAGCTTCATTTGATGCACGCCATGCCATGCAGCAAGCCCTTCTACAGCGTTCAGAAAGCCAGCCTCTCCAGGAACGCACCCACGCCACCCTGATCATTCGCCTCAGTAACAAACGTAGCAGCAGCTTTAGCAGCCTGCATCCCATTTCCCATCGCTACGCTATATCCAGCTTCGCGGAACATTGAAATGTCATTTTCGCCATCGCCAAAGACGAGACAGTTGCGTGGTGAGATGTTGTGCTTTTTGCAGATGAATTGTAGTGCGGTGCCTTTATTCGTATGTGGATCGTGAAGTTCGAGAATGAAAGGTATCGCGCGCGTCAAGCCGAGCATGGGATATGCTTCGCGCAGTTGGACCATGTATTCTGCGAGTATTTGCAGAAGCGCGATGTGGAAATTGCTTAGCACGTGCACAGTCACAAGATATACACAAAAGAATTTTAGACGCCCACCTTCAACAGACTCTGGATCCGCACACACTGTGACCTTGATGATGTCCACGCTCCCATCCTGGACCTGTTTCAGCAATTCTTCCCGCTGTGCAACGCAATCTTCCACATTCCCATCAAACTTGTTTGCGATGGAAAGCCAGTCCTTGCCGCCTTCTTCGTGGTTCACGTACAGACATCGGGACTGGGTGAAGAGAAAGGTAGCCCGATTTGAAGCGCGCAGATCTGCGATGAGACGAAGGACCACGTCCCGTGGAAGGGTATTTGAGAATAGGATCTCTTCCTTTTGGCCGTAGATGACACTACGATTGGAAAGATAAGAGCGAAGCGCAGAACTCAGCATGCTGTCCTATAGAATAGCCTCGAGCGGCAGCTATTCTGAATGATTGAAAGCACGGCGGGATGTTATTGCAAATACACACACCTTCCGTGCGCGTGAGAAGCTGGAAACTCGTGTAGATCGAGTTCGTCCCGTAGATGAAGGCAGGAAACGTATTGCTTCCCGCTGCTGATAACTATAGGAAGCGTAGGACGGACCTGCACGTTGATTGTCATGGGTCAGCCAGTCACTTGGTCGACTTCATACATGCGCGCCGCTAGTGAGGCAAAACCGACAAGCCTCACCTTTCGAATATGCTTGATGGCAGCTCGTGTTCGCGGATGGAGTTCATGCTTTGATGTCAAAAGTGTGCCGTCGACATCTGCGTCAATGGCGTCAATGGACTCAGCGCGCGTCCTTCCCAACATCGACGCAAGCACGTCTCGGTCGCAAGACATGCGAAGGCCGGTACCGACCGCCGTCCACTCGATGCTAGACGACCGAAGGCGCGAGAGGTTGGCCAGACTCACCACACGCTATGAGGTGGATATCTTCGGCTTTCGGAAGCTCTGGCTCTTGCTTTGTAGAGTCGTTCATGCCTGAGCTCAGATGTTTGCTAGTGCTCGCTAGCCGTGCGGAAGCCAGCTTGTCAGATAGTGGGCGCAGATATGCCTAGAGGCTGCGGAAGCTTCAAAGAGCAACAAGGAAGAGCAAGCGTAGTGAGGGAAAAGGGTAAGGGAGGACAAGCGTGGTGGAAGCGGTCAGAGCATGGCCTCGCAAACACGCTCGGCAAAGCTGATGTTTTGCCACATGGAAAGATCCGACAACGAGCGAGCAGTGCCCGCGCAGGAGCAACATTTGGCCAAGTAATTGAAAAGTGGTGCATTGGAGGAAGTCAATGTATCAGGTTTCACAGCAAGGGCGAATTGTCCTTTTTGCAAGGCTCAATAGCCTCATTACGAAGCTGCGCACACTGGACCTTCTATTCCGGACGCACGCCATTGTATGCATTCTGCAGCATTTGTAACAGCTTTTCCCTAACCAGAGGTCCAGGATTAGGGTATGGTGTTCTGACCGCAATATCAGCAGCTTCCTCAAGGTTTTCCTCCTTCATGCCGAGCTCTTTGAGCGAGTACGGCGCGCCATTGTCTCTCGCCAGGTCGTACAGGCCGCTTGCAGCTGAGCTTGCCCCCAGTGTTTCTGCAATTTTGCGCATAGGTTCTTGCGCGTAGGGCGTGTTGTAAGCTGCAGAGTGAGGTAACATCACGGTATGTACCTCGGCGTGAGGCAGGCCAAAGCTTCCTCCGAGCTATCATCCCCAAGCGTTAGCAGCAAGTCGTTTGACAGTCATCCAAAGCAACGCAGTACTGCTCACCACATGACAAATCTTGTGATGCAGACCCATGCTGGCTGATCCGAGACACGTCCCACACGTCCACGCACCATACAAAGCATCGCTTCGAGCTTCGAGGTCCTCCAATATCTTTGCAAGCCTAGGAAGTGCGTCGGCCAGGCTCTTGATACCTTGTAGTGCCATCGCCTCTATAATTGGGCTGCATTCTTCGGCATACAGAGCTTCAACAGCATGCGCAATAGCATTTATACCGCTTGTTGTCGTCATTTGAGCCGGAAGTCCGAGCGTCAAGTCCACATCGTAGATGATGACCTGTGGAACAACCAGCAAAGTCTTTTGCGTGTTCTTGACGCCATCCTTCTTCTGACCAAGTATTGCAGTAGTCTCAGAACCTGAGCTGAGCAGCGGAATATCAATATGCGGTTGGCCCAGAGAAACCTGGGGTCCGCGCTTGCTCTGAATCCAAGGGACTCACTATGTTGTCGGAATCGCAATCTGCTTGATCCGACCGCTTGAATGAAGAGCAAGCGCTTTTGCAAGACCTATCGCCGAACCTCCTCCAACCGCAATCTATGGTTTCATCATCGAAAGCAATACTGTCAGAAGACGCGTTCCTTCCTGGCGCGATTGAACAGGACTTACAGCACAGTCTGCTGACACACTTTCAGCGTATCCGAGAGCATCTTTGGTGACTTCTTCAGGCGTATGCTCCACGGCTTTTGCGTAGATGCCGGCGACGACTTCCTTAGGCAAAGCAGCCATGACCGCTTCTCCGTCTGCCCTGCCACGCCGGCCCGTAACGAGGATAGCTCGCTTGCACCCTGTAATGCATGCTCGACGTAAGTCATGTTCCATCTCAGTAGACTTTGCGTGTTGTCTGACCCAAGTTTTGCACCTCCTTGGCTATTGCGGACCTGTAGCATACAGTCAGTGCATGAAGCCGCCATCAATTGTGTGACGCGACTGACTTGGAAGTTCCAATGCCAAAGATGACACGCGCAGGTAGAGCATTGTGCACGAAGCTGCGCATCCTTCGCTGATTACAGCAAGTAAGTCGGTGTCAATCAGAGAATATGGATCTCCGGCAGAAGAGGAATCTAGTCAGCATGGTGGACCCCACCATCCTGTAGTGGTGGCGAAGTTTTCCGCCTGCCAACATCGAGGCAAGCAACAGAACGAGGTGTACAGATCCTGGTCTATATCTTCGTGCAAGTTTTGACAGACTTCAGTATGACAAGTACAAGAATAGGCTACAGATCTGAGTTCTCATCATTTTATTGAATGCTACATATACCCGACATAACATTATTGTTCGAACAAGTTCACGATACCTGACTGATCCAATATGTAACGAGACTTCAAGAATCACACTACGACACTCAGTCGTACGTAGTGACATCTCTTCGCCTCCAATTCCGTATCTTCTTCCCGCCTGCGGTCGATTTGCGCCTTTTCTGTGACGGAGACTGTGAGGGCTCGTCTTCCCAGCCTTCGCCGCCTTCTTGCCCATCCAACCGTGTCGCACCCAGGCGGCGCTCCTCCCGCGTTGGACGGTTTCTTCGCGTGCCGGTCTGACCCGCGGCTGCCGCATTCTGCAACACGTTGTTTTCCCGGCTTTGCAAGATGCCTCCGACAGACCAGCCCTTGCCCCGTCGACCAATGATTGCATCATTCACTGCTGGATTGTTTTCTGCCGTTTGCAGCATTTCCTTGTGCGCAGCCTTGACACCGGAAGTATGTGCTTTCCTAATGTGCCGAACCAGGGTTTGTAAGAAGGTCGGAGGCGTGCTTGTTGATTGCGATGAAGAGGATTCGCTGTCAATCGTAGCATTGTTTGAAGGCGCCGCTCTGGTGCGTCTAGGAGGCCGTAGACCTTCACGATTCTCGCTCGTCATGGACTGGAGCTCAATGGCATCACTTGCTTCGCCATCGTCGGCTTCTCCAGTACCCGTGGCTGCTCGACGGCGCTTTCTCTTGGATAGTCCGCCAAGATTGTCATTTACAAATCGGCGAATGCTGCCATTCCCGCGAAGCTTGCTTCGTCTTGATCGACTGGAGACCATGTCGTCCGTCTCGTCATCGAGAGGCCGTTCAGCGCCATACATGCCGGCGCCAATCCACCACCACACCGTGAACCACGTCTGCCAGAGAAGGACCAGCCAGGTTACGCGATCCAGCCAACCATCATTGCCAACACTCTGAGCACTTCTGCTGATGCCAATGAAGGCTAACACAGTGCCCAGTATCGCCATTCCAAGGGCACAGCCTCCAAAGACAGTAGTGCTTCCCGATGCATCTGCTTGACCCCATGCTCGCTTGCGGGCGATATAAAGACCCCAGAAGAAGAGAGCACAGGTGTAGAGTAGGGTCAAAGCACTATTGCAGACCGCTGCGCCGGAATCGAAGATGTCCTGTTCCCGTTGCGAGGAGAGGAGGGGCGAGAACGACAGAGCACAGCTGATGAGGGCTAAGGGCATGAGCAAAGCCATGAACAGCCTTGTTTCGAGTTTGGATGGGTATAAGAGGGTGAGAACGTGTATGTGCGCTGCCTACGTAGTGGTGATGAAGCTGTCAGCGCAAGTGGCGCGGAACAGTCTATTCTGGGCGCACATTCCCGGAGCGGAGAGAATAGCTTACATGGCACAAGAAGACGACAATGGCGTTCAAGAGAAGCCACCAGACCTTCTTTGGACTGCTCCATTTGTCTCCAGGGAACGAGTACTGGAGGTAGTCGAACATGTACGGCCATTCTTGCGAGCGATTTCGGCCACCCAGTGCGCATTCCAGCATCTGCCAGAAGATGGCAATGAACGAAATGAGGCAGCCGCCAGTGAGGAGAAAGTAGTTCATGCGCGACAAGGGAAGGTGGTAGCGCGTTGTGAAGAGTAGATGCAGCATGAGCACGATGTGCAGGGCGCACACCGCCGAGAGCACGAGCAGCTGCACAACCAGGGAGCGGGAGTAGGCTGGCTGAAGGTCGAGGAGCGGGTTCGTGGGAGTTGAAGCGACAAAGGTAGCGGCCGCGCTAGCTGCCGCGTCGGTCGCGGAAGAAACCGACATCCTGTTGTGAAGTTGTTGGTGTCCCCTGCTGCTGTTGCTTGCGACCTGGTTGTCGGTCGATGTGTAGGAGAGCGCCTTTAGATGCGCTTTGGCGGGCGTTCGCGGGTGGACAGTCGGATCTGATGCATCACGCAGGAGCGCAGAGCGATGCAGGACACATCACAGAAGGGACAGCGCTGTCCTATGCTGTATACCTGACCGGTCTTGGGAGGTCAATGTGCTGGAGCAAAGGCGAGCCTGATCTGGAGGAAGACATTCGCCTTGAGCTCGGCGTCCAGCTCTCCCTCTGTCCGCCAACCCGATGTCTTCGTCAGACGACAGCGATAGCGGCAGCGAGCAGTCCGGTGATGTCGCAGCTGCAGCCGTAGAGGGTGGGAGCAGCTCTGCTGGGCCCAAGCGCAAGGTCGCGCCAGAGCTTGAAGGTGGCGTCGACGAGAACGAGGATGTCGCTCGAACAAAGCGACAGCGCCGAGGAGGAGCCATCAGTGACGTTGGCGACGAGTCTGAGAACTCGACCTCGCTCTCGGACATCGATGACAGCGACGGCGACATGCCTCTGCAAGAGCTCGTGAATAGCCACGCAAGGCTGAATGGCGTGCCTTCAAGCAAGGGCACGAGCAAGAGCACGACCTCGAGCAAGGGCGCCCGCGAGACAGGCTCCAAGGCAGCATCCTCAGCAACAACTGCTTCGAAGAACGTCGCAAACAGTCGTACTGTTCCGGAGCATCAGCCGGGCACACCGCATGCAGACCTGCACAATCCGCCTGCTGAAGATTACGCCCCTCCTGGTGCACAACCTTTGAATGACCATGACTTGCAGGAGGCTATCGAGACACAAGTCAAGACGGAAGAAGGTGACGATAAACCTCCTAGGAGTCCGTCAAAGCCTCTGGAAGACTTGGTCAAGGGTCCTGCCGTAGATGATGACGAAGTAGTCGCCGATGTGAGACACCAATTGAGGTGTCTACACGTCGGAGAGATGACTAAGAGTATTCAATCCAGATCAAACCACGTGAAAGGCCTGCTCAACTTGAAGAGAGACTGGGCGTCATCCGCTTCGTTCCAGTCACCTCCTCCCTTCCATCTCTCACCACCTCCATAGTCTTGACGGGACTCAAAAACATCTTCCAACGACAATTGCCCAAAATGCCGCGCGAATACATCACTCGTCTCGTGTTCGACCGTAATCACTGGAGCTTGGGCATTGTGAAGCGCGGATATCAGGTCGTCGGAGGGATCACCTATCGACCGTTTGAACAACGCGGTTTTGGCGAGATCGTCTTTTGTGCCATTACTGGTACTGAGCAAGTTCGGGTGAGGCCTGCTCCATGCGATTATTATTGATTTATTCACAAAGATGCTCATTGTATCTCTGCAGGGATACGGCTCGCACCTGATGAACCATCTGAAAGATTGGGTGAAATCGGCACACCCTGGCGTGAAGCACTTCTTGACATATGCCGACAATTACGCCTTTGGATACTTCAAGAAGCAAGGCTTCACGAAGGAGATCACGCTACCCCGACAATATTGGGCTGGCTACATAAAAGACTACGAGGGCGCCACCATCATGCAATGTACCATGCTGCCACGTGTTAAGTATCTCGAGGTCGGCATGATGCTCCTCAAGCAGAAGCAGCTCATTTTGCAAAAGATCCGCGAGAATTCGAATTCGCACGTCATACATAGTGGACGCGCACTGTTCGGGGATCGGGAGCGTGTAGATCCCTCCGAAGTACAAGCCTTGCGTATGTCGCTGTTACCGCACTGGCATGCTGTTACCTGCTGACATGTTCATGAATTGCAGGTGAAATCGGTTGGTCGCCTGAGATGGATGCCTTGACGAGAAGGCCGGAGCGGGGATCTCAACATGCAATCATGCGGCGGCTGCTTACGGACATGCAGAACCACCCGGCAAGCTGGGCCTTTGCGAGACCGGTCAACCCTGATGAAGTGAGAGAGCCTCCCTTGCCCACACTTATGACATATGCTGACTTTCTTCTGATACTCCAAGGTCCCGGACTATTACGTTACAGTCAAGTCTCCGAGTAGGTCTTTCACGATTTGCGAGTTCCACTGATCTGGCTGGCTGACCGCATTTTCACCCTCTTCCCAGTGGACTTTGAGACTATGGAGAACAAGCTCAATGCCGGCAAGTACGATATGAGCCCACGCGAGGATGGCACAGTACCTACACCGCGCGAAGGTTTGGAACTGTTCATGGAGGACGCAACGTTGATATGGAACAATTGCCGCCTCTTCAATGCGGAAAGCAGTAACTACTACAAGAATGCCAACAAGCTGGAACGCTTTTTGAGAGAGCGAGTTCGGGCGTATACGGAGGAAGAATGAGCAAGAGGAATGAGCGATGAAGTGCTGGTGAATTCGGTGGTTCCTTCAGAGCTTCAGTCGGGGTGGCAGTCACATTGTCGTTGTATATTCTTCAACAGTGGACATCGTATCCTTTCGCAATGACTATTTCGCCCTATATTTTTGACCTCATTCTCACGGGGTCAGGACTGCATGAAGGTTAACGAATGCTCAACTGCGCTCTGTGCTCTGTGCTCTGTGAGGCTCTACAGTATTTCGGCGTCATGTGACTTGCGACATGATCGGATCCGTGTTTCCAGCCTGCTCAATAGCAAGCTCTCTCTTGCTCCTGGTCCAGCAGAATTGATCCTCCCCATAAGCATGTCGGTTCCGTTATCCACTACAGCACTGCGGCCTCTCCTCAAGGCAAGAACCTTGGGTTTTCGTCGAAATGCGGCATTGGCGACTTTCACTCGTCGCAGTATCGGCACTGCCAGCCGAGCAGCTGAGAGCACTGCTGCGAACGCTAGGCGTGGCGTCCAGGCATGGCAAGCAGCCCTACTGGGTGGCATAGTGGTCATCGCCGCGCAGGGCGCTCTCTTGTACGCCAACACCCCGACATTGCTCGAGCCACAGCGCGTTCAAGCGGGTCCTTCGACTCGGCAACCGCCTGATCCCGCCAAGGCTCTCCAAAGGCTCGAAACTGCATTGAGGGCTATACAAGACGCTAATGTAGAGACTTCGACTGTCGCCGAAGTACTGCAAGGCTATGCCACGGCCCCGGGAACGAGCTACCCACCCTCTTTGCCACTGGCAGTCGTCTACCCAAAAAGCACGCAAGATGTGGTTGCCATTGTCAATGCTTGCAGAGAAAGCAGAGTCCGTAAGCTTGACGATCTCTGTACTTGTCCGTGCTCACTCGCTTACTCGCTTATTTATAATTACAGCAATCATCCCAATCAGTGGCAGAACTTCGCTTGAAGGCCAAACCCTCGCTGTGAACCAGAAGGGCTCTGCAATACTCATATCTTTTGACCAGATGAATGAGATCATAGAGGTCAACCAGATGAATGGGGACGCGATAGTCCAGCCGGTGAGAAAAGCTGTCATATCCCGCATCTACACCTGGAAAATACTGATTTCACCTTGCAGGGCGTTCAATGGGAAGCCTTGAATGAGCATTTGGCGGATCAAGGGATACCCCTGTTCTTCCCTATAGAGTACGTTGTTGGAGCCTGCTCGAGAGATGCGGGGCTTACACCGCATTGGCAGTCAGTCCAGGGCCCGGTGCAGCTTTCGGTGGCAGTGAGTTCCGAGCTTCCAGGACGATACGTAGCGAATGTGCTGATGATGTATCAGTGATTGGATGCGGCGGATCCGGAACAGCTGCAGTACGATTCGGAAGCATGAAGGGCGAATATATCGTGAATGCAACGGTAGTCCTTCCTTCGGGCGAAGTCATCAAGACACGTTCTCGCGCTCGTAAGAGTGCGATGGGCTACGATGCGACCAAACTTTTCATTGGAGCCGAAGGGTGAATTATCGGTCTGCGCCATCACCTCCCTCCGAGCTGAACAGCCTTTTTGCGTACAGTACTCTCGGCATAGTCACGGAGTGCACGGTCCGGTTAGCACCCAAGACACCCATCAAAGTGGCGACCACCTGCTTTCCATCAGTAGACGACGCGGTCCGTACCGTCGTGGATCTGCTCAACAAGGGTGTCCAGGTCAACTGCGTCGAGCTTCTTGACGATGTAACCATGAAGGCCATCAACATGTCGGGTCAGATGGCCAAAGTTTACCCTGAAAAGCCTCACCTATTCAGTGTGCCAAGCTTCGTCTTATAGAGAGTTGCATAGGTGATGCTGACTATATTGTTTCTTTCGAACAGTCAAGTTCTCTGGAGGGCCAGGTTCAATGTCGGACAATATTCAGCTAACCAACGAGGTCCTCCGGAAACACAAAGGTGAAACGCTCCAGTTGGCGCGTGACGAGGCCGAGAATGAGGAGATTTGGCAAGCGCGCAAAGGCCTGTTCTTCTCGCAACAGCTCTTAGTACCAGGCTGTAAGGTCTATATCACCGATGCGTGTGTGCCACTATCGCGCCTGCCAGAGTTGGTAGAAGAAACCGCAAGAGATATCCGAGCTAGCGGCTTTGTCGCGCCGATTCTGGGTCACTCGGGAGATGGGAATGTAAGCTTCTTTTCTGCTGCATTCTGATATTGTGGCTGACAGCTCTGACTTCCAGATCCAGTAAGCTCACGCCAGGGCCGAAATTGCAGTACTTCTCTGGCTCAATTAAATTTGTGACTAGCGCGGCTATACTATACAGGCCGGATCAGGCCTATGCGGACGTAAAAGATCTGGCCCGGCGCATCAGTCGGCGTGCTATCGCATTAGAAGGTACAGCATCAGGCGAACACGGCGTAGTAGGTGACATTTGCTTGAGCATCAACGAATTACGCGAATGGCTGATTTGGCGCATCTCAAACGCAGGGTCAGTCTAAGATCGAGTTCATGGAGCCTGAGCTGGGTCCCGGCACTGTGAACCTCATGAGAACAATAAAAGCCGCGATAGACCCGTTGGACCTACTCAAGTAAGCCTTTGCTCGTCTCCAAGTGAGATTGCGTACTCATGCATCCTTCAGTCCTGGCAAACTTTTGCCGGAGCAGTCTTGAAGATCAGGCGAGGCAGTCATCAAGTCGCTACTGCAATGCTCATAGTTCGAGAAGGGAGAATCTGCTGATGGTCGCAGTACTGCGATTGAAGCTATGCTACAAGTGGACTGATAAATTTGGGCACCCAAATTGGGCAATCCCAGTGCTCCTGTTCCTCTACGTATTCCTGCCTCCATGGAGACCGCGCACTGTCAATCTTGCATCAGCAATTGACGTTTACAGGAGACCCTAGATGACGACAGCGCCATTGGAAACCGGAGGCATTCGCAAAGTCAGCACGAGTTGAAAGCCATGTAGCAAAGAAGGAGATCGCTTACAGCCGCCGTGATGTGACTCCGCATAATAATGTCCGAAACGTTGCTCAGAACAGCACGCATATTCTCTTGGTCCACCGCAGTGCACTGTACTCAGAAACGCTCATCAGCATTGACTAAAGCCTTGACGAGTGTGGAGTGTGCATGCGTCAATCGCTCACCATGTGCGAATACACCTTTTTATTGCGGATCTTCTCGTCCGTGACTTCTTCAGCTTTCAGCGCATCAACAAACATTTTTTCGATGTATCTAAAGACCGCTTTCCAATCTGCCGGGTCGCCTTCAAAGTCCGTAAACGTTTGGTTGATCATGTTCACTGGTAGACCCGAGCGACATTTCTTGCGCAGCAAATCCGCCTTGTTTAGGAACAGAATCACTGGAATTTCTTTGAGAAAGGGGGAGGTGACGATGCTTTTATAGAGTACGAGTGCTTCTCGCATTCTGTTCTTTCAAGTGCACGCTCGCGCGTCAGTATGAGCATGTCCCGCGCGCGTTGATCTGACTGACTACGCTCTCGTCCTCCCGCAGCATCATATTGTATTCGTTGAGCGCGACCACATATAGCAGACACGTCACTGCATGAGCAAGACATACAGAGTCAGCTACTTGCATAGCATCGCCTTAGATCAAAAAAAGCAAAGGGACTCGCCGTTATCGAAACAGTGACTAGACGGGACGTATACCAGATGTGATGTCCTTAGCACAAGTATCCTCTCGCCTGGATCTATGAAAAGACCTACAGCCATTTCCGCCGTTCGCTGCGTTGACCACCAACATCAACGACATCGAAATTCCTTCCTCCCTTTTTGAACGAAGTAATAGAGATGCCGGTCGTTTTGACTCTAGCTTTAAGGACGTCCATGTCATTCGGTCTCCAGCCTTTGGCGCCTATACGAGCCGCCGAATCGAGAAAGTATTCTGCCGAGTCGTTTAATTGAAATTCATTTGATCGAGTCGCTATTGTGTTTTGAATGTTTGCATCTGACCAAAGTGCTAGTATTGCTTCGAGAACACCTGGCAAGAGCTCGCCGGTGGAGCTGTCGAGGCCCACGGAGCCAAAGTCGTTTTCTAAAGCTACGATCATGTTGGCTGGCTCCTTCAATTCGTCGTTCGCGAGTGGTATGCCAAGGAGAAGCATATTCTGTAAGCCGAGAGAGAAAGAGAAGCAAATTCAGCATGGTAGAAGCCGTCTTGGCCTCGAACAGCTCACATCAAGTACGACTTGTAAGGAAGACACCATGTTCGTGCGGCAGACGTCGGCTGTAGAACGCATGAATTGCCTCAGTATCGTACTCTCAGGTCTTAACATTGTCATGCGCTGAAGGCAAGACTCACTGAATTGCTCCTTCTCCTCCTCTGTCAATGGGTTGCCTTCGATATACCGCATCTGTGTCTTGATTGTGGTCTTGCCAGACTCTCCAGCTCCCAGTAACAAAAGCTTGATATCATCCTTCTCAGCCGTAGCTTCTTGCTTGAGTCGACTGTCTGGAGGGGCATGATGGGAGGTCGTCAGGATGGTGGCTGGCAAGCGCACAACGAGACGCGTCGGACAAGCGTCCTAGCCACCCACCTATTGCTTGTGAGCGGACATCCTGGTAGGCGACGAAGCCAGGTGAACAGACAAACGTGGAGATAGCGCCATAGGCATCGAAAAGATCAGGGTCAAGAGACATGGAGCGTTTCAGCGGCTGCTCCATCTTCTCTGTGCGAATTGGCCGCCACGCTCTGAAAAACTCGGACTGACTTGACGCACCTCTTCCGACTTGCCCTTCGAGGGGAAACAGCCCATGGTGAGCAGGTGGACAGCGCGGTGCGACCGTGGGCGCCTAGCCTTGTGGATATCGAGATGCTGCAATCTTGCTGTCCTGGTACTGTAGTCTCTGATGCCGGTTTTAGGTGCAGGGCGGACTTGGAGCAGGCCAGTGCCAGGGCTGGGCTAGCTGAAGCAGGCCTTACACCGCTAGAGTGGGACAGAATTGAGGGTTTTGGAAGCGCTTGTGGTCGAGGTATTATAGTTCGACGAGAAAGCGTAAGACAGCCTCTTTTGAATTTGAGAAACGGGATTCTTGACTGAGCGATGTCTGGCGGACTGCGAAGTCTCGGACACGCACCGGTGCGGACCTACTCGAGAATGTCACAACGGTGAGAGAGTAAGGGAGGCGTAAAAGTAAGGCGAGTGAGTATGAGAAAGAGCCACGTTTCTTCGTCAGGCGAAGCATTCGTTTCAGCAAGAGACGGCCCTTGGCTTTGAAAAAAATGCACTGTCCTAGGCAAAAGCATATCCTGTTTGGCAGGCCAGTACTACAGGGCTCTAACTCGGAAAGCGCCCGTGGAAAGCTTAGCTTCAAAACAGACTTTCTGAGCTTTCTCCATGATCTTGATTCCGTTGTCTCGGGAGTCGATGGAAGACGACACCCTTCTTGCCCAGAATGCCGCTGCTGATTCGCCCCGGGACGGCGATGTGTGCGCATGCCTGGACCACCCTACAGTAGATTCCCATCAGTTGGCATGTCGTTGTATTGCACCAGTAGTAAAAGTAGGAGGGTCGGTGGATATATCGATAGAGAGGCAGCTCGTAGCCGTCTCTGCGCCGTGGACCGCAGACCTCCCCACTATGGGACTGGGACTAGCGTCCACTGTCTTCCCGCGAGCACGACGTTGAGGTCACGCTGCAGCAGCGGCGACAAAGCTCAGAAGTGCATGGTGCCGGTGGAGAGCAGCGAGCGACGCTGTTGGCTGATCCCACCTCGTCCAACGCGTCCCAAGTCAAGTGTGCGGTTGTGGCGACTCCTCCTGATGTCACCCAAGGACGCGATGGCCACTGAACACCTACACTCCCACCTACACATCCACACACCATCAGAGCACATCTACTCCAGCTAAAGATGAGCAGCAACCAACAGCAAGACCCAGGCCTCCTCACCGGCCACGCCAAGCTGTGCGTACTGTCTTCGAGCCTTAGGCGCCACTCGTACTGACGACAATCATCAACTGCAAATCAATCCTCTTCCAGGGCCGGAGGAGCAGTCGAAGCTGCACTTGGCAATCTGACTGGCCAACAGTCGTTGCAATCTGCAGGCGAGGGTCTCAAGCAGAGCGGCATTTCAGAGCTCAAAGACTACCAGGACAAGCATCCCTCGTCTGGAGCCACTGAGGGGACCGCTGGAAAGCTCGAAGAGCGCATCGGCAGCGCGGTGGGCTGCGAGGGCATGGTCAATGACGCTCAAGGCCAGGCTGGGTCCGCGTCTTCCTCGACATCTGGTCCTGCTGGGACTATCAACCCCCAAGACTCGCTCACGCCCGGCAAGATTGGAGGGACAGCGCAGCCCGGTCTGTCGGTGAGTGTGGCAAAAGATGCACTGAACTGTTCAGTTCTCTCGCTGATGAGATGTTGTGCCTGCTTTGCTCATTGTATCCTCCATCGACACAGACTGGTGGTGCCGATCCAGGTGAGCCGATTGTTTTTCTGCTGTTCATACATCCAGCTAATGCGCATTGTCGTCTAATCTCCTTCGCAGCTGCTGGCACTCGAGGTAACGACCCAGGACACCGTCTCGTTTAGACTGTGAGACAATCAAGTACAGATGATGCAAGTGTAGCGAATATGAAATGATAGCCAATAGGAGATATGCCTTTTGCTTGCTTATTTGCTTGCTTGCTTCTATACTCCTGGCGGGACACTGCATAATTGCAGTGACGCTATGTAGACCAAGGGTCACCGCTACTAGAGCCTCGAAAACGCAGAGCAAGATGCTTGGGGGTGATTGACGCTCTTAAGCAGCTTCTTTCGTTGTTGTCACATTCTCGCCAAAGGATCGTCATCTCGCTCGCCCAACCTTGCACTTGCCTGCTCATTCTCACCCTTGCTTCCACTCCAGCAGTCCTCAAAGCGGTCGAACCAGTCAAAGCGAGAAGGCCCTCGACTCGTACCGCAACGTGACCACCCGCATCCACACAAACAAGGACGCACTCTCGCAAAGGCGCATGTCACAACCCGGAAGTGGCAGGGCAACCCCCCAGGCGCAAGGACAACCAGGCGCAAGCTCAGCCTACGCGTACCAGGCCGCCCAGCCTACCACCGCTTCTTCAAAGCGTCCTGCTCTAGCTGGCGCAAAGACTACTCAGAGGTATGTTTGTCGGCTTTCTGATCTGTCGACGCGCTCTCTCTTTGCGAGCCGCCTCGAAGTCGCTGCTGTAAACGCGCGAGCCTTTCATTCCAATTCCCAAAATCTGTGGAATGGAGGCTATTCGGCTGCATGAAGTACTCGAGGCCAACCTGGCAGGCCACAAGAATTCCAGAATGGTCCTCATGATATATACTACGGAACAACGCTGATGCCTGCTTGTCTCTGTTCCTTTATCCACCGTTTGCTGGCACTCCTGAAACGTCGATGATCGAATGCACCTCATTCACACATTTCTCTCGCTGTTCCCTACGAGCAGGAAAGGCGTTGCAAAGGCACAAGCCAAGTTCGAGCCTACAGGTGTGCTCCGTGCTGGCCTTCACATGCTTGTCGCCTTGCTGATTTTCACGATTCCCTCGCGCGCTCAGTCTTCCGAGACGATCTCATCCGAGGTCTCGCATCTGTCCAAAAAGACGACTATGATGGCTACTCTCGCGCACTAGAGACGCTCGCCAACGAGCTCGAATTCAAAAAATACGAGGCTCAGCTATTTGAGCTTCTTATCCTCGGAAGACTCTTGGCACCGGGCGGCAACCTTTCCACTGAAGGTGAAGAATGCCCCCTCTCTGTCCTCGGACGTGATGCTTCGGACATCAGGGAGATCCTTGGTGTCTTCTCGAAGCTCATCAGAAGGTGAGCGTTTATCTACACCCGCAACCGAGCGTCTGCGACCTGAAAGGGCTAATGTAAGATCCTTCTAGGTATAAATACCTGCAGAGACCCCTAGAGGAGGCCTCGCTGCCTAGCATCCTGGTGAGTGCATCGCACTTTTACTGTTACCCCCAATGTAGCATGCTCTGAATGTCAAATGTTTCCACGTACAGCAAAACTCCAACAAGCTGGACAAGGCGACTCCCCATGCTGCGGCAACCCTCGCTGTGCCCGGGAGCGATGGCAACGATGCTGCCTCAGGCGAAGGCGCCTCTATCTCCGGCACCTCGACCCCTGTTTCTGGCAGTCGGGCACCGATGAGCGTTTCCAACCACCCGAGGCCATCTGTCGAGAAGCTGGCTGCGTTTACAGCAGTCATGATTGGCGCGGACCAAGTTTCGCCCACTCACGTATTTAGCAGCATGAAGCGTGACCACCTCGTGAAGGATGGTACTTCGCTCGCGTTCATCACAGCCTTCCTGCGCTCTTTCACTGGACCGGCTGCCTCGGGCAGCGGCGCAGGCGAAACGGTCGATGCCCTGGCATCACTGCTCCGAAAGACGGGCTGCACCGACCTCCTCGAGTTCTTCCCACTGCAACGTCGCTCCGTTACAGAGCTCACCAAAGAGTTCAAAGACAAAAAGGTAGATACCAAAGTCATCGACTGGTATTTGAAGATCGTCGAAGGCTGGAAGAAGGAGGAGATCCTACGAAAGCTCAAGGAACTCACCGAGGATGCCGGTCAGGGACGCGCCGGCAACGAAGAGGTAATGCAATTTTGACCGATAACTCATGCGGAATCCAAGCTGATTGCCGATCCTTGCGCCTCCAGCTCATCGTCTTCCTGCAGACTGAGGCTAAACCCTCGACATCCATGCCAGAAGGAGACTTTATTGCGCTAGTCTGGCAGGGTTTGATGATCAACTTTGGCGCAATGACCGAAGAAAAGACGGACCAAGAAGTCAATGAAATTCTGTTGCGCTGGGTCAAGGTATGCGAAGGTCCCTTGATATGCTGGAAGTGGCACTCATGTAGCTTTTTATATTACCCAGGAAATCGATCCTGTGCTGGCAAAGTTCACCGTTGGGGCACGCAGCGAGATTGCACTCATGTATGTCGACTATACTGGCGTACATTCCGTTGGGGTGCCTTTTAAGCTGACGATCACTCGTATTTCCAGCAATGCGATCCAAGTCTTCATCTACAACCACTCGAAGCTTTTGTCGCAATTCCCGCGAATCGTGCAGATCCTATACAATGATGATGTCCTGTCGTCGCAGGCCATCTTTTACTGGTATGAAAAGGGCGCAAAGAGCCAGGGCAAGCAGTCGATGCTCAAGGCTATGGAGCCCCTTGTCAAGGCCATCAAGCAAAGCGAGGAGAGCGACGACGATGATGACGAATAGAGGTTGGGCATGGCCAGGCGCGGGTTGCTTGCATGTACCTGATTTCAATCTGAAATGCAACTGCCCTTGGATGGAGAGAGCTGGGTCCCCAGGCGTTGGGCAGTCTGACTTACTCAAGATTGGTTGCAAATCGATCCCGTCTAATCATATCGCGCGGTACAGGCATTAACGATCAGCGGCAGGCGTTGCAGCGTCCGAACAGTGACACAGTTCTCCTACCTGCTTGCGAGGACTCGCGTTTAGCACATGGACATTTTCACAATCCACCAGCACGAGTCCGCTCGACAAAGGACGGTTTGCCTCCATTTGACGCACAGCCTGCAAGCAGTCTAGAACGAATTGTCTGAAGTGAGCCGGGTCGGTTGTTATGCGTCACGGTCGACCTCCTCTCTACCAGCATCACCTGGCTTTTCTTCTCTCGCGTCCAACACATGTGCTGATGCACCGCAAGCTAGCGAGAGTCCACGCTGGTTCAAAAGCAGGACCGTCCAGGTTCACGGCTTGTCTCTGCCTCATCACCCCAATTGGAAGCCAAGCACACACCAAAATCATCAAGACCCGTTAAGACATTATGCCTTTCTTCGGCTTCAGATGCTTCAAGCAAGACAAAAGCCATACCTACGAGGACGCTAAATTTCGCGGGCTCATTGTTCACGGATCCGAGGATGGCCAGATCGCCAGAGGTAAAATAGTAATTGTGAGAGTCAAGGGTGTCGTCTCTGGCAAGGTCTACTCGATACCCGTCGACAAGGTCAGGGCATTGAAGCAATTCAAAGGATTGCTTGTCCACCTCGAAGCACAGCAAAATGTGGGACCTCTCAGAAATCTGGTATTCAGGTGTCCAGGACCTCTCCTGCACCAAGATACAACGAGACCGTATGCGCCGCGGAGACTGAGGTTGCTGGAATGCTGTCGGCGATGATGTCCCCGGGCCCGAGATCGATAACGGCACAGCCAGCTGCAAAAACATCCCGCGGTAGAAGCCCGATGGCACAATCGACATCAACACCTACAGGCTATACCACCACTGGTGTGACCAACGTATCGCTGCCTCCGTGAGTCTAACATCAGTTTTTTGCAGCAAGCTCGGCCGGCTGAGCAAATCACCCCTCCCCACTGCCAACGTGCACTCTCTATCGCTTTTGCCTTGTGCACACGTACGCAACATGGATCTCGTCATTCAGGAAAACTTTGGAAACTCTGCAATCGCTGAAAATGCGCTACCGCAAGTAAACAGCACGCTTGCGTTGTGATGCGTGCGCCATTTGCATGATAACGGCTATGCATCACGGCAGACTATCGATTTGTTCAGCTCATCAAATTCTCCTTCTCGCTTCCTCACTTCCGTTATTGCTATCTTGTCTTCAATTATGCCTGTTACTGCAATCCTAAAGAATTCACTCCAAGCTATTTATACTATTGCAGGCAGAGCCTAAGCGGATGAGTGAGGGTTGAGTGCATCCTTTCAAGCGCAAACAACGTCAAGCAGGTCAACACAGATACTTGAACCGCAACAATTGTGACTCGTCGACTCACTTAGCCTTCTGGCCGAGAGTCTTGTCCTCGTGAGGGACAGCACTTCCAACCTTATCGTCGGCTTTACCAGCAAGGTGATTGCCATGGGCCTCACTCGCAGTCTTAGCTGCATCCGGCTTGACAGCAGCGGCGACCTTGTCGGACGTGTCCTGGCGGTAGCTGTCGCCGGTATGAGCAGAGTGATCGGCAGTATGGCTAGAGTGTCCAGGGGTGATGACTGTGTACCATGCAACGAAGATGTCAGAAAAATTCGATAGTGGAACAATTCCTGCTGCAGAATACGCGCGGACTCACAGTCCTTGAGCTTCTGACCAAGAGACTTGTGGCCTTCGGGCTCGACATGGGAAGCAGCCTCGTCGGCGTCTCCAGCAATGTGATCCTTAAGCTTTTCAGTGCTAGTCTCCTGTGCGTCGGGCTTGATTGCAGCATGAGCAGAGTCATGCGGGTCCTGACGGAGTCCGTCGCCAACGTGGGAACTGTTGCCGGGCGTGACAGCTGTAGAAAACCAAGAAGTCAGCGTCGCACGGGCAAAGTAGCAATAGCTAGCAATAGATCACTGGTTCACTCACTGTCAATGACCTTCTGAGTAGTCGACTTGCTGCCCTCAGGCTGGGCATGGCTGGCAAGCTTGTCGGCCTGGCCGCTCAACCTGTCTCCTTGCTTGTCTGTCCATGTCTTCTGAGCATCGGGTACGATAGCAGCCTGTACGGACACGAGAGTTAGAGGGCGCAGTTCAAGCTCAGAGCGAAAGCAGACTTACCTGGATCTTGTCCGAGGGAGTCTGTCTGAAGTTGTCTGCCATGGTGGTAGTTGTCTTGAGTATGCGGTTGTGCTGGCTTGAGGTGGTGCTGCGGGTGTGGAGAGCGAAGACAAGCCAGGAGAGGGCCTCGTGTCGCCTTTTATAGGGACGCAGGTGTCGCAACGGGGAGGCGCATGACGACCAGCGTCACTTCCGTAGCGTTCTGTTGAACATGTTCGTCAATCCACGTCATGCTGTTTGGCGGTAGACGGTAGCTAGCCGCCCACAACGTGCCTTTGAGCTGACTGTATTGTAATAGACTGCTGAGGCTTGCGACGTGGTAGAGTCTTGGCTCCGATTAAACAAAGGTACCATTGATGTTTCCACTACCCTTGAGGTCAAGCTGGGCAGAGCAGCCTACTCGAAGAATTCGTCCGGCTCCTCTGAAACCTCCGAAGATTGATGATCATCATCTGAGCCGTGTCCTTCGCCTGTGGACTTGCTGCTTTGTTGCGTGGATGCTCTCGTGGCAGCTGCCTTCTCTTTTTTGTTGCTCTTCGTCGGCTGGCCGGTCAACTCTCCCGAATCAAGTTTGCTCTTGACCACGGCTCTCCAGTAGTCGCGCACATCGTTTGTTGACTTGCGTGCAGACGGCATGTTCGTAATGTAGTGATCTACACTATCGTCTTGCGCAGGCTTTGAAATCTTGGGGAGTTCTCCGAAATCGACGTAAGACCCTCCAGGATACAGCGCGACGTATTTGAACTGTGGCGGAAAGGTCTGCAAGGCGACGAGCAGGATACGGCAAGACCATCAGCCTACCACAGTGTTGTGAGGCATCAAGCTGTAGTACTTACGTTGTTGTACCACGCATCTATCCGTGCCTGCTCGAGCTGCAATTGAGCGGCGCCTTTGCTCTTCTCCAGAGCCCGTAGAGCTTTGCGGCTCGCCTTGCTGTCATCGTGCGGGACCTCCTGCATCTGCTTCATGAGATCGTCCAAGGTCTTCTGAGCTTGTTTGAGTCTTCGCTTTGTCTTTTGATATTCGACATGTCGCAATAGCTTGTATTTCGTTACGCGCGCGCTGTCACTTTTTGCTCCAGATTTGCTTGCCTTGGTGGCTGGTTTGCTGGAGTCTGAAGCGACAAGTGTAGTCTGAGCTGCAGTTGACTTAGCAGGCTTGGATGCAGTAGCAGATGACGGAGTGGCAGCTGGATTGTCTAGACCGCGAATACGCTGCTCGTCGCTAATTCGTTGCTGTAAGCTCTCGATTCTGCGTTGCGTTTCGACTTTGAGGCCAGCGTCGAGGCGGTCCTTGCTGAGCAGGCGCTGGGCCTGTCGCAGCTCTGACTTGAGCTTCGATACAGAGACGGCGTGTGTGCCGTTCATGGTGCTGCTAGGGGAGTGCTGTGGTCGTCAAAATGCAAGGGAAGCAATTGCAAACGGGCCCGAACATCCAACATTTTGCAGTCACGTGCTGTGCTGAAGCTATGATGCACAAAGACGTATTCTGAAAAATGCCTAGCACGAACGACACTCTCAGATCGACAGATTGGACATGTGATACCACATCGGCGCTTCTCAGCATGCTCAATCTCGCTAAATGGGAGCGGACCCAGGTAGGCCATCCTTCGGTACATGTGATCTTGCATGAGGGGATGACGCCCACTGGTGACCACTGGTGAAGCTGGTCGCTTCTTCACAATCACAATAAGGCCACTCGTGAGCTTCTGAAGGCTATGCTGATCCTGCAGGAAGCATCTTCGAGTGGTGGCGCTTCTGGAGCATCCTGACTTCCAAAAGTGACGCCGTGCCTTCTGACGACGCCGCAGACGTGAGAGCGATGTCTGCGGGGCTTCTCAGACGCATATTCGTATACTATGTATCCATGCTTTTGTGACGGACTGTGCCATTAGCCGCGTGTCTTGTTTCCGAGTCTGCAGCCTCAGGTGAAGCTGCGCAGTAGTGACTCAGCAGGTTGTGCCAGGCGCAGGGCGGCGGATTGTGCTAAATTATCATCTGCGGCTGTCCAGATTTGGATGATGTTGCGGCGCTTGCTGATGGAGTCTTGGGAAGTGCGATCCGTGTAAGCTCTTCTTGCTTCTTTGCCTGCATAGAGGTCGATGGGTCTGCCTCGGCTCGACGTAGCGCTGCAAGCAGAAGAAGCAGATGGGTGCGCGTTGCTGAAAACTCAAATGTCAGAACATCCGCGTACCATTCTCGATATCCGCTAGTTCCTTGTTCTCGAGATCAATATCTTGCTGTTGGCGTTGCCGACCAAAGAGCATTTCTCGCCAGCTGACAGACTGAAGTCGATCTTCGCGAAGGTCTTCGCTTCTTTTGATGATGCCCACTCTTGCGTACTCGCGTTGTATGTCCTCTCTGCTGAGCCTCTCGCTGAGCTGTAGGCGTTTGACGAGATCTTGTAATACAGACACCTGAGCAGCATGCTGACTCTGCAGGATGCGCAGATCTTCGCGGCTGTTTAGCAAGTTGATAGCCAGGGAAGACACAGCAGAGGCTAAGAGGATTGGGTAAATCACTCTCCGTCCGAGGCGGCTTGGCTGCGGTCGTGCGCCAGCAGCACTACCTTGGGAAGCAGCCTGTGTTGCAAACGAGCAGCCAGCAGGACGCATGAGGCGCAAGCTTTGTAGCGCTGAGAGAGTCGGTGCGCGTATAGACGACATTGTGGTTCTGCGAGCTGGCGCCGGGTGAGCGTAAGCCAGATCAATGGCAGCTGGTGTCAATGCAGGAGGAGTGTTGCGACCTCGACTGGTACTGATCGACTTGTCCCACTATTCTACTCATCACTCACGCCTTGGTGCGAGGTGGTGAACGTCACACCTGGCCCACCGACGAGTAGCAGATATGGTCGGCGCCTCAGCTCTCATACTGCGTCTACGCCAGTACCCTCCATAAGGCTAGGTCAGAGCCATGGCCAGCAGGATCGCAGCGGGCCTCGACGGGGATCCCCCGGGTTCGCTACCTGGACAGCTGCTGTCAGCATATGCTCTAGAGCCTCCAGAATGGTGCAAACCTCTACTCGCAAACAAAGAACCGCCCCTCTACGCCGACTTCTACCCTGGCGCCACCGCTCTTTACCCCCAGTCGCACTCGCATGCTTCAGCGCACTTGCCCGGCTTTTCCAGAGATAGCTCACTGTCTGCGTCCGGGTCTGGCGGCAACCATTACGCTCAAGTTCCTGGCGTTACAGCTAGCAAAGAAGATGACTTGTCCGAAGCTTTCATCAAGGGGGGTTTCGTCAACAAGGCCGTGGTTCAGGTGGGTGGGCCCCAGCAGGATGAAACCCTTGAGCATGCACAGCATCCTAATTTATTGCTTGTCCGCATTCTTGTGGCCTTTTCGCAGACGGAAAACTTCTCTGCGCACGCTTTGATACACAACAAGCTGCACAATGGTCCCTCCATCCCAGCACTGGGCAAGGTCATACAAAAGGTTTTGGAGCGACAAGCTCAAGACGATGCTCTCACGCCAAAGCCAGGGTGCGTACAGTAGCAAAACACTATGACAGTGATTTTGACCACCCATTCACCAGACCCTGGACTTATAAGCCACCCTCAAAAGTCGTTTACAACGCCAGCCGGTTGGAAAGCTGGTACAGCGATCTAGCAAACCCCTCAGTGCCCTTGAGCAAATTGGCCAAGACTATTCCCAGTGCTCCCTCTGTATCTTCTCAGCCAATCATCTCCGCTGGCATCGGAACCTATACCGGTACGACGTCCTCTTCATCCGCGAGCAACACCACCCTAAAATCATCGGGCTCGGCGATGGACAAGAATCTCGAAATGCTCATCGCCAGGCAGATACCTGTCAGCAGAGCCGTCTGGTTCCTGCAAGCAGTCGGTCAGAATGACGTTGCGCAGATGACCAAATCCAAGAACTTGCACGTCCACCCGCTCCTGGCGTACTCGAGCGATTTCACGGCAGCTCTCGTTGAAGCTATCAAGAGACAGATCAACGAAGTATTGCTTCCCCTGGCGCATCAAGGTCACGGTCTTCATACTGGCTCAGCTTCAGGAAGACTTCTTCCCGGTATGAGTGTCAAAGGGCGGCCTCGCAATGTCCTCGCGGACAATTCCAGCAAAGAACGCTGGTTATCGAAGTGGTCTTACTCGGTGGAACTCTTGGTACATTGCGTACTGGAAGACATGATCGATAAGCGTCGATTGTGTACGCTTCTACTCGATCTTTTGCGCGACTCTAGAGACGCAAAATTCTACTGGTGGATGTCGATCTTACTACAGACAGTTTCAGAAGAGCTCATGGAAGCGGATTGGATGAGAAGATCGCTGCTCAAAAGCGTTCTTCTGCGCATGAATGAAATTCAGCCTTCATCTAAAGGCGACGAAGAATGCACCTCGCTAGCACAAGCTTGCGCCGCGCTGGTACTTTACATCTGGCGCGTTAATCCCGATACTTTCGTCCTTCCAGACCTCTTGGCCAAACCTACTGTTCGAGAGTCGATACGCAGCATACTGGAGAATGATAGCAATGGCCTTATTGATCCGGAAGACGCTTCTAACTGGGCAAATATACAGGAAAGAGTAGATTTTCTACTTTGTCGCAGATCGTCGCCCTCAAACATCTGTCGCAAGACCGACATCCACTCTGGAGATGCAACCGAAAAGAGCCTTCCAGGGGATCCTGGCAAGGAAGCATCCAGAAAAACAGCAGCAACCCGCGAGCAGCTTGGGCAGATCGTGATCATACTTGATAGGTTCGACGGCACGTCATCTGTAGCGACGGTGACTGCCGAGGTCATGGCTGCCATACCTTCCGGCGACGGCAGCGCTCTTACCGCCGATGAGATGGACTCCCATCTTGTCAGCACGCTACCTCGTATTGTCAGGCTCCTCGTTTGTTGGGCTACGAGTCGTCATCGTTTTGGCCATCACCGCGCTTTCTTGGTCGGTGCGATTCTGTCGCAATTGCCAGTCGCTCAGTTTCCAGGTCAACATGGAGGGGAGCGAAACAGTTCCGACGAACAAAGGCACTCGACCAGGACGGAGCTGTCCGAGCTCATCCGCAACTCAGTCATTGAATGGCTCGACGAGACTGCTTCAGAATCAGGGACCTTTGAAGGCATGGGTTCGCCCTGCGACGCTGCCTTGTACGAGCTCTGCCAGGCTCTCCTCGATTTTAAGATCCTGGAAGTTTCTAGCCTTTTGCAGAAGGTCCTCACTCGCGGTACAGAAATCGATTTCAAAGCACAGAAGAGCATTTACATGAAAATATTACAGCAGTGTGATCACACTGGCCTGTCAGGTGCAACACTTTGGCAGATGCGGAAACATCTCCTGATCGCCCACGATAAGATGCTCCCCGACGTACTAGAAGCAGACGTGAGAGACCACGTGCAGTCCACAATGCAGGTCATTGAACGAACCTGGAACGATTCTGTTGGCAATTCTGCGAGGACCCCATTGCAAAACAGAGAATTGCCGTCGGATCAAGGGCTTCCGGACTCATACTTTGCGGTTGTTAGCAGCTTGGCCAGCATTACGGCCAAATTTTCCCAATTACCGCACCTGGTCAAAACCAGGCTAGTGCGTCAAAGCTTCGTTCCAGCAGTCGAATCCTCACTGAGCAGAAAGGAAGGGTACGTCAGTGTCTCTCTCCGTGTGACTTCGTATGATCTGATTCGACTTCATCTCCCACCGTTTTCAGGATGGTAGTTGGGCACTGGATTGTCCCTTTGCTGCTCGACTGCTTCAAGAATCTAAACACCATGCCAGAGCTTTGGCAGATTCTGATCTTACTCTCGGCGCGCCTGCAAGCGTCTATCAGCGAGCTGCTCTTACTTGCGAGCTGCTTTCAGACCTTTCGCCCGGTCTTTGCTTGCTTGCAGGGCGTCTCACGCTTTGCGAGTCATCTCTTCAACGCATTTGTGAGCCTACCCGAAGAGCTGGTAGTCGACAACCGCATTTTGGATGAATTGGCCGATTTCGCCCTGCTCGGCTACCTCTCCTCAGCCGATGCTCTCCTGTTGGGGTCACGAATACATGGCTGGACACAACGACCTCGGGGCCTTCAGGCGGACACATTCGCGCCTCTGGAAACAGCAGCGCAAAATGGCGACACGGGAACGATGCAGAAAATAGTAGCACTCTTTCGAAAGACCGTCGAAGATCCAGACACGTTGGCCTTGACTTCAGGCGACCTCGCAAGTGCATCTGAGGTGGCATCCCTATGCTCTCGGCATTCCAACGCAGATGCATGCCTCATTGTCGCAATCAAGACCTTCATGAGCCAAATCGAGCTTTCCGATGTCGCCCTGCTCCGACTTCTCGACCTGGCAGCAGAAATCAAACAGAGTTTGGAACTCTTGAAGACTGACGCAAGCAGCGGCATGCCCGTCGATGCGGAAGCTACCATTGGGACATACCGACAATTTGGTCAGAGGGACAAGCTAGTTTGCCGGCAGCTCCTGGTTCGCGGGATCTGCAGCCCAATCTCTATTTTGCGTCATTTGGTACTGCCTACCTTGGACATGTGGAAACAGGAGAAGAGTCTGCCGATTGAGAGCACATCTCAGCTCTCTGACTTTGTGAATGGCCTACTGGCTCGGGAGTCTTTGGAGCACAGTGACGACGTGATGCTCAATGCACTTCGCCTCAAGCTTTACACCAAGAAGGCGTTCCCTTTAATTCTCCGAGTCGTCCAGGCAATCAAGCAAAATGAGGAATGGCTAGTCAGTCAAGACAACGTACCCCAGGCCGAGGTCTTTGCAAACTTAAATCAGGCCATCCTTTGCTCGCGTTACTTCCAAACAGCTTTCATCGCGGACCATGAAAGATGCGCGGCTGTACTGCAGGACCAAGATACTGAGCGCCACCCCAGTACGCCTTCTTCAAGTAGCAATGACATTCTTTGGGAAATTCTCCGAATGCATTTCGGCGAGGCTGGCCTCCCGTATTGTGTTGAAAACCATACCGGATCGTGTCAAGACAAAAGCGAAGTATGGCCATTGATCGATGGCAAGGAGCCTAGTTGTCACCTGGTAATCGTAGCTGGACTTTGGCAGCTCTTCCTGCAGCAATACTTGGCGAGAACGAAGGGGAATGAGACATGTGAAAGCTCTGCGCACAACGCATC
Source organism: Cystobasidiaceae sp. HBUAS51001 (assembly GCA_003351005.1). Taxonomy (NCBI): domain Eukaryota; kingdom Fungi; phylum Basidiomycota; class Cystobasidiomycetes; order Cystobasidiales; family Cystobasidiaceae; species Cystobasidiaceae sp. HBUAS51001. Next base: position 522,790 of record KZ857211.1, on the reverse strand, counting down.
GCCGTCCTTCGATGATGGCCCTGACAGGCGGGAGCGACCCAAGTTTGTGGCGAATTACTTGGATTTCTTAGCGAAATGTCACCCCCTGGAACGCACCGAACATCTTAATCTGCTGGTGGAATACGCTGCACAAGAAGTGCGTACATCTACCTTACCGCAATTTTTCGCCCAATGTCTAACTCGCTTTTGCGACAGCTCGTGCAAATTGGGTTGGCAGCTTTGACAACGACGCTTTGCGAGATGAATAAGCTCACTTCTAGCAGCCTCACTGTCCTGGACGAGAATCTGGCGTCTGAGTGCAATGCTCTGGTCGACATTCTGGCACAAGCGACTCAGCTAATTTCGTCTAGGGAAGGATCTACGCGCTTGGCAAATAATGACTCATCCTCCTCACACCTGCTGCAAGCCATCAACGACCGGGCCAGGTCGACTTCCTCGAACGATGCCCACCTCCGCATCCTACTGCACTGCAAAGCTACTTGTTTGGCCATGATTTGGATGCCACCGTCCGGTAGACCCGAAGGACTGTTTTTGCGCACAATTGAGTCTACAATGCATTTGATAGGTGGCGCCAATGTGCCCTTTCTATATCGCGAGGCAGCTCAAGACATGGTGATGTGGTTTCTAGACGGTAAGAGTCGACCCTGCTTACCTCCGTAGAAGCGCAATTGCTCATGGGGCCTTTGTGTGTGTAGACCTCTCTGGTACATCGCGAGAACAAGTTCTGCGGCCATATCAGCAATACTTTCCGACAATTGGAGCGATCAACACACCGGTCGTCCATAATGGGCAGGCACGCCTACACTTGGGACCTTTGCCCTCGCTTGCATATTTCCTTCTGGAAGGCAATGGCTATTTTACCCTACATCGAGCGTGGAACAGCTGTCCTGGTGAGGAGCTCCGGTCGTACAAGAATAGCGCGGATCATGCAAGACAAAATGCTCAAGGTCTCGACCTGTGGAAGTTTCAATGCGAGACGATCAGCCTCTGTGACGAGCGAAAGGGATTCGCCCTGGCGGCAGAGGATCGAGGACAGCCAGGTAGTTTTGACTTCAGTACGTCGTTCCAACGGGAGACGACCTTGCAGCGGGACTTTCGGCGAGCAACTGTCATTCTTCCTGACTTCCCGCCGCCGGGACCGGCGAACGCGAAAGGCACTGCTTCGGTTGCCAGTCGTGAAAAGCGACAAGAACAGGCAGAGAACGCACCCACAATCAAGCCGGATACCAGCCATCGTGCCGCTCCAGCCAAGAAAAGAAAGGCTGTCCCGGAAGTAATAGTCATTACAGAACCATCGCCAAAGAAGCGGCCAAAGCCGTCAAGCGCAACAGTAGCTGCGAGTAGCAAGCCGCAGAAGCAGAAGAAGTAGAGCTATCACCATGCGTATTGAGTGGAAAGTAGCAGCATTTGCGACTTGCAAGTGACAGGTTGTGTGTATACGAGATCCAGTAGCTGCGCTTGAGCGTATCCATAAAGGAACGCTCAGCCAGCTCCCAGGCTATCTTGCCGTGCTGCACTTGCGCACTACCGCCAGAAGTAACTCGCCTGCAGCAGATTGATCTGACAGCCAGATACTCCAGATAGTCGGGCTTCGCACGTGGATAACACGAATTGCATCCTTGTGAGACGTCCGGCAAAGCAAAGCGACACGAGACCGCAAATAAAGACTCATGGTGATGCTGAAAGAAACCTTTAGCAGCTTCTACGCCAAGCGCTTGCGCCCTTTTGTAAGATTTAGCTTGGTGCAGAGGATCAATCTTCGGCAGGTGCACACAACAGGACGCTGGATATCGCAATTATCGTATCAACAACACAACAAAACCCTAATTGTGAGCTTGATTAGGCTCAGTGCACTCCGCAGATTCTATCAGGTTTGCCGTGCTCGCGCACAGATCTTGTCGTCTTTGAAATCAAGCCAAGTTAGTCGGGGACAGGCGCTTGCAGATTAGACAGTGTTCAACTCACACATCGCTTTAATCTGCCGCCATTGGACACCATCGATCGGCCAAAAGCCAGACGCGAGCTTCCATAGATGTTTTTCCAAAGTTTCCCTCTTCCCTGGAGGTGCGCTAGCCACAGCCAGGCCCACGCGGTCACCGACAGTTTTCAGACACCTGCTCAATACTTTGACTTTCTCCTCTCTGACCAACTGATCGGAGTTCTTCAACTCTTTAAGCTCGCGCTTGACCGGGCGCAGCATTTCTTTGCACGCATCGGTATCCATGCTTGCTCCGGAAGCATCAGATTCATCGCTGGAAGAGTTTTCATCGGAACTGACGGGACCTTTAGGCTTTTCTTGACGAGGTTTGCCATTGACTGAGTGCTTCGCTGGGTGCGCCGAGCCAGAAAGTGGGCGCTCCCTGCTCTTCTCCGTAGGAGGCGGCTTGTCTTTAGAGACGGGAGCAGGGGAAGCCTTCCTTGATGATGACTCGTCTGTCACCTTCTGACTCGGTTTGGGCTTTTTCGGGCGAGTATGCGCGTTTTCGCTCGATCTGCCTGAAATACGTTCACGCTCCTTGAAGACACCCTCTTTGCCTTTGTATTTGTCCATGCCCTTGGATTCGAGCATGGCGAGTAGCAGATAATCGCCTCGTCGGACAAGATGCACCGGCCCTGGTGCGTTCTGCTTCTTGCTTTTACTTCGAGCCTTGCTTTCCTGCTGGCCATCTTTGGGGCCGTCTTCGCCTGCGGGGGGTCCAGCGTCTTTCTGTTCTTTTTTCTCGGGTTCCAGGAAGAATTTGTCTCTCAACTCCAGATCTCTGTCTCCTTGAATCTCTTCCCAGCAACCGAATCCGTGCTTCCAGATGCCAATCAAGAGGGCAGCGTCGTCTCGCTCTGACCAAGGAACAGACCAATTTTGCGTGGCTTTCAAGTGCTCAATCGGCGGCTTCCATGTCAGAGGGTCTGACAGACCGGACAATTCTTCATCGAATCTCGCAAATCAGCACTGCGACGCAACGCCATGCCTAAAAGCTTGACTCACGATCATTGAGCACTCTGAGGTTCCGGCTTCGCGAAAGCGTGGTCTCAGCATTGATGCCAGTTGCGCCATTGTGTGCGATGATGATGGCTTTCTGCGTCTTTTTGCTGACCTCTTCGCCCCCGGCTGCTCTTGCTCGCAATTCGTCTTCCTGCGCCGCAAGAGCGGCTTTACAAGCTTTGATGATCTCTTCTGCATGTTGCAGAACGACTGTGCGGTTCTTCTTCTCGAGCTTCGCGTCTTCAACTACCCTGTCATAGCGGAACCGGATGTCTCCGAATCGCTGTATACCCCTGACTAACAGACGAATATCTTTCTCTTTCAATTCGATAGAACGCTGGGCTTTAGTCTTGCCGGAGGGCGGGCCAGTCTTCTTTTTCTCTTTGAGCTCTTCGTCATCACCATCATCGGGAATATCGTCTGCTTCGCCTTGCATATGGATGCTGGTGGCTGCCAATGACTTCAACTTGCTTTTACGCTCAACTTCAGCTGCGGCCTCGGCTTGCGCCTTCTCCATCATGGCGAGTTCACGATCCGCGACAGGGATGATATCATCCCAGGATGTGAGATCTGCCTTGATGTCCTGCACAGCGACACGTAAGAATTCATCACCACCCAACGAAGTTGCGCCAGGAGCTGTCTCGGTCTCGTAGTCTTCTGCTTTATTGAGCACGTCATCGAGATCCATCTCCTCGAGCTGAGCTTGATTAGCCTCATTTTTGAAGATGTTGGAAGCACCAAACATCAAGATTTGCGCGAGCTCTTCCTTGCTGTAGTTCTCTTTCGCCGTCTGGTTCTTCTGTTTGCGACCTATGTTAAGACCGGATGTATCTACCTGCGAGATGATTGCGTGTTCAAGAATCATCTTCTTGCGCGCACGTTCAAGGACATCTTCTTCGACCGTGTCCTTGGTAACAAAGCGATAAACGTTGACGTGATTTTGCTGTCCAATACGATGCGCGCGAGCCATCGCTTGAAGATCGGCTTGCGGGTTCCAATCGCTATCGAAGATGACGACGGTGTCTGCAGTTTCCAAATTAATGCCCAGACCACCAGCCCTCGTTGACAGAATGAAGGCGAAGTCTGGAGAGCCGGGGGCATTGAAATGCTCGATTGATTTGCGACGAAGCTCCGAAGGTACCGTGCCATCGAGGCGTTGATGTATATACCCACGAAGCGCAAGATAATCCGATAGGATGTCCCTGAAGGTGTAATAGCATGGCTCAGCATTTCCGCCAAGGTGCAACTGGCTTCACCCTGCTTACAGCATGCGGACCATTTGCGTAAAAATGAGGACACGATGCCCATCTGCCTTGAGTCTCACGAGAAGCTTGTCTAACAGAATCATTTTTCCGCTGTTGACGACCAAACCCTTGAGCGTAGCATCCCTATCCTCTGTCCTGGTCTCTGCACCGTCGAATAGATATGGGTGATTTGACGCCTTCTTGAGTTCCATGGCAATATTCAAGAGAGACATTTGCGAATCGCCCGCCGTCAAAGCGGCATAGTTCTAAGGGACAGTGCTTAGACGTGTACGTCCGGCACGCTGCAAGCGGTACTTACCCGTGCGAGGATGTTCTTGTACCACCAGACCTGCATTTGTGACATCTCGACTCGAAGAATCCGTTCGCTCTTGGTCGGCAAGCTCTTGACCACATCCTTCTTTAGCCTGCGGAGCATGATGTCCTTGAGCTGACCGTGCAATTCCCGAATTTTGGCCTCTTTATCCTCGTCAGTCAAGTCGAAATCTTGCTCGAGTAGATCGTACTTGTCCGGTTGCAGGAAATGCATGAGCGCCAATAGTTCTGGGGAGCAGGCTCATCAGCCATGTTCAGATCCACACATGTGAGACGCCAACCTTTCACGTTATTTTGAAGCGGAGTGCCTGTGATAAGCAGCTTGCCAGCGCAACTGAAGCTAAACAGGGCATCGTACAGCTGAGAGTCTGAATTTTTGAGACGATGAGCCTGCGCACAAGGGTCAGCTTAATGTTCTGTTTTGTAGCAATCACAATCGGGCGTTGCATGTTTCAAGAGCTGACTGCCTTGAACACACCTCATCTACAGCCATGTATTGCCATTTGATTTTGTCCAGGTCATACCGATCTTTCAGAACATACTCGTACGTGGTGAGCAGGAGATTGAACTTGAGCTTCTTTTTGTCGCCGTACAGCTCGTGCTCGCGGATTATTCTTCGCGACTCAGAGTTACCGGTGTACGCGATGACGTTGAGATCAGGTGCCCAAAGTGCAAGTTGCCACTGCCAAGCGGGCAAAGTCGATAGAGGGACGACCACCAGGAAGGGCCCATACTGCTGCATAGTGTTGAAAAGGTACGACAATATTGCACAAGTTTGGACGGCTGTGGATCACAGAAGTCAGTGAAAGCGACAAGATTGCGCGACACAGGTCCACCGACTCTTGCCCAATCCCATCTGCACGAGTCAAGGAATCCACAATCAGCGAAGATGGATAGGAGCTAAGGGCACGTTCCTACCTCGTCTGCAAGAATACCGTTCTCGTGTCGGCACCAAAGGTAAGCAAGCCAATTCAGGCCCGTCACCTGGAAGTCTTTGAGCTCCCCACCCTTGTCGATGTACTTGGGCTGTTCAGTCAATGCTTTGAAGGCAGGACGATTCCGAGCATAGTGTGCAGATCGGTGAGGTAATGTCGGGGCCGAGGTGCGGGCGATGAAATTGTCTATCTCGGCCTGAGCGATGCCAGCGATAGTGTCGTGGTCTTCCCAAGTAGCTTCTGCGTAGACCAAGCCTTTCCACTTGCAGAGGTATTCGACTGACGGCAGTGTCAGCCAAACGCTGACTTAGCATGACTGAGGATCGGTCACTCACGATGATCATACTGCACATCGATGTTGGCGGCAGCATTGCGACTGGCGATAATCCGCTCTACGGTTCGGAAACCTTGCAATCTCTCTCGCCGCCTCTCCTTGTCAATCTCGAAGGCTTCGATGTCCTCTCGGGAGAAACCAGACTGGTCTTTGACTACCTTCTGCTCCATTGCATACGTTGACTTGATGTAATTCTCCACCCGCTTGTACCCCCTAAATTGCTTCAGGCTCGTCAAGTTCTCCCAGGTGTCTGAAGATAACAAGTGGAGTAAGACTAGGCAGAAACTTGCTCTTCGAATAGGCGCTCACTGTGAAGATGGCTATAGTTCTGCCACTTAACCAGGAACAGCATATTCGTGGCGTGATCATCCTCATCATCATCGGCTGCAACAGACAGCCGCTCAACACATTACGAAAAGGAGTAAACCGTCAAGCTTACCCATCTCCTCGTTTCTTTTGTGATCAAAGACGCCCTCGATAGCATCGCCTTCTGTTGCAACTTCCTTCCAGCTCTTCTTGGCACGCTTTCGGCCCTTCTTCGATCGTGACGCCGGTTCATCATCTTCGTCCTCTTCGTCTTCCTCGTCTTGCTCCTCGTCGGATATCGTTTCGCTCAACACCGAGTCGTATGCGTCGTTTTCGTCGTAATTCACTTCCTTTGACAGAGTCGAGTTCCTTGGCGCATTCTTGCCAGCAAAAGCAGTGTAGTCTGAAAAATCTTCTACATCCGTGCCAGCGCGACGCAATTTCTTCTTGCCGCGTTTTGCGACAGAGGAGGTTCCCCTTCGCTTTTTCGTTCGACTTTTCTTGTTGGCGAAGAACTCGTCAGAAGCTTCCGTGGACTCGGCTTCTTCTGACTCGTCGTCATCGGCAGAAGCAGAAACCGTCGCAGAGGCTTTTCGACGCTGCCGACCAGCTTGACGAGGCATGTCATCATCGTCTTCGTCAGAAGCTTTGGTTCGTGCTTTGCCCTTGCCTTTGGCGGCACTTGCGGCTCGCTTTCCAGCTTTACGACGCGGCGCCTCGTCTTCCTCTTCGTCGTCATCAACAACGTACTTTGTGTGAGCGGGATGAGACAGTGTCCCTCGGTTCTGGCGGTCACATCGTGAAGGTCAGGTGGGCGGAAATGCAGTGCAGATCGGGCTACTTACACTCCTGCGAAGACCGTACAAATCGGGATCCAGCTCGGCATTGTAAGCAATGTTGTTACTGTCACGCGCAACATGGCTTGTAGAAGCAGCCGAGGATAAAGCTTGCCCGTTGGTAGCTTGTTGACTGTGTGATGCGTCAATCCGCGGCTTGACGTCCGAAGAGGAGGCAGAACTGTCGGCGCAGGACGACCCGTCCTCTTCGTCCACTGAAGCATCACTGATTTCGCTCATGGCCCCATCGTCTTGGTCATCATCCTCGTCCTCGTCCTCGTCCTCGTCTTCAGCGTCTTCCTCTGCGTCTACAGCATCTCCGCCTTCGCTGGGAAATGGGCTCTCCACGACGTCCATGTCGTTTCCATTGCCATTCGTGTGTACTGTCGCAGATTCATCGGAAGCCTTGTGTGGCACGGCTTCCGAGCCGTTCATGGATGTAAGCCCTGCAGGTATGCCATTACCTTGATTCGGGACATCATCCAAGACTTTGGCGGTAGTCGTGTCGTTTACCGCAAGGTCGGGGTTCACGGCTGAATTGCAGAAAGGGCAAAGGCAAAGCTGTCAGTTTCATGGCTTTACAAATACTTAGCTGTGGATAGGAGAGGTTCGAGGGCAACAGATGTTTTTGAGCAGCACATAGCGTCACTGGGGACATCCAAAAAGAGCAGAAGAAAGTCGGTCGCCAGTGAAGGCAGTCCAGCTGCTGGCATCAGACGCTGCTAAGCGTACTGTACTGCGCAGCAGTGTGCTCAAGCGCGAAATGCAATGCCATGCGAAGCTGCCTGCAGAGAGTCGCTAGTTTGCAGCAGTCTGGTGAGCGCTCTCATGCCCTTGTAGCAGCGCACAGTGGCACCCAGACGGCGTAGCGGCGTGTTTCTTGAGCAAGTCTTTGAAGTCCTTGCCCTTGAGGGACAGAGAGGGAGAATAGACCAGTGTTGTGGAGGCTGTGGACAAGTTGCGGTATCCGATGATGTTGTAGGAACTATGTGCGCTCCGTTTTTATGCGGATGATTGTACATTGCGCATTTGGGCGCGCCGCAACGAGAGAACCCCGAAGGCAATGCCCGTGCATGTTTAGAGCGTTGGCGCTTCGAAGACGAGTGCGAGGAGTGAGAGACAGACGCAATGAATAGACTCACAGGGCGGTGGATCGACCTCCATGCTGTGAGAGCCCCAGCTCAGGGCAGGCAGCCGCCGGTAGCCAGTGTGTCTTGCAAAGGCCCCTTGGGCGCTGCGACCTCAGCTTGTCCGCCTGAGCCAGCCTCGCTGGAGCTGCGGCGTGTAGCAGGCGAGCGAGCACGAGACCTTGAACGGACTTGGACTGTGCCTAGTGCATCTGCCTGGTCTTGGGTGCTTGGTGAGGGAGGTGTTGGATGGGTGCGGTCAGGCAGGCAGAGGGCGAAGGCGAAGCCGGCGAGGAGCGAGCAGGGCAAAAGGCGCAAGGGAAGACTTGGTCGCACAGGGCGCAGGCAGCGTGAGACCACGACTAGATTGCATCACGACTTCCGGACTAAGACAACATCATCAAGTGCGCAAAGAAAAGTGCTGCTCTCAGGCGTGCTGCTCCATCATTCGAGGACGCTCCTTGTGCGATTCGGCGCCGCCGGGACCTCCAAGCGATCCTCCGTTAAGCACTGTCTTGGAGGTCCGGCACTCGTCAACAAACGAGTCGAACATCTCCATCGTGTCAAGCGGGCCTCCAGAGCTCTCGGGGTGGAATTGCACGCCTGCAGGATTGACGAAGAAAAGATGGCCCAATGTCAGCAAACAGGCGTGGCCACACGAGGGAAGGCTCGTGCTTCCGCTTAGAACAGCGAAGTAGAACACGCACCCCACACTTTCTTGCCAGACGCTTCTGTCGTCTTGATGCCCTCGACCGAAGAATCCTGGAAAAGAGAGGCGAATAAGTCAGAAACTTCGAAGTTCCAGACGAAGCGGGTTTCACAGAATGGATGGTACGCACATTGGCATTGATGAAGAATGGTTCCCATCCCTGGGGAAAATCTGCTAGTTTCACAGCGTACTGGTCTGTGTATGGTTGTCCATTGATCCGAATAAGAAAGTGGTCCCGAATGGAGCCAGGCAAAAAGGATGGAAGGAAATTTTCAGTCAGCAACATGACGCAATTGACACGCAAAGCATGTCGCTTTGTTGCGAAGGCAAACGTACGGTTCTGGCTGGTGACATAGACCCTGCCCTTTTTGATGACGCCCGAACCAGCGAGAGCCAAGACTGGCTGATTGTGGCCACGGTTTCCATAGGGCATACGGTAAGTTTCCATACCAGCAGCGAGACCGAGAATCTGGTTGCCCATGCAGATGCCGAAAACAGGCTTGTTGCACCACCAGTCGGCGTCGAGAAGCTGGCGGACATTCTCGGCGGCTGGCTTGCCGTGCATAGGGTCTCCGGGCCCATTGGACAGGAAAAGACCATCAAAGCCAGACATGAGGCTAGAGTCGAGCGGTGTGTCCCAGGGCAGGACAGTTACACTTGCACCGCGTCGTACGAGCGATCGCATAATGTTGGCCTTGGCGCCAAAGTCTAGCAGGGCAATCTTGATCTGCTTCGGGTCAGATGGATTGTCGTTGAGGGTGTAGACCTCCTTGGTGCTGGCCTGGGCGATGAGGTTCTCCTTTGCGGGGTCCCAGTATTCCTGAGCAGCTGGTGACACTTCGTGACCTTCGCCAACGGCAATCTTGCCGAGGGTGGTGCCATTGTTGCGTAACAAGTTGGTGATTGCGCGGGTGTCTACACCTGTGATGCCCGGCACATTGTGACGCTTGCACCACTCGTGCAAGCTTTCGCGAGCGAGGTAGTGCGAGTATTTTTCTGCAATATCCGAGACGATGACGCCGCGGCATTCGATTTTATCGCTTTCGAGGGAAACGAGCGGGCCACCGGCGGCAGCGCCCTTGCTGAGGCGGTTCTCTGGCACGCCATAGTTGCCAATCATCGGTGTTGTGAAGACGAGAATTTGTGACGAGTACGAAGGGTCTGTCATGCTTTCGGTGTACGAGGTGATGGAGGTGGAAAACACCGTTTCACCAAACTTTGACTCGGTCGAACCAAAAGAGCGGCCTGTGAAAGCCTGTCCCGTTTTGAGGTGCAGGGTAGCAGGGATCGAGGCGTCTCTGGGGGATGGCGTTCCTGGCGGTTTGCCATGCACGGGCATGGGTGAGATGGTCGCATAGCTGCGATTGGCCAGAGCACCAGGGGCCCGGAGCGCGCGCAGGCCAGTACCACGTATGGCAGGGAGCATGGTGGACATGGAGGCAGAGAGTGTGTTTAATGGAAGCAGGCGGCCCACAACGAGCAGCTGATGTAGTCGCTGTTAGCTGTGAGAGGGCGTAGATCGCATGTCAGCTTTGCCTGTCCAGAAGCGCGATAAGAGCCGGGATGGCACACGGACGCTAATGCGCACGGTGCAGAGGACAGAGCACACTCACATGGCATACGCAAGAGCGTGGAAGCTAGAGTTGCAGTGTTCTGAAAGGTGAGATACCTCCTGAAAGGGCGTTGGCTCTCAGAGATGGTCCAGCAAAGTCTGCGGAAGTGTCGGACAAGAGAGCGGGCAGTCAGCGCGAGAGTGCGACAACGTGACAGCCTACAGTTAGCCGTACTCACGAGCAAGAGGTAGCAGCTGCTGGTCTGCTGCGGCCGATGAAGCTGTTCTGGGTGCGTGTTGGGCAGGAAGAAGGGGTCCGGGCGAGTCAGGAAGGCCTGCAAGAGACGCGAGCTGGAATATGACTAAGCAATCGTCGAGTACAATTCGCTGGAAATGAGGCAATGTCCTCTCATTCCCTATACAACTCGCTCATCCCTACCTTCCATAGCCATGGCAGACACCGAGCCTGCAGCAACTGCAGCGCCCGCTGTGCCGTTCTTCAAAAAGAAGTCCAAAGCAGGTGGCGGCTCGACAGCGACCAAGAAGCGTGCAGCGTCACCCTCCAGCGAGCAGACGAATGGCGGGAACAGCTCTAGGTACAATGACAACGACCGCGGAGAAGGGCCGTCTGTCGTGCGTGCAACTCGCAAAGAGGCTTTCAATCCCCTCAAGCAGGGCACTGCTGGCAACAAGCGGCGGCGGCGCAATATCGATGGCAAGCTCGTCGAAGTAGAGGTCGAAGACAACGACGATGAAGATGACTATGGCCTGGACGATGTCACAAAGCCGTCTGTCAAGTTTGCGGATCGCAGCGTCAGCGCCAACATCAAGCGCAAAGACGAGGAGGACGCCTTGAATGAGATCCTCTCTGGATCTGCAGCGCTGGCAAAGTCGGGCGACAAGTCAGCAGAAGCAGACGATGGTCTGTATAAAGGACAAGCGGGCTACTCGTCCCAATTGCCCACCGGCTCCTCGAAATACGCACCCATCAAAGGACCCTCTGCAAATGTTCGGACAATCACGCTCATGGACTATCAAGCTGACCGCTGTAAAGACTACGCCGAGTAAGTGCATGACCACATAGCCTAGTTTTTCTGGAGACAGAAGCTAACGGGTTACCCGCGCAGAACCGGCTGGTGTGGCTTTGGGGACTCTTGCAAGTTCTTGCACGATCGCTCAGATTACAAGCACGGCTGGGAGATGGACAATGCATACCTGTCAAATCAAGCTGCGAAACAAGTCGAAGACGTCGTCGAGGAGGAAGAGCTGCCTTTTGCATGCCTGATCTGCAGAGAGCCATTCGGAGACGCCAAGTCGCCGCATGGAGCAGTCGTCACACGTTGTGGTCACTATTTCGGCGGGAGCTGCGCTATCAAGCGGTACTCTAAGAATTCAAAGTGCTTTGCGTGCGGTGCAGGCACGCAGGGCATCTTCAACAAAGCCGACAAGATCCTCGAACGCATGGAGAAGCTGCAGCAAGCGAGGCTCGCAAAGGCAAAGGAGGACGAAGGGGCAGATTATACAGCCGATGGAGAAGGAGGAGTAGAGATCGAGGGACTGGCTGAGGAGTGATCATGGTTTTGGTATTCGTGACATTGCAGACCTTTCGTGTGGAAACGCTGGCTCGTCTTACAATATTGCTACATTTCGCTTTATGCCTGCAAAATCCACCCAAACTTCAATTTCATGTCCAGTAAATATACTCGCGACATGTGCTGCTTGTCCTTGTCCCACCTCTAGCACGACGCGTGGGAGTTTTGCGACATGTGGATCTGTTGTGTCCTGCTTGAGGTAGCGTTGCGAGAGTGTACTGATGCGATGATAGAAGTCCAGGCCGTCCCTGACATTGCCTGTATTCACTTGATGTCCAGGCAGCGGATATCTGCCAATGAGCGCAGCAGAGTCTTCATGATCTTTGACAGATCTGTCGAGTACATGATACTGGTCTTCCGGAATGTAAGGAGGATTCGAGACTATGTAATCGAATTTGCCGAGATCCAAATTATCCAGAGCTCCTCCATCAAAGAGGTCTACCTTGCGAAATTCGACATTTCGAATTGAGTGCCGGGCAGCATTGCTCCGAGCAAGCTCAACAGCTATCGGAGAGACGTCCAGTCCAACAACCTCGAAGGAGGGCGCCTGTTGAGCGATGGCTAGACTGATGCAGCCGCTTCCAGAGCAGAGGTCGAGAACACGAGCTGGCTTCTCAAGCAGCTGTGCTGCACGAAGGCGATCCAAGAAGCGCAAAGTCCACTCTTCCGTCTCTGGGCGTGGAATAAGCACAGGTGCTTTGATCAGAAGCTCCAAATTCGCAAATGGTTGAGTGCCTGTTAGACAACAGCGTCTGCATCAGTTCCAGCGAGAAGCACGTGTCCATCCTGGGCCTTTTTGGTGTCTCGGCATCAGGCATACCGAGGATATATGCCAAAGGTTTGTGTTTCTCAGTATAGTCCGTGATCATCTGGTTCAATGCTGCCTCGTCCTGGCTCGCTGCCGCTTCTCTCAGCCATCCTAGCACAGCTCGAGCCTGCTGTCTGGCTGCAGGTTGCGAGCTCTTGACGTTTTGCGCGAGATGATAGTCCCTCAGACGGCGCAAGTGAGCGCGCAGTGAGCGTGCCTGCTGACTTGCGCGAGACCATGACGGTCGCATATGGCAAGAAAAGATGCGCTGAAGCCACAATGCTTTTGCAAGCACACGGACTTCCGATCACCGAGCCGGGCAGACATCCCTGATTCCCTATACGCTGGCTAAGAGCAAGGCATTCAGACAAGCACGTACGCTGACGTGCGTACTGACATCTGAGACGAGGGTTTGCATTGCTAGCTTTTTGCTCATATCTGCGCCTCATTTCCTGCTAAACAGCATTTGCTACACGCAAGAGTCCTTAGCCTACTTCTTGTTCTTGTTCCTCTCACCGTAAGCCTGAAATGCAACGATGTCAGTGCTAGGCTTTTGCACACCGCCAACCCCGCTTTCGCTTCGTTGCTCACCTTGGTAGCGTAGTCGCCGTTGATGACGATAACGTTGGCGGGCTCCTGGTCCTTGCCGCTGAAGAAGCGGCTGAGGATGTCCTTGACACCGTCGGCGTATCGCTTTTGTGCGTCGAGCGTGGTTCCAGAGTAGTGAGCAACCATGGCGTTACCGCCGCTGGTGTCCTTGCCCTGGTATCGCATCGTGCGCCAGGGGTGCTCCTTGGGTGCTGTGACACGATAAAAGGTGAGTCTGCGCCTTTGCTGTGCTACTGTATATTGGGCAGACTTACCCGGCTGCTGGGGCCAGACATCACCACCGTAAGCACGGATGTGACCAGAGTTGACGGCTTCTGCGACATCCTCGGCAACGCAGATGGCGCCTCTGCATGGCGAAACATAGGCATAAGCATCGTGTACTGTCGTTGTCTGTCAATGACACATACCGGGCAGTGTTGACGATCCAGGCGCCCTTCTTCATCCACGAGAGCTTCTCCTTGTTAATGAGGCCCTTCGTGCCCTCGTGCAGGGGAGCGTTGATGGTGAGGACATCTGCATGACAAGACACCAATCTTTAGCCGGTATTCTTCTTAGAGGCAAACTGTAGAAAAGCTATACGCACCAACTTCGCTCAAGAATTGTTTGAGGTCATCGACCTTGACGGCGCCGACTTCCTCCTCAGCGTGCTTGGGCAGAGGAGTGTAGTCGTAGTAGGTGAGCTTGGCGCAGTCGAAAGGCTTCAGGCGCTGGAGGACACGGAAGCCAATTCGGCCGGCACCGAGGGTTCCGACAACCTTGCCTTCGAGGTCAAAGGCGTTTTTAGCAACGGCTGCAACGTCCCATCCACCTGCCATGATCTGCTCGTGGGCGGGAACAAAGTTGCGGACGACGTTGAGGATCTGTGGAGAGCAATGCGCTGCTCAGATGATGTACGTGATACGGACGAAGAGAGGATATTACTTACGGTCATAACGACATGCTCAGCAACGGAGACGACATTGGAGCCAGTGACTTCTGCGACCAGAAGCTTGCGCTCGTTGGCAGCGTTGAGGTCTGGAGCATAGCGTTCAACAGATGTACCTTGTCTCATCGCTAGAATTGAAGCTCACCAATGTGGTCAGAGCCGACACCGGCAGTAATGCAGGCCTTAAGATTTTTGGCCTTCTCAATTACTTCGCGGGTGGCATATCCGGGCTGTAAGAGAGTATTAAAAAGGGACTAGAAAGTCCGGAACTAATGTCGGACTGCAGAAGCCAACATACGTGGAATGGCGTGGTGCTGCAAGGACATGTCAGCTTGCTGTTACAAGGCGTGCTAGACTGGTTCCTTGCTCACATGAGGATGTCGGCATCAACGATCTCCTTCTGGAAAGCGCTGCTGGGTCCCTCCTAGAATAGTTTTAGCTGCGTAAGTATTCTGGACGATCCTTGCGAGGGCGGCTCGGTCCGGCTTACCTTGTCGTGAACCACGACGTACTCGTCTGCCGGGTGAAGGGGGCATCAGCCCATGGCTGATGCAGTCAGAACATGTAAGCACCACTCACGACCCTGCTCCTTGAGCCATGGCTGTCATTAGGGAGGAAGAAGGAAGCGCGGACGATCCGATCACGTGTTAGCGAGTGTGTGCGGGGCAGCGTCAGAGGGAGGCGGCGAGAAAGGACGCACTCCGAGTCCGAGGGCGTTTTCTACGGTGCCCAGCAGGCGAGGCTCCTCCTGAGCGTGCTCATGGCCTTGGTAGAGAACTGTGGTGTGTGCAGAATGTGTATGCGAGTGGTCAGCGACGAAGCTTCTAGACGGATTCCCAAGCCCGACGAGGGAGATGGACATATGAAAGTGCTACGCAGCAGCCCGCTGATCGTCGTTGGTGAAACTCACCTGCGAGAACCTTCATATCGTTTGGGCGCGAGGTTGTGAATGTGCGTGCGAGGTGGGTGGGAGCAGAGCCAGGCCTGTTCAAGTTGCGAGAAGCAGCAAAAGTAGCAGCGCGGAACATGGATTGGGCGGGCGGGCGGACGCGGAGCTGGGCGTAGGCGTGGGGGTCACACTGCGACGCTTGGTCAGAGGCAGACGAGCCGGGCAGTATTTAGCGCGCGAAGGTTTCTGCCAGCTTGAATGGTATTAGCACGCTGGTGGCGGCTCTACCGCTTAGCCGGGTACCTCCCCAGTACGCAACGCCGAGAGGCAAGAACGACCGCAGGCTGCTGGCTGCACACGGCCATCTCTGTGTTGGCTCTGCAGGCCTTGCATCGCCAACGCATACTGCTGGTTCTCTCCCTGATGCCTGCCACAACTCGGACAACAATCTGCCCTTGCTTTTCTCACATCCGACGCGCTTGTACGGCCGCGGAGTGGAGAAAGAGGCCGTGTCCTCCGCCCCTGCTCGCTGACCAGGACTGCGCTTCACTTGTTCATTATTTCTCTCGCAGCACTTTCGAGCTTGCTTTTGTGCTTGCCCCATGCATTGTCAGTGCCTGTCCTGCAGCTCAGAAGACGCTCAGAAGCGTGAACCCCGCCGATACCACACGGAAAACCCCCATGAATAACTATTGCCACTTGCAGCCTATCGCCGTTTCCATACGCGTAGATATTATATTGCAGTTCATTTGACGACAACTGAAGCAGGCAGACCTCGTCGCATAAGCCGAACTCGCTTCGAATCTGAAGCGAGCGACCAGAGCTTATAACTCGCAAGCCTGCGGTATCTTATGACGCATCGGCGTCCAGAACACTCTTCAAATCAGGAATACGCGGCTCGAAGCGCGCGTCAAACGGTTTCGGATGCGAATTGGCAGTGTTCGTGAAAGCCAACGTGTCAATTTCCGCACCCTTGACTTGAGTGATGTTGAAAGCCCAAAGCAGCAGGGCGGTATTGATGTAGACGGAGTTATTGGCAACGTGCTGGCCTGGACATACGCGTCTACCGAACCCGAATCTGCAAGTTATTTGGAGTGAGCAAGGCAAAATACCCTTTGCTTTGAGTGTGCACTTACTGGCAGTGCTTCATGTCCGCCTTGAGTTTCTTGCCGCCGGCCTCAAGCCATCGATCAGGCTTGAAATCCTCAACATCCGGTCCATAGTAGCTTTCATCACGGTGAATGCCCCAGTGATTGCCGACGATGTTTGTACCAGCTGGAATGACATATTCCCGCTGGACAGACAGGTCAGCTCGAATTGCACACCGAGCATCGGCTGTTGAGCTAGGGCTCACATAAGCAATGTCCTCGTCTGTTCGATGGATGAAGCCACCACTGCTGACCGGTCGCCAACGATAGCTTTCGTGTACAAAGGCTTTCAAAGCTCTGAGCCAAATTACCGCAAGCCCTTTCAATAGAGCGTCCAAGACTCAAAACATGGGAATGTTAAAAACTCACAGCAGGTCCTCCAGATCATCATAATTCGGTGGACGGTCCTGGCCAACTATGCGGTCGAGCTCAGCCTGAACTTTCTTCTGTTCCTCCAGATGAGTTGCGGCAGCCATGATGACGATAGTAATGGCGCTGCTGCTGGTGTCGCTACCAGCGCCAAAGATCGATCCACATAAATACGCAACCTCATCGTCTGACAAACCATACTTTGCTTGGTTTTGAGTCATGTATGAAGCGAAGCATGCTGTCGCCTTTCCTTCAGTCGCCTGCTTCCGAGCTGTTGCCAGAGCATCGCGAAAGAGCTCGAGCTCTTCTGCTCCCCACTGTTTTGGGATGTTCAGATAGCCAGGAACATCTGGGAGGTGCCATCGTTAATTAGAATAAATATAAGAATGTCATGTCTGACAGCGCAAAGCGACAGACTTACATCTCAGCCATGGAAATGCATCGATGCGCCAAGCTCCTGGTCGAAGTAATTGGCCCAAGCGAGAACCGCCAAGTATGACTCGCTGAATGTCAGCGTCCGAATACTTTGCCTTCTCTTGTCTGCCATAGCCTAGATTTACAACGATCTGTCCAACACAAAGATGACATGTTCAATGTTCAGCGTTGTTGTACGCTTCACTTGTGTCCTGGCCGACACTGGGCCGAGGACGTCAGGTAAGACCAAAACTCACGGTGGCGGCGTAACTCTGGATGTGCTCTTGGAATTTCGTGGGCTCATCCAAAATATCGGTCACGACCGTACGTGCTGCCTTTTCCTGTATAGGACGCAAATTTCTGGCCGCTTCTGGCTGTAGAGTAGAATGTAGAGCTTTGCGCAAGCGGCCTTTGATCCCGAAAGCGGAAGGTATGGACAATGATATCAAGGAGTTAGCCGTGTGCCGAGTGATTGCAACCGATGAGCTGCAGCTGCACGTACGCCATCTCTCGTTATAACCGACCAGTAGGATTCGCTTGCCGTTCGAGAAGACTTCATCTGACATTGACAGGTCCAGAGTCAATGACGCCCGACTCTTACAGTGAGCTCATCGTACGAAAGCGTTGACTGACCTGCAGCGATGGTTCGTGGCCGATCTGCAGTGGATCTTGCATTCTTCTCGAGCAGGTCATTGGCGCTGAAGATGATACGAACAAGGCAGTGATTTCAATGCAAAACGTTAGATGTGCCTTCATCGTCGCCACTCGGGCGGGGTAGGTGGTTGCCCATGACCTACGTCTCAACGCTCGAGCAGATCACCAGTGGAGTGTTGCCATTCCAGACGGTGACGAGTGGTCCATACTGCCTTGCAATGTCGTGAAATTGTCGCCAGGGATAGAGAGCTGCGATCTCGTTACCCCACAAGAGCGAAGGCTTGGGGCCAGGAGGTAGGCGTGCATAGCGTCTCTGCCGGCTCTGAAGCTGCTGCAAGAGCCAAGCGGCTGCCAGTGCAGCTGCACAGACTGCGAAGGCTGCGATGTTGGCCATATCCTCAACAGCGTTGGCAGGTGGGAAAGCGTGTGCAGACAGACAGGCGCCTTATGGAAGACTGGCACCACCAAATTGCCGGTGCTGCTGTCGAATGTGGCTGATCTGCAAGTCAGCGGAATTCGCTTCCTTCGATCCTGTGGTAGCTGCACTGATGATGTCCAGACCGGCTCAGAAGACCTCTCGAACAGGCTCTGCTCGCATAGGTCCCGTCGAGGAGAAGTGACCGCACAGTTGACGTGACGTTCGACCAGCTTGCAAAATCACTGCATTGCCTATGCCGAGGCGAAGCATCGTCTGAAAAGGCTATCGTAACTGTCGAGATAGATGCCATATGTTGATGTACACGAGCATCTTGCTTCTCCAAGCCTGCTGTTCAGTAGTTGCAGAATGGTAGTCAGCGCTACAGCCAGTTTTCGTAACTTCGGACTCTTCATTAGAGGAGGGGCGACGCGACCTGCTCAGAGATAGAGCTCGTCATAGTATGCACGTATGAAGCTGCTGTGCTTTCAATACTGGTTTTGCTCCATTGTCGAGGCTATTGCACACAGTAGTGGTCTCGCCGCCAAGACGCGTTGATTGTCGCGAGGATGATCTACTTCAGGCTCTCGTCTCTTTCAACACGCAGAGCCGGTCCGCATCCAGCGGGGGACAGCACCGCGACGCAGGACTACAATGCCACCGAGGTAGGAGGACTCGCAGGATGGCGCCGTCCAAGGCCCCGCGAGGTGGAGCTTCCTCCCACCTGGGCCGTCCTGCGCAGGCTGGCGCAGACATGCAGCGCTCGAGCAGCGCTACGAGTGCAGCGAGCACCTGCAACCACGCTCACAAGGGCGGTCACACGCACAGTCACGGCCACACCCACGACCACACGCACACGCACGGCCATGGACCAGGTCAGCACGGCCTCACATGCAGCTGTGGCAACCCCATCCATCCGCCTTCAAAGTCGTCGTCGAGCACGAGTGCCTTCACAGACCTAGGCCTCTCCCCGCCGAGCAAGCCTCTCAGCACAACTGCCTCGCTCAAGAGACAGCGTGAGCTTCGTGACTTTGCTCTGGTACGTGCTTTTAGCCTTTGAGCCCCGCTGGTCTGCTGGACAGCAGTGATTTTGTGCGTGGCCACCGCTGAACTGAACTGTGGTACTTCACAACTGTGCGGATTTGTAAACAGATTGACAAGCTCCTTTCACGCATATTCTGGTTACGTTTCTACGAAGATGCGGCTAGACTCTACTCCACACGCCTCACACTGGTTGCCAAAGAGCGCTTGCCCTATCTCGTCCAGAACATCATCGGTGGGTCCCTTTGCGGCCTTGTACGAGGCGTTCAGCAGCATACAATCTGCGCTCTATCCAAAGCCCTGCTGATTTCCTTCGTCAAAACCCTGTTCTGTTGTGTCCTGCTCTAGCTGCCGGAGGTGGTCCAGGCTGGGCAGCTGCCAACGCGAGGTCAGAGGAACTGCGAGAGCTGTTCAGACTGCAGATCCAGTCCGACCTGCGCGAGCTCGAAGATCGTGTCTGGCACATCTCTTCAGAATGGACATACACCGCTATCCGCCGAATGGCCATCATCAACGGAATCGACGTTTCCCATGCTGGCCTTCGAGCTACCGATCTCCTCACTCTAATACCCCTCCTCGAAGCCATGTGCGAGAACTTGGAACATGCCCCGCGTTCAAACTACGAAATCCATCCCGTCAGAAGCATAGCAGGCACTTTTGTCAGCTTGTATCCCGACTTTCGCATACCTGCGCCACTTCTTTCCAAGGCTGCAGCCGCAAAGGGTGCACCTGCATCCAAGACTCCAACACCAACCTCTTCTCCAACCACACCAATTTCCAAAAGCAGCACTCATGGTTCACCGCTTGCTGACACAAAATACGCTAGCTTCCTAAAATATGCTCCCGACATCTTGCTTGCATGCTCCCACCACCCTTCGGGCAAATGCTCGCTCGACCTTTCCAGCAGCACACCTTGGGGCGCTTCGCTCTACAAGATTACGACCGCAGCATCAACAAACCCGTCTGGCACGTCTTCACCGACAGGCAAGACCAGCAAGTCTCCTGCCCCTGCTTCTCCCTTGTCACCCGCCAGCATGCTGTTCGATGCACTTTTTCCGTCTCTCCCACGGAATGCCGTACCTTCTTCAGGAATACCAAAGGCGCCCGGTAATGTCTTTTCCTCCTCGACGACGAAAGACGCCAAGGGCATTCTCAAGTCCGATCTGGCTCACGCACAAATCGAATTGCGATCAATTCTCGCACTTGGCTTGTCCCGACTCTTCATCGTCCTCTTCCAGACTGCGCACGAGTTCGACCTGCGCTCTTTCGGAGAGAATGTAAATCTTGCTTTTGGGTCGGGCTATGTCGATTCCGAGGATATCGACGATCTCGATGCAGAATACTACGGCGGCTGCGAGTGCTGCCTCGATGACACATTTGATGACACTGGCGCAGGTCCTACCGGGCCTGACGCTGGGAGGCCAGAAAACCCTCTGCATGAGCTGTGGAGTTCAATCACAAAGTTTGACACGCCCCCTTCACCGCCATCGACGCCTGCCAAAAGAAAATCAGCGAAAAGAGCACGCATCCGCTCACAGGCGTCTGATCATCTTAAGCAGACGAGCTACTGGAGACGCAAGTACATGAGTCGATATCGCTCTATTTTCGCCCCAAGACCCGGCGCTGGCTTGAAAGCCTGGGACGCGGTCTTGCATTACGAGGCCATCATTAGAGAAGAGGAGGAAGAAAAGGAAAAGAAGGAAGAAGAAAAGCGGCTGGAACGGGAAAAGTACGGACTCAAAGGTACTGGAGGACCAACTCAAGGCACCCCTTCCCCGGCAGCTTCACTATCACAGCAGGCTGCGTCCCCGAAAGGCCGGCCTCCCAGTGGCAGCGGGTCTCTTGATATCGACAAACTAGCTCTTGGCATCTACACTAGCAATTTTCCTCCGAAAAGAAGAGCAGGCAAGGCCAAAGAAAGCTCAGAATGTGACGGCCGCGGCGGAGGCGTAGTCGGCTGGAATAGCTGTCGTGAGTGTTTGCTGGCAAAGTGCAAAGGTGTACTGTTGCTAAGCAAATTTTTTGGGCTCACAGACGAAGAAGACGTTTGGGAGCGCGACCTTGATTCCACAGATGATTTCGGTATTGAGGATTACTTCAATTTTAACAAAACCACCGAGTACGACGAGTGAGTCGCCTTTTGCAGACCAATAAATCAATCTCGCTGACTGTCAAACACAGCTATGACAACTCGTGCAGGTGCAAACGTGTCGCACTTCGCTATCTCGTAGCCGAAGAGCACAAGGAAGATGGAAATGCCGCTTTTAGACGGGGCGAATATCAAGAAGCAATCGACTGCTACAGCGCAGCGCACAAATCTGAGCCGCGTCTGCCCATCTATCTCCTGAATCGGGCCATGGCGGAGCTCAAAGTAAATCGTTGGGCCGAGGCCGAGCTGGATTGCACTTTGGTACTGCGCAAACATCGAGCAAATCCGAAAGCTCTCTGGCGCCGCGCAAAAGCCAGAAGAGCCATCGCTGCATCTTCTGGCAATGTTGAGAAGCTGATTGGAGCTGAAAGAGGTGAGTCTTCCTATTTAACGGGCAACCTGTCGGGCAGAAGAGAAGAACCATACTGACGGTAGACACGATCCAGATCTTTTGGACTTTCTTGCGATCTTGCCGGAGTCCTCCGAAGGCTACTGCGAGCTGGCTTCGATTCGAGCGGACCTCTGCCCCTGCTTTGAATGCCAAGACACGTCGCAGCTCTTCTCAGCGAATGGCGTCCGCTCTCCTCGAGATGCACTCCAATACCTGCCTTCGAGTTCCTCGCACATGCTGCCGAGGTCCTGCTTCAATAAGACGTATAAATCTTCGCCTTACCTGCTCTCTTCATCGGCCATGGAGCGATCACTCATGGACACGCCGCTAGCCAAGAGCAGAGACATACTAGCTTCGACCCCCAAAGGCTGGTTTCCTCCCCTCAGCAACTCAGATGCGAAGGCAAAGACAGCCACCAACAAATGGGGCAAGGACAAGGTTCAGACCGAGCCTCGCTTTTCTTTGGTCCCACAGGCACAAAAGGCACAGTCCAAGAAAGTGGCTGAAAGTGACTCTACGCACTTTGACAAGGACTTTTGGGCTCGAGTCGTTCAAGACTTTGCCTTTGTGCCGGATACAGTCTGCCTGCCAGAAGATCGAATGGGCCTGCATTTTGCAAGCGACCACGACCTTGCGACCTCCTCGTTGCCTTGTTGGGATCTCTACAAGGTTATACCTATGTGAATGGCCCAATACCATGAGCCACGAGCGGCAATTGATGAGCCATGTCCGGCTGCCAGCGAATCATGCTCAAACAGTTGATGTTCGCCCTCTTCCGCATCACGTGTAAATGCGACTTTCACGACCCTTCTACCACAACAGTCATTTCGCGGTTGTAGTCTCGTGTTGTAGCTATCTTTGAATTGAACGTACTGAGAGTGAAATGCGAGAAAGCTTCGAGTTCGTCTTCGCATCACTTGAAGCACAATCCTGCTTTGCCGCCACTATCTACGGGTGCCCTTGCCGAGCAGGTTCCATTCGGCCGTAGTTCTACTTCTTCAAATTGCAACGCTAGTTGCATCGACTGAAGCAAAAGAAGTAACAAGATGGCAGGCAAAGCGGTGGAAGTGCAGCAGAAGAGTGTCTCCAAGGTGTGTCGCTGTACGTGAGCATTGAGTGTCAGCACCCATTGACGAGACTTTTATCAGGACCTAGTGGCAGGAACGAGTGGGTTGCTGTGTTACAGCAGCGGCGCGGGAAGTGTATAACTGACTGAACCATACTGCCATTGGAACTTCTGAAAACTAGTGGGAGGCATCGCACAGGTGCGTACCTATCGTGCAATGCTTGCCGAGCTTTGGGAAGATTTTCGATTGACTCGCCTGCTACATTGAATGTGGCACTCGTACAGGTCCTCGTCGGACAGCCCGTGAGTCCAGCTGCTGAGACCTTATGAGGGGATTCACATTGATCAATTGGCCATCATCCATAGTTTGATATCGTCAAGGTTCGATTGCAAAGTAGCGATGTCTACAAAGGCGGCCTCGACTGCGCGAAGCGGATAGCCAGCGAAGAGGGCTTGAAGGCCTTCTACAAGGGTGCGTACATGCGTTGCAAACAAGTCATTCGAAGCTCTTCTGATTGTGTTGAATCAGGAACTGCAATGCCACTGGTTGGCATCGGTGCATGCGTCTCATTGCAATTCGCTGGTCTCGCGGCCTGCAAGAACTATTTCACGGCGCAGAACCTGAGAAACGGCAAAGCAAAGCCATCTGACCTTACGCCAACTCAACTCTATCTCTCTGGAGCAGGAGGAGGCTTGCTGAACTCGGTCGTTTCCGGTCCAGTAGAGCATATCCGTATCCGTAAGTTGAGGCACCTCACGCGTTCCTTGGAGTTGTTCGTTGAAGCTTATGCATTTGCTCATAGGTCTTCAAACGCAAACAAAAGCTCCTGGGACCATGTACTTTGAGGGTCCATGGGACGCGTGTCGCAAGATCTACGCAACAGATGGCCTTCGAGGCATCTTTCATGGGCAAGGTGCGACGCTGCTGCGAGAGTTCCATGGCTACGGTTGCTATTTCCTAGCCTACGAAGCATTGGTGCAACGACGAATGCACAAAGACAACATCAAGCGAAGTGCAAGTGCTCAACGCTGCACATGACTTGTGACATGAGTGGGTCTGACCATTTTCAATCATGCGCCACAGGACATCCCTGCGCTTGATGCATTGCTGTACGGCGCAACAGCCGGCTACGCGCTCTGGCTGCTGGGTGCATATCCCTTGGACGCTATCAAGTCGAAAATTCAAACGGATGCTTTTCCATCTCAACCAGAAAAGCGCAAATTCACAGGCATTCTCGACTGTGTGCGCAAAACGTATGCCGCGCAAGGTGCCGGAGGCTTCTTCAGAGGTTTCATCCCAACTATTATCCGATCTCCGTTCGCAAACGGCGCTACATTCGCGGCGTTTGAGATTACGAGCCGCATGATCTCATAGGGGGGTCCTCGCACCGCGTGAGCACTTCTCGGCACGACTGGCTTGTGTTTGCGATATCAGGCACCCCACAGACACAATTTGCGCGTAGAGATTGGTGCAGTCTTGGCTCGGAAGGTCACAAGCTTCACTCGTGATGGCTCGAGAAGAATGCCGGTCTCTTTACTGTTGTGATAGCACGAGGTCACAGCGCCAAGCTGGAAGGATCATAGTGTCGACGGCTTGGAGAGCTGGCGCATGCTTCAAGCGATAGATGCGGACAATCTCGCTTTTCTGCAACACACATCGTCCCGAATCAATAAGCCACACGAATGCGCCGGCATGCAACTGAATGAACTCACAAAAATTCGCCGCTAGTCAGCCTTGTCGAACCTGGCTGAATGCCCTTTGCGCGAAGACGCTCAGCGAACACTTCGTCGGTCATGGTGTCGCTGTATTGACTGCGTCAGTTGATGTAGTATGCTGACTTGAGATTTACGAGACCAACTTACGATCCTGATAGAACCTCTAGGGTGGTATCAAAATCGGGTTGCACAAAGTATGCAATAGAGAACCTCGGCTCTTTGGCGTGCTGTCCTGATGGCATGATCACGCGATGTTGCGTCGATTTCAAGGCTCCTCCAGTCCAGAACTGTCAAAGGAAGGAGGTTGGTCGAATGGTGTGCCCTCGTAGAATGGCCACTCACCTCCAGTGCGTCTGCGATATTGACAATGAGAGATCCTGGACGATGCTCTACGTCTTTCCAGCCGCCATCGGCTGTTCTGACCTGCAAACCAGGCTGTCCTTCGCAGACGAGCAGAGTGATAGACCCGTAGTCGCTATGCGCCGATGCTCGAATGTCCAGTCTGCAGCATGTACGATGTCAGCCAAGTGCATGCACGACAGGCGCAGTTTCAGATGATTTCGAATACTCACTCTTCAGCTTCGCCCTCGACAGGTGGATAGTGAATGAGCCGCATTCGATTCTCGTGCGCTGTGTGACATGTTTGAAAGACTTCGGGCTTCATGCCTAGCGCCATAGCCAGTCCTCCCAGCACTTTGAGCGATGCTGCATGAAGCTTTTCTTGCAGACCAGCATAGAAATCACGATTCTCTGGAGTGTCAAAGGGCTGCGGCAGATCCTGGGGCATCTGTTTCAAAGGGCCAAGGTAGAATGACTCTTTGAGATCGCCGCGCGAGAGCGTTGTGTCTAGTGTTTCTTGTCGAATACCGGTGTAGCCCTGTGGCAAGATAAGCAAAAAGATAAGAAACAGGGAAAGACACTGCAGGCATGTGATTTGAGTTGTCAGGAGCGGCTTACTCTTCCGCTGGCTGTATCAAATGGGTACCGCCTGCGCTCAGCGTCGGACGTGGTCTGGAAAAACTGCCTGGACACCTGAAAAGCGCGTCCAACGTCCTGGACTGGAATGCCGTGGTCCTCGAGATAAAAGAAGCCTGGCCCAGTGCAAGCGGCGTGCAGCTTGCGGACCAGCTCGTCCGAGTCCCAGGCCAGGGATATGATAGGAAGTGCTTCAGCGTCCATCTCTCTCAATGTTTGCTAGTCGGACCCGGTGAGACCGACTTGAAGCTGTTGGACAGATGGTAATGTTAAGGCGATCGTCTGCCGGCAGGCCATGAAGTCAACGAACCGTGATTCAAACTTCACAGTATTTCTCCACCACCCAAGACTCGTAGAATAGCAATATCGGACACTGTGCATGCAGCAGCCTCACCCCCATCTCTGCCGGCATTACGCTGTCCACGCACACGTCCAACGTTGGCCGCCACCACCCAGTTCTTTGAACTGTCGGTGTTAGGCGCGCGTATGAAGCTCGCTGCGAAGTGTCCAAGGGCACCTCTACCTCCCGACGACCCATGCAGCGCTTGTCAGCCCCAGCTTCACTGAGACAAGTATTCCGGCTCGCGCGTCATAGACCTTTCTCCGCCTCTGCTCTGTGCGTCCTCCTGCTTGCTACCTGCATCAGCTACATCCGTGGAAGCACACCAACTCAGACCAACGCGCCGTCTCACCACGTCCACAGCGCCAGCATGAGAGTCGTTCCTGTCCCTGTCCGAAGTGACAACTATGCTTGTACGTAGGACACCGCTTTTCATGCGCGCTTGCTCTTGCGACCTTGCAGCTAACCCCGCTTTCCTGCAGATCTCCTCATCGACGAGGCCACCAAAACTGCAGCAGCTGTGGACCCGTACGACGTCAAGAAGGGTGGGCCCAGTCAATCATTCCTTGGACTTCCCTCGTTTGACATGTGTGCCCGCAGTCGTCGCAGCAGCTGAGAGTGAAGGTGTCAAGCTTGGTGCGTCATCAGCTGTATAATCGCCGTCTGTATGCGACGCTAATCTTATGGCACAGGCGAGCATCTCATCACCACTCATCACCATCAGTGAGCAACATAATTTCCATCAATGCGCGCTATCGCTGTCACTGACGGCTCTGCCGTGCTTCCTTCCAGTGATCATGCCGGTGGCAACGAGGAGTTCAAGAAAGCTTTCCCAGGTGTGACGGTCTATGGAGGCTCCTCGCAAGTAGCTGGTCTGACCAAGAAGGTGCTTCGAGAGTTGCTACGATGGTCTGTTAAGAATCCTCGATTTAAACATCTTTTTGTCAATCTTCAGGTCAACGACAGAGACAGCTTCAAAATAGGCGAAAATATCGTGGTCACGGGCTATCACACTCCTTGCCATACGCAGGACTCGACCTGCTTCTTTGTGGAAGATAAGAGCAAAGATCAGAGAGGGGTGTTCACCGGGTGAGCCACCCTTGAGCTTGTCGAGGGGATATATCACTAAAACCAGCTTGCAATTCTCTGTAGAGATACATTGTATGTTCTTGACACTTCCTTTTTTCCTTCTGTTCTCCAAGTCCACCGTGCTGACTGCAAGCGTCTAGGTTCGTTGGGGGTTGTGGCCGCTTTTTCGAAGGAACGCCAGAAGAGATGGACAAGGCTCTTAATGGAGTGTTGGGTTCTTTGCCCCAAGACACAGTCGTCTACGACGGTCACAACTATAGCCAAGGCAATGTGAAATTCGCTGTGCACGTCGGTGAGTGTGGCCAATTCCAATCCGTACAATATGGCAAGCACTCATTGCCTTGTAGACCCGAACAATGAAGCAATTCAAGCTCTCAAAGCCGATATCGACAAGACAGGCGAGACTACGGGCAAATATACCATTGCGGATGAAAGGAAGCACAATGTCTTTATGCGTCTCACGAGCGAGGCGGTAGTCGCCAAGACTGGAACCAAAGACGCGGTACAGGCAATGGGCCAACTTCGTGAGATGAAGAACAATTTCAAAGGCTAGGGTCTACGACCTACACAGCCTGAAAAGCAAGGTTTCTACAGATAGCATACAAAGCTTGTAGCCTGCATGAAAAGAGAAATCTGTAGCTAGCGCATGGGCCTTGATTGATGGCGAGTAATGCAATGTTCATGCTGCATAGATGCATGCCTTCGAAAAGATCTCCCCATTCCTCAAAAGATGCCTCAAAAGATGCCTATATAGAGATGCTTCCATCTGTCATCGCTCACCACCTTCCTGGAGGTGGGGCTTGCCCTGACCATTGGTTACCTCCATAACCGCCATGGTTTGGTCCACCTTGGTATTGTCCTTGATCATACTGACCGTAAGGGGGCTGATGATGCGGTTGATGATGTTGTTGATACTGAGCGCCAGGATATCCAGATCCGGAATTGTTGCCTCCCCAGCTCTGGCCTTGGCCAGGGCCGCCAAACTGGTTTTGCTGATCTGCAGGCGCGCCGTAGTACCCTGGTCCAGGCGGTGGAGCACCACCTCCCCCAAAGCCTTGCTGACCCGGCCAGGGTGCCTGAGGCGGTGGGGCGTTGCCATGATGCTGATCGTAGCCGCCGCTGAAAGGCGGCTGCTGCTGCTGCTGGTAGTTGTCTTCGATTGGATAACCACGCTCATCATAGCCACGCTGGCCAGGGAAGACCGACTGGAACTGCGAATAGCCCGGAATGTGCTGAGCTTGTTGTTGGATATAATTCGAGGCTTGATGCTGTAGGTGCTGCGGCGTTGGCAAGAAGCTCGTGTAGCCGCCAGGTCCTTGTGTGGGTTGATCGCTGGCATGGCCTTTGCGGTGATTCTTGTTGTTGCGGACGGAGTCTTTAGTAAGGGCATTTAGGACGTAGCCCTTGTCTTCACTGTCGATCCATTGACGCATGTGATCCATCATCTCGCGCTGGATTGGGTTGCCATTCGGGAAGAACGGGTGATGCAGGACATCCAAAATTTGCTCGACGACTTGTTGAGCGTTGATGCTACGAGTAGTCCTCGTCAGTCCAACGTCGAGCGGAATGGTAAAAGCGCCTGCCTTACCTGCTGTCGTCCCAGGCCTTGACGACATCATTGACAACATGTCGTACAATGATCTTGGCAATGTTGCCAGCTGGCTCATTCAGGATCATGCTAAAGTGATCTTTCGCCAGAACTTCAAAAGATAGACGGCGATTTGTCAGTGCACAGATTTGAGCGGTAAAGGAATTAATAAGACGCACTGGAATGGGTAGGATGGTGAAAAGCGGGGTCATTGAAGACGCGGTATTGATCTTGCGAATCTACTACCGCAGACGAGCCTTGCTGCAGGGCACCAGTCGCTTGCTGCATAATAGGCTTGACATATGGCTCGATGGTCACAAAGACAAACGTGCTGACGGAATTACCAATCTTTTCGATAAGCGAGCCCAGGCCGGGTATCTACAGGGTCGAAGGCATCGTGTGAACAATCGCTTGGACGGGCACTCCTTGCATTAAGCCGCTCACCCGCTCAATCGTGTTCGCGATGACCTTGGCAACATCGTCTCTGAACTTCAAAACTTTCCACAGTACCGCGTGCTAGGTGAAAGCCGTGAGCCATAGTCTGAGCACGCTTGAGAACTGAGAAACTCACGAGCTCCTGTGGGCTCATGTCCATGGGGTTACCGGCAGTCTGCGCACGCATGTTGTTGATGTCGTCCATGTCTCGCGACAAATTGTTGCACTCTCCACCAGGGAGCTGGAAGAGGAGGTCTCGAATGCCATCAATACCACGGTCCTGTGGCTGATTCTTTGCCTTTTCAATCTCCTTGTTCAAGTCAGAGACAGAAGCGGATGAAATGTGATCGGTTGCTTCTCCGAGAAGGGAATGGATAAAGTCGGAACCTCCGAATGTGCCAGTGACGAGGGGCGGGACCATATGACCGTCCGGTGAACGTACATGTACGTTTGAGCCGACGTGGCAGAAGACTTGGTTGTGCCCTAGTCGAAGTAGGGCCAGCTCGCAATAGTTCGAGTGCGCTGTGAAATCCTCCAAGGTATGCAGTGCGCTACCCAACAGCCGGAGAGCTTCGTACTGTGCATCTGTACTGCCCGTAGAGCGAGCGCGTCGACCCATATCGATACACTGCATGAGAACTCGGCGCACGAGCGCTTTGGAGGTGTCCCAGTGTCCATTCTCGTTGGCGATATAGTTCTATCGAGAACTAGTCAGCTTGGTGAGGCATAAGAAGCCTACATTCGGAAATGATAGACACACCAGCATGCCTGTCCGAGGATCGATCTCTAATTCTGCAGGGTCAACTGACGGTCTTAGTGCCGGATGCACTTGGCGGGCATCCTTGTCGGAATTGTAGAATCTGGGGTTGTCGATGTGTTCGGTTGGCAGATAAACACCCAGACGTTCTTCTGTGACCTCGAATTCGCCAGTAGCGTATCTGAGAGGGTACGAGGGGTGGATCAGATTTCCGGCATCAAGATTCCGAGGTTACAGTGCTGTACCCACCCGTGTGCCAAAAATCCGAGGACTATGACGAGGTTGATGATTGCTTGTCGCGAAAGCTTCTCTAGCCCTGCGACGTCCATAGCCTACGTAGGGCAAATGCGAGGACAGTGTAAGTCAACAAACAACACAACACAGTGGTGACTGTTCAGCAGATGATTCACCTGAGAATAGTCTCGGAGCCTGTTATTAAGGAGAGTACGTGTAGTGGCCAGGCCCGAAGAGATCAACCGTCAAAGTACCAGAGTGTCAGCACACCAGAGTGTTAGCAATGACAGCCGAGCAGAGCTTTGGCAATAATAGGGTGGCGCACCAATTGCCAAAGTAGACGCGCTTGATGTCCAGACCTTTGAACTTCTTCGCGAGCAATCCACCGGTGAGAGCTCCGAGTACGCCTGCAGCTGCACCGCCGCCAGACCTTAGCTCTTCCAGGACGTCTTCAATGTCGCCATGTCGGAATGCTTTGCCTTCGAGATATGCGTAGCTTGCTAGAGATGCATAATGGGACTTGTCAGCCAGGCACCGCCGATGGAAAAGGGCAGGAAGGCAAGGAGACTCACGAATGTTGCCTGCGCCGAACGCTGCAGCTGGAGTCGCTGACAGGACCATGAAGAGTGCCAGAGTTGGCACTAGCCACGTCCACATGCTCGAAGTTGCCATGGTAGCAAGTGTTTGATGCTTTGTTCGTCTCGCTGAAACTGTGTCACTCTCGTCGACGATGACGCGCACGGGGCAAGCGTGCTTGCTGGCTGTCTGCGACGACTAGATGGAGGAGAGAGAGGAGAGGAGTACTTCGAGCACGTATGGAGCGAACGCAAAGAAGGTCGCTCTCTGACTGTCTGGCAGTGAAGCGACAGAGGCTGTCCGCACACCGCCCACGCGAGGATGCCCCCGATCACGTCCTTTGATGCGGCACTGCCTGTGTTGGATGAGGTGGAGCAGCGGTGCCTATGCAAGAGGCAAAGGTAGTGACCATGCTTTTTGCTGAACTACCTCGACTGTTCAGGTCAACTCTGTGTGCCTATGCTGTGGCTACCCGTAGGCACGCCTGTCCCCAGTGGCGTCCTAATCACGCTTTTTGTCAATAGACAATGGGAGAGCTGGCGTCGAGAAAGCCGTCGACCGGCAGGCTTCTTCAACGACAACACACTGACATTCAGCCTCTTTGCGAGACACCATGGACATCGTTCTGAACACGCTCTACACTGCGGGCTACGTGGGCTCACTCTTCGTCGTCCCCTCTGCAAGGACTGGCGGCGGGCGACGCGATCCAAAAACTGGCCAGCTGCTCACTCGAGACTCGCCGAGCGTCATCCGCGCACGCATGACAGGCGTCACTGTCGCTTCTTTGACATCCATCGCTGCTCTTGCAGCACTCGCGAAACAGCGTCATCCAGGCTTGACACCAAAGCAGCTCGCGGAGGTAGTCGGCCTTTGGAAGCCAGGCATGACCCTGCGGCAAACTGCAAATCTCCTGGCTCTACCTTTAGCGAGCACGATGGGCCTCTTTGCTGGTCCGATATACGCTTCTGTCCTCGAACAGACTGCTCCTGGTGCACGGCCTTGGAGCTTCAAGCTAAATGTTCTGGAGACTCTCAAGCGCCTGACTGGGCTACGCAACTACATCATTGTGGGTTGAGCCCGTTCGAACCGTCCGAGTGGTTCTGATTTGGGGTTATTCTCAGGGCCCCATCACCGAGGAAATACTTTTTCGAGCTGCCATCGTCGGCACAGCAGCGTTATACGGGAGGAGCACGCGATACCTTGTTTTCGTCACTCCCCTATATTTCGGCATAGGTGGGTCTATTGAGTAATTTTACCTGTGCAACGCTTACCCCTGCTATCATAGCGCATGCTCATCATGCATACGAGACGTACGTCTCGGGCGGTCGGTCTCGACAAGCCTTGCAGACAGGAGTCTTTCGAGCTCGTGAGTAATGTCCCCTGTGGTCTGAAAAAAATGAAAGAAGAAGGCGCTTATAGAAATGCTCAGTCTTCCAATCGCTCTACACAACATTGTTTGGATGGCATGCATCTTTCCTCTACCTTCGGACGGGTAGCTTAATCCCGCCTATCCTCTCGCATGTATTTTGCAACGTGATGGGATTCCCAAACTTGGCAGCGCATCTGCACGAATTCCCTAGACAAAGATGGGGTGGGTGTTCAGTTTTTCATCGCACGCCGTATAGTGCGCTGAGGGTCGCGGAAATATGTAGTCATCCTGGGCATCTATGCCATCGGTATTGCGGCCTACGCCAAAAGTCTCTGGCTACTTACAGATCCGAAGCTGTTCGGCGGTAGCCGATTCTGGTAGCTGCAAATGCCTTCAACTAAGAGAGTCGAGCAGAAGTGTCGAGTGCTGCCAGCAGTATCGTAGTGACAGTGCCAAGTTGAACACGGTCAGTCCAGTCAGCTTCATGTGATAAATGAGCAGCGTGTTTGTGACACGTGCTGCTGCTGCTGCGAAAATGATCTCCGTCCGCGACCGATAGCCAACAAGCTTTTTCCGCTATCAAAAGGCACGCAGGCCCCCCTCCCTGCGATGAGATTTCAGGCAAGGGTGACAGGCTCCGACTACTTTTCCTCTCACCCACTCTTGACACGTCCACCATGCGCCAGCTCTTTCACGCGTCGCCCAGCGCATGTAGACTCGCAATGACGCCTGGGCAGATATTGGTCGATCACGGCGACGCATCCTCCTCCAGCGTCTCACAATGCCCAGCAAACACAGCAGTATCCCTTGGATTGACGACTGGTACCGTGGTGTGTGGCTCGCAATGTGGAGCAGCTTCGGGGGCATTGCCAACGTGCTCAGATCTGGTTCATTGGGCGGCTCCCTGCTGGCCTTGAACGCGGTGTGCTCTTGGGATCATTCGGCATTGTTCAAGACTCCGAGGAGGGGTAAAAAATTGTATCTTTGTCTCGCGAACACGATGGCTCATCCGCTCTGCTCACCCACCACACCATGGGCCAGGAAGAACAACGACTTGGAGCACCAATGGGATAACAACCAGCCACCTGCCCTTTCAGGCAGCAGGCTCTAAATGCAGTGTGCACAACTGTATGGCATGATACTCGGTAGATACCGATCGAGACCTCGCCGCCCTCGCATACGGTCGTCTTCCCAGCAAGTTCCCGCAATAATAGTCAACGCAAGAACTCGTATCATACCATGAGCGGTCATTCGATGGGAAGAATACGCCGAGCAACTACTGACTTCATCGAGCAAGCTAACGAGGCGCCATTGAGTGATTGGACCATGCTGCGCGAAGTGCGAAGGCAGAGCTCCCGAGCAGGCGAGCCAAGATTCACAGCAAACAGAACAAACAACGAGCCACAGGAGTCCATTCCAATATGCGGGACTCCTCGTTACGTTACACTTGGTCTACGGCTCTCCAGGACGTGCCTTTTCGCCTTGTTGTCATTCCTCGATTGGCCAAGTTATAGTGTCATTAGAACGCCACCGTCTCTGTCAACACAAGCTGGGGACCCGGGCAGAGCGCTGTGGCCAATTTAACGCGCGCTACCGCAGAAAAGTCGATCAAGCAATCTCCCAAACAAGCAAGCCAGGCCAAGGGTCAGGCGACTTTCTACGGTACGCCTGAGGTACAGTTGATCAAACACTCCCGCTGGCTGTATAAAATGGTCCCCGCTCTGCTGCTCCTCTCTTCTCTTTCCTTTCCTCATCCAGTTCTCCTGCTCTTCCAACCTTCCACAACCGCCTCTTCAAGCCCTCAGCCAACATGCACTTCACAAAGAAGGTCGCCGCACCCCTTGCTCTCGCTGGCCTTGTTGCCGCAGCTCCCACCGTCAAGAAGGAGGGTCTTGTCGCACGCAACAACGGCGGCAGCGGCAGCAGTGGCTACGATGATGCCACTATCCTCAACTACGCCCTCACGTGAGTTTCCTTCCTCGGCAATGCGGTCCCACCTAGGAAACTAATGACATATGTGGATCAGCCTGGAGCACCTTGAGGCTACCTTCTACCGCCAAGGCCTCGACATGTACAACGCTGGTGCATTCAACAACGCCAAATTGTGAGTCGTTTTTTCTAGCCTTTTCATCAGACCCCGGCACCTCTGCAGGATACGCTGACGCGATACCTTTTCTCTCTCTCTCTCTCTCTCTCTCTCTAGCCCTTCGTGGGTTCGTGAACGATTCACAGAGATCGCCTCCGAGGAGAAGACACACGTCGACTTCTTGAGCACCGCACTCAAGGCTGCTGGCGCGACTCCCGTACAGGCTTGCACGTACGACTTTGGCGTCACCTCGCCAGAGACCTTCCTGTCCACCGCTCAGCTCCTAGAGGGCGTCGGTGTCGCCGCCTACCTCGGCGCCGCGCCCTCCATCCAGAACAATGCATACCTCGCTGTCGCAGGAAGCATCCTTATCGTCGAGGTCAGTCACAGTCGTTCTTTGCAGTGTTCAGCTCGATTCTGAACTTCTGTACCATATTTGCTGCACAGGCTCAGCACGAGACATGGCTCCGAAGCGCCGCCGACACTCAGGACCCCTTCCCGCGTCCCTTCGCCGCTCCCCTTGACTTCAACCAAGTCTACACGCTTGCCTCAGGCTTCATCAAGTCTTGCCCATCGAGCAATCCCGCTCTCCCCTTCAAGGCATTCCCAGCAGTCACTGCCAACGTCGAGGGCACTGCCAAGGAGGGTGCTTGCGTCAAGTACAGCACCAAGGCTAGCGGTGCCAAGTACGCAGCCTTCGTCTCGGCCACCAACACTGTCTACATGGACATCAGCGGCAACTCTGGAAGCATCAAGATCCCCGAAGGCATCAACGGCCAGAGCTACCTTGTCCTGACCAAGGAGAAGAGCGTTGCCGACTCTGCCGTCGTTGCTGGACCAGCAGTCGTCTTCGTCCCTGTCCCCGCTTCCAACATGAACTACCATTAAGAAAGGGGAAGTCTGCAATGTCGTTTGCACAGGAATTCTACTTTAGTCTTTCTTATCTACCACACCCTTTTTAATGGACACTGTTAAAGATTTACCCATCTTGCAGTGGCGGTGGGGTTGGCTTAGCCACCTTATACTTCTGTATTCTTTACCCGCGATGTTTCCATGCATGAGCCGCACGCAATCCACCCTAATCTGGTGATACCACAGCAACTTCTGACTCATTCGCCAATTCAGTGCCTTGATCTGCTGTACTTTCCCCTGACTTTCTTCCTTCAGTCAACATCAGGGCCTGCCTGCCGGGGCCTGACCTGTAAGGCTCCATTTCCCGGCCTGATTTAGTAGCTACTTTCACGTGTCTATTTGCGAATATTCTTTACTTAGGGTCGCTTGCAATCCTCAACGTACAACATGTCTAATAAAGACTACCGCAGCTCTCGCACCCTTCTACCGAGATCCAGTCCCATCTCTTGCGCGGTCCGCATGCCCACTCCTTTAAAGCGACGCGCGAGCTTCTTCTTGCCACTTAGGTCTCCCAATCCTAGGCGAAAAGTCAAGTTCAGCACAAATAATAGAGAGCGAAAGCCACTGATGTTGGTCACGGAAGCTTACCTTGTGGCCCTGCGCCGCCGTGCAGAAGCTGTACCACAGCTTTGACTGTGTTCATGTTATTCCGTGAACCCCGGATTTTTGCGCTAAGATCCATGATGCCAGCAGCTTTCGCCACTTGATGTATAACAGGAGACGTCCGCAGTCCGAAACCTGTGATGTTAATTGAGTAAGACATCCCGCTCTGACATGTATGCAATGTCCGGCCTCACCTGGTGGTCGACTGCGCAATTCGACGATAGTAGAACCCCACTTGGCTCTCATCTCTTCAGACCATATTGTGCGTTCATCCTTGCGCTGCACATAGTCCATACTTTTGACAGCCTGCACAAAAGCCTTGTCGGCAGCCTGACCAAGGTTCTCTGCCTTGCCTTCACCGTAGCCGAGCAATCCTTTGCCATCGCCAACTACGACCAGGGCAGACATTGAAGGTTGCTTGCCCTTGCTGGTCATATTGACCACGCGCCTACTTGACAGGACGTAGCGGTGCAGATTGCGGAGGTCGCTGAGACTGAGGTTGAGAGACTGATCTTGCGCAAGGTACCCCAGCGGGTCAGCCTCTCCATCGTCTTCGGCGGCGGCATTGGCTTGCAATCTTGCGAGAACGTCACCAGGAGGAGTAGGAAAGAGAGGACTGGATTTTGAGTTGATGTGGACGACCCGTACATTTGGCGCAGGCGTTGAATACGCTTCTGGGTGGATGTCGAGTGCAGGATGAAATTGTGCGAGATCGAAGGATGGGCGGAAGAAGGCAGAGAGATATGTGGAGGCATCCTCGTTTGGCTGCTTGTAGGCAGCAGCAGCTGCGGGATCTCTGCCACTGCGTGCACGCTGTCTGAGCGTCTTTCGTGTCGCTACATCCCTGAGCAGGTGGTGCTGGCTCTTTTGCGCGCCCTTGCAGGTCGAGCTGCACAGCTGCCGGACTGGCGAGGCCTGCATGCCTACCAAGTGACGCCGACGACCGTGCCGGCTAGAGCTCTTGGTTGCACTACTGTCTGCGCTCGTATGAGAATGGTGTTCGAGTCCAAGAGCTGCTCCTCCAAGTGGCTGCTACATGCGAGGGCGTGATCGGCCACCGCGTGTCTGCTGCTTGCCTCCAGCCAACGCGGGCAACGAAGGGCTGTTCTGGGTTATTGGGGTTACCCTGGCTGTACGAGGGGTCTTTACTGCGGTGTCTTCATTCGTTGGGCTCGACATTCTTTCGTGTCTCCTGGGGTCCGGCACATCGGTGGCACGACTTGGTCAGTCCACACAAACATTGGTCAAAGGCACACACCGCGGCACGCAACGGGGTTCCAGCATAGTGAATACGCTCCAAGTCACTTCTGCTCTTCTGCTCATACCTCCATGGTACAATGGAGGTGAGTGCCTGTTTGGCCATGCGTGCTAGGGCATCCGACGAGCCTGGGAATCCGCGTGATCCTGGTGTCATCGACAGCTCGGCGGCAGGTCAGTAGGCTGACAGTCTACACCTGCATTGTCTTACCTGTACATAGGGCGAAGAATCAAGCAACGCGCGTGAGCTGCATGAGCCGGACGTGTCCTCGCAAGGCGCAGCGGTGGCCGTTGGCGGCGACATTGGCAACGACAGCATGTCGCTGGGCCATGTCCAGCCCCGACTCTCCGTCTCTGCAGAGGCTGGTGTTAATAGCGATCATGCAATTTCGACCTTGGGTTTAAATCCTTCTCCTGGTCTCAGCGGGTCACGCTCTGCATCGCCTGCCACTGGTGACCATCTTAACCGAGGCATCACTTCTGGCGGATTGTCACCGACACAGGCTTTGCAAGCGAACTTAGCAAAGCAAAATGAACAAGGAATAAATCCTTTGCCCACAAGCTTTACTTCCAATAATTCCCACCATGCATCTCCTGCCGGCCCCAGCAGGTCGACCAGTCCAATACCACCAGGCACGGGGCCAGGACCGGCCGGCGGTCTGCTTTTCGACAGGCGGCCCTCATCCTCGCGGCCCTCGAGTCGCAATCAGATGCGAGGAGCACCGCATTATGGCCATATGCACTATGGAGATCCGTATGCGCGACCGCCTGGAGATACTCGAACTCAGCTCTTTGTCGGCAATGTAAGTCCTGCTAGCACTAGAAGGCACGACTCATCTAAGCAAACATCTTGTCCTGCACAGTTGCCTTTTCGTGTCCGCTGGCAAGATTTGAAGGATTTGTTCCGCAAATGTGGTTCCGTGTTACGAAGCGACGTCGCTCTGACTCTGGACAAGTACGTGTCCTACCTCACTACTTCACTAGTATCGGAAAACCGCACTTACAATTATCTCCCATCCCAGTCGCAGCAAGGGTTTTGGAACAGTGCTCTACGCACACGAGCAAGACGCTTACAAAGCTGTCGAGACTTTCAATGGCTATACTTGGCAGTCCAGAGTGCTCGATGTCCGGCTGGACCAGCAAGATCCCACGGGGTCCATCGCAATGGCCAATGTTGCGGCTCAGCAAGCACAGCAGCATGCGTATCAGTCGCATCAACAGGCCATGCAGAATATGGCCAACATGGTCGGCATTGCACAAGTTCAGAATGCCGCAGCAGCCGCCCTATACCAGGCACAGGGTCATCCGATGTTCGGTCAGCCGCATCATGGATCTGCGCCGTGGATGGCGGCTGCTTTAGCTGCGAACATGCACCCAAACCTTGCTGGTGCCGCGTCTGCAGCTAATGGCCTTCCCGGTGCTGGCAATGGACAGTTTGCGGGCGGCCCCGGCGGTGGCGGCCAGCATCACATGGCGAGAGCCGCTTCACCTTACAATCCCAATCAGCTTGGAAGTCAATTAGCGCAGATGTCCATTCGACGACATTCTTCGTCTACAGAGGGGTCAAGCCAGCCCTCGCTGCCACACTCCAGCTCCACTCCGTCTCTTCCCCTCGCACGCAGTACTTCGCAGGGACAGATCTCGTCAAGCAATGGTCAGAACGATGGAAATGCGCCGCCGGAAGACCGGGCCGCGCAGGGCCCGATCTCTGGTGCTGGCGACTCTGCTGCAACATCACCTCCGCCCAGCCGAGATTCTCACCTGCCTGGCGATTCCGTTTCACCAACTTCTGCTCGACGACCTCCTCCAGGAAATCTCGGCCCGATGCCTCCGTCCATGTTTGCGAACATTCATCAGAGTACACAGCTACCAAACCCGCCGGCAGCTGCAGCTGCAGCACTGGCAGCTGGCTATTCGCTCCAGCAGGAAGTTGATGCGGATTCTGGCAACAGAGGCTCGCCGTACAGTCCGACAAACAGTCAGGAAAAAAGTCACAACAGCGATCGTCG
This sequence comes from Cystobasidiaceae sp. HBUAS51001, assembly GCA_003351005.1. Classification (NCBI taxonomy): domain Eukaryota; kingdom Fungi; phylum Basidiomycota; class Cystobasidiomycetes; order Cystobasidiales; family Cystobasidiaceae; species Cystobasidiaceae sp. HBUAS51001. Next base: position 484,018 of record KZ857211.1, on the reverse strand, counting down.
GCTATCCTCTAATTTGAACGACGCAAATAATACTCGACGATCACACGCTAGTCCCGAGCCGAGAAGCGATGGAGTTCAAGGGGCCATGCCAGTGCCGGGCGGCTTGATGAATTTTTACTCGCAGCAGCGAGCTGGACCTGGAAACTCAGTCCAGCATTTCCAGTCGCCTAGTACGTCACCTTTTGGTGGTGGAAGCGGACGCAACACACCACCTCCAGCCTACTCGAATCGGCACCTATTCGTCGGCAACATACCCTTCATCTGTCAATGGCAAGATCTAAAGGATTTGTTCAGGGCTGCTGGGCAGATACTGCGCGCAGACGTCAGCCTCGGACCAGATGGACGAAGCCGGGGCTTCGGCACAGTCCTCTTTGCCACTCCCGAGGACGCAGTCAACGCTGTTCAGATGTTCAACGGCTACGAGTTTCAGGGTCGCATTTTGAAGGTCCACTTTGACAAATTTTCTGTAGGACCGACCGGGACGCCCAACTTCGTTGGCGGCCAGAACAATGTAGCCTACAATGTACCGTATGGACAGCCTCAATTTGCGCATGGAATCCCTCAACACGGTTCGGCGAGGATGGACAACGTTGGCCCTGTCCAGTATGCCAGCCAACAAGGCAATCGCTCCGCCATGCCTAGTTTCGCAACTTCTCTTGGTGAACACACGAGGGACAGCGCACATGGGGCTTTTGCCTTTGACGATGCCTCCTCAATCCCAGGCACTCCAATCCATGAACTCAGCCTGCATCAGATGGCGGCATTTCCCTCGCCAGGCTTTGGCTCGCCTGTGCAGCATCAGACATCCGGTCATACCCCAGAAATGCGACGAAAGGGTGTCAACTCAGATGGCGTTTCCGTTGCGCCGATTGGTTCCGGAGCCCCTGGTCATCATGGTTTCCGCCAGCACGGACATCCTAATCACTCTGTACCGCTCAGCCCGCTCAATATACCGCCGATGTCAATGGCAATGCCTTCACCCGGACCTGGAGGTCTCTTCTCGCCTCCTTTGCAGGGCATGGGTCCGATGATGACTCCCTCGAGTAAGACTAAATGTCGAAGTGCCGTATCAGGCTGCTGCTGATACCAGTATACCCGCAGTGCCTGGCTTTTCGTTCCATCCTTTCCCGCAAACGCCTCCCTTGATGCCTCAGTTCTTATCACCAGGCTTGGGCCCGTTCTCCCCTCCGCTAGCTGGTACACCCGGCGCTTTCTTCGGCCCCAATGGACCCTCGGGACTGAGGAATACCGCACCAGGAGGTGAGAGCTCATCTAGGTTGTCGATGGTGCGTCGATGCTGACCACCGCTGTCCAGGATACATATCTCTCCAGAGTCCAGATATGCCGCAGCACCCAGGAAGCTACTTTTCAGCTTCTGATATCGGCGACGTGCGAGGTTTCTCGCATGGACCATCAGGGGGAAGGCAATCAGCGCCATCGCAATTGACCGCGGATGACAACACTCAGCATCCCGGGGATGAAGCAGATGGGGACAGTGTCAGGACGCCAAAGCAAGCAGAGATGCCTGAGCTTGATGTCGTTCCTGAACCCTCAGATGGTCACGACGGCAGCTCTTCCACTGCACCGACTCCGCGACGATCATCCTTCCGAGATCTCAAAAGCAATGACACACTGAGTGTGCCATCACAGCCAGGTATCCGAGGAGGATCATTAGATATTCCACGTCCCAGTTTGCAGCTGGGCGAGATCAGTTCCGTTCCTCGCAATGGCTCAGCTCTGGCGGACGATGCTGACCATCCTGCGAAGCCACAAACGCAGAGGAACAACAGTAACGGTGACCAGTCGAGCACTACGCAGACCAAGAAGAGCGCATGGAACTTGACTTGGCTCAAGAAGTGATAAGGAAGAACACTGGCAATGAACGAGGAACAGCATGAGGGTTTTGTGCGGGAGACAGCTGTTGTGTATTTCTTGGTGCCCCGGCTTGTAGAGCAGCGTGACTCATGCGTTATGCAATGTGGAAGTATCGACAATCAAACTTGCTATCTATCATCATGAAACAATGGTGAAGTTGCTACAATGGTCGCGACAGCTTCAATCTATGTCATCTGCGCCGCTCTTGGCTTGCTTTAGGTCTTGCGGACTCTCCGTTGGTGGTGCCGCTGACTGGTCGATAATTTCCTATAGACTTGCCGTCAGCCAAGCGTTCGACCCAGTCGACCTCGCGAGACGATGCTAGACCTACAAAAACGATGTAGAAATATGCCTTGCTGCCGTCTCTCGACCGACAGACATACGTGACAGGCTGCAGGATCCAGATCAGAACCCTATACTTCGACAAGAGCCGGTCAGTGACGCACCTGACCGTCCCAATAGCGGAGAAGCGAGAAGTGCAGTCCGCCAGGTAGCTTCAGGGAGAAGTCATTGAAACTGATATATCCTGTCGCCAATAATCAGCCAACACACCCTCACCTCAAATTATTGAGTGCAGCGCACCGTTACAGAAGTCGAGTTCCAACCAATGCTCTGGCGTGATGGTGACAGCTTTCCGATGCGAGGCTTGGGCAAAGTATGCTTTCCGCGCGGCTGCATCGCCTCGCGTCCTGGAAAGCTCTCCTGAACTCTCGTCTAGGGCGCTTGCATCATCTTCTGGCTGAGTCGACTTCCATTCAGGTTTTTCTCCTGTCACTTTAGTAGCTCGCATGTGATTCATGGCTTGCACGAGAATCAGTAGCGCATCAGTTACAATTGTAGATGCTTATTCCCTGACCTTTGACTCACTGGCCACTAAGGGAGACAACGCCCAGGGCTTGTCTCCGTAAATGTCTTGCTCGAGCGAAGGATCGACATAATTAATAAATCGTAGCGCCGCTGCGAACGAAATGAACGTCTGTGGGAAGTCAGACGGGAACAGGCTAGTGGCTAAGCACTACCTGAAGTGCCATAAGGAAGGTGGTCGCGTATGGGCTTGTCAAAGACACTGGAACAGGAGTCAGTCTTATTGTTTGTGACTTACCCGAGAAACATCTGCCTTACTTTCCATAGAGTACATCGTCCGCGTTGACTTCTTCCTTGAAATGACCTATGGACATCATTTGCCACCCGACAAGTCAGTGCAATTGTAGATCACGAGTCTACTGGACGCCTTTGACCTTGTATTGCCATCGACCACGTAAGCCTAGGATGCTGGTCGAAATATTCGCTCTCGGTAGTGGTCAAACGCTCCTTGTCCTTGCCAGAGTCGCCTGAGAAGTCGCGGATTCGGACGCTGATCTTGCCCTCGAACAGGTCTGATGAGACTGTGACTGGACTCGACACATCGTGGTTGACCGGCACGACGGTGAGATTGTCGCGCGATGTACCGCACAGTACTCTGAGCTGCGTCATGACGAAAAGCTGACAGTGAGTCAAGCTGGAAGGTTCAAAGAGCGAAGGAGTGCAATGCGTGATCGGCGAGATGTCGCATATGCGATACATGTCTGGGATTCACTCGTGAAACTGCTGCGAGACTTTGCAAAGACTTCTGCATGCGCACCTCGCAGCACAATCATCTAGGGCTAATACATTCGAATATGCTATTGCAATTCTCCCGTCTTGGGAACCGTCACGCTTCAGCTTGAACCAGAGACAGCCAATCTGTGCGGTGAGTCGATGATCAGCAATTGAGTACAATCATTATAGAGTACACGCTCTTACTTTTTGAGATGCTCCATGAATATCTGCAAGCTGACATCGTCGGTGAAGATGGCAGATCCGGCCGTCGCACCGTAGTTGCCGCTCATGTGCGTCGTCGATGGATTGAGCTTTGACAGCAAGAAACGAGCTTGTGATCCACCGGCGTCACAAACAATGTACCGCGGTACAGGGAAGCGGTCTCCGATGAGTTCCTGCAGAAAGCAATGTCAATTCTCAGTCTTGTTTGGTGATGCGGAAACCTCTACAGCACGACTCACTGCGGCATCCCCGACAGGGCGCTCCATCTGCGACTTGATGTGCTCATAGCCTTCTTGCTCATGATAGCCTGCTTTGCGCCACGCGGCGACGGTCTCGCCATGCCAGATGAGAACATGGAAAAAGGTGTCCAGTAACAGCACGACGTCTGGTGCAATGGACACGCTATCCAGCAGAGTGGGCTCTGGATCTTGTTCCGGCTTGTAAGACATCAAAGTCGGCTGGATCATGATGAGCGTGTTGTTGCAGTCTTCTGCACCCAGGACGTGACTGATGGTGGCACGTGGATCAGTAGGGTTCTTTAGACGAGCATGTACAATCGACTCTGCGCTTACCGATAGAAAGCCGTTTCATCAGGCGAGTTATTGAAGACCTGTAGGAATTGAGATCGCCGCAAGTGGAACATGAATTGAGGATAGATGGAGAAATTATTCGACAGCCGGAAGCTGATTGCGTCGTCTTTCCGGTAGTCGGCAAACTTCTGACAGAGGCGGATCAACATTCTGTCGAGCCACCGGAGGACGTCTGGAGAGTCGTCAATTTCGGCTTTAAAGACTGCGATTCGTGCCATGAGTACTGCAGCACTCTCTTGATCGAAGTTGGCTGCAATGCTCGGGTGTCCGGCCTCGGCAAAAGATCTTGCAAGGGTCGTGACGCGCAGTCTGAATTGCCCAGATGGGTGCTGATAGTGAGTGACGAATTGAATCATACCCTTCGAGGAATCCGGTCCCATGGGCTGTCCCGCAGGCGTAACAACCTCAAAATAGACGCCAAGGGTGCTTTTCGCGTTAAGTGCGCAAATCTTCCAGCTTGATGTCTGACCAATACCGATCTCAGTCTCGCCTACGCAATTCGACTTCTTGTTGTTGCTGGTGACGTGTCCGATCAAGCCTGACACTTTGAGCTCTTTCGTGGTCTGTGGGAATAATACTTTCAGAAGACGGAAAACATGGAAATTCCAGAGAAAGCGGCGCACCTGGACATCGAATGTCGCGTTGAAGCCCATACTGATGTTGTCGTTCTCGTCACGCTCGAAGATCTTAATAAAGGACTGTTCAAAGATCTTGGTATTGAAAGAGTCGGAGAGGATCATGTATCCATTCGTATAATTTGTCAAGGATTTCATTTCCAGCAGGCCGACCTGATCCAGGCAGCCAGCAAAGACATCGATGGCATGGCCGTTCTGCGCTGCTCGCTTTGCGAGGCCTTCGTAGAACTGGAACAAAATCGTCTTAGTAGGTTGTAGTAGTGCACTGTGTCCGGCATACCTTTGTCGCGCGCTTGAAGTACTTTGTGTTATCACGGTCAATGTCGTGGTGAGACCGGATTGGCTCCTTGAGCTCGTTGGAAACGACCATGCCTGGTCCCTCGGAGGCCGGGCCACCAGCGAACAGCATGACGCGAGCGCCAGTGTTCGGGAAAGTGCTCTCGAGGAGCCCGACTGCGACAGACATGGCTACACCCGTACATCTTTGCGCTCGCTTGTCATTTGCGACTGGCCAGGGATCTCGCTGCAGTTGTTCCACGATCCTCGTGAGCGTGTCCTGGACTTGGCCAATTGGCATCAAGAAGCGTGCAGCTGCTGATGGCGGCGGGCCAGGCTGGGGTCCTGGACCCATGTTGGGCGCGCGGTTCTGGTAGGGTGCGAGGTTGAGCATATCCTGAATCTGCTTAGTCGTGTATTCTTTCGTTCCGCGGAAGACATATGACTTGGGACAGCTAGAATATCCAAGCTCGTGAACGTTGGTCTGTGTGGCATGCGTGTTAGAGGCGGACTTTCGTCTTCAATAGCGGAAGAGTGCCCACCATGGTCCCAAAGGTGATAAGACCGACAAGAGCGTTGCGAGGCAGCAGCTCAAGACTCTGGACAATGGCAGCTTTCAATGCCGACAGGTCTTCGTCATCGAGGCACGTGTCGACTGTGTAGAGGAAAATAGGCGGAATCTGAGCGGGCCTGGAAAGAGTGTACTCGATTGTCGTGTATTTTGGCAACAGCTCGGTCGGGAGATTTGTGTTTGAGATGTCCTTGTAATGTGGAGGGAAAGCGTTCCTTGCGAGACAGAAGGGACAGATCCAGAGCTTGCCTCGCACGTCAATCTGACAGTACGGGTTGAGAATCGCTCGGCATGGCGGCTTGCAGGTGACTGGCTCGTAGAGAACAGGCGGGAGGTCTTCGCGCGCCTTGAGCGGAGTGTATAGCGCAGCGATGGGCACAACTATGCGTGTTGCTTCGATGCGAGATGAAGGCCTATGATGGTTGCAGATGCGTCTCGTCAAAATGCCATTCTACCACGTCGAGCATGCGTCGCCGAAGCGCTCGAGCAGGTGACTGCGAACCGCGCTATCGTCCGGACTTGACGGCAGCACACACTCACCAGACATTCCAGCTCAGACGAACACCATTCTTATCTTCCTCCTCATCGGGGTCGTAGGAAGGCTCAGGCTGGTGCTGCATTGGCTGAAAGGCACCTTGCTGCTGAGGTGGACCCGCCATGTGCGGTGGGACCTGGCCATACTGCGGGCCGGGCATCCCTGGACCGCCATGCTGTTGTGGGTATCCCTGCGGACCACCTTGGCCCATTGGCGGCCCTTGTTGCTGCATGTTGTAGGCCATCGCGCCGTCCTCGTCGATTGCTGCCCGGCTACAGGCGTCGACGTGGCCTCTGCAGACTTGACAAGTCTAAGAGCGTTTGAACGCGTCGATACGCACACTAGGTACAGGCAAGCTGACTGTGGGTACTCGCACCCGCGTTGATGCGCTGGTGCTGCTTTTGTATTGGCGTCCGCGAAGGGGCGGCCAGCACGAAGAAGACGTGCGGCTCGGCTTGCAATCAACTCGCTCGATTTGCGCTCACGCGTGACCACTTTTCTTATACAACGAGGAACACTACAGCAAACAGATCTATACAGTATCACAACCCTGAATCAGGACAGTCCGCCAGGGACGTCCCTCCTGTGCCATTGGAGTGACGACGACAGTGCATGTGGCTGGCGAACCGAAGGCCGCGAGCGCATGCATCTCCACGCACTAGGCTTGCTTCTTCCGTACTAGACGCGTCTTCTTGGGGCGCGCAGTCACTGTCCTCGTTGCTGTGACTGTGGGTCGCGCGCCAGTCTTCGTTGGGCAGCAGCTGGTGGTCGATGGTACCTGCCACTGTAGTGGCACCGCTGCACTTGTCAGCAACCTAAGTTATAAAGCTACGTGCAAAACGGCGAAGAGAATGAACTCACATTGAAGGCAAACATCTTCACTGCATTGGTGTTCCAGTCAGGATCGATAGCCGCACACGCCGTGTCGCAGCCTGGAGGGCAGGGTTGAGGCTTGTAACCGGCATCCTGAGAGGCACGAATCAGCTATATGCACAACCCTCGCTGGGCCCCGAGCTCCCTGATTGACTTACAGCCCATTTCCTTTCTATGGCGTCTGGAGTGCCGGCATTTGTGCAAGCTGGTTGCATCCAGTCAAATGCTTTAGCCGACACCTTCAGATGCACGAGACTTGGACTTGCGACTCACCCATCGTCGTAGCAACATTGTCCCAGCCGTTGATAGTGCAAGGATTGCCATCCGAGAGCTGCAAGTTATAGCGCTGATGATGGTGATTTGCTTCTTCAAACAGAGCATCCCGCGGGTTTATCTTGACCGGGCAAGATCCGCTGCACCAAGGCAACACGAATCAGTGACAAGGGGGACTGGCTTCGGAGTTCAAAGACTCTATACCTCTCGATGAAAGCTCCTGCCGTACCGTCGAGCTGCTGAGTCTTGAGGTTTACAAGCATAATCTCCTTAGGGACCTGGAGCCAAATGAATGCATTGTCAGTGCTGCTGTTCTTTGTTCTATCGAGTCATTTGACATGATGCTACTGGCAGGAACTCACTGATGCGCATTTCGCAGCTAGCGCAGCCTCCGTGAAGAGCGCCACTGCAATAGCACTGCGCAGGACAACGAAGCGAGACATCCTCTTGGAGTTGCTGATGTCCGATCTATGAAGATCAGGAGTATGTCGTTGCCCTAACACAGAAGCTTGAAACGAGCACTGGCCAGCTCCTCTATTATTATCGCATATGCCTATTCAAAGGTCGCTCGCGGATGATGCTGTTTGGAAAGGCACCCACCCGCGCGGGTCGCCCGCAGCAGCAGGCTCGCCAGGATCAGTGCCTCGACTTGCAAGCTGCAGACCGGACCGATATGTGCATGGGGGAGACGAGTGAACGCCAGACACACGGAGCCCTGTAGTCATCACGGCTCATCTGCTATTGATGCTGAAGGCGTGCAGTCGAAGGACATATTGCCATTGACATCGCCGGTCCGAAAGCTTGCATGCCTACGAGTCCGAATGGAAGTCCAGACACCGCACAACAAAAAGGGAGTCTTCCGAAGCTCAGACTCTCGCTGGCGTAGACGCGGATCATTGGCTCAGCAGCAGACGCGCTCAGCCAGGGACTCCCCTGCGCCGACCTTTATTCATTTAGAGAACATTCAAGACATTCGAGCCTTGAACAATCTGGGTCGACCAATAACCGTCCGAATACAAGCTAAATCGATGCTGACGCCACGAATTGGCTCATCTGGAGCGGCACTGTACTTACTACTAGCTGGACTAGTACAAAAAGTATCCTCAGCCTGTCCGAGTGGAACGACAGTAGGTGCACATTGGTCGTCTTGAAACGACTATGTTGATTGCTCTCCACTACCTCCTCTAATGCGACAAGTCTGTTACACTCTTGAACAGCAAGTTTGTAGCAGCGGACGGCACCGCCTTTGCGTACTTGCAAGCGTAGGTGCTCCGATGAAGCGGCGTGCAGTCCAGACTGAAAGAGAGTATTGCTGATCATACTCATACTGCGCATTTTGGTAGAGGAGCATGTCCCATCGGATTAGGCGCGGCGCAACGTACCTACGAGAAGTCGAATCACAATCATCAAAAGTACAGCTTCACATTAGCTACAGGAGAAAGATGCATTATTGAAGGCTGGGATAATCAAGCTACAACAATGAGTGAGTGACTACTTGATGCAAGGTCGAGATAAAAGAGAGGACCGCGCGGCTGACACCGGATATCTGCAGAGTGCACTAAGGCCGGAGCCGACGACAAGATCCTGCGATACTATGCGGTCCGTTTTCGCTTTCAGCCTTAGTCATCAACTGATGGGGTTTTCGCACCGTGAATCGCACAAACTGACTCTCAAACTTTTGGCCCCCGACAGGATCGCGCTTATGCGACACTGCCATGTCCAGCGGGTTGCGAATCCCAATGCAGAACACTGGACCCAAATTGGGCTACGACTGTGGTGCAGATGTTCAGCTTTGAGTGGTCCAGCGCAACTCCGGTAGTCAATCCCAATACGGCCACTACTACTGGTGTGGTAGGGACGGGCGTGGTCGGCGGGCCAGTCAAGAATAGGCGTTATCGTCGCCTTGCAGGCAGGCTCATGCTAGACAGACATCAGTAGTTCTGTCTTGCAAGCCGATTCAGCTGCGTGACGACAGGTTCCACTCACGGCAGGCAACGATCTCACAGCGTACGAAACATTGGGCGTGGATCGTCGATGAGGCTCTGGAAAGCACCTTCGGCGACAACAAAAGTGAGACATGTACCCGACTAATCGACAAGACCAGTTGTGCTGGCCACATCTGAGATCATAGTTCTTGATTATAGCCCATGCCCCACTCACGCGGTTAACGTTTCTGTCATAATGTACTTCAGAAAAAGTATGCGAGCTGCTTGGCACGCCATGCGAAAGTAATCGGTCATGCTTGTGGTCCAATGAGCTTGAAGAGATCAGGCCGCGCATAGTGACCGACGACATCGAGATCAAATTTGCCCGCAATTGTCAAATCGAGGTCTAGATCAGCGGTCAGGATGCTGTAGAACACAAATACGACAGAAAGCAACGGCGCAAAGGACTCAGCGATTCGCGAAAAGCAAGCTGACAGTCTGGTTTCTTTCGAATGGAACCTTACCCTTCTTCATCGCGCAGCGGCCCGGCAATGACTTCGCCTAGCGGATTGACGATGAGCGACCCTCCATGTATCATTATTCCCTCTGGGTCCCGAGCGCCTTCGACCGCATGGTCTGCGGGAAAATCCTTTTGTCGGGAAAAGTGAGAGTCCAAATATACTGTGCAAATCAGGCTCCGCTGACACTATCTATTAAGCAGGGTCGGCGACTCATCTGGCAGCAGCTGAGTACGAAACAGCGCCCTTCATGCGCAATATGACGCATTCGCGGTTCCCAGCTTTCTCGCCCATCTACAGTAGGCGCGCAGTAGATTTGTGTACCTTGTTCGTATACGTGCGTTCGGAAGAGAGGCTGGCGTGAAGCAGGAATTGGTTTGTATCGAAGTATGTATAAAAAGTACACGTCACGAAAAGTTTGTGCGCGAGCTCACCATCATGTTCTCCCAACATATCACACCGGCAAGTGTCAGTTCGACTGGATTCTTCGTCACTGATCCGCCTGACCCTGTCTCTGCCGCTGTAAACGTCGACTTGACAGTTTTTGTATCTTCTGCCGTGCCGAAACCCCAAATGAGCTTCTCCATGGCAGTGGGCATGAGCTGTAGAGCAAATGCACGTGATGACTGTGAGCATCGGCTAGCTATTCATTGAAGAAACACAGCTTCTTTCAGCTCACCTTCCTGCGCTTGTACAGAAAGCCATGCTCGGGTGAAAAGAAGCCACAAGCGCAATAGACAGTCCCTCTGTCCTTTTCAATAAATCCAGTCACAATGAATATGCCGACCTCTTTGGCGATAGTTGCAATTTGGTCAATCTCGGGACCAGGCACAGAGATGGCTCGTTTGTAGTATGCGACATATTCATTTCGCCCCTCTGGTGAGCGTGTACCTATACTTGAACCAAAAGTGGAGAATTTCGGGTAGCCTGCCGAAGTCATTCAGCGCAAAAGGGTTGTTTGTGTTAGATCGCGTGCAATTGCGCAAAGGTCTAGCTTGAAAGGGTAAGGTTGCGCACCACCGACAAAAGCTTCGGGAAAGACGACGAGCTGAGAGTTGTCGCGCGTCTTTGCGAGCTGAGCCAGAGAACGGAGCTTGACGAGGGTAGCTTGCGTAGGGTCAGAGTAGTCGCCGCTCTCGTGGACGGTCCCACATTGCGCGACGGACGCGCGGATGATGGAGGGCATGGTCAATAGTGGTGTACAAGTGATAGTTGATTATGTTGGAGCGCAGAGAAGCAAGACGCTTGCAGACTGTTTGATCGGCTATTCACGTCCACGTCCGAGTGGCGAGGCACGTGTTCAAGATGCGCAACTCGCTGAATGCCCGCTGCGTAAGATATATTCCCGTGTTGGATATCGCATGCTAGCACACCAGGACTGTACACGGCAGAGCAGTGCACCACTCTGTATTGCAATAATCTGCCTGTCCAGCCGGCTACTGCAGCCTTCGATCGCCTTTCTAGAGGCGCTGGGAGAAGCTCCGAAGACTAGGCAGGGTAGGACCCTAATAACAGACGACTGAATGCTCTGGATGGAGCAGCAGCCTCTACCATCCACATCTTGACCATCTGCAGCAACGAGAGACCACCGGTGAGGGTGAATCGACCTCTGCCTCCACGGTGGCAACATGGCTCACCGCCTTGCATTCTACAGCGCAGCCACCTCGGGTCTCGTCTGAACATCCATCCACCCAGAGTCAAGCACCGCCGCCGCAGGGACGAGCACACGGTCAAGCACAGACGACGCTCGCTTCTCTAGCTTGCTCCGTCTGCACACTCTCCCTTCTTCACCCATCACCGCCCATCCACCATGTGCGGCATTGTGAGTAGACCAGCCAGCACAGACTTGGGGCTACGCTGACCCTCGAGCCACACCACCAACAGTTTGCATACGCGTCATACCTCGTGGAGAAGGTCAGCTAGGCCTTGCATCGCTACGCTGCTGTCGCTGCTGCTGCTGCTGATCCACTTCAATCCGTCCTGCCTGCCTGCCCAACCCACGCGTCGTATTTGGCGAAACAACTTGACGAAATCCGCCAAAAATGCTGCACTGACAGGACCGCAAATGGGTGCTCGAATGCCTTCTCAAGGGGTTGGAGCGCTTGGAGTATCGTGGCTATGACTCTGCAGGTGAGCGTGGCTTTTCAGTACTGTGTGCTCTGCCTGCCGCCTACGCTGTGCCTGGCTTGAAAGGGCTGGCTGCAAGCAAGCACGCCCGCCGAGTGGGAGCGCTATCAGATGGCTCGCTCGCCTAGGCTCTATGCATGCGCACACATCCTCACACTCCGTCTTACCGGCACCACTCACTGACATGCATTGTCGTTGTGTACTTCGCATTCGTCCCTCGTCGGTGCCACTGCCCACCCACACACTGCGTCCTCGGTCGCTGCCCCACAGGCCTCGAAGTCGATGGCGACTCGCCCGGCGAGGTGCTGCTGTACAAGGAAGTGGGCAAGGTCGCAGCGCTCCGTAAGCTGCTCGACAGCGCCAAGATCGATACTGCCAAAATATCTCTGAACCAGACGGGGATGGCCCACACACGCTGGGCTACGCACGGCCAACCAAACCCTATCAATTGCCATCCCCACTCTTCGGATCCTACGAATGAGTTCACCGTTGTTCACAATGGTATCATTACGAATTACAAGGAACTTCGGGTCGTTTTAGAAAAGCGTGGATGCACGTTCAAGACCGATACCGATACAGAGGTCGCCGCTGTTCTGGCAAAATACCTCTACGACTCGCAAAAGGGCAACAAGCAGATGACATTCACTCAGCTCATTAAGAGCGTCGTCAAGGAGCTGGTGCGTTGTCTCTCGGAGTCTGATGGACTGTTGCTTGCGGTACTCTTGAGCAAGTCACCATGCATGAGGCTAACGCGGGTCTGCTTCGTTTCGATGACGTATAGGAGGGAGCATTCGCATTCGTCTTCAAATCTGTCCACTACCCAGACGAGATTGTTGCATGCAGACGTGGATCTCCCGTCCTTATCGGTGTCAAGACCGACAAGAAGCTCAAGGTCGACTTCGTGGATGTCGAGTTTGGTACAGATCCAGAGGAGAAGACCAACAAGCCAGAGGCATGTGAGTGGATTAGAAACTGTCCTTTCCTCGCTTGTTTCCTATTGCTCACCGCTGATATGTCGTTTGTGACTGGTGGATTCTGTAGTCGCAAGTCCCCGACAAGACTCGTCAGCTGCAGCGCTCCTCGTCCCTCCCACACAACCAGGCTCAAAGCTCGTCCGTTCGCAATCCCGCGCCTTCCTGAGCGACGACGGCATGCCCCAGCCTATCGAGTTCTTCATCGCCTCTGACGCTTCCGCCATCATCGAGCACACCAAGCGTGTCCTATACCTCGAAGACGACGACATTGCGCACATCGCCGAGGGTGAATTCCACATCCACCGACTGCGCCGTGATGAAGCTGGCGTTTCCTCCGTTCGAGCTATCGAAGTTCTTGAAGTTGAGCTTGCCGCAATCATGAAGGGCTCGTATGATCATTTCATGCAAAAGGAAATCTATGAACAGCCGGAATCGGTTGTCAATACCATGCGTGGTCGTGTCAACTTTGACAGCCAGCGCATCACACTTGGTGGCTTGAAGAACTACCTTCCTATCATGCGGAGGTGCAGGCGTATCGTCTTTGTCGCGTGTGGAACCTCTTTCCACTCGTGTCTGGCGGTGAGCGCGATGAATTTTGTAGGCTTAATGAGCTGCTCGCTGAAATGTAAACTTGCAGATGCGAGCCATCTTTGAGGAGCTGACTGAGATCCCAGTCTCTGTCGAGCTAGCATCCGACTTCCTCGATCGCAAGACACCCATCTTCAGAGATGACACCTGCATCTTTGTTTCGCAGTCTGGCGAGACGGCAGACACCATCCTTGCCATGCGGTATTGCCAGGAACGAGGCGCACTCAACGTCGGTGTCGTCAATGTCGTCGGCTCTACCATCTCGCGAGAGTCGCACTGCGGTATTCACATCAATGCTGGACCCGAAATTGGTGTTGCCAGTACAAAGGTGGGCAGACGACTTCGTGTTCCTGCTTGATATGTATACTAAACAATGTTCTGTCACAGGCATACACTTCGCAGTACATTGCACTTATCATGATGGCCCTCCAGCTGTCAGAGGACCGCATCTCCATGACTGAGCGCCGCAACGCCATCATCGATGGCTTGCACGAGCTGCCCGGCCAGATTAGGGACATTCTCTACCTCGACCGGAACATCCAGCAGCTTGCATCTACCATCACAAAGGAGAGGAGTCTGCTCATCATGGGTCGAGGATATCAGTACTCGACCTGCCTCGAGGCCGCACTCAAGATCAAGGAACTCACCTACATGCATTCCGAGGGTATTCTGGCTGGAGAGCTTAAGCATGGTCCGCTTGCTCTGATTGATGAATCTAGTGAGTGTGACAATACTTTCAGCGTGCTGCATAGCAAGCGCTAATGGACTTGTCTGCTCTTGCAGTGCCTGTCATCCTGGTCATGACCAAGGACTCGCTCTACCCCAAGGTCCAATCTGCGCTTCAGCAAGTCCGAGCCCGCAAAGGTGCCCCGATCATTGTCGCCAATGAAGGCGACGAAGGCTTCACCGACGATGGAAAGGTCATTCGTGTGCCTCGAACAGTCGACTGCTTGCAAGGTCTGCTCAACATCATCCCGCTTCAGCTGCTTTCGTACCATATTGCAGTCGCACGAGGAGTCGATGTCGACTTCCCTCGCAATTTGGCAAAGTCGGTCACTGTCGAATGAACACCAGCCACGGGTCTTTGCATTCAATGGATGCCTACAACAATGGACAATCCGGTTCGAGAGCAACGGCAAAGATGCTGTAGGGGTCAGTATCCTTTCCATGCCTATGTGCCGCCTTCCGTTTGCTTTTCTTTGTCCTCTCATCCCAGAAGAGGTGGTCTGTTCATAGATGTTCTGCTCGAGTCTATCAGTGCCTTCGTAAAGTTGCAATGCAGAGAGGGAAATTTGCTTTGATGGCGTTATATAATTGCCGCGGTCCTTCACTTACCCTTGCTACCTAAACGTCGCCACCACCGCTTTAACATGATCCCGAAATTGCGCATACCCTTCAATACAGGTATAAAACATTGCGCCAAACAAGGCAAGTATCTACGGCCATACCAAGCAAAAAGCACTGCATCCCGTCCGATCTGCAAAGTTAAGCTGCTTAGGGCCTCGTCAGTACCACGGTGGGGGACCACGTGGGAATCCGAGGTGCCGTAGGTTTTTGCCAATTTCCCACTCTGCTTTTTTATTTGCAGAATGTGTACGTGCTTCTTATGAGAGCCACGCCGTTCCTTGCAACACTACACTCACCAGCGCTCGCAATTTGGGATTCCTTTGTGCATTGCTTTTTGATGCCCCGTGCATGAACGGGCCTGTAACATGGGTATATTGCTAGATACTGACCATCGCGTCTATAAGCGTGTATGAACTGCTCATGAAGCACTACGAGCCGATGCATGCTTGTCCTGATCATCATCATCACGCTTCCCAGATTTTTTATCATCGCTAGCTCCATGTTTCTTATTCTCATGTTTCTTGATTTCTTTCGCAGCTTTTTCATCCTCAAGTTCCTGCTCCATGCTCCACTCTACCGAATAATCATGTGCGATACGCTTGATGGCTCTTCGAAGCTCGGTGCCTTCATCTACTAGATCTTGCCATTTCCGCCTATCGAAACCTTTTTGATCATACAGCTGTTCACGTCGTTTTGAAGAGGACATTTCGAAGACACTCCTGTAGCTGATTTCTTTTTGGTTGAATAGGAACCACAAATAACCTCCCATGATACCGGTCAGACCAGTGAGGTAGGTGACCTAGTTTTGCGTAAAGTGACAATGTTAGCGGCGAGGCTGACGTCGTCCGAGGTTATTGTCAGCACTCACCGGCTCCATCAAGTCCCATCCGTACACGTGGAAGGTCAAGAAGTACACAACGCCCCAATCTAGGCATTGCAGGATGATGGTCGGATCAGTGAGACGTCAGCGAAATGCGTCACTACGCACGAATCCTGACACTCACATCCAATCAGTCCACCGAAACCTGCCACTGCCATTCTTCGTGCGCCTTTCAAGGCCAAGTGCTGTGTATAGGTCAAGTCAGATGAGCTGTTGAAGTGAAACAGGCTGTTCCATGTGACTTACATCGCATTCGTGTTTAATCTCAAGCAGAGATTGCATCTCTCCCGTGACATTGACCAATCTTTCTCGCAAAAATTGCGTACGTTCTTCGAAAGATGGCACTCTAATCTTCAAGACATGTGCCTTTGTCTCTCCGTGTTCATTGATAGCAATGACAAATTTCCGATCTTTAGCTGCATCTTGTACAAAATCACCCAATTCGGTTGCTTGTGCCCATTGTAGCGTTTGTGGTGTTGCTTCGGGAGCAGGTCCAGATAGCTTCTCATCGACCCCGTGAAAAGTGACTTCGAGAGGTCGTTTTTCCTTTGTCGATATCTCGGCTTCGATGAGTGTCTAATCCGGAAAAGTGCAAAAAAACGCCGATTGAAACCGTGAGCAAAGTAACTCCCAGCCTCACTTTATGCGCCAAGTAGCATGACTCACAGCGATGGTAGATAATGGCTGTTTGGGATGCAAGAGAAATAAAAGGGCCGAATCGTCCTGACGTGGCGTCAAGCGTCGCGCGAGGCTATTGGGAGACGCATTGGGAACAGGGAGGAGAAGCTTGAAGAGCCCAGATTGAACGGCCATGATTGAGCCTTCGTTTGATTTGCGCCTCACCATGTAGAGCTGTTCATCTTCCGTGACTTTGGTAGGCTCCCTGCGCGTCACAAGAAACCAAGCCATGGGTTTTTAGCAAAGAGTGATTTCTTAACAAAAAGCGACAGGTTCACAGAGACGACGCACTTGCCAGCATGCCGCCGCTGTGTAGTCGTACTGAAGACACGACGTGAACGCGAACAGGTCAGTACCGCTTCAAAAATAGTGGTGCGTTGCCTGCGACAAAAACGATGCATATCGCCGCGCTTCTTCCAAGCAACATCACAGTGGGGCCACTGGGGTTCTACTGACAATGATGCCAGACCCAAGTGCTGCCGTGGGCGCAATAGCGGCGTGAGAGTTGACGTGGAGGCTATGGGAGCTTTTGACAGGCTTGAGGCTGCTGGCGTGAGCAGTCGCAGCGAGCGGACGCCAGTTTGAAGAACCATGACGGTGTCTTGCTGGCTGTACCGTATGCCAGAGTGCTGGAGGCCTGCTCTCTTGGCGCGCAGATGTTCTTGAGGACGTTGAACCTGCCAGCTGGGCACAGACTGACCTCCTTACCCCACTTTGCTACAGATCTCCTGCCAGCCTGACTGCTCTGCTGCGTCGTAGTTCTTGCAAATGTCCTAGTTGACCGGAGCCAAGGACATGTGTGTCACCGGATGATCGGAACGGTGAGTCTGCAGCATCTTGTCGTCGAGCAAAAGGATGCACAAGGGCTGTCTGCTCCGCCGACTGTGTCAACTGCGCTGGTCAACTATCGCCCAATGCGTAGACCTGGGCGAAACTTATGGCGGACCCATTATGCCCAAGTAGTGATGCGGTCATTTCTAGCTTCTCTATACTTGTGGCACCGACGCGACGGGCTGCCTTGCTCAGACCTGGGCGCAGAATTCACTATGACTAGATATAGTGAGAGGACAGTGCCATTCTGCTCCAAAGCAGTATTTTCCATTCCAATACAGTTAGTCGCTGGTTCAGCAGAAATCTTGACAGTCGCCACGCGGAAAACTGGCCGACTAGCACATGCGTCTTGTCAAGCGCCGAGGATGCAGCAGCGGTGACTGGCTTGACATATGATGCGATGTTCTGACGTGTGCAGCTGCAGCTGCTCTTCGCAAGTGCTCGAGGTATAATAGCGGGCTCGTTTGTGACAGAAGTGCGAGTGCACATCGACGCGCGTGTGGCGGTCCTTGTATTTGTGATTAGCGCTCCAGCAAACACGGGCGTGAAGCAGTAGTGTGATACCACACATCACGCGAAGCCTGCCGAGCGTTCCGCGTAAACACTCACGCTCAGAAGTCTGACGCGCAGGTCTTTGGGAAGAACACGAGCTCGCAAGGGCAGGATCCCCCCGAGAATCCACCGCTCAAACCGGTGGCGGACACAAAGATCCTCCCGGTTTACAGCATCATTCGTCTGCCGGGAACAGCGTAGACTTGCTGCTCTCCCTCTCACCACGCAAAACACAGCTTGTCGAGCTCACTGCACTACGTGAGTCGTCTGTCTTCCAGCGCTTATCGCACAGAAGCACCTGACACCTCTGCCCGCTCCCGATCGACTGCGATGCTCTACGATGCTATTACGCCTCGAATCTTTTGCTCTGCTTTCCTTCTACTAGCAGAACCAGCACACTATCCACACATACAGTAAAATGGTTGCTCCCACTGTCAAGCTCAACAATGGCCAGCAGGTGAGGTCTAGACTTCCTTCGACTTTCACTGCTTAGCAGCGCTGATGCCAACCGCCTATCCACCGAAAATCGCTACAATTGCGACTTTTCATCGCTTTTGCAGATGCCTCTGGGTGCGCAACGTCCTCTATTTTGCATCATAACCAGCACGCTGACTCTACCCTCTCCAAACAGTCGGATTCGGCCTCTGGAAGGTCACTGGCCCTGGCTGTACCGATACAGTCTACAACGCCATCAAGTGAGCCGTTTTCGGATCTCTATGTTGTGGCTCTTTTCTCCCAAATTCTTGGCTGACTGTCGTTTGTCAAAAGGGCCGGATATCGTCTCTTTGACGGTGCTTGCGGTAGGCTAGACAAGCGGACGATTGAGATTCCAATTTTGGCCCTGACTGACTGACGTCGTGACTACCATTCGCCACTGTTTTCGGAACCTCTCTCAGAGTGAGTCTGTCTTGCAGCGACGTTGCTTCGTACAGCGACTAGATCAGCTGATAATTTTTTTCTTCCTGCAGCTACGGCAACGAAGTACGCTTCTACACCACATCGCTTTAGACTTTGAGGGTAAAAATAGTAGTCTGACCCTTTTTGCTCGTTCCGCAGGTCGAAGCAGGCAAAGGTGTCGCGCGCGCTATCAAGGAAGGCATCGTAAAGCGAGAGGAGCTCTTCCTCGTCTCCAAGCTCTGGAACAGCTTCCACGACGAGGAGCGAGTCAAGCCTATCTGCAAGAAGCAGCTCCAGGACTGGGGCATCGACTACTTTGATCTGTGAGCGCCCGAAGCCATGGCTATCTGATAAACTTCCAAGAACGCAGCTGCTGACCGTCAAGTCATCGTGCTCCCAGCTACATCGTGCATTTCCCTATTGCTCTGGAATACGTTGACCCCTCTGTCAAGTACCCTCCCAGGTAAAACGGCCGTCTTCACTTAAGTGCACAAGCTATCAAGCTTACACAATTGCCTTGTTCGCAGCTGGACAAACGCCCAAGACAAGTATTCCTTCGCTAAGGCCCCTCTGCACGCTACATGGCGCGCCATGGAGAGCCTCGTCGACGAAGGCCTCGCCAAGAGCATCGGTGTTTCCAACTACAGCTTGCCACTCATGATGGACCTTGAGCGATACGCACGCATCATGCCCGCTACCTTGCAGATTGAGCACCACCCATATTTGACCCAGACGCGTGAGTTTCCTTCATCGTCGCAAAGAGATCTCTATAGCCTGCTCTTGTCCAGAGCTGACATCTTGTCTGTACCTGATACGCGCAGACCTCGTCAACTGGGTCCAGGAGAAGGGCATCAGAATCACCGCATACTCTTCTTTCGCAAGCATGAGCTACCTCGAGATGAACAT
Source organism: Cystobasidiaceae sp. HBUAS51001 (assembly GCA_003351005.1). NCBI lineage: Eukaryota > Fungi > Basidiomycota > Cystobasidiomycetes > Cystobasidiales > Cystobasidiaceae > Cystobasidiaceae sp. HBUAS51001. The sequence continues at coordinate 464,367 of KZ857211.1, read as the reverse complement.
GGCCGAAGACGTGCCTCTGCTCATGGAGAACCCTACGATTGTCGAAATCGCAAAGAAGCACAACAAGGAGCCTTCGCAGATCTTGCTGCGCTGGTCTACCCAGCGCGGTATCGCCGTCATTCCTAAATCCAACAACCCAGGTCGCTTGGCTGCAAATCTCGACGTCTGCAGCTTTGACCTCAGCAAGGACGAGCTGGAGTCTATTAGCAAGCTTGACAAGCACCTCCGCTTCAACAACCCCATCGACGTGAGTTTGCTACTTACCGCTTGTGGATCCTGAGTTCGGTACTGACCTCGTTGTCCACCGCACAGTATGGCATTCCCCAACCTATCTTCGCTTAAGCCCGCCTGCATACAATGCTTGTCCAGGTCTTCAACCCGATGCGCACATTCAAAATGTCAGATGTCAATGATGGAAGCGTAAAATAGGATGGGAAAATTGCTGTAATGAGCTAGGTTTGCTATACAAATGCACGCAGCAAGCTGAAGGCTTTAAATTCAGATCATTGATTTTGCGTGACCCACAATGCCCGTGTGTACTGATCTGCAAGGGGCCTCGAGAACACGGCAGACTAAACGCGGCTGGTATACATGTCCATCATTGCCATTCCTCTGATAAGCAATGCGTCAACTCTTCTGGCTTCAGCTCCCCATGCGCAATTTGGTATACGGCCTTGAAAAGTGGATATTCATCTTCCTTCCCTCTTGCCTTAAGGAAACGGTGAATTTCTTCGGCTGTTGATGTACCTTGCAATTTTTGCCCTCCAAGTAATTCTTGCTCCAATTGCTCAAAGGGCTTGCGCGTCTTGACGAAGGCTTCTCCAACTTTCCTGTTTCGACCGCCAAAACCTGGCAGGAACAGAACAAAGCCGACAGTCAGTATGTGATGAGGGACGAAATAAAAGAAGAGTCACGTCGTCTAAAGTCGACAATGCTTACAGGATGTAATGACATCTGCAACACCAGCTGATTCTTCCAGAAACGTCTGATCACGAACCGAAGGGAAGTAGGCTTTCGCAAAGTTCTTCATGTCGAGCAGACCTAGCCGGATGATGGCACTCTTGGTATTCGTACCGTATCCGAGTCCATCGCTCAAGCCCGCTGCGATGGCGACGATATTTTTCAACGCTCCACATAGTGAAACACCCTCGACATCGTCGATGAGCTGGACTTGGAACATTGGCGTCTGGAATAGCCGCTTGAATAGCTCGCCGTCTTCTCGTGTCCGGAAACCGATAGTCGTCTCGCAGAATTTGTTGTCCGCGACTGGCCGAAATGTTGAAAATCGTCAGTGGACGCGGTAAGGCTGCTGCCTTATTCAAACTTACCTTCATTGGCGACATTAGCCCCCGAGAGAGCGCTGCATCGTACTCCTAGCCGTTCCTCAATGACGTCTGCAAATATCCGAATTTTGTCCTCATTGACATCCACACCCTGCAACGATAGAGATTAGCTTGACCACCTATCGCTGCTTCTGTGTCGGACATACCTTGACAAGAGTAATTGCCCGAACGCCGCTTGTCGGCAAATGACCTTTCAGCTGTTCGCAAATGTTCTCAACAAACTGCGTCGAGAAGAGCAATTCAGTCACACAAGTACGAGGATAGGATAACGCGCCAACCAACTTGATGAGGCGTCACGAAGACGAGCGTGTTTGCGCCTTTGCAAGACGCGACAAGGTCCGGGTTTGCAATGACATTCTCAGGCAGCTTGTGTCCAGGAAGATATCTGGTGAAAGGGCGATTTAGCCGACTGGCCCGTATCTCAGGTTGACGTGTCGTCTTACTTGACGTTTTCATGGTCTTGGTTGATGATATCGGTGAGGTTTCTGCCGTTTACCTGACAAGCGCGAGACAACAAAGTATATCAGATTGGTGAAAACCGCCACTTGACGAGCTTGTCCGACAGCTACGATAGCGCAAGCTTACCTTCTCTTGGAACACCCACATTTGGACTTCTTGCTCGAACTCTTCAGAGTACTTCTTCACATTCTCGCCTGTGTGCGACGATTGGTTCAGTATGTGAGCCTGGGTCCTCACTATTATGCACAGCTTCACAAGGTCGACCTGCGAACGCACCTATCATGCGAGAAATACAAGAGCCCCAGTTGCTGCGGTGGACTCGTCAGCTCCAGACGTATGCATTCGCCTAAGCAACGTCTCACCCCGAGCCTGTGTGTGCGAAACGGGTCAGCCACAGCTCCTGCCCTCAACGTGTGCTCCAGGCCCCGCAAGAGTAGTGAATCGCGAAGACGCACCTATGACGACGACCTTGTTCGGGGCCATGCTGCCTGAGGGCCTCGACGCAGCGGCCGCACTTGCGCTCACTGCACGCGTTACTTGGGACAGGCGGGTTGCAGCAGTGCGCATCAGCATGCAGTCGAGCAGAGAACGGATCGCGGCGGCGGCGCAGGTCGGATGTACAAATGTGGCAAACAAGAGGCGACTTGGCATGAATATGATACAGAGTAGAGAAACATCCGGATCTACAGACTAGCCTGCTATATTCTCAGCGACCCTCTGGCCGTCCGCGCCAAGCTTCCCTTCGTGGCGCTCTGCCGTCTTTGTTTCGCCAGGGGACGCTCCAAACATGCCCACAATAGCTTCAATGGTGGTATTGCCTCCAGTCAGAACTATTCCAACATTCCATGGCCTGTCGTCTCCCTTCTGTTGCTCTGCGATCCAATTTCGGAATTCTTCATCGTACAGTAAGGCGGCCAACGGAACACAAGAACTCGGCTCGACTACGAGCTTGACTCGCTCAAGGAGAAGCCGCATAGCGTCCTTGATTTGCTCTTCTGTAACATTACGAATGCCTTCGAGATGCTTTGTTTTGTTGCGAGAACCACTTGTGAAGATTTTCCATGGCTTTTCACCGACTGGCGTCCGGAGGCCGTCTGCAATTGTCAAGCTTTTGACTGTCGTAATTCGCGTTGGCGGATCCGCTTCCAGACCTCTTTTGCCATCGTCGCAGCCTTGGTATGAAGGCTCGGAACCAAAGACTCGTGTGGTTGGTGTTTGTGAAAAGTAGACGCAAATGCCAGAGAGCAAGCCGCCGCCCCCTAAGGGCGATATCACCAAATCCAAGTTCTCATCTTCGCCTTGCTGTTCCTGAAATTGTTCATGCATCTCGAATGCTGTCGTGCCTTGCCCGAGCATAATATCTTCATGGTCGTATGGAGGGATTAGAATCGCACCAGTGTCGGCTATTACGTCTTGAACTGCAGCCTCGCGTTCTTGGCTGGTAGAGCCGCTGAATAGCTGCATGTGAATGGAAGTTTAGATGAGCGAAAACGGCTGACGAGTGACTTAAAGACCTACCACATTGTCCGAATATGCTTGGGTCCCTTTTATTTTGCTTGGAGTCGATATCTTGGGCATGACGATATAGGAGGGCACGCCAAACGTGCGGGCGGCCAAGGCCAATGCCTGTGCATGATTGCCTAGAGAGCGAGCCAGCTTCTTTATTAGCCACATTTTTGAGTACGCAAGAGACATGATTCACCAGAGGAATGCGTCACGACACCTCTCCGCTTGACCTCATCTAGGCCCAATCCATCAATGAGTCGAATAAGAGCGTGATGGGCGCCTCTGGCCTTGAAAGCGCCAATCTTTTGAAAATTCTCGCACTTCAGGAACAAATGAATCCTCGGATCAGAAGCTCCAGGAGACAAAGGTGTGCTAACTATCTTGTCCAGCGTTCTGTTCGTCAGCAGCGGTGTCTTGTGGATGTACTGCTTGATCAGGCTATAGGCTTCGCGGATGGAGTCAGGGTTGAGCGGCCTGCTTTCCGCAGCGGTCGCCATCTTGGACGTATCAGTGCAGCGGACTGGTATCTTCCGTTATCGTCCTGTTTGCTAGCTGCAGTCAAGAGTCGACGCATATCCAAGAAACGGACTTCCGTAAGACCGAGTAGTGCTCACCCGAGGTGGCAAAAATGGGGATGGCTTCTCTAGTGCGAAGCTGCCATGGGCATGGGCTGCATGACAAGCACCCACATTCACACACCTACGGCTGGTCAAGTATGACAACGTCTGCCCAGTGAGTCAACGCCATAACACCTAGGTCCGTCGATCAACCTTTGTGGCGCATGAAAAGTGCCCCAAGTCATCTTGCAGACTTGCTGTATTGCATCCACTACAAAGCGAGGCGTACACTGTAGCCTCGCACACAGACTCTCGCCTCAAACATGGCCAACACACCACACGGTATCGATGATACCCGTATCAAGGCCATCCGGCCCGTCATCCCACCCGCGCTTCTAATGGAGGATTTCCCACTCTCCGGTCGGGCTGCAGACACAGGTGCGCTAGTATGCTGGTGTGCAAGTCAGAGTCCTTTACTAATTGTGTCTGACGTCCTGGTCATCGACATTCGCCAGTTTCTGCTGGTCGCCGGGAAGCTGGTGAGTCAGAGCTATCCTCGCTGGCCATTTTCAGGATTCTGAAAGTGGCTCTTGTATTTGCAACCGCCTTCATGCAGAGGCTATCATTCGAGGAGATGACGACAGACTTTTGGTCATCGTTGGACCGTGCAGCATTCATGGTAGGGTGACTCCTTCGCCAGCCATTCGCTGCTCGGTCGTCATGCCAAAGGCCTGATCACGTTTTTGCCCCCACGTATGTGCAGACGTCAAGGCAGCCACAGAATATGGTGAGTAATGCGCGACAGAGGCATCATAGGCTGTTTGCGGTGCAATCCATGCTCACTCCTCATGCATGCGCTCGACGTGTCATTTCACTACAGCCGCACTTCTGAAGGAGTACGCCAACAACGGAAGCAAAGAAGATCTTCACATTATCCTTCGTGTCTACTTTGAGAAACCAAGAACGACTGTTGGCTGGAAAGGTCTGATCAACGACCCTCAGCTTAACGGATCGTACGCAATCAACAAGGGACTGCGACTCGCTCGAGGCTTGCTCCTCGAAATGGCAGAGATGGGACTTCCTGCAGGTGTCGAGTTCTTGGATGCTATTTCACCCCAGTACATTGCAGACCTTGTCTCTTGGGGAGCTATCGGCGCGCGCACCACCGAGTCTCAAGTCCACAGAGAGTTGGCATCTGGCCTGTCCACGCCAGTAGGCTTCAAGAATGGTACAGATGGAAGCGTCGATATTGCCATTGATGCAATCAAGGCAGCTCAGAGTGGACATGTCTTCCTGTCCGTCACGAAACAGGGCCTTAGTGCTATCGTGGAGACGAACGTGAGGGCGCTTCCCCCACATTCGGAAAGATGGAAAAGGCTGATAATCTGTCGTAGGGCAACAACTCGACGCATGTCATCTTGCGAGGTGCATCAAGCGGGCCCAACTACGAGACCGACTTTGTCAAGAAAACGGCAGACAAGCTGTCGAAAGCAGGTTTACCTCAACGGATTATGGTAGGTTGAGAGTGCTCCTTGCAAATACACGGTCAACTGATTGCGGTATCTCTATAGATCGACTGTTCGCACGGCAACAGCCAGAAGAAGCACGAACGCCAAGCTATAGTAGCAGCCGATGTCGTAGGTTTAATAGTTACGATACAGCTCTGACGGCATGGGATTTACTTGGATATTTCTTCGCATCAGGCCGAGCAATTGGGCAAGGAGGCCACGGGTTTTGCCATCGCTGGCGTTATGATCGAATCCAATCTCATTGAGGGCAATCAAAAGATTCCAGCTGAAGGGCCAGCAGGCCTCAAGTACGGGCAATCCGTCACAGATGGTGAGTAAATCAGTATATCTACCAATCACTTGTAATGTGCTAATCATGAATTCTCGCAGCCTGCATCAATTGGGACACCACAGTCAAGGTCCTCGACAACCTGCGAGCAGGTGTTCAGGCCCGCCGCAAACTGCGCCCAAACAATACTGGCGCACATAATGCTGCTTTGCCTAGTGCAAATGGCTCACACAGCAATGGAGTGGTGGAGTTCAACGATCTATCATCACTCAAAGTTGCGCAACAGGCGTTGTAATCTAGCTGTGCGTCTGGGCTGCTCTGATATGACCCATTATTTGATGCAAGACCTCCTGGGAGATCTTTTCCATCGCATCCGTATGGTGTGTCAAAAGTCTTGCTGACTCTCGTAATAACCCACGTTGAACGGGCAGTGGACCCGTGTCATGGCGTGCGGTGCACATCCCGGTGCGCATGTGGCAATCACTAATCGTCAGTCGCGAGGTCGTTATGCAGCACGTTCTTCGTATGTCACAAGCGATATGCGTTAATAATCTCAAGAGGGTATGCTGATGATAGAGTAAAAGCGCTCACCATCGGTCGAAACGGCCAAGCTTTGAATGCTGCGAGCAATGCAAGCCAGTCTTTCTTGTCGAGGTCCGTGGGCTTTTTGTCGGGGTCTATGGCACGACCTTGCTTGGCCGCCAACTCTTGCAGAATCGTTGCGCCGGGTGCGAGGTATCTATGGAGCACAGCGGTCAGCAGTCGACTCGTTGAACTCTGGGAGGAGACCCACTTTAGCGCCTTTGTCCATTTTGCTCCTCTATGAATGAACAGATTCCGAGCGAGATAGTCGAAGATTTCAAGATCATCTACGGATGCCAACTCCTTTGTAGGGCGAGGTGTGAAGCTGACGAGACTGTAGTCGTATCGAAGCTTGCTCGACCGATTCGTCCTTAGATGATCTTGCTGCGGCTTCAGATCTGGGGATGGAATCAAGACTTTGATTTCGACGAGCGGTTCGAGCAGGACTGCGAGCTTGTGACGTCTCTTCGAGCCTGGAGCTGCCATAATGCGCTGTGGCCGGAGAAGACGTGCGACAGCTCCGTCAGCTCAGACCAAGAAACAGTCAGAGTGGGGCATTCCAACTGCAGCTTACCTCGAGAAATTTCTCGTGCACAAGATAGAAGGACTGGAACCGGCCATACTGATATAGCCAAATCTGACCGGCTATGCAGGACAGCGTTTGTATCAAGAGCTTTTCGCTATTGAGGTTAGGTGGAAAGACTCCAGTCAAGACCAGATTTGGGGACTCTACGAGGTCGATACGAAAACTAGATCAGAAACGCACTATTCCGCAAGCAAGTTTCAGACATCTGCCAAGCGGAAAGGCTCACCATCCTCCCAAGCCTTCTTTTGCACGCCATCCAGTAAGCCCCGCTCTTTGATCACACGGTACGTGTCCCACCAAAATGGATCCAGATGGATGTGAGCGAACCGCCCAGCGTTGGCTTCCACTTTCGCCTGATAAACAGAGTCAGTGAGGCGTCAAAAGGTTTGTAGAAGACACTAAAGCTGACCTGGAGATCATTGGCATAGATCTTGATATCCTCGACAGCTACGACTTGAGAGACCGACTGGCAGTTCAGTATGCTTTGCGATAGTATTCCAGGCCCTGTTGATAGCAAGCAGACCAAGAGAGAACAAAGTGCAAGTGGGCAAAGAGTGGCAAGCAGATATTTCAGCGATATGCTACATACAGGTACGTGGCCAACTCGGACACGTGAAAGGAATTTTGGCTAACCAGCATACAGGTCGAGTACTGTCACGTTGGACCGACTAGCCATACCCATGGCGTCGACGAAGCGTTGTGCGGTCTTCTCATTGTACAAATATGGTCGTTTTGCATCGCTTGATATTGTGTATAGCTCATATTGCGTTCGCAAGCGTGGCTGCGGCGTCTGGGGTCGTTGATCGGGTCCTTCATGTGCAAAAGCAGGCACAGCTGTCCTGATAGCGGATGTTGAAGCATATCTCGAGCTATAGTAGTATCCAGTGGCGTTCTTCCAGCTGGTGCTCTTGCTCGTGCTTACGTCTGCTGCTGACGACGCTGCTAGACGGAGTTCACGCACTTGCAGCGCCGCATGACACCGCCTGCAGCGCGTCACAGAGGCGCGGGCTGTACCGAGCGATGTCGAGGCACGAGGTAGCATCAGAGGGTGTACAGAATAGTAGGACCGTACAAGACTGCCTTGTCTCCTTCCCTCTTGTGTCTGAGCTCCAGTAGCAATCCGTCGAAAGTCAAGGTCGCCAGCGTCCCCGAGCACGCTGACTAGCAGCTGCCTTTGATTCCGAACCCACCATAGTCAAGAAAGAGGTCGCCCAGATTGCACGAGGCATCTCGTTGCAACTACGCATTCCAACAAGCTCTAGCCAGCAGCGACATCTTAACGCAGCCTTCTGGCACTCGCGCGTAAACTGGTCGTACAATGGCCGCAGTCCAACGGAAGCCCTTCACGGTCATCAACGAGCAGTTTGCCGTTGATCCGGCGTATGAATATGTCAAAGATCTAGGCTCTGGAGCGTATGGGTGCGTAGGTTTCCCTGCTTGCTGCCATGTCTTTGGCAGTGCGAGACTTGTGCGCGCTGATCTCGATACTCCGCGCGTCACCAGTCTGGTCTGTGCAGCGCGAAACGTCCACACGGGCGACAGCGTAGCTATCAAGAAGGTCAGTAACATCACTAGAAAGGCTTGCTGCATTGCACTCTTGTGCCGGCAATCCGCGACCGAACATTTTTGGAACGCATCTGGACTAACGGACACCACTTGTATATTCGCAATCAGGTCACCAAGATCTTCTCCAAGAAAATCCTCACGAAACGTGCGCTACGAGAGCTCAAGTGAGTGAAACAGTGCGACGGTCGAGTCGCACGTCAGCTGTGCTTGCGCTCAAGCAAGCGAGTGTGCGACCGCAATGAGCAACGAGCCCTGCCGTTTTAGTGTGGCGCATGCTGAGTTGTGCACACGACTCCCTTTGTCTACGAACAGATTGCTGGCACACTTTAGAGGGCACAAAAATGTAAGAAGCTTCACTCTGGAAGCTCTAGCAGGCTTTCAAGGTCGCTTTGTACCTCTCCTGACCTGTCTCCACTTCGCTATCCATCTGAACATCTGGCAGATCACGTGCCTTTATGATCTGTGAGCCACATCACGTCCCACCTGTCTTTCTGTCTAGCGCGGCTAAAGAGCTTGCTACATTGCAGCGACATCATCGACCCAAGGGACTTTAATGAAGTGTACGCATATACCACCCATTTCTATACGGCCTTGCAAGAGCCTAAGCGCTGACAGTCTCGCCCTGGCACATACTCAGATATCTTTACGTGAGTACTTGGAATGGTAGCTTCTTGTGACCAAATAGCTGAACACAAGATGGAAAACACAGGAAGAGTTGATGGAAGCCGACCTTCATGCGATCATCAGATCAGGTCAGCCTCTGACGGACCAGCATTTCCAAAGTTTCATCTATCAGACTCTGTGCGGACTGTTGGTATGTCTCGCCTGCGCAATCCTGATTGTCAGCGGGCGCTGACGTATGTGATACAGTACATCCACTCTGCGAGCGTCCTCCATCGCGATCTCAAGCCAGGTAAGTTCCAGTGGTAGCATACAATACATTGCGATACTCAACCTCCTTTACAGGCAATCTACTGGTCAATGCGGATTGGTGAGTCGCGATCTTCCCCTGAATACTTTGTTCTGCCTCTGAGCACACTATAATTCACAGCGAACTCAAGATATGCGACTTTGGCTTAGCAAGGGGATTCGACCTCGATCCCATGGCTCAAAATGCAGGCTTTATGACCGAATATGTCGCTACTAGGTGGTATCGCGCACCGGAAATCATGCTCAGCTTCACGAACTACACGACCGCGATTGATCTGTAAGCAATCCAAAGCTAAGCATCTGCGAACGACCTGCTGAACCTTTTTACCGATTAGATGGTCAGTTGGCTGTATTTTGGCAGAACTGCTCGGCGGGCGACCTATATTCAAGGGCAAGGAGTACGTTCAGAGTTCTGCCAAATGGAGGTGACGCGAGTCTTCTGCTAATTCGCCGGTGTTACCAGCTACGTCGATCAGCTTAACCAGATCCTGCATTACCTGGGGACACCGCCGGAGGACACGCTGCGCCGCGTTGGAAGTCCACGGGTGCGTCCTTTCACACTCAAGTTTCCATGTAAAGATCCTATACTAATTGTGTGCTTACGCTTCACAGGCACAAGAATATATCAGATCACTGCCATTCTCGCCTGGTGTACCTTTTGACCGACTCTATCCGAATGCCAATCCGCTCGCACTCGACTTGCTGTCTAAGCTGCTCGCATTCGACCCAACGAAGCGTATCAGCTGCACGGACGCCTTGCGACATCCGTATCTCTCGATCTGGTGCGGGCCTTGTCAGCCACAAGTTACCATTGTCTCCGTCTAATGATTTTTGGTCTTGCTGGGATTTGCAGGCACGACCCTGCAGACGAAATTCTCTGCCCGACTCCCTTTGATTTCTCGTTTGAACAAGAGGAGAGCAGCGAAGGCATGCGCAACATGATTGTCAACGAGGTCGCCGAATTCCGTAGAATGGTGCGAACTCCGCCTGCACAGCGGCAGGGCTCTGGCTCGAAGAGGCAGGAGACGTGAGTTGCGAAGCTGCACAATTTCCTTCGTCATGCCTCTTGTGCGCGTCCTGACGGTTGCGCACACAGGCTCCCTGTCCCGTCACGGGATGAGATCATGGCTTCTCCTGGAGATCTTGGACCAGATCAGCACAAGACAAAGATCACTGCCAGCCCGGTAGATGAAGACCCAGCTGCGGGCTTGGAACGAGAGCTGCATGCTAGACGGTGAATCTGATCTTCAATGAGATCTGGAAAAACACCGATGCGCAATCGACTGCCCGCTCAACCCCCCTCGCCTCCAATGCGGGTCTCTGCACAGGCCGTTGTAATACGGTGTGAGCGACGGAAGTTGCACAGATAGAACTTTTGAGACCCGGATCTTACAGCAGTGCTTGTATAATGACAGTCGTCTGGCGACAAAAGCCGGGCTTTGGCTCGCAATATAACTTCTACACTTTCAAGCCGACTAGCATAGAGAGGCAGCACGGTTCAGGTGATACCGCGAAACTGATATGTCGTGGTGGCATTCCTTGCTGTTTGCGTCTGTGTTGCTCTTTACAGTATGTAGCCACCTCTCCGGCAGCCGGCCTCCGGCAGTCGGTAATCTGCGCGGAAAGTTGTAGCCGGGCCTGGGCGAAAAGCACCTCGACCTTTGCATTGCCCAGCGCTGTCATACGTGCTCGGAACCGCGTCTTGCCTTCTCACTACTGTACATCCATCATGGCTAAGATATACAAGTCGCACGTAGGTGCCGAGCTATGAGATGCTGACGAAAAGCTGGCTGGAAGCTAATGATGCCTTTGCCATACGCACACCCCGCAGTGGGATCCTGCCCCGCTATACCCCAAGCGAGGTCTCTTCGAGTTTGTCTGGAGCAACAAGAACAGTGCGTATGCTGAGCCGTGATGCTATCGTCTCATAATGTGGGCGCTGATGTAGCTTCTGAATCTCGTGCTACATGCGGCGGCCGATTGCCCTGGAACAGACGTCGACGACAGCAAAATTGCAGCCATCTATGCACCTACTGGAGAGACGGTCACTCGGAAAGAGCTCAAGCGGAGGTGTCAAAGCATCGCATATGGCTTGAGACACAAGCTGGGCCTGCAGCCAGGAGATGTAGGTCACCTGCTTTCTACGAACCGCCACAGCCGCGCCCGACGCACTCTGCAGCTACTGATCCTGCTTCCGACACCATTGTGTTGTGCAGACCTTCTGCTACATATCACCAAATAGCATACACTACCAGGCCGTGTGTCTTGGAGGGTGAGATGGCCGCTGTCTACAAGGGTTCGTACTTCGCGATCTGTTCTGATCTCTTTCTCCAGGCAATGCGCCGGTTTAGTGGTTTCGCCTGCAAATGCTGCCTACACAGGCAGCGAGCTTCAACATCAAATCAAGGATTCAGGATCTGTAGCTGTTCTATGCGCGCCGCAAAACCTCGAAGTCGTGCTCGAAGCCACATCACACTGGAAGAAACAAGACCAAGCTGACAAGATTGTGCTCGCGTGTCGGAAGAGTGAAGCTGGGAAAGCAGGGTCGCAATACAAGACACTCGATGATCTCATGACTTCTGAGATTCTTGAGCCTTATCAACACAATGACCCGACAAACGACCTGGCGTATTTGTGCTATTCTTCAGGGACTACTGGCCTGGCCAAAGGTGTCATGACAACGGTATATAACATGACTAGGTAAGTTCAATGTTCACGGTGTGTGAATCCTTTGGCTTCGCTGATAATTCGGCATGCACAAATTATCGCTTTCCAACTGTTCTTCAGCGTGCTAAGCGGACTGTACTGCTTTATGGGAGGAAAAGACGACGTCTGCTTTGCATTCTTGCCGATGAGCGTGAGTTCGTTGTTTTCTGTACCTCAAATGTAGGCGTTTGATGACACCTGGTACGCAGCACATTTACGGCTTGACGAAGAATGTCCATTTGCCAATCTTGGAAGGGCAGACCATCGTCATGGTCCCGCGATGGGAGATGGAATCCTCCCTGAAGGCAATCGAGAAATACAAAGCTACTTTGATGCTCCTCGTCCCACCAGTGGCTCTAGCATTGGCGACAGGTGAGTTCGGACATAGTAGTTCGCTTCACAGAGACTTTCAAACTGAGTAAGCACCCGTCAGATCCCATGGTTGACAAATTCGATTTGTCCTCTATGAAATACATGCTCTCCGGAGCTGCTCCTCTTGGTCCAGATCTTCAAGAGCGGCTGAAAAAGCGGCTCAATTGTCTCGTCACACAGGCGTATGGCATGACGGAGTCGTGCGTATACAGTGAAGCAGGGCTAAGCGCTCATATTCCTGCTAACTTCTTGTACTCGCAGTTCGCCGACATCGCACTACGGTCCGATAGAGGAGTCGGTACCAGGTAGCGCTGGAAAGCTGCTACCCAACGTTCAAGCGAGAATTGTGAATCCAGAGACCATGAAAGACATGCCGAATGTTGGAGATGAGGGAGAATTGTGGATGAAGGGTCCGATCATCATGAAGGGCGTGCGTAGCGCGATCCTCCCATATAATCCCCCGCGCTGATCTGATTCTGCGATAGTATAAGAACCGGCCAGAGGCGACACGCGACACGCTCGTAGAAGACGGATGGCTTCGGACAGGCGATATTGCCAAAGTGGACGAAAAAGGATGGTTCTACATCACCGATCGGATCAAGGAGCTCATCAAGTATAAGGGTAAGTACTAAGCCCTCAAAGACGCCGTGCTGTGCTGGAAATTGAACCATTTGTTGCAGGCTTCCAAGTGCCTCCTGCTGAGCTGGAAGCGCTTTTGCTCTCGCATCCCGATGTGGCCGGTACGTCAGAATTACCGCCTTGTGGTTTGGTGCTTATGCTAATGTCTTTCGGCACGAATCGATAGACTCAGGCGTAGTGGGCATTTGGGTGGAGGATCAGGGCACCGAGGTTAGCAATTCTTATGGCGACCTTTGCAGCCATTCCTCTGACTGTTTATATTGCCTTTGTAGCTGCCACTGGCATATGTGGTGTTGAAAGACGCCTCGAAAGTAGGCGATGCTAAAGCTGCACTAGAAATCCAAGAATGGGTGAAGAAGCGCGTAGCGAACCACAAGCAGGTTCGTGGAGGAGTCCGAATCATCGATGCCATTCCAAAGAGCCCGTCTGGAAAGATTTTGCGCCGCATTCTGCGTGACCGAGCAAAGAAAGAAGGACCCGTCAACCCTCGGCAATCCAAGCTCTGATTGCACTGTCTCATCTCAGCGCAGAGGGATGAGAGGAAGTACGATGTATCACATGGGTCTGCCAGAGCTGCTACACTGTTCATACTGTCTCCTGACCTGCAGTAGGCTGCATCACACCGTGTAACACTTAGCGCAGCACAGACATTGGAATTACCGGGTCTGCACCCACAATGAGGCTAGTAGTGTATCGCTCAGTGTCGCATTGTCTATTCGTATTACTTCCGCAGAATTGGCGTGCCCGCACGCTAGATAGGTCTTCTAATTGCGAAAGCGAATTACATTTGAGATGGTGGTATGGTCGACACGAACAGGCTCTGTTCGTTCAATTGCCGTCAAGCATCTCTGCCAGCGTTTGGTCGAATGACTTTGGTGTCCGTTCAAATTGCGATAACAGGTTCTTCAGAAGAGGATCCCTCTTCAGACACTCGCCAGCCTCGAGGGCATCATATGACTTTGACCACCATCGAACTTGTGCTGCATCTAGGCCCCTTTCTTGGATGTAATAGCGCTCGTGTGCTTCCTTGCTAATGACATTGATGCGGACCTTTTTGCCTGATCCCCGACTGACAAGTGCAGCTACTTCCTTAAGGTCGTGCGCTTTCGTATTGGACAGTGTCAGAGTGCAACCGTGATATTGAGTTGACTTGTCTGCTATGACTGCCGCTGTGCCAAGCCCGAGATCATCAATAGCGGTCCACGAGATGGGCCCATTGCCGCAGACAGGTATCTCTGTCCGGTCCAGCTTGCCGTCCATCGACGAGTGTCCAAGATAGAGCGGCCAGCTCTCACTGTATAGTCCTTCGCGAATGATTGTATAGCCAAAGTCCTTTTGCCCTTGCAGGAAAGCTTCGGTTCTTAAGTGAGCCGTCATAACTCCGCTCAAACTGTCGTCACGGAAGCCCAGGCTCGTGTAGTAGACATGCTTGATTCCAGCCTTCTTGGCAGCTTCCAGCGCTACAAAGTGATGTGCTTCCCTGCCCTTGCCAGGTGGAGCGTCATTGAAGTCCATAGAGATGCGTGGCGTGGAAGCGAGGAACAGGCTGTCGCAGCCAGCCAATGCGCTGACCATTGATTCAAGGTCTTCATAGTTCCCTTTGCGGACCAGAGTGCCCTGTGCCTTGAGCTCGTTCCACCGTGGATCTTCTGGGTCGCTCGAAGTCGACAGCACGAGCTGGCTCGGCTCGATCAGCTTGTACTGAAGCAGGTTGCGCAGGACCGCGCCTCCCAGCTTGCCAGTTGGGCTGGTCAGACACAGTTTCCCCGACATGAGCGACTTTGACCAAGAGACGTGTGTATGTAAGAGGTTGAGCCTCCAGGCAGCGGACAGTTCACAGGTCAAGAGGCCCGGTGTGGCAAACTGGCCGGTTCATGCTCCAGTGCATTCAAGCAATACATCTTTGTATAGGAAAATAACAATTGAAAGCAGTGATGCTACAAAAACGTCCACCATATCATGATCAAAAATCGCCGAGATCGATATCCACCTTAGATGCCAGCATCTTTTGAAATTTGTTCTGCTTCTGTGCCTCGGCCTGTGCGGCAGACGTTCCATTCTGTAGGGATGCCAAATTGGTAGCCGAAGCAGTGCGCTGAGGTGTAGTCGTCCCAGATGCGGGTCTATAGATAGATGTATATCATTAGGAAGTATGCAATTGCCGCCTCCGCAAAAGGCCCCTTACCTTGAGACAGCCGGAGATGCTGTCTTGCCAGCGACAGCCTTGGGCGTGCTAATAGCGCTATTGGCCATAGCGAGATTACGCCGCCGATCCTCAAGGGTGGCAGCAGCTTTCGGCATGTTTGCAGGAACGGCTTGCGTAGCAGCGCCGTTTGCAGCCTTCAACGGTGAGGCAGAGCCACCGCCGGCGTCCATTCTCGCGAGAATCTCATCAATTCTGGCTACTTCCGCTCCGTTGCCGGCTCGTATAGCAATATCACGCGCATTGCGCAGTGTATGCCGCTCGTGAAGATCCCCTTGAGCATGTTGTCGTTTCTTCGCAAGGATGACATTGATATCGGCCTGCAAGTCGCAAGTCGCAAGTCGGTGGGTCAGGATGAACGCGCATGCCAGCACGTGGAACGGGAGCTTACCTCGGTCAAAGTGTAGTCTTTGTGCTTTTCCATCACTTCGAACTTGTTGTCTACTGCAGCCTTGGTGGGCAAGTCGATCTTTGCTTGATTCAGCATGAGCATGTAACGGTTGAACTCCCGCTGAATAGACGCGGTATTAGCTTTTCGAACCCCTTGAACTGGCTATTCGCACATGACACACCTCCGTTGGCTCGGTATTGCTGACCATCTCCATAGTCATGTCCTTCTTGTCGTTGCCAATTATAAGAGTGAGCTTGACATCTGTCATATGCTTCTCCAGCTTGTACAATCGACTGCTGCTCTTCTCCGCGACCTTTTCAATCTTTGCAAGACGGTAGACGGGCTCTCCCTTTTCTTGACCTACTCCCATTCTGACGTATGCGCCTTCAACGTATTCGGGAAAGAACGAACATGGCCAGTAGGCCGCGAGCTTTCCTCTCGGAATGCAGATCCTTTTCAAATCTTCAAGAGTAGCGGGCTCTCGGGTCTTTGCCTTCTTCTTGGCGACTATGTGCCTGTCGGTGTCCGAATCCTCCTCCTCTTCCGAGTCGGTGTAGATGGGCACCGAGGGCGACTTGCGCGCCCGATTCTCCTCATCGCTGTCATAGTCTGAATCTCCATTTGCGCGCTTCTTTGCCTTCTTTTGCTCTCGCTCAGATTTGTTCTGCCTTTTGCGCTTTAGCTCCTCGAGCTGC
The DNA here is from genome assembly GCA_003351005.1 of Cystobasidiaceae sp. HBUAS51001. NCBI lineage: Eukaryota > Fungi > Basidiomycota > Cystobasidiomycetes > Cystobasidiales > Cystobasidiaceae > Cystobasidiaceae sp. HBUAS51001. The sequence continues at coordinate 448,035 of KZ857211.1, read as the reverse complement.
TTTGCTTTGCCCGTTGGTTCTTTCCGCCGCCGGCTGCTCCTCGCAGGACCTTCACCGTCTGAGGCTGCAGCGCCGCCCTCCTGGTCCGCCACCATCTGCTTGAGCGCCTGCCGGTCATGATACTTTTGTAGCTTCTCTCGTCGATCCTCTAGCACCATTTCCCTCTCCATCTCATTCATGTTCGCCAGTCTGTGCCAGCATGTCAGCCTACGTTCCTTTTAAACAGCCACTACGGGCTGTTAGACTGGCACGCACTCGGCTCTGTCGCTGGCGTCTTTGTAGATGCCTTCAAGAGGGTACATTTCCGGGCGTATCTCATCGTCTTCGTCATTTGAAACTTGTTTCGTCCGCTCAGCAGCCTCGTCGTCGCTGTCGCTCTGCGCAAGGTCCATGTCGGAACCGCTACCACCAATTTCCATGTCTGACCCTGAGGACCTGCAAAATGACATGCCAGGTCATTCAATGCGCAATCTTAATACTCTACCGAGATATCTCTGCTGTCCTTGCAATACTCACTCTCTCCGCTTCTTCTTCTTGTCCTTTTTCTTCTTCTTCTTCACCGGCTCCTCGGCCAGCGCCAGCAGGTCATCCTCCCAATCGTCCATCGTCGTCGCAGCCAAGCTGTGGTGTGTAGTATCGGAGTCCTGGGCGACAGAAGTGTAATACCACGGGGGGTGACTGCTGAAGTGCTGTCAAGAGGTATTGGAAGGTACAGACGAGGCGTGGTGCTGTACTGCCAGCGATCACGCGAACACGAGGCGGCAAGACCGTCATTCCGCCTACTGCAGTGCTCTTCGAAGGACGACGTTATACAAAACATGCTCAACAATAAAGCTACATCGCTCCCTCCTCTCTGCCGAGGTCTCTGCATCTTCACACACTTGATCACAACGAGCACGTGCTGGCGCCAGCGCTGGCAGCGGTGTCAAGCTTCCTTGTTCAGAACCTACCAGTGTTATGCACGAGTAGGTATGAATGCTTTGGAAGCTGACTCCTGTTCGGCTCTTGAGTCTTTGAACGCAGCAAGTCCAGCCAAGATGCCAGCAGAAAGGAAAATGAACGCAATGAAGAGCCAGATGACACCCCAAACTCGAGGACCAAAGATGGGACACAGCTTTGCGAATTGCGATGCATCGGACTCGTTGACCTTTCTAAATATCAGATCTGCCACAATACCGCGCGCGTTTTAGCAACCAGGCCTTTCCTGACTTTCAGACATAGTACTCACCGTCCATGATGTCGTACAATGCGTACAGGGCGCTCATGATTCCCACGAACAGGACGTAGAAGCGCAATGGCTTCGCATGGTCGATAAACCAGAATGCGACGAGCACTAATAGGGATTCAAGTCGTGAGTCAAAGCACGTGCCTAGCTGGGAATAGTTGAGAAACAGGCACTCACTGCCGGTTGCAAACATGGTTGTAAGTAAGGTAAGCCAGCTCTTTCTGGCCCACCATATTGTGATGAGCATGAACACCCCAATGATTATGGACGCGACTTTGCTTGCAACGATGTCGAAACCGGCAAAGACCATGAGGCTGCCGAAGAAGCTGCTTCCGAGGTATCCAGCTGGAAGCGTCCAGCATGCAGTACCGCCTTTCATCCGCGTCAGGCCACCTGTATAGTACCAGCGTCGTTAGGAGCAGCACTTGTCTGGGCACAGTACAGTCGCAGCATTCCCACCTTGATCAGCGTCGACCTCCAAGGACACGATACGCGCTCCAGTGCTAAAAGACATGGAGAGGCATTAGCAGTGATGAGCAGCTGCTACTGTATTGACAGAGACGACGCACCAGCAGCCTGCCGCAGCATGGGAGAACTCGTGCTGTCGGCGCCACGGTCAGCGTTGTCCCGCTGAGAGCGCGTACTACCGCCAGTCGCAGGTCACCAGAAGCACAGTGAACAGCTTCCATGGCAGCAGGATATACTTGACGCCCCAGAGGTTCCATGCGATGGTGAAGAAGACCACGTAGGCCAGCAGTACGTAGAGCGTTGTCTTCTGCTCGTCTGACGGTGCGAGCCGTTCAGCCACTGTAGCGCGTCGCGCAAAAGCGCGCAGAGCCGCTTCGTGTATGGGAGCCATGAGTAGCCAGCAAGCAGGTGCAGGTGATAGCTACTGTGGGCTGCCTGTAAGGATACGAAGCAATCGTCGGGGTCAAGAAGACATCCTGACCCCGAGCGCGCCTTCTTGCTGCAGCACAGCCCGCAGCCTGTGCCAAACAACAAGGGTGACCTGCCTGCCTGCGGCTTCAGACGCGACAAAAGAGACGCAAAGCACACGCACGCGCTGTGTACGCGCAAAGACACTTTCATATGCAAGATATCTGAACATGTGGGCAGGTCGGATAGTAGTAGTGCGGCTAGGCCGTGCCCTCATGCTTATCATCAACCCATTCTTTTCTTGCCTAGTAGAAATCAAGCACGTGCAAAGTGCGGGCAAGTGGCTGTGACGCAAATTGTAAACCTCTTGTTGCCCTTGCGTATTGACATCTCTCGCTTATTAAGCTACAGTACAGCTGTGCGCCGCTTCACCATGCTCCCAGTGTCTGTCTACATCTATGACGAGCCGTTCTGGTCATTCGTAAAGCTCGGCACAGCCAAGTCATCACCAGGCTCATTGCTGAAGAAGGAGGCCCAGCCTTGGAAGTCCAGAATACCCTCGGGAAAGTTGATCGCATCGTATACACCCTCGACCGGTCCCAAAAAGTCCATGGCCGAATTGGTGTTGTGGCTTTCCATGAAGCCTGTCGCTTCAAAGGCTTGATGCACCGGGACATCTGTGAAGTTGACGTTTGAAAACGGCTGATTGAGATTGGGTTGTGCGCTTGACTGTGCCGTGAGACTGTCTGTGCTCTGTGCAGCGCCGGAGGATGTATTTGGCTTCAACTCCGCTGATGAGGTGCTGTGCGGCGTGCCATTTGCCGACGCTGTGCGATTGCTGCCTCGCACTACCGGCAATGGGCCTTCTGCACGGTCGATGAGATTACCTCGGAATACGAGCTTGGCGCCAGGTGTTGGATTAAGACCGCGATGTAGCTAAGCATGACGGGCGTAAGCAATGTCCAAGCTCAACGGCCGAATTCGTCACTTGTGCTCCACTCACCTGCTTGCCTGTGGCTGCCCAAGTATTGACTGAGGCGGCGGTGTTGTACAACAGACTCGCCAACTCGGACAATCTTGAGCGGACAAAGCACTCTTCCGAGGCTGCACGCTTGAAAATATCGGTAGCCAGCTGGAGCGCTTCCAGGCTTGATTGCTCCCGTCGTCGAATGAAGGTGTGATACTGCAAGTCAATCACAGGGAGATGACGCAGCATCAGTCAGGTCTGTAGACGGAGACTTTGCGGTGCCCGATATTGTTTCTCACCTGGATCAGAGCACACACGATCAAGCTGTACAGAGGTGGGAACCAGTTTTCGATGACGGACACGTTCCTATCTACCCATAGGATGGCCTCCTGACTGCGAGCGTAAAGCTCCTGCCAGTGCTCGAAGGTCATGCAAAAGCTGGAGTGTCGATTCAGCTCATACGAGCGGCCGAAGAAAGGTCTGCGAAGTAGGAAAGAGACAGGGGTGCTGCATAAATGCAGGAAACCAGCTTCGAAGCCAGAGTCCGGACCGATGAATTGCAACTCTTCCGGCAGGTCGCGATACCAGCTGAAGGTGCAAATACAAATCGTAAGCATGAGGTGCAACACCTCAGTTCTCGTACCACTTACGCATTCAGCTCTCCTTGCACATCCTCTAGCTGCTGGTCTGTCACGTAGAGAATGCCAGTGGCAGAATAGAGAAGTTTGAGGACCTTGCCTAGGATGATGCTCAAGCTAAGCATCCAGTGATTCAGCAGATACGGCTTTGACGATGTGTCCACGGCGTGAGGATCAGACGGCGGCGAGTCGTGTATACTTGGATACAGACGATCGCAGTCTGCGAGGTCTATCATCATAGGCAGTCCATAGCTGTGAGAAGCGACAAGGTCAGTATGAGCAGTACAACGGCGGGCTGAGCTCTCATAAACAGACACACCTTGCTGAGACCCAGCGATCGGCGATGATGCACCCCGCCCAGATTCTTCTTCGTTGTTCAAGGTCATGCGTGTTGTTGCTGGGCGTCTCGCGATGCAAGCCGATGTCTTGAGCCATCCTAACAGCCAAACCCAAGCAGAACCACGTCCTACTAGCCGCAGCGCCTCGCTCCAGCTCGAATGCAAAAGAATAGAGCAAAAGACCCTGGATAGTGGACAGCGAGCTGCGATTCATCGTTTCATCGTCTTTGAGCGAATGCGCAATGAGCTGCTTGATATTCCGCAGAGACTGTGGCGACGTTTCATGCGACAAGGCTGCAACGCCGCATATCGTGTACCACAGGAGAGGCGAGTGGTTCTGCGTAGAGAGAAAATCTGTTCGGCTAATGACGGGAAAGCGGGCAGCTGGCCCATCAAAGAACTTGTTGATGAGGCTTTCCATGACTTCGGGCTTGAGGCCTGGCGGCGCCTCGAAGTGGGTAGTTGTGCCGACAGTTCCATCGTGATGATCACGAGAGGCACCGGAAATACCCAGCGGGACTGCAATCTTGATGAACCCGTCGCCGGTTGATCGCAGCTCGAACGTGACAGAGTGCTTTGTGTCAAATGGCTGCAAGTGCTCGATGGGTAATGTAGAGGTCGAGTGCAAGAGATGCGAGATCGAGGTGGAGCCGACCATGCGAGGTTCTGCGCTTGGCGTGACATGCCTGTCATTGGGAGAGAAGCCCATGCTGGGTGTCCTCATGGGTGACCTAGCCCTGCCTTGGCCTTGTGAAAAGCCGTTGCCGACACTTGTGGCAGGCATATTGATGCTGCTACCGCCCCATGTCTGCCCATACGACTGGTTCACGTGCGGTAAAGGATGTGCTATCGACATTGCCGGCGATTGTGAAGGTCGTGCGCCGCCAGAAGCAGATAATGGTGTGTATGACTGCGCTGGGCTCGAGTTAGGAGGCAGGCCAGAGGTGTTGATGGCGCCTGGCGCTGATTTGCGTGGCATCTTCGTAGTTCCTCCATTGCTCCCGCCAGCCACGTCGTTCGGGCCAGTGCTCGCCCCGCGTTGGTCGCTACTTTCTTGCGCCTCGCGCTTCCGTTTGAAACGTGTCTCCGTAATGGGCAAGACCTGTTCAGAGCAGCGCAAGTTTCATTGCATTAGCATCCGTGTTCTGGAAGAGAACATTAGTAGACCCACCCAGGTACAATCAAAGTGGTGCTGTCGACAATGCACGCATAGCGGCGGTGATGTATCTGGAATGACATCGCAGCGGATCTTCCTCGACCGGCAGCCATCACATGCTCTCGATGTCTTCTGCCGCCGTTTGTCATCCTTGTCGTCGCCATCAAAAGCCGGAGACGTTCTTGAAGAGCTCCCATCATCGTTGGCATTGACATGGAATCCATTAGCTTCGCTGTTGACCTTCTTCTTGCGTCCTCGCTTCTTGGGTGCATTGGCATTGCCGCTGCCGTCCATAGCGGGGACAGAGGACGTTGAAGCTCCAGAATCAGGGGGACCGCCGAGCGATGGATCCTGGAAGAATGCAGAAGTGCCACCCGAGTACGAGTGTGCGTGTGATGGCGCGCTCGTGCTCGCAGAGGGGTTGCCAGCCGTATTGCTGAACACGCTCAATGGCGAGAACGGCATTGGCGGCGAATACTGAGGCTGTTGATGATTCTGCGCTCCTCCAGCCATTTGGGAGAAGCTAGGAAGTGCACCTATGCCGTTTGGGACGTTGTAGTTGCTGCTCGAGCCAGAGCTCGAGTAGAGCTGCTGGCCAGGAAAGGCGCTTGCCAACGAGGGTAAAGTGAAGGCCGATGGCGCTGCCGACGATTGACTGTCTGTGCTTCCTGCTGGGATGGACATGCTGTTGCTGCCGTTCTGGGATGCGAAGCTTCCGCTGACGTCGAAGCTGAACGGCTCAGGAAGACCTGCCGCTCCGCTGCTGTTGCTGGGATTTGCGTTGTTGCTGCTCTTCTCGTCGTGGAAGCCGTCCATCGCTGATGGTGGGCAAGCCCGCCAGGCAGCGATCTCGCGTGCAGGTGCGGATGACGGCGATGTGGCCGTTTGCGTATCCGGTGTCTAAATTTGATGTAGAGAGCCAGACAAGCCAGGAGCGCCTTGATTGCTGTGCTTCAACTCGGAATGCTTCTTCCTGCGCCGCTGACTGCCCGCACCGCCGACTGCCGCGGCTGACGCGAGCAGAGGGCGAGGTGGACGCAGCTGAGAGAACGTGCTGCCTGGCTCGACCTCTTCGTTGAATTCAATGCGACGAGCTACACGCAACGTGATCTGCCCTGCTGCAAGACGCACACTGGTGTGATAAGCGCAGAAGCCGCCGCCGTGTCAATCGCTCGGCTGGCGGGCTGCCGAATGCTTGTGTCGGCAAAAGCTCAATTGCAAAAGGCGGCAGCCAGTCCTCCGAAAAGCACTGCACGGGTGGCTGAGAGCTATCCTTTCTGATTCGCCTCGTGATCATCTGACAGAAGGAGCTGAATATCCTCGCTATGCACAGGACGGCTACTACATGATGGTGTGTCCATTACATGGTCCTCGCCAAGTCCCGCCACTTGGAACGACCAGAGTATGCTTGAAAGCACGTAGGGTACTCTTTCTGTATTTATACGGGTATGATTCTTTGACGTAAACTCCATCGAGATGTTTGCTATAGGAGGATTCGTGAGTGCTTATGGCTTGCCCGTATCCCAGCTTTTTGCATCATGTTCGGCCACTGAATGCAAGCACTGTTATTGCTGCAGTGCACGTCGTGAGATTTTCTGTTGGCCAAGCTAGCCTTGTGCAGCCAGGTATGCGGAAAGCGGGTCGGCCCAGACCTGTGAGTTCACGAGTCAGCTTCCTCAGGAAAATCATCAGTCTTGCAATCGCAAGGTACCTCGTAGCGGGTCAGCAGTCCGTGCTAGCACCGGTTCAGATGTTCAGTAAATCAGAAGAGCATGTGATTACTCACACAACGATGTGAGGGCGTACCTCGTTGAGCTGCAGACGGTAGTAGAATTGTTCCGACCAACTTGTACCCAGGCTCAAGGTATCAGTGACCCCGAGCTCACATCGCTGCCATCCGGAAACGAAGGAAGCTCACCTCTTTCCCGTACTTGCATATTCAAACTTCGCTCGGCCTCTGGTCGTCACCACAGCCTTTACAAGATCATCGTCTGCTCCCCCGCTCACGTCAGGTTGAGTATCGACTGTCCAGTCTGAGAAAGACATCGGCCCAACGACTTTGAGATATTTGACGAGTATCTCAAAGTATTCTTGAACAGCTTTGCGACCTATGAATTGGCGCCCTAGGAACGGCAGAGCGGCCACATCAGATGGGCCATGCTCAAAGGCGATCCCTTCCGTCTCGTCGAAGAAACCTGCGAGCTCAGAGGGCGCCGCGCTGCGTGAGAAGGCAGAGCAGAGCGCTTGAGCTCTTCTGAGGTAAAAGTTCCTGTCAGTCATTCTTATGATATAGATGATGCTAAGAGCAAGTGTGCGCGAACCCGTCTTCTAGCTAGCAAGTGGCAAAATGATCGTCTCTGGTCAACGGTCAAAGCAAGGGAGATGCTGGGAAGATGCGCTAGGATCGCAATACTGTAGCATGTGGACAGAGCGAAACCAAGAGAAACGACAAGAAGATACAAGAAATACAGTGGATTTTGTCGCAAGAAAAGATGGCATGAAGAAAGCGCAGACTTAGTAGCCTCCGCGCCCTCGACCACCCCCGCGTCCGCCTCCGAAAGAACCTCTTGGGCCCCCGCTTCCCCTGCTCGAGAATCCACCTGTGCAGGGACAAAGTCGTCGTCAGCTGAAGTATCCTCAAGTGATAGGAAAGTGCGGTCGTACCTCGTGACCCTCCGCGCGGCGCACCTCTGCTGGCGAAACCACCCTGCGAAGGAAAATAATACGCGTCGGCGCTTGCTGCAGGTAGCTTTTGGCGAGTAGAAAGAATCGCAGACTCACTCGCCCACCGCCACGGCCGCCTGGCCCTCCTCGTCCTCTTGGCGCTCCTCGACCACCGCGACCAGCGCCTCGCGGTCCTCCCCGTCCACGTCCTCGCTTCTCGACTGAGGAGAAGGACAATAAGAAACATCATAATCATCATTACAAATGTCGCAAATAGCGCGGCAATGTGCCTCCATGTCATTGGTTTGCCCACCTTTAGTTCCGGGAGGCGGTTTTGGTTTGGGAAGGAATCGCTCAAGCGGCAGTAGCTTGTCACTCCCAATGAAGACCTTGTCACCAGGCTGGAAAGAGGTCGCTTGAACGCCTTCGGACGTCTTTATTGTGAAATAGACCTGGTTGATGGGACCTAGAATCTCGTCGACTTTGCCGACTGATGACTTGTTCTCGAGGTAGATGGGCGCGTTGAAGTATGGGACCTGCAGGTAGAAAGCCGGTGGAGTGCATGTTGTCGCATCAGTTTACTGCTTCACTATAAGCTTTGTGGCCTGGAGTGTGCATGTCTCTGCGAGATATCCTAATCGCAGAGTAACGGAGTCCAGGCGCATTTGCAGTATTTCAAACTGACCTTTGTATTTGTAGATTCGCAGACCATTTCGCCCTCACAAGCATGGATGAACTTGCCCATTTCTGCATCAAGTGTGATGTTACGTGGGATGTGGTTCGTATGCATCGGCCATGTGCGACCATGCGAATTTTATGCGTTAAAGTGCGGAAGTCTGTCAGCCTGGCTCGGACTGCGGACACCAGGACTGGCTCGAGAACCAGGACGCACCGAGCACTTCTGCAGGTGGACCAGCATCGTATCCACCATATCCACCTCTGCCCCCTCGAAAAGACCCACGCGAAGGCGCAGAAAATCCGCCTCGACCGCCTCTCATTCCTCCTCGGTCTCCTCCACGCCCTCCCCCGCGGAAGCCGCCCCTGTTCATGTTGACGTGCTAGATCTTGACTGTTGCTTCAAAGGACGACTTCAATGTCGAGCTCAACGAGACTACCAACGCCTGAAGCCAGTGTGCGGTCCAATTTCTCGATCACCACTCTTGTGGACGCAGAGTGACTGTGTTGCAACAGGCTACTGGTCGTGTGAATGCATGCAGTCTCGTGTATCCAGTGTGCTGACAAGTGCGTTGTTTCTGACAATCCCAAGGCCCACCTGCTTCTGTGCGAGCATAGCATCAGCATTGCCCGTGTCTGTGCTGCATGACCTGTCGAGGAGAAATCACGTTCTTCGCCACTGGCGAAGGTGGCTATCAAGCAACAGCACAGACAGAGAAGCAGCCAGCCCGTCTGTTTGAAGTACAGCAGCATTCTGGGACTCTCATCACCTTGCTTACTTGTCTAGCCTCTCTCCGCTGTCCTGCAGTGCTGCTTTGCTCCCGATCAGCTACCTTGCGTTGTGCGCTTGCGGCGAGGGAACACCGCACTCCACCTCCAATCCGCTAGCCTTCCACCTGAAGGCCCACGCAGATTGGTTCTCCCCATCGCCTACCTGGCACGGCACGTCAGCGCACTCGCGCTCGACTGGCTCGCTGCAGTACGCGCCCGACACAGGGGCGCGCATTCACGCAGCTGTGTGACCCGAACGACCACGGATGGCCAACAGCGCGTGAAACCTTGCTGGCGACAGCGCAGCGGTGTCAATGCAGCTCCCGGCGTAGCGTAGACGGGCTAGATCTTTGTGAGTCGTCCTCGTTTCGTGGGCTTAGATGCAGCGCATGTGTCATTTGCCTGTGGGTGCTGTTTCGGTTGCTGATCCTCTCGGCACTCCGAAACGCAGGTGACGGCACATCCTCGAGTACTAGACGTGACGGTGAGCTCAGGCGTGCTGCTCGATGCACGCAAATGTCTCTGATCTCAAACATTATGTATTCAGACGCCGACTCTTGCGTATCCGGCTCAGGTGTTCTGCGTTTCAAGCGTGCTCGTGTATACACACATGGCACGCCATCACTCGGCCTCGAATGCTAGCAATCACACCGACGAGCGACGTCTAGCGCCCACATACCAGCGTCAAAACGAGTCCTCTGATAGTCTGCAAGACATGACAATGCAGTCTGCGCACCAGTACGCGACAGCCGACAGCCTGCCCGTGCGCAACCTCGCGTCCCCACCTCGTTATGCCTCGAGGGCAAGTCTGGGTTCAGTCGCGTTCAGTCCTGGCAGGAGTCCTGTATCTGCCGCATCTGCAGCACGGCAGTTCTATCAGCCTCAAGCCGCTCCTTCCGCTGGGCAGGCACATCATCATGATCAGCATCATGCGCAAGACTCGGTGACCAACTATAACGCAAATGACGACCCTCGCCACAATCAAGACGCACAACATCGACAGCAAATGGGCTCGCTGCCTGACCGCGACGCCCATTATCATCAATACTTTGCTCATCATAGCAGTATGGCGCCACCTTCGTCTGACTCTCAAACTCGAGGCCACAATCGCTCGCCGGACCTGGAGGACCTGGAAGCGCAACTAGCCGAGCAGGAACAGCTTGGCCAGGCATTCTCGACGTCTCCTGCTACGGATCCGTCTCCTATACTTCAGGAGCGACCCAGTTATGGAGACTCGCCCATGGCAGCAGTCGGTGGTTCTTCTACCGCATTCTCAGATTCTCCTAGGAGACGTGCAGCACCGCCAGCACCCCTAGACCTGTCGCCCCCAAAACCCTCATGGATGCGGACACGCGAGCAACATCCTGCGATCCATGCTTCTCCGAGTGGAGAACCGTCGAGACAGGAGAGACGCATACATAGCAATCCCGTGAGGGAGCAAGCGTATCCAAGTCGAGCGCCAGCAGAACATGCGCGCACTTCTAGATCCACGTTGTCAGCATCGCGCTCTGATGCATCGCTCCATGCTGCCGGCGGACAGGCATACACCGGCCTTGGTCTCGGCCTGCCCTTCGCCCACTCTTCAACCTCGGACTCGCTCAACTCTTTGCCATCCTCCTCCTCCGGTGGTGAGGTGGCGCGTTCATACGATGCAAAACTCGCCAGTCCTCTCTCCGGGGGTAGTCACTTCTCTGGGTCAAATAGCACCTCATACAACAATAGCTCCTCACTCCGCAAGCAACGGTCAGCAAGTGACATTCTCAGCTCGCCGTCTGACAATCGCAGCCCTATAGTAGACAGAAGAGGCCTCGTTGGTCTAGGCGAGCTGTCGACGCCGCGCTGGACCGCTGCCATACATGAACGTAGATGGAATCACCATCCTCTGCCGGAACCTATGCCGGACCAGGAGGATCCCGACGAAAAGGCCGAAACTCAAGAATCAGAAGGATGGGAGGGTAGCGTTCTTGGCGGGTACATGGACGAAAAAGAGGTGCGTCACGTATTATTCTGCCTGCTCAACATCGACTGACACCTGCTCGTACCATGTGGATTCGCAGAACGATCACTATGCGACGCACAGAAAGTCAATGCCTAATGCAGACTCTTATCGGTCATTTAGCGACATCGCCAATACAACAACAGGTCAGATCTCTACCAGCTCATCTGCATACTCGCTGGGCGGGCTCGCAGTACCAGACACTGGGTCCTCCAGCTCAAGCTCCGAAGCCGGTGCATTCTATTCGCCATCAGTGCGCGAGCTGCCGCATTCGAATCCTTTAGATAGCGCTGCTATGGGCCATGCTCATAGCACCGACCAACACACATTCAAGGCACCCAGAGACAGGTCGGCGGCGAAGGACAGCCTTACATCCAGCACTTCTAGCACGATTCTCTCTCCAACAAGCAGAACACAGATAGCGGGCAGCCGAGCCAGTAGCCGCAGCACGACAAGTACTAGTGTCCAATCGACATCGCGCCGTGGAGAGGGCACTACTGCAGCAGTCGCGGGGAGCTTGGCGACTGGTTCGGGCACAATGAACGTGCGTGACAGGGAAAGGGACCTTCCGTCCTACATGAAGAACACAGCGGCATCGAGCAGCAAGCGCAGCAGCGTTGTCAGCGCAGACGAAGAGTCGACTAGCGTGCCAAAACGACGGGATCCCGGACAAGCAAGTTTTGCGGCTCCCGATGCTCCCTCATCTCGGACTTCCAGTCGAACAAGGCACTCTTCTCCTCCACAACAGCCTCATCAGACAGGAGCGCCACCTCGAGCTGCTAGATCGATAGCACATTCTCGGCAGTCATCGATTGCTTCGACTTCCGGCAAGCGAAACATTCCTGGACCCATCAATACCTCACGAGTCCAGAGTGACGCTGTACCTTCCCGCAGTGGAGAGGCTCGCCATTCGACTCGAGTTTCACATAGCCCTTCTGCCATTGCACACAATATCCTGCGACATACGAAAGGCGCCGACCATGAGAACTTTGACATGTCCGCGTACGCTGCTGCTGATCAAGCTACAGCCGAAGCACTGCGGAAGCTCGATGGCACAAGTAGCATCTCCTCTCCCCGTATATCACGGGCATTGTCCAATGGCTCTGGTATAAGCGCGCATACAGGCGGTGCAACGGTCACCGAGCATACACCACGCAAGGTCTCTGGGCCGACAAGCTCGCTATCGCGGCAAAATAGCAAGGCGAGCAGTAGGACGACATCGCCTCATTCGCGACCGGCCAGCTCACGCAAGAGCTGGGCCAGGAGCCAACCTTCGCAGACACCTTTTGCTATCCCTGCACAAATTGCAAATCGTGATCCTGGCGACGGCAAATCGTCCCTACAGTCTCAAGCACAGGATCCAACTCTGCAACCTCCGCTCAAATCGCCTTTGCGAGCTTTGAATGCTGCTACGACTAGCTCAGCGCCCAATACAGTGACACACAACAACATTGCACACGTAAATACCCTGCCTTCATCGAACTCGGTCCCGTCTCTTCAAGGTACAGGCACTGCACAAAGCTTCTCAGACGCTTCTGCAAAATCACCGACAGCTGTGCAATCCCCCACAGTCACCTTTGCGCAAACCAACGGCCCTTCGCTGCTACCCCGGCGAGGATCAGGCGCTCGTTCATCGTCCAGTACCGGCGACGCGCCTCTCACTCCTTCGAATAGTAGCAAGCGCTCTTCTTCAGCCAGTCTTGCCTTTGCAACGAGCACAACAGGGTCTAGAGACTCTACTTCAGCAACTTCTGTCTCAGCTTATGGCTCGCCAGCCGCGCCGGTCCGGAGTACTAAAAGCCGCCGAGGCAGCATGAGCAGCGATGTTTCGTCACTGCACAGCAACGGTGAAAGCCTGAGCAGGATCCAGGGGGATTCTGCAGATGCAGACTCGGTCCACGCGCGACTGATTCCCCCGGTGCCCCCTCTCCCCAAAGATTGGGAGTTGTATCGTCCGCCCACAAGCGGAGAGGGCTCGGTTCCGAGCTCTGCCAGCGCAGCTTCCTTCAAGGAGAAGGACAACGATCTCAAGCTTGGCGTAGCGAGCTTGTCGGAAAGCAGATTGCTGAACGGAAGCAGCAGCAGCAGAGCTTCCATGGACAAGCCTGCTGGACCGCGACCTCTGCGCAATGTTTCAGGGCCGCCTTTGAGCTCTCCCAGTCAGGACGCGTCCAGCTTGCCCTCTTCGCCAGCCCTGCCCAGTCCTGCGACGACGGCCACGTCCAGTATCGGTCTTCCTGTTGATCGCCGACAAGACACCTCGAAGACACCCACAAAACCAAAATGGAGCCTGTCGAATGCGCTCGGTATCCATCGAAGTCCTCCGCTGCCAACTTCCACTTCACAAGCATCTTCCCTGGCCAGTCAGGCCACACCATCTTTGGAGAAGACGACATCGTATGGCGATCTGGTGTCGGCTTCTCGACGTCGTGGCTCACGGGACAATCGTGCTTCACTAGCACCTGCTCACGTTGGTTCCGAGCTTTCGCGTCGACAGCTCGCGTCCGTTCCTGATATACAGGGCCTTGCCACCGGCAAGGAGCAGTCTGGGCCTGGTGCTGCCGGGCAAGGCATCTCTCATTCGGTCTCTGCACACCATCTTGGGGGTCTGACTGCTCTGGAGCGTGCAAGAACGGCATCTATCAGTAGCACTAGCACAACCAATGCGAGCGGTGCGGAACATGCTCCGTCCTTGGTTGCAACAAGCCCAGGGCGTTCGAAGTCTAGCTTACTCACACCGCGGCGGACCCCGTCTGGTATACCGTTCTTCAGTCGTCGAGCGTCGGGTCAGGCGAGCGTCTCCAAGGCCCCGTCCATGCCTACCTCTCCGAACATACAGCAGTCTTTCGATGCGTCTACACAAGCCAGTCAGCCGGAAGAAAAGACCGGCCGGCGATCAATACTCGGCATTAACCTCTTTCAAAGAAGTTCGGCTCGGAAATCCTTGTCATTGGCGAGAGACAACGCCGCCATCCCAGCCTCTCCAAAGCTGCCCAAGGAATACAAGGCCAGTACTTCTTCCATCGCTGCTCCTCTCATGACTCATGGAGGGGATGACAAAACTTCAGAGTTTGGAGTGAGGCCGAGCGAAGATAGCAAGAGAAGTAGTATGAGCACAAGGGCTTCGACTTTGATAGGTCGCAAACGGGGCAAGGTAAGATCAGCCATTTGCCTGTCCATAACCTTTGTCGCTGATACCTTGGACAGACACTACCTTCATCAACGGAATCTCCTGTCAAGAATCAGCATGTAGTTCTACCACCGATGCAAATCAACGCGTTACCGCCTACCACCGTCTCCCGCGTAGAGGGTTTCAGTGCTGAGGGTAAACACGAGCAAGCCGCAGGATCCAGTCAAGCTCGACCACTACCTGTGCCACCACGAGCCTTGCGGCAAACACGGGCAACGGAATCAGGGCGGGAGGCACTGTTGCCGACCATTACTGGGTCGCCATCTGTCACTGTCAATGCCACCGCGGGGTCTTCAGATGTCAAGGTTGCCTCCTCCAAGCCATCCACACCGACCCGCATTCCACGTCTGGCCAGCAGTAGGTCCGATGCAGCCAGTCCACAGTACTTGCAAGCACCTAGTCCGGGCATCGATACAACCAAGGCAAAATCAGATCTTCCATACCGGCAGAATGAAGCGGCGTCGCTGCCCGGAATGTCATCCTCCATGCCACAACAATCATCTTCGTATCTGGCGACTTTCCCCTCTTCAGCGACTCCTAGTTCCACATCGACTGAAGAATCACCGGTAGGGCAGAATGCAGAACAGTCTCTTAGCGCGGTCAACAATGTAGAGGGTGAAAGGCATCGGCGGAGGAAGGTATCCTCCTTTGCGCAAATCCCGAGTCAAGTCCCCGTTTACTCATCAAGTCGGGCTTCTGGCAAGTACTCTACGCCTGCAGCGACCTCATTCCCGGAGACAGCTGCCGTGCCCACCGACAAGCGCAGGTCGCTCATTTTGGAAGACAAAGACCTCAAGTCCGTCAAACCCGCGGTACGGGGTGGTCAGTCTACCTCCAGTCATCGTGTCCTGAGCAAGACTCAACCAACAACGTCTATCAATGCCGCAGCCGCTTCGTCAATAGGCAGTCTGAATGGCTCACGCGCCCGCACTAAAACCAGTGATGCTGCGACTCCCGACGCCAGGACCACAGTTCTGACAGGAGGCCTGCCCATATCCAAGTCTGTCAGTGCCTCGCTAGCAAGCAAGCTTTCGATACCAAGCCGCATGTCGAAATCGGCTACTACATCCAGCTTGCGGCAATCTCCCGCGCCATCAGATGGAGGGGGCAGGTCGACAAGCTCTTCGCGGTACGGGACCCCAATTGGAGAGGACGAGATCAAAGGGGATGAGGAAATGAGCGAGTTTGTCAGTCGGCAGCGGTCAAAGCAGGCATCTCGAGGGATGTCTAACGACGACATCGATCGCCTGTTTACGTTCCCGGACCCAATCGATCCTTTTACAGCCTTGACACCAAGAGGTAAGTAAGGCTGTTCGCGCTACAGATCTGCAGAGGGCTAATGTATTCTTGGACATACCAGATGCTTTGCAACGCTTTGGACACCAGCTCTCGGAGTACGAGACGGACGAGATTCACGAGCACAAGGATGTCTACTTTGTTGGCAGCAAGGAGAAGAAGAAGTTAGCAAC
The DNA here is from genome assembly GCA_003351005.1 of Cystobasidiaceae sp. HBUAS51001. Classification (NCBI taxonomy): domain Eukaryota; kingdom Fungi; phylum Basidiomycota; class Cystobasidiomycetes; order Cystobasidiales; family Cystobasidiaceae; species Cystobasidiaceae sp. HBUAS51001. Next base: position 432,070 of record KZ857211.1, on the reverse strand, counting down.
CCGCAGCGACTCGACTAACAACTATGGATATGATGACGAGCGAGGCGATTATCAGGTCATTGAAGGTGATCACATAATGTTCAGATATGAAATCATAGACACCTTGGGCAAAGGTTCGTTCGGCCAAGTCCTCCGCTGTCGTGATCATCGAACCGGGCATATGGTAGCAGTCAAGATCATTCGTAACAAGAAGCGATTCCATCACCAAGCACTCGTTGAGATCAAAGTGCTGGAGAACCTCAAAAGCTGGGTGAGGCTTTTCAGAAGTCACATACATGGTCTTTCGGTTGCTGACGATGTTGATTTGACCAGGATCCCGAGGAAAAGAACTGCTTGCTAATTATCGGCGACCATTTCACTTTTCGGGGTCATCTATGCATAACCACGGAGCTACTTGGAATGAATCTTTACGAACTTATCAAGGCGAACAGCTTCAGGGGCTTCACAACGAATCTCATACGCCGCTTCACTGTGCAGATTCTCTCAGCGCTGGCACTACTTCGACATCACCGGGTTGTGCATTGCGATCTTAAGCCAGAGGTAAGTACTCACATTATGTACAACCCTGGCCATACCTGACACCCTTTCTCCATAGAATATCCTGCTCAAGCACCCCGCGAGGAGTGCGATCAAAGTCATTGATTTCGGCAGCAGTTGCTTCGAAAATGAAAAGGTCTATACGTATATCCAGAGCCGCTTTTATCGCTCTCCGGAGGTGATTCTTGGCATGAATTACCACATGGCCATTGACATGTGGAGCTTGGGGTGCATCCTTGCTGAGCTGTACACGGGAATGCCCATCTTTCCTGGCGAGAATGAAGCGTCGGTGAGTTTGCATTGTAGTTACGTGAACGAAACTGTCCTAACGGAGTATCGTGCCAGCAACTTGCTTGCATTATGGAGGTCTTGGGAGTACCTGACAAGCACATTGTCGATAGAAGTTCCCGCAAGAAGCTTTTCTTCGACTCGATGGGCACCCCTAGGCCAGTTGTTGACAGCAAAGGCCGTCGGAGAAGACCAGGCGCCAAGAGTTTGCAAAGTGTACTCAAGTGCGATGACGAGCTTTTCGTAGATTTCATCGCCAAGTGCCTGACGTGGGACCCAGATCGGAGATTGAAGGTATGGCATCCATCTACCACACGACATGAGCAAAGACTGACTTCGTCCGCCTGCAGCCTGGACCGGCGCTCCGTCACCCCTTCTGCGCCAAGTATCGGGGCGCTCTTTTGACAGCACCCATTCCGCCGCGTTCCTCTACCGCCAGCTCTCGCAGCTTTTTGCGCACCTCCAATATCTCGACGCCCCGAAGGCTCGAGAAGAAGTCCACCGATGCGTCAAGTGTTTATGCGATCCCTTCTTCGCATCACCATGCTTCCCTTCCAGCCACTGCTCCTGGACCAAGACTGCGCACTCACTCTACCGCAGTTCACGGCAGTGTCGGGCCTTCGTATACCTCTTATCGATCGTTTGCCAAGTAGCGGACACATCACACACCCCAAATTTGTGTTTGCTGGCACGCCGGACGCCTGGGTAGCGTCCGATTCTTTTCTCGACACTCTTTATGAGCTTCTTCAGTATGGCGCTACAGAGTATTGCTTTGCTGCGTTCATGGTAGACCGACTAGCAACCTCGAAGCTGTCCTTCAAGCAGTAATCGTTCGTAGTCTTTCGTTCTTTAGTCAGGCAGATGCAATTTGGCGTCGATGAAATGTACAAAGTAGATCTTCACATTTTCTCCTTGGCTAGGGTACTCGTCAATACAGATTGTCATGATCACCCAATCTCTGCCATACGGTCAGTGCGACAAACCCAGCATGCGTCGTTCTGGCACGGCGCGTTGCAAGGCATGATTCATTGTCCGGCAGGCACGCTTCCTGAGGGAATGCGACCACGACGTACAGAATTTAAGTGTTTGTGGTCTGCTTCATGTATCTAGAGACACACCTTGGAGAATGCTGAAGATTGCCCTACGCTCCTGAAAGCCTGGGAGGCTAGTTATCGCTGCAACGACATAGTCAGGTCATCCGGCGAATGGGTATCGAGTATTTCTCACCTAACGCCATCCGATTGACCTGGTTTGCTATGCTCCGCAATTCTGCAGTGTCCCTCAAGGCTGCAGATTCGGCTTCATGAACGCTATCACTGTCGGGCGGGCCAAATTCGACCTCTTCCTTGAGCATTTCGATGCGCGTTAGAGACGCCGTATCATCTTGGCCAGCCATCGCCAGCTCGATTGCCCGGTTATTGTCCTTTTCCTCAAGCTCGCGCAGGATGGCTCCAAGCCCTACAATAGCTCGAACGAAGACGCGGTAAGCAGGTGGTGCGTCGAGCGAGCCAAATGAATGCGGTCGATTGCGCCCGATGCTCACGACTCGGACGCGTTCGCCATCAGGGGTCAAGCAGTTGAGAGCTGCTTCTATCACTGCCAAAGCAATGGCTGTGAAGTAACTGTGGCAACAAAGTCCGCAGGTGAGTAGCACGAGGGCAGGCTTCGTGTTATGATGAGAGCCACTCACCCACGAGGTGGGTCTGCCTGCATCAAGCGACTCAGCGTTCTCGATTGCGCCAGTACGTCTGCCAGGACTGCATAGAGCGTTTCGCGAATTGAGATTATGTCGGGATCTTCCGTGATTGGTAGATCAGATGCATCTGGCGACTGCATGGTAGCTGCGCCAGACGGATGACCTTGTGTTGGCTGGTTTGACGGAGTCGGTTGCGACGGCAATACCGTTGACTGGTGGGTTGAGCTTGCCATTGGCTCCTCCGACGCTGACAATCCTTCTCGGCCATACGTAGGTGGTCGCTGGAAGCTGGGGCTACGCTTGTGCAAAGCAGCTTCTAGATCTTGAGTATAGCGTTCCATGAAAGTCTTTCTTTGGCTGATTTGGATCGCAAGAGCTTGTATGTCTGCAGCCAATTTCACCATGAGGGTCGAGACTGGTGATGATGCGGGCTCTAAGTCGCAGATGAGACGAGCCACATCATGCGCTTGTTCTGTTGATAGACGCTGAAGTGGCTGGACTGTTCGCTGCCAGCGCCGGAAGAGAGGCAGCAGATTCGTTGGACAGGTCGAGACGGACAAGGTCAGGCCAGTTCCAGCTGAGGAGCGTGGAACTGCCACGGATGGTGGATCTGTCACATTCTTCCAAGCTCTGAATGTGTCCAAGAAGCAGATATACAAAGTCACGTCAGTCTGATATCAAGGGCAGATGGCACGTGCAGTGCCTACGCGAATAGTAAAGTCACTACAACGCAGCAGCCGTCAGCTTAGAAGCGAGGTGTGTTGGTGGCCTTGTCCAAGAACGGCTCACAGGCGGGTCCCAAGATCTGCAGCTCCTCCTCTGTAGCATCGTTCAGGAAGGCATCATCGATGAGACCATCTGCATTTGCCTGGGCGAGGGACTCTCGCGCTAGATTATGGAAAGCGTCGATGATTGACCGTTCCGGGAGCTTGCGTTGCTCTTCCATCAGCAGGCTGCGTGTAAATTGGCCGCGCTGCGCCGTACGACAGCTGCGAGAGCTCGAACCAGCTGACTTGCCCGACTTGCTGGACGCGCAGTCCAGCAGCTGCAAGGGAAGAAGCAATTACACGCTAGAGAGGCTCCAGCAGAAGGCCAACCGTGTAGAAGCAAAGAAAAGAGCCTTCTGCTACCGTAGAGTCCGCATACTCTGGGCGAGCTGTTGATGTCTGTGCGACATGCCAGTTGTTTGGCTCCCGCTTGGCTTACTGCACCGCCGCCACACCTCGCATGTGCAAGACCATCCAACTAATCTCTGTTGGCCTCTTAGGCAATGCAAGCAAAGCATAGCATGGTGCGATGTGTCAGTTACTATAGCTAGAGCTACAAGGAGTCGCGCACAAAGTCACAACATGATACCCTGCCGTACTGTAAAGGGCAACATCATTGGAAGTTGAAGCTAAGCGAGCCAGACTCCAACATCTCGAAGCCGGTGTTGAAATTGTTTGCAAAGTCGAGAGATGTGGTAATGCCCGCAAAGTCATCGTTGCCCATACTTGCAAGTTGAGGATCCAAAAAATTGGATGTGTTCTGTACTTGATTACTCGAGTCTAGCAATCCGAGCGATGAAAGGAGCCGCCCGCCGAGTTTCTGGATCGTCGAGCCAAGTGATTGGCGCTGTATGGGGCGTGTGAGGCGAAGCAGAGGAATGGCTGACGCTCGGCGTGGGCCGAGCTGAGGATGATGCCTTCATACTGGTGCCAATTTCCTGTTTGGGCAAATTGAGAGTCAAATGCCAGAGCTGATGCCCGACAAAAAATCACATTACCCTGAGAACTCTGCCATAATCCTCTTTGCTACCCCTTGTCTTTCGTCGTGCTTCCTTCGCATCTTGGAGGGCTTGCACGAGTAGCCTACCTCGCCGCCCAAGCTGCGTTCGCGCGATTGATTATCAGCTGTCGCAGCCGCGGCATTCTTTTTGGCGCACACTTACCTCACGACCCGACCCTGCCGAAGACACCTCTGAATTCTTGAAATACTCGACGACATGCGGAATATTGACAAGTTTGCGATCCGATACCGAAGGAGACACGCCGACATCTGCATCGTGGAGGATGTCGATGAAGATGGTTGTGATAGCGGCCAGAAGGTGTCTCGACAAGAACCCTTAAGTCACGAGAGAGTCAAAATATTTTCCCCAGAATAGTAGAAGTGGAGGCGACGCTTACATATGGCAGCGTGCGGTACGTCTAATTGCTGCAGCTGCCGTATGAGATCCAGCACTCTCAGTGCGCTCTCGACGCAAGCTTGTGTGCTTTGACCGAATCGCGCAGGCTCGCGGTAGCCACAAATCATAAAAGGTCTGTGTGCCCTCATACGTCGACAAGCAATGCCTGATCTGCCAACAAGCAGTCGCCCTGAAAAGAGAAGAAAGTCAGGTCAAGTTGTCGTGACTGCATGTGACGTGTTGCTAACAATCTGTCCGGCCGGTGTCTGGGTGATTCGGGAACGAGATCTGCATGTACTTCTCGGTCGCCGACACGTACTGATTGTCGAGAGCAAGCAACTTCTGATAATAAGTGTTGAGCTCATTATCGTCTGCAGGTGGCAGCCCCAGGTCGTAGATCTTCCTGACAAACTGCAGGTTCATTTCCATATCACCCAATCAGTGGACTTTCCGCGCGCAGTGGGTACTCAAATATTTGCTTACCACCGCAGTGTACGTCTTGCCAATCTGAAGAAGAGAGTCCGTTCTGCGACACCGTATCTCAGAGGTAGTCCGTCTAGAGCTAGCCTTAACTAAAGTTGAGGAGAAATTGACCTACGGCTGGGAGGAAGGCAACACCTCGGCATCCCAGAGGGCGTTCTCGATCTGATCGTCATTGAAATTGCGCGGCCAGCATGTTGTGAACGACTTTGGCGAGATTGCTGGATGTCTGTGCGGCAGTAGACCGATCCAGTCTTGAGTCACGATATCCCACCACAATCTGACGGGTATCTCGCGAGCCATCAGAGAGCCTTCCTGCCAAGATACGTCCGGCTTGGGCATGGTTGACGGGTCATCCCCGAGTTGATGCCACCCAAGAGCTTGAACACAGCTGAGAGATGCGTAGAAGTAGGTTCTTCCACCATTCACTGCAGCAGGTCGCTTAATTCACGTGAGGTCTGGAGTGTCGTGAGGAAGCATACGCACTGTCATTCTGTCCATTCAGATACATTGCGCTCAGGAACAGCGTTTGCACGACGCGTCTTGACGGCTTCCTACGCCATTCTGCAAACTCCAGGCATAATCTGCTCAATTGGTACAGATCCTCGGCTTGGATTTCGCCCAAATCGCCATCATCCTTTGCCTGAAGAGCCGTTGCAAGGACCTGTGGTGGCTCCGTCCTAAGTGCTCGCCTGACACCAGCCAGAAGCTACGAACTTACAATGCAGAAAGTCGCTAGCCACGGCAGATCAAAGTCCCGCCGACCATTGCCGACATGCTCCCAGAAGGCATCGTGTTCAGCATAAAACTGCCCTTTGCTTATAGACTGTGCATGTATATAAGAGAGACGTGTAAGCGCTGATGATTGTGTAAAAAGAAGCGGACCAACCCCAAAAATCCACCCGCTGGACCTGAAGTAATAGTTCAAAAGGAGCTGTGACCGATCTCTACCCGCCTATGCGTCAGCACACGTGTCTTCTTCGTGTGAGGCCCAAGATACTGGTTACGCACTTTGTCTGAACACAGGCAAGAACCGAGTCGGTGATGGTGCGTCTACTAAGGAAGCTCAGCAGAGGGATTCGAGGGTTTCCTTCGAGCCTAGGATTGGGCTCAGCTTCGAGAATCGAAATCTTTGCGAATTCTTTCATTGTGAGGAGCTTGTTGCTATTCAGGGCCGGCTTGATGTCGCTTGGCAGGCCTCCAGAATCGCCACCTGCGAGCACCTCAAGTGCAAACGCTGCTCCGGCGGCTTCGTCTGCCACCATGTAAGACTGTTCTGGAGATGCACTATAAGTGCGAGCATCGAAGGGCAGTGGGGCAGAGTTGTGGGCATGGCTTGCCCCATTGGCGCCTTTGGAAGACCCGCCCGCCTGGGGGCTGTAGTTTGCGGATGAATAGGCATCTGCGAGAGCTCGCTTGACGACGTCTCTTGAAGTAGATCCGGTTTTTACATTCATCATGTCCTCCAGATGCCGGATGCGGCCCTCGAAATGTTCACGTAGACTGACAAGAATGTGTGTCAGGCCAACAGCTTCATTTACAAAATTGAGGAATGCAGCTGACCTATCAAGTACGCTCTCCAGAGCGAAAACCTGCTTCGGCGGCTCAAAGTCCTTGTCAGCCCAGCGACAGTCCGCGGCCATATCCCGTTTTAGACAGTTCTATGTACGGAGTGCTGGTCTCAGCAGCGGGCTTGTTCACTTGATAGCATAACGTGTTCTCACTTCGCATGGTATTGTCCTTGAGCTGAATAGACCAACACATTGGAAGTATCGTTGGCTGCTGTAACACGGTTGCTGGGGCTAATTGTCCACTGAACAACGCACCATTTGACCTTTCTGTGGTCGCCGAGTTCAGAAGCGCTGTAAGCTTAGGCCTGCTCTTTTTTCAGAATATATACGTACCTCTGCTTGCAAGGTACGCAAGACAGTACAGCTCTGTTGCGCTATCGGAGTGATCACTGTCAGAATAGCTAAAAGTAGTGATTGCAGCGATTCTACGAACCTTGCGTTTTTTGCCTATCAAGAGGAGCGAATGACATTGAAGAGGTGTTATCAGACCATGAAGTCCTACGAGTCAGCATGCTGGGACATCTACGCGACTTACTTTGCGCATCATCGCCATGGTCGCCGTCCTCGTGATCGAAGTCCGCCTCCATGTTCTGCTGCATTGCCGTGTAGGGGATGGGTAGCAGAGCTGTATAGATTTCTTTTGAAGTGGTGATCTGCTATATGTGCAGAGGCTAGCCCAGGACGCGCCGACCGGTCGAGGCAGAGTCAACATGCACGTGGGGCTTCGGCACGAGGCGTGTAGAGTGGCAAGAAGAAGCCAGTTGGTGATCCTCAGAGGGTTTTGCTATAGACATACGAGGTCTGCAGCTGAGCTTATGCATGTGCTACCTGAAGCTTGGCTGTTTGGCAAGCAAATCTGCTGAGCCTCGTTTTCCTCGGTGGCAGCCTTCTAACGCCGCGCGTCGTCACAGTAAGAAGACGGACATGGCTGCACGGGAACAAATCTTTGCATACCGACGGATGTAGCATAGGTATAAGAAGGAGCAGCTCTCAGTAGGCCAGGCCCTTCAAAGTACTGCAATATGCTCGTATCCTGGAAGACGCGCTCAACGCCGCTCGATCAGCTTCGATAGCGCCGTCAAGATGATGGCAATTGCGTGCAGACGCCATTCCTCGCTCACCAACTGGAGAACAATGGCTGACGCGTCCGATAATAACCTCGAGTCGCCCCAGCCAGACGTCAAGAAACGCAAGCGCAACAGGCAGGCCCTCAACTGCAACAACTGCCGAGCCAGAAAGGTGGGTGCTGATCTCGGTCTTTGCTTCGGTCGACCGCCGTTCGGATTACAAGTTCCAAGGGCCGAGTTTTTGCGCTTGCTTATCCTGACAATCTGATTGTACAGGTGCAATGTGACCGTCGTAGGCCAGCATGCACTGCCTGCGTCAAACGTGGCGTCGCCAGCGAATGCCAATGGGAAGACAAGGGTGGTTCCGAGCCTCTGCCTCAGCAATTCGCGCTCGAAGCGATTGTGGATAGGTGAGCATCTATCTAGGAAGTTCATGTGGAAAACTCTTTGAAGAACAGAACTTGAAGAGGCATTCTCTGGCATGACATGCATTGCTAACTCACCTCTCTTCTGTGTGTCAGCATACGGGCTCATTTCGAAAGCCGCATTGCTCTCATAGAACGTCGGCTTCACATATCCGCACCCTCTACCAGCGATCAGTTTTCGTACCATGCTCAACATGTGCTCCCTTCGACGAACGACTTGTCTCGCTCAACGACGGCCGCAGTAGTTCAAGAGTCTGGCGATGACGCCACAGAAAAGGACGAACACGAAGAGGCCAATGGTGCTGCACTAGCATTAGAAGTGCTCGCAGGCGGAGACTTCGTGGGCAAGCCTTCAGACCCTACATCCGCCTTCTCGGCGTCTGGAGAAAGAGTCCCTCTTCGCCAATTTGTCTACAAGTCTATAGTGGTTCGGAACCTCGAAACATGTCCTAGTACTTCCAGAGTTCCTATCATCGGAATCGTCAACCGCCGTGAAGTGGTCGATGCTTTTCTGCAGTACATTGGCAGTCGCGAAAGAGCAGAAAAGCTGCTCGGCTACTATGTCGATACGGTAGCTTGGGTATCAGGAGTGAGCAGACTTCACGTCCTCACCACTGCTCAAAATGACGTTGCTTCGGTGTGGGGCTGACCTGTGCCTGTATCTCTCGTCCAACAGTCCGGTTGGACCAAGATGATCCAGTTCGAACATACAGCATTCTGGCATTTGATTGAGCTAGGCGAACGAGATTTCGACCCAGCTTGGCTTGCGCTTTATTGCATCGTAAGCCGTTCTGAATGTTCTGGGCGATCACATTCGCTGACTGCACAGACACCTACAGACTCTAGCGATCTCTGCCGCTGCGCAGTCAGAGGGCGGTCCAGACAACATTGCTGGCGAAGACTTGTACCACCTCAGCAAGGCGGCACTGGACGTAAGCAAGACATCCACATCAGCCGCAATGGTATTCGACTGACTCAGATCCTTGTTCCATGCTCAGATTCTTGACTGGCGCCGCAAAGCTTCTCTACGGGTGGTGGCATGCCTCGGACTGTATCACACCTACATGAACTTTCTGAACGAGTGGCGTGCGGGATCGATCTTCCTTGCTGAAGCAATTAAGGCAGCACAGGCGCTCGGCTATCATAAGATGGGGAATGATCCTTCGGTGGCCCTTGTGGATCCTGCTCTACCACCCGACAGTCTACTCTCGCGCGAATATCCATTGCAGATCTTGTGAGTTCTTCCTATTTCGCTATCTACGGACATGGTGATGCACGACCGCTTATGCTGACTACCCTGATGGCGTGTGAAGCTGGGACATCGTTGCGCAAGACTGGCTGGGCATGGCTATAGGAAGAGAGGCAATCACCACTCCGCAAGCTATAGACACGGCACTTCCGCGAAACTTTACCGACGAACAGCTCGAATTTGGCAATCTTCAGACATCTCCAGAGTCCTACGAAGTCTAGTGCGTGTCACGGAGCAGCTGAATAGAGGCAATCTAGCTGACGGTCCACTTTGGCTCGTCAGCACGTCTTCTTTTCTGTGCTGGGGAAAAGCTGTGACTGCAAAGGTCAGGCCGCTATCGTCTGCATGCATCAGCAGACATCTGACTGGCTCTTCCTTCAGTATACGAGAGATCTGGCGGACATGGGGAAGCCGCCAGCTTGTGGCGCAGAGTTGGATCGCTTCTACGCGCAGATGTGTGCTACAGAAGATGACTTCACCGCTTTGACCAAACCTGGCATTAAAGTTATGACGGCTTTCGGATCCAAAGACTGTGAGCTATGCATGCCTCCAATTTGACGACTGAAGCGACACCTCACCATTCTTCCACCTATCCAGGGCGGCAACTGCTGTGTCGCACGTGCGTTCGTTTGGGCACTCACGATGCAACGTTGGCTGATTATTGCATGCTTTATATAGTGGCATGGCTATGAAGGCGCTCCACCTACATCGACCATTCATGCTAAGGGGCTATTCAGATCCGCAACGGTTCGGCCGATCGTCTGCCGCATGCGTTGAGGGCAGCAGGTCTGCCCTAGCAGCCATCAGGCAGATGAACGAAATTGGAGCTCCCACATCAGCAGTGTGGTTCCTTGCTCGCCAGTCTCTCAGTGCTATCACGACCATCTATATCGATGTTCTCCGGGATGCAGACATTGGTATCGACCCGGCTATATCAGACATGAAGCTGGTCGATGTCCCTCACTCGGTTTCGCTCTTCAAAACGCTGGAAAGCAGCTCAGCACCGGCTGTAAAGGAGCTAGGTCGTAAGGGACAACTTCTCGTTGCAGCACTGGAAGAAGCGAAAGAGGCTCGCAGAGGGAAAGGATCGGGCTCTCGAGTCAGCGGCGGTTACAGCAAGATCTTCCGGGTGGGTCTCATCTACCTATTGTATCGTGCGCGATCTTCTCTGATTTGATCGTTACCTTCATCACACTACAGCGCATCGCAGCCGACGTTGAGAAGTTCTCATCCCCGGCAGTGGCTCCCAGCCGGGATACCAGTCCCACTGGACCTAGCAGCGGTCCATCATCGACACAGGCATCCGGCACGAGCCATGACAAGGCCAACACTGGAGTTGGCCATGGCAAGTCTAGTGCAGACTGGTTGGATGACTCCGAGACTCGCGGCCTGCTGTCCTCGCTCGGCCTCATTAACGAGGAAGGCGAGTGGAAGACCATGTTTCCAAGCTCCCTGCCGCATTCATCTCTGGGCTTTTCCGCAACGGGACTGCCGCAGTCAGGCATGCAGACTCCGAACGGTATGCCCAACGGTTTGTCAAATGGCATGCAGTCCGGCACATCCTACTGGGCCTCTGGGATCGATCCTCTCTTGTCGTCCCAGCATGGCGTTAGTGCAACGAATGCCGGCAGCCAATTTCCGACTTCGCAATTCGGCGCTTTCCAATTCTAGACTGCCATGGTCACTTCTGGCCTCACCGTCGAGCACTCCCAAAATTTTGCTGAGCGAATCTTCAAGATGACCTCGCCTCGGCCTCTCCATCGATAAGGACGCCAACGAGGAGAACACCCCCACCGTTTGCTGCGACCGATTCTCAGGTTCTTTGTTCTGGCATGGAAAGCGTTGACTGAGTAGAAATGCAAAGCGTTGACTAAGTGGAAATTGGATTTAGTGGCAGTCATCTCGACCTCTCATTTGCAATGCACGTCGTTAGTCAGACTGTTACACCATCACAGCGGGTTAGAGGCAGACCGACACTGGATTTGGCTTGCTCGCCAATCGCAAGAGCACGCTGCTCTCGAATCTCGGGACATGCAATGCGATGCGAGACCCCATGGTCTGCGCTTGCTTATGCCCATCTTTTCAGAACGAGTGAGCAGACGCTTTCACTGCTACCATGCACTTCTGGATAGTGATCTTCATGTCTCCCGTTCACTATTTGGCCGTGACACTCCTATAATTTGGCGGCGTCGCTGGCACGCTGCCAGTATCAGTGAGCGTGCAGAGCGAAGCAAAGAGCAGAGCATCACAACAGGTTCCTGCACGTCAGTACCTATTCCAGCAGCCTTGCTCGACGTCCTTGCTCGTCCAGCTGCTGCAGAGGCAACGAGGTATCGCACGACATCGCGCGACTCCTCCGATGTCGTGCGACTCCTCCAGGTTCGCGGAATACGCCTTGTTTGGGTCACGATCACCGCAACCGCACCTGGGATGCGCTCACACAACAGCTTGCCTTTCTACCAACCGCTAACCTGCTCCTCCATCATGTCGCCTGTCTCCACTAGCGAGGGTGCGTTGCTAGCTCTTTCACCCCCTCACGCCGTGACTGGCACACCTCCGCCTTCGCATCACAACAATGACCGCACGCGCCTCCTCGCCCATCCATGCCTTTCCTCTGAACTTCCGTGGCCTTTCCATTGACTCGTCTGATGCGTCCTCAGTTGCAGACGTTACGAGAAAGGCCAAAAAGGCAGCCGTTGACGCCAAGTGCAGAGACAAGAAGAAAAAGAAGTCCGAGGAAGTGAGTCGCCTGAAGCGCTTGCCTCGCGCAATTCTTCAAGCCATAATATGGGCTCACTTCCTCCTCGTCTGTCGTGAGCAGGACCTACAGGCTATGAAAGACCTCACAAAGCGGCTGGCAGACGCGGATGCCTTTCGCAACGGAGTTTGGCGTGCAGCCTGAGTGCTCATGCGCCGCCCTTCTACTGAGCATGCCGCATTCCAGTACTGCAATCTTACTAACAGCTCTTTTGCGACAGCTTTCCCAATGAAGACATGCCGGCAGACATTCTCACCTGCATGGTCAAAATCATCCAAAGAATCGGGGCACTATCGCCTGGCTCTACCATCACCACCACCATTCCGACCCGTACCGAGGAGGCACTGGTCCAAGCCTCAAACAATGTCATCAAAATGGAAGAAGTGGAATAATGGCAGAAGTGATTCGGTTCGGTCTCACATCGGCAGTAGAATTGGAATAGGCCTCAAGATGTACTTTTAGGATTTTAAAAGGAAGTCGCATTGATCGCAACGTTTCGTTTTCGGCCCGACATCTGCGCCTAGTCTCTCATCAAAAATCTGTTTGCTGCCTCCAGGCCTGGCTGGAGGCTTCACTCATGTTTCCAACATCTTACCGATTCTTCCGTCGCTCAGACTGTGGTATGAACCTGAAATATCGCGCGGAAGTCGGAGGCGAGAAGTCGTCCTGCATGCTCGCCACGTTGACTTTCACGCTTTCCAGGTTTTCTTTCAAGATTAGTGAAGGCAGTCGACGAGTATTCCAGCCAGATATCGTGCCGTATACCTCGCAGTGCTTGACACTGTGTCCATATTCGCATTTCAGTCACGGCACCCGCTGATGCAATTGCGCAAGGACCTTCATTACGCTATGCGAGAGCTCCCACCTCATTATTAGCTCAGTGTAATTCGGGGTTGATGTATCGACTGCCTTTGACCTTGGCTTTAAACTTCCGCCACGGGCAACTTTGGACGGGTTCGGAGCTGCATATCCTGCGTCATGTGAAGGATAAATGGAGTCTCCCATCTGACAGTAATGGCACTTAGCCGCCCGGCGTGCTCTGGACATGATGCGGACCGTTCCGCACCAGACTAGCAATAGCACAGCCCGTCTGCGAGCTGGCGATAAATCAGGCGCCGTCAAGGCTCACGTAATACCAGAATACTGATGCTTCTCGTAGACGGTCTCTGATAGTGTCAGTATAGTGTCAGGAAAATCACCACGTAACTTTGGAGTTGCTGTGATTGTGCCACTATCATATCGGTGCCGAAACATCTTTGCTACAGGCGATCGATGACCATACTTTTGAGAGATCTACCCGAAGAGTTCTTTTTACTCGAAATCTATAACGATGCTTCATCTCCAAAGAAGTGATTGTATGCTGGGCCAACCTGCTTGAGCATGTCGCTAGCTTGCATCGCTCGGCCATTCTCCTTGAAAGCTCGGTTCGAGCAGTATCTCGCAACGCAAGCGCCGCCGTACGCTGCCAAGAGGGGCAATCGCTGAGTCTTGACAGGATTCTGGTCATCGCGGCCGATACCTTGCTCGTAGCTGAGTGCCCAGCCAAGCAGAGTACCGACGGATCCTGACAGTACATCGCCCTGACCACCTGTTCGCTTGAGTCCGCCCGGAATGTCGACTTTGAGTACTTCGTTGCCGTTGGAGATAATGTCAGTCTGCCCTTTTTGCAAGACTGTCAGGCCGCCAAGCGAGTCTGAAAGCAATTTTGCCAATGTGTCGGGATCGGCGTTCTTGTCGATTTTCTGCCAAAAGTCCCCAATGCCTCAGAAGTGTGGACATATAGATGTTCAGTTACAACACGCACCATAGAGTCGCAAAGTCTGCCAAATTCGACGACGTTTGGCGTGAGAACACAGCGGGTGTAGCCTTTGACTACACCGGGCTCGTTGCCAACTAGGAATAAGCCGTCGGCATCAATGACAATGTACATGTCATTCTTTTTCGCATAGTTGATCGCAATACGAGCAGCATTCTGCATGTAATCATCTCTGCCCATACCAGGTCCGACGACGATGGTGTGCAGGCGGGAGAGGATGCCCTCAATCTCGGTCTTCATTGATTCGGGAGAAGCATCTTCCTTCAAGATGCGGTGGACGATGAGATCAGGCGAGTATCCTTTGATGACTTGACCGGCTTCAGGATCGCAAATGACATGGGCGAGCTGAAAAGTGGGGAAGACGAGGTTGTCAATCCATCCACCACTGTCTACTTGAGCTGACGTCGTAGGCTGCTTACATCTGCGCCCAGGCGCATGGACGATAAGCTAGAAAAGTACGGAGCGCCAGTGTAGCTGAAGATTGAGGAGTATCATCTGTTTAGCCATTCGAAATTTGAGCCGTCTCATCGCGGAGAAGCTCACTCTTTGCTGCCACCGATGACACCAATGCGGCCTGGTCGCGTCAAAGCAAGTGTCGGTGATTATACACGACATGAAGAAGCATGCACGAGAAGCTCACCCGCTTGGCCTTTATGGAGGTTCTCGCTCAAAGGCGGGATGAAGCGCTTGACTGTCCAAGCAGCGGATGTCAGCTTCTGTGCAGACGATCTCCCGACAGGCTGCAGATCCGACGATGCCTACCTTCCTTCAAGACCTGCTTGGCGCTCTGGGGGATAGACATGCTTGCTTTTGGAAGGGAGTTGCCTTGCTGTTATCGCGTTTAGTATGAAATCTCAACTGCTGTGAATACAGTAGCAACGTCGAGAGCCTAACATGCAATCGAATAGTGGCCGCCTTGCAGCGGCGATCGGTGACGCAGTGGTTCTACATGAGTATGCGGCAGAATGTAGGGAATGCTTCAATCTGGCTGGAGCACCCTAGAGCACAGCAAGGATAGCTTGGCAAGATAACACTCCTCGACTACAGAGCTGATGAATCACGAACTCTCTGACTACCATCTCCCAAGTTCCGGGAAACCCTCTCCACCAGTATAATTATTCACCATTGGCCTGGATCACTGCTTCTTCGATTCTGACGTTCTGACATGGACACAATGTTTTTGCGCTCGGCTGATGACTTACAGGGATCTTGTCTGGTTCTCCTGCATCCTAACCTCAGGTCCACATGTTCTGGAGGTTATTGTGGGCTTCCTCAAGTCATCTGCCGTTTCCTTTTGCCTGGCAGCGATGTCGGCAGCATGTGCAATGTACCAAGGAGGTCACTGATCAAGGAAACACGAAAACGCTGGACTGGACTATATCACAACTCTTGAAGTCAAGCTCCATATAGCTTGGCAGTTCTCGCATGAAGATTGCCTGCAAGGACAGGTATCTCACGCAGCCATCAAAGACTGCTTCGTCGGCTTACCAGGCTGATTGAGGGACTGAAACGCGGCAGTAAGGGAACATGAGAAGCTCCACGCCTCTCGACCGAAAGAGCCTTGTGGGCCAGTGCCTTAGAATATTGTCATCTTTGGACCGAGCCTGCCGTTGCTAGTCTGGGAAAAGGATGGCCCAGCTCTTGACCAGAGCGGATCAGACGGCCGTGTGACGCAATTCTCCTCCAATGAAGCTTCAATTCCTCCTTCAAAAGGCGAGAATAGCTGATTTTGTGACCCGTTCGGAGGTGGCCATGGAGAAAAGCCAAGATCAAGATCAGTCTATATAACCGACCAGGGGTGCAGATGGCACAAGGACTTTGTGGGAGGTCTCGCTGAATGTAATGGACGCGTCATGTCGAATAATGTGATTGTGCTTGCGCAACCGTCTCAGCAGATGCCGCTACTGCAGTGTGCGCATGATTTCGATGCCAGGCACTGTCTAGTGCCCTGGACGATATCTGGCTAGCTAGAAGGCTCGTCAACACGTCTTCTCAATTCTGAAAGGAAGCCTGATGGGTAAACCCTCAACATGACAAGTATGTTTGCCAACTTCCCGCCTGTGGCTTCCACGTGCGATAGTTCAGGTCCGTGCCACAATCTGAGGGAAGAGTCAGAAAAGTCTTGTTACTTAGATCTCAGGCCTCCAGCCAGGCTGGAGGCGGCGAGCAAGACCATGGCAAGATACTATATGCTGGTCTGTTGCTGAAAACGAAATGTTGCGATTAACTCGACTTCCGATCAAAATCCTCTAAAAGTACATCTTGTAGCCTATTCGTGCCGGACAGGAACGAATCACTTCTTCCATTAGTCGACTTCCTCCATACTGCTGACATTGTTTGAGGCTTCGACCGGTGCCTCTTCGGTAGCAGCCGGAGTGTCCTCCTCGGTGGCGTCCTCATCGATGGAGAGGCCGAGCGAGATCATCTTGAAGATTCGCTCAGCGAAGTTTTGGGGCTGCTCGAGGGTGAAGCCGGAGGTGAGCAGGGCAGTCTCGTAGAGGATCTGCGTGAGATCGCGGACGGTCTTGTCGGCGGCGTCGGCGGCGACCTTGTTCTTCAGCTCGACGACGATAGGGTTCGAAGGGTTGATCTCGAGCGTCTTCTTCGACATCATGTATGAAGACATCGACGAGTCACGGAGGGCCTGTGCCTTCATGATGCGC
Organism: Cystobasidiaceae sp. HBUAS51001; assembly: GCA_003351005.1. Taxonomy (NCBI): domain Eukaryota; kingdom Fungi; phylum Basidiomycota; class Cystobasidiomycetes; order Cystobasidiales; family Cystobasidiaceae; species Cystobasidiaceae sp. HBUAS51001. The sequence continues at coordinate 415,356 of KZ857211.1, read as the reverse complement.
TCCATGTTGGCGGACCAGCCGAATTGACCAGTGACCAGGATGCACGGGAAGTTGCTGAGCAGGTTCGAGATGGTGACCTTCTCAACCTTGTCACCGAGGATGTCCTTCATGACCTTGGTGAGATTCTCGTACGCCTTGGCGTTTTCCTCTCGCTTGGTCTTTTCGTCCTCGGTCTCTTCAAGCTCAATGCCGTCCTTGGAAATGCATACGAGCTTCTTGCCCTCGAACTCCTTGAGCTGAGTCGTGGCGTACTCGTCAATTGGGTCAACGAGGAAAAGGACCTCGAAGCCCTTCTTCTTGAAGACCTCGAGGAATGGAGACTCCTTGACGGAAGCAAGGGACTCGCCGGTCAGGTAGTAGATGTTCTTCTGAATTTCAGGCATACGGGTGATGTAGTCCTTGAGCGAAGTCATCTCCTCGCCAGACTTGGTAGAGTTGAAGCGCAAGAACTCGGCAAGCTTGGATCGATTCTGGCTGTCCTCATGGATACCGAGCTTGATGTTCTTGCCAAAAGCCTCGTAGAACTTATTGAAGTTCTCCTTGTCCTCTGCAATTTCGCCGATCATCTCAATGGCCTTCTTGACCAAGTTCTTGCGGATGACCTTGAGAATCTTGTTCTGCTGGAGAGTCTCTCGGGAGATGTTGAGAGGCAAGTCCTCAGAGTCGACGATACCCTTGACAAAGTTGAGGTACTCGGGAATGATGTCCTCGCAATCGTCCATGATGAACACGCGGCGGACATAGAGCTTGATGTTGTTGCGCTTCTTCTTCGACTCGAAGAGATCGAAGGGTGCACGCTTGGGAACGAAGAGAATGGCCTTGAACTCGAGCTGACCCTCGACGGAGAAGTGCTTGACGGCGAGGTGGTCTTCCCAGTCGTTGGTCATGGACTTGTAGAACGAGCCGTACTCCTCAGCAGTGATGTCCTGAGGGTTGCGTGTCCACAAGGGTTTGGTCTTGTTAAGCTCTTCCTGCTCCTTGGTGACCTCCTTGACCTTCTTGGTCTTCTTCTTCTTGTCATCATCGTCCTCGACCTCTTCAATCTTTGCCTCCTTGTTCTCATCATCCTTGGTCTCCTCCTCCTCGTCTTCTACCTCCTTCTCAACTTCCTTGGTGACAACGAGCTGGATGGGGTACGAGATGAACTCGGAGTGCTTCTTGACAATGTCTTTGATCTTCTTCTCCTCGAGGTACTCGAGCTGGTCCTCCTTGAGGTGGAGGCGCATCTCTGTACCGCGGCCGAGAGAGGGGTTGACAGTATCTTGGGTGATGGTGAAGGTGCCTCCAGCGGACGACTCCCAAATGTACTGCTCGTCATCGTTGTGCTTGGTGATGACCTGGACCTTGTCGGCAACGAGGTAGGCAGAGTAGAAACCGACACCGAACTGTCCGATCATTGAAATGTCGGCACCGGATGAAAGGGCCTCCATGAAGGACTTGGTGCCAGACTTGGCGATAGTACCAAGGTTGTTGACGAGATCGGCCTTGGTCATACCAATACCGGTATCGCGAATGGACAGTGTCTTGCCATCCTTGTCCTGCAAGGGTGTGGCGAAAAAAGTCAGTTCATGCACGACAAAACCAACGAAACATAGACGGCTGGCAGTGGCCAAGCGACATAGCGTGGAACTAGCAACACTTACAGGAGTGATCCTGATGTAGAGTTCCTTCTCCGTGTCGAGCGCGGTGGGGTCTGTCAGGGACGCATAGCGGATCTTGTCGAGAGCATCCGAGCAGTTGGAGACTGCATGCGATGCGAATAGTCAGCATTCAGCACCTTTGGAATGATGCAAACGTGACGAAACCTTACTCAATTCTCGCAAAAAGATTTCCTTGTTGGAGTAGAAGGTGTTGATGATGAGATCCTGTTTGACAAATTTGGTGCGCCACGTTAGCTGCTGGAATGACACCTCGAAAAAGGTAGAGACCAGAGGCACTCACAAGCAGCTGACTGAGAGTTTGCAAGACCAGTAGTGTTTTGGAGGGTGCAGGGTCAAATCATGTCAGTATGGCTGTACCACAACCGCCTTGGTCGAGCGGCTTGGAGACTCCAGGATCCGCCAGACCGAAAGAATTGAAATTACCTTATCTCGGCTTGGAAGCCAAAGCTCTCTGCTTGTGGTGCTGACATCTTGCTTGTCGTGAAGTGCTGGGTTGCAGTTCGACGGTGTTGTGCAGAACTGAGAGGCAAGATGGCCGACCCGCCCAACGTGATCCGAAATTTGGAAGCAAGTGGCAAATCCTTCTAGAATCTTCACTACGACTCCTTTGAAAGGTAGCGAACGCTGTCCTAAAACACAGTCCGGTCTCCCGTAGCCTAGATTCGAGAAAATTCGAGAAAGATTACTTGAAAGCTCGACAACTACTGATGCGTGTTATAGCTGATTTCAAGACACGCATCCTCACTTGAAGATACTCACGCCCACTCCCTGGAGTGGGCCTCCCTCTATCGAAAGGTCGCTGAAAAACCCTGAGAGATCCGCGCCATAGGCTATGGCTTAAAAAATCCTTTTTCTCTGAAGGACGCACACCTGCACTATCAGTGGCCTTTCTGCTATTCCACTCTACAGTACTTGCTCTCTGAACCTGCTGGTGCGCCGCCCTTCGCAGCCTACGGATTTGGGGTTCTAACACGACTGCTCGAATGGCATGATTGATGTATCCGTAAGAATTACCTAGCGCTAACACGATAGGTGTTTGTGGATCGTGAGGCCTCATCTGACATGGCACGTTACCGGCGTAAGACTTTCAACTCAGCGTTTGCGAGCTAATTAACCTTGCATGCCCTTGCCAGGCACGCACAATAGCAAGATATAACCTTGAAGGCACACCAAAAGAGTCATTACGCGTGCAAGCCCTCAATACTTGCATGCATTATGATAGCTTATAAAGAAGCGCGGAAATCAAAGGCAGTAGTCTCACACTACGCCGAATCGCGGTGTACTGGCGCGTACAACTAGAACAAGCTAGTCAGGGTTCAAGCGGCTAGCCAGATCCCATTGCAGTAAGCTAATACTGGTGCGGTTTCCCGTATCAAGGCGTCTTGGACCAGGCAGGGATGTATGATCATGAAGAATATTCAGCTGGACCGCATTACTAAATGAGGTGGACTGCATATCTCTGCAGCAACTTCTGGGTCTTTCTCACCGGCAGACATGATGGTTTACACCATTACGCATAGCCCCCAGGCAACCATGGCGTCGAATTTCCCAGAACACAGAGCTCTTGATTGGTGTCCAAAGCTGTTCTTGAGCGGCTGATCCTGGCCGTCCGGTCGAGTCACGTGACCTGGCCTCTCTGACATCACGCGCATCAGCACGGAACTTGTCACGCGGACCACCTGTAGTTGACGCGTCGTCAAATAAAGCACACTGCTACCAGCACTTGATCATGACGAGCATGGCAATGTGATATTGCAAAGTGTGTCCTATCGTGGAGGTGAAGCGCATGAGCTACTGTGACAATTACATGAAAGACCGCGGAGGGTGGAATGGTACAACTTGGACAGACGGCGCCGACCCACGACGGCGGTGCGCATGCAGAGCATCTGGCCATCGGAAAACCTGCTGTCTCTTCTGAGACCCGCGCAGCCCTGGGAAAGCGAGATCCACGCTTTGGAAAAGGCAGGAATGTTGGCATATCGTTTGCTGCGGGTGCAGGCTAACTTTGGGCCATTTCATGTTAACTTGTCTGCTTTGCCTGATCTTGGCTTCTTTTGCTTGTTTAGTGCATTTGATATATTCGGCGAGGCTCTCGACAAGCGAATATCGAATGGCCGGCTTATGAGGAAATGTCGACGATGAATTCCCAACGGTCTTCCAAGTACCCTGAGAGGGTGTCATCTAGCATCACGCTGTATCGCTTCTGAACATAGGCAGTGAGATCCAACACGCGAGCTCGGAGCTTTGGAATATCTTCTGGCTCAAATGGCTGTTCGATTGCCTCGCTCAGATTCTCGGTCGCCAATTCGAGGTCACTACGGACAGATACTGTGTCAGCCCAAAGTGTCTGGTCGAACAGCATGGGGCGCACGCACCTCTGATTGTCTTCAAAGATGTGCGTAGAATTGATCTTCTGAAGGTAGAACGCCATGGCATACGTCCACTTGAGAACGTTTCTGCACTCGCTAAGCACGTCCACAGCCTTCTTCAAAAACTGCACTTCAATCCAGGACAATGCGGAAGAGTTCTGAATCTCTTCCATTCGTCTTTCGATACGGATGTACGTTTCCTTCTCAAGCTTAGCAGACTGCTCGTGGTTGGCGTATCGATTGTAGTAGTGCAAATAACGCTCGAGGGAAGCTCGGCTGTTTGACTGTGAGTCTTTCGTTTCCTTCTTCGGGTCGTAGCGGTTGCAATTGTACCAGCTTGTGCCATGCGCCGACCATTCGCCCATGCAAATCCAGCAAAACTCGTACTTGCACTTCTTGCAGGTCATGTGCTACAAGGGGGAAAAGACGAGTCAGCTTGTTGCGCGAAATTGTCAGTAAGTATGGCCAGCGATGCTCACATTGCAGCCGCCATTCTTCTCGATTGTTGCTTGACACTTTGGACATTCTTTGGTATTCGCTTGAATCCAATTCGCTGTTTCAGAATCATCGGCGCATTTCTTGAGCCACTTCTTGACAATTGTACACAGACAGGGCGCATGATCGTTTTCGTGACCGCAGCCAAAGCAGAACTTGTTGCCACATGCACAGAGAACGGTGGGCACCAATGTGTCGAGTGACTTTGAAGTAACGCCATAGCATCTTACTGCATACTCGCAGTTTGGGTGGGGACACCAGCGCAAAGATGGATCATCGTCGACATAGCTTCGGTTCAGCAGCTCGCGGTACCTGGTTTGCGACAAAATGGCATCAATGAACGCTCATGAAGTGGTCGCATCATGCTTACCTGTCCATGGTCGAGTCGTCAACCAACGAGCCTACTGACTTCTCGTCGATGACAATATTGCATTCCGGTGCCATGCAAGCGATGGCCTTCGCTTCGCCCTCCGTCCTGAGGAGGAAAACAAATTTAGAAAGGCAAGCTTATCGACTTTGCAGTACAGAACCTTACATGATCTTCTGCTGCAGATAGTGGGTCCAGCAGTCGCTGCAGAAGCGATGATCGCAGGACAGTGCCAAAGTTTCTTTCGAGCCATCGTCCTCGTCGTAACAGATAGTACATTGAAAGCCACGGATACGTTTGAGCCGAGGTTGTTGCGCCGTTGTGCTAGTCCCTTCTGACGGTGCGTCTTCGATACCTGCGTTCTGACGCAGCTTATCTGGATCGTCGAAATACCGCTCAAGCACACGCTCCTTGTTCCATTTCATGTAGCGAAGCAAGGCTGCGGCCTCGTTGTCCTGAGAGCGAAAATTGCATCAGACTTGCATCTTCTACTGCTGTTCCCCAGCTCGGGCCAGATCAGCCACTCACCTTAAGACTGAGAGCGGACGCTACATGGCTGATTTCCTTCGACATTTCGGCAACGAGATCGTTCTTGCTCAAGGCAACGTAGTCGATTTGATAAGCTGCCTTGCCTTTGCCCTTGTTCGACGAAGAAGGTTGCCCAAGGTCGCCTATATCTACATCACCGTCGTCAAGATCAGCGGCTGGCGAGCGGACCCATTGCCATTGTTTGGGCAGGCGAGTGTGAAGTGCAGGAACACCGGTCAGCCTCGAGTACATGCTTACAAGCAGCGCTATAGACTCACATTCAACGTCAGACATGGACACGTCGTCGTCGTCCTCGTCGTTTTCAGCCATGTTGTCTGCATCGTCCATGGCCTCGTCCTCGTCGAAGTCATAGTCATCGATCTCGCTGAGCTCCGAGTCTGATTGACTCATCGTCTCCTCTACACTCGCTCCAGCCTCTGTGCGATCTCGTCGATTGTCTGCTGCTTCCCGCTTGCTAAGTTTGTGGGGGTGTTGTATTGGTTGCTGTCCAACTGGCGAGCCAGCCAGAGAGGATCGGCTGCCTGCGCGTAAAGTGCCTGGGCTCAACACAACTGACTTTCAGGACGGACCAGCGGAAGTTTGGCACTGGGAGTGTCCATACACAGGTACTCCGGTCTGCAACGACACACAAGGACCACTTTGGGCAATAGGTTAAAGTCGTCCAGTTCCTCCGTTTGCCACATTTTTGGCTGCCTCAGCATGGTGTGGCGAACAGCACGCTTCGGCTGACAGGTGCACAGTAGAGAGCAGCGAAGGTTTGTAGGATGAATTTTAATGGCTACATGAGGCTCATAGAGGATGTCCTGATACTTCTGAAACTCTGGAGACAACAACAGGTGATGCATCGCTCACTCGTTTAGCGGCACACTTGCCATACACCTCACCCGTCATTGTACTGCACTCCCTTTCACTGTGACTGTGTGTGCAATGCACCTGCTAGAACTGTATACTATACGTCTAGGTCAAAGACCAAGTCATCCTCCTCCGCCTCGTGCTGAGAATGCGGCCGTTCATGCTGACGGAGAGACCCGTGTTCCACTCCGCTCGCGAGATGGGAACCGTGTATCTCGTGCCGGGCCAACGGACTTCCCACATGCACTTGCGTATTGTCGTAGTACCCGCTCGATCCTTTGCGCACTCCCGCACCTGGGTGCTGTTGCTGCAACAGCGAAGGTAGCTTTACGCCAAAAGACGTGCTCGGCGCTGTGCGTCCCACACCGTTTGGACCCAGCAGGGAATGAGTTCCAACACCATTGGTATTGGTTTGCGAAGTAGAAAAGCCCAAAGTGGTCGGACTTGAACCATTGTATAGTTGGTAGTTGGAAAAGTTTGCCTGGCCAGGCGGCGATTGCACCAGCGATGCAGGCGGCGTGTAGCCAGTGTGCTCGGTACCTGGCGGGACCATGTGCAGCCGAGACAGACCAGCAGCAAGCCCTTGTGGTAAAGAAGTGCCGAAAGCTGGCAGATGACTTTGTACTTCCTGTGACCCTTCTCCTGCAGTCGCAAATCCTCTCTCAACGCGCGGACTTTGCTGAGCATTGCCAGCCAGAAGGTGTTTTGCAAGATTGCTGCTGGGAAGAGTGCCGCCGAAAGAGCCTGCCTCAGGCCGTCGGGGGCTGCCGACCTGGCCCAGAGGATTGCCAGCTCCTAGGTGGATGGGCGGGGATCCAGGCGCGCGATTGAAAGCTGCTGCAGGGAAGCCGCTAGCTGCTGGCACTGACTGAGAGTAACGCTGTCGGGCTTCAGCTTCCAGTTGTCTATCGAGCTCTTCCTCATCCTCTGCATCGTTGAACGGATTGAAGAAGCCAGACTTTGCTGATCCAGATCGACTTTCTCGTCGAGCCTTTTCATCTGGTGTAAGCAGGTGCTTGAGGGAACTTGGGACAAGTTCTTCCTCCAGCACGCGATGGTCGTCGGTGCCATCCTCGTCGTCGTCAGCTAAAGCTGATGAGCCATGGCGGTCCCGATTTGCGGTGTATTCGAAAGCTGCTCGAGCTGGACTAGAGTCACGAGCAGACCGTGGCATGAAGGAGCCCCTCTCGTCCTCATGCGAAGACGACAGGAAAATTGCGTTGTTGCCAAATGGGCTTGTTCCGAAGACGTTGCTGCCTGATCCAGTTGTACGATGGCCAGCAGGTGGATGCACAGTGCTTCTGCTCGTAACGGTCGGAGATAGCGATGCACCAGTGAGTGATCCTTTACTTAATTGCGCACGAGTCGGTATCGTGCTCGAGTGTGAGAGCGAATGCTGCAAGGGCGGCGGAGCTAGGGGTGACGGTTGTTGTGGTGCTCGCACATAACTTCCTGCCAGATAGGCCGGATGATGTGCCGGGTGTGCTTGACCTTGTCCGGCATCTGCAGCCTGAGTGGGCGGGAGGTGTTGCTCGAGCCTGCCCATATTCCAAGCCGAAGGGACAGACGAAGACAGACGGTTCGGCGAGCCCAGGGGCGCGTTGCTGGAATTGGGAGACAGCGCAACCCGCGGACTGAAAGAGGGAGAGTTCGGGTGGCCTAGCCTACCCAAGGCGAAAGACGGTGATGTTGAAGGTTGTGCCATTCGCGGTGACAGACTGGAGGCACTGGGTGGTGGGGAAGCGAATGTAGACGTGTGTGGAGCTGTAGAGAGACCAGCGGCAGCGGTCATGGGTACGCCTGAGTGTTGACTAGACGCATTGACCGGCGCATTGGCGACTACACCCAGAGCTGAGGCATACGAGAAGGGCTTCGGCTTGGAGGGAGTGGCAGCAGTCTCGACAGCCGGTGCTTTAGACGCGGAGGCTCCGGGCGGCAGAGGCAGGTTTGCAGGAAGGGGCAGACCCACTGGGGACATGCCGATGGCTACTACGGCTTGATCTGCCACTCGAGGTGATAAAAAATTACCCTCACTAGCAGCGGGTCGTGCTTGACTTTTGCTCGCATACGTTGCTGCGTTTTGAGTGCTAGGTTCTGGTCCTTCTGCCCGAGCAAACATGTTTGACAACCCCGAAGATGAAGCTGTAGGTTCTGATGGACGCATAATACTCGTTTGGCCTGGCAGTCCAGCCAGAGGTTTCCCTTGCGATGATTGCCGTGCTTGATGTGACGGAGAGGTCGGTGGATTTGTCGCTGAAGCTGGTGTAGGAGGCTCTGAGCTAATGGCATTGTTTCCGGCTTCTGCATGAGCAGCGAGCTTTGCAGCTTTCTTGTTCTTCCTGTCTCAGTTATGCGTGATAAGCCGCGTGGCAAAGATAGCAGCTACTTTGCGACTCACCAATCCATCGATGGCGGATCGCCTGGCATGATGTGCGCATTGGCACATTTGTGACCAAACTTGCATCCTCTGAATTACAATCAGAAAGGCAGTCGGTATCAGCTGTGCTTGCTCGATATACTGGTGCTCCACCACACTGCTGGCTGGACTGGACTCGTGCAGCATGGACTAACCCTTTTTGAAACCATTTGCAGACTGGCTTTGTAGATCCAGGCTCACGCGCTGAATGGGAGAACGGACACGACGAGCCGGCTGTCGGTAAAGAAGGTGCGCATTGAAGACAGGCACGCGGCGCCCGCGATAGTCAGAAACACGTGAGCAGAGATGACGCTATGTGCAGGCCGCAGCTGGCACGCACCTGTACATGCCCCTACGCGGTAGAAGCGGCAAGCAACGTGTGAGAGATCTTCTGCGAGTCCAGCAATGCGTTGGCGATGGTAATGACAAGTCACGCAGAGAACAGAGGCAATCGTGTCAGCCCGCAGGGCGGAGTTCAGATGCTACAGCGGCAAGCCAGAACTTGTATGATTTACGCACTCTTGCCTCCTTTCTTGCCATCAGGATCGTTGTAGTCGTCCTGACCCGCTTGGTGCCCTTGCTGCTGCTGATGGTGTCCGCCGTGTGGCCCAGATGCGCCCTTGCTTGGCTGCTCCCACTCGCCCTCGGAGAAGTCGCTGGCCGAGTCCAGCCCGTTATCGCGGTCTCGCATTATCATGGGTTGGCAATTCAACGAAGAGATGAGGGCCTGCTTTTGATGACTGTCGCTCTGCTGCTGATGTGAGCTTCGCTCCTTTGATCCCCGCCGCCGCACGACCTCCGGCGCCTGGGGTGGTCGCGCGCTACGAGGTGAGCCGGAGACGTCTGGCAGACAGTCTGGAAGTCTGACTGCTATCCAAGAAGTGTTGTTGTGGGGCGGCGCTGGAGTTCTGGCAGACGTGAGTCACTTGAGCATTGACGGACGCCGCATCGTGCTCGATCAGGCGACGGCGCCACTCAGGCGTATAGAGGCGTCGTCGTCACTTGCTGTTGGCTTTGACCCAGCCCGCGTCGAGACGGCAGGTCCACGCGCCCTCTCATGGCGGTCATCGAAGAGCAGGACTCGTCCGACGAGGCCGGATCACCCGTGCTGTCCGACACGCCCTTGCATAACGCGAAGCCTGCACCTCGAGACCCCAGCAGACCGGCAGTCCTCGACAAGACAGACTTGCAACGGCTTATCAGTCAGAAGAAGCAGAAGCTGGACAGCATGTACGACAGTTAGCTTCCGAGGCTGTATCATGTTGCTGATACTTCCGTCGCTTACACAGAACTCTGCAGCCGTACCTTGGTCCTGCTGATATCGCTACCACCCTTGCCGATGTACTAGACGGAACCGCCATCGTATTAGACGCCGCAGAGTCTGCGGGGGAGCTGGTAGCCCGCTCGCATCCATTTGTCGACTGTTTCTCAGGCTGATTCTCCAAACAGGACATCTCTCTGTTGGACCGACTGGCAGCAGCTTTAGCAATTATCAAGAAGCAGGAGGACTCGAATGCGCTTAAAGACGCTCTTTCTCATAGCTCTACTGAAATCGTGACAAGGTCAATTAGTCGCGCTTGTCATCTTCTCCGTATCCCTTCCATCTTTTGGACTGCAGACGATGGTGCAAGTACGTGAAATCCACTGGCGACTCGGAATCCTAGCTGAATTGAGATCACAGCCGCTCAGGAGAGCCAAATAGGATCCTACTGGCTGGCGGGGTCAACTTCTGTCGTTCTTCTTCTTCAAGAACTGCTTGGCTTGCATGTAGTTGCGGCAATAGTACCTGCCGACCAAGCCGCGCTGGGTGACCTGGTCATAACTTTATCCAAATTGCTTCCACCCAATGCTGTGATGAGCAATACGCACATATACGAGTCTGAAGAGGAAGAGCAAGCAGTCACGCTAGATACGTGGACCACCCAAGTATCGGCTCAAGCATCTAGAGCGCTCCTCGAAGACCTGCTTGCAACGCGCAGCAATGCAGAAACAAGTATTTCATCAAGACAAGCTATAGTACAACACGTACTTCTCACCTACATCAAACCTTTGTTCTCAAGTAATCCACACCCAATGCTGAACCCAGAGACTGGCAGAAGACTCGAACGCCGAAGAGGTGGCGACCTGTTTGGCGATTCCTACAGTGACCCCCCATGGAAGGGCAATAACCTAGCAGCAGAAGGTCTGGGAGCTATAGCATGCTGGAAGGTCTACACCTATCTCATCAGAATACTGGAGGTCAGCCTCTTTTGTCTCACGATGACGCACTCCTATAACTGAAACCAATCCGTGCTCGCTCGACAGCCGCAGGATTTCGAGCACATATGGCCCTTGTTGGTCCCTCCCATGATGTCGCTACTTGACGACTACGAGACATTCTTCAAGAGACAAGGCATCATCGCGGTCTCTTCCTTTCTATGTCGAGTCCCATCTCAGCTTGTGAGAAGGACAGGCTTGCATGAATTGCTGCACAGAGTCAGTACTCTTGCTCTATCTTGCATAGTCTGGACATACTGACCGGTATTACAGAGCTTCAGAACTACATATAGCTATACTTCGACTTCTGAAAACGCTCCTATGATCCGCGACGCGGTGCTGACCGACATCCAGCTCATCAACCTGCTCTACCCTCCCACCACAAGCGATGGCACCGATGTCATGTCCGCGTCTGGCTTCAAATTCACTAGCAAACAATCGGAAGCCCCAGCGCTCACACGTTTCAATCTGCTCTCCAGCATCTTCAAACACTGTATCATGAACATCTTCACCTTCGCTGCTTCCAATATTCACTTCATGTCGCTGGCATTCTCGCTCATCCCCGTGCTCATCCGGCAGCTGGGCAAAGGCAGTATTCGCTACTTGGGCGATGTTATGCCAATCTTGTGCACATCTCTCGGTGGCTCGCCGGCAGCCAAGGCCTTGGTCGGGATCGCTAGCAAAGAGGTGGTTCGCATGCATATCAGGGCCGCTCAAGCAATAGAAGCATATGTCACGATGTGCTCCGACATAGGCAGAATACATCGATGGCGAGGCCTGATAATCAGTGCCTGCGCTACCATGTGGTGCAATCTTGAAGAGAATTCGCAAAGGCAGACTGCTGTGGAGCAAGGAGAACTGCGGGCCGCGTTGCAGAGCCTTCTCAAGGCCCTACGCAGCGCCTGCGGAGACGAGATCCAGGTGAGGCACTGTCAAGGTTCTGATCCTAGCACGCACTGATCCGACGTTGCTTGCTCGGACTGATAAGGCGGACCTGGAGCGTATTAGAAAGTTGGACGAAACCTTGTTCGCGCGTCTGCTGGACACATAGCCGAAGCGCACGAAGCCAGCGAGCAGTCTCAACGGTCGCGATTTCCAACGTCAACGTCAGTCCAAATGTCATGATGGTTTCGTGCTGTTTCTCAGCGTAGCTGTGATGTCTCGCGTTCGCTCATCTTGGGGCAGCAGCACGATAACGATCTATGCACACGAGCAACGACGGCATGCAACATGCATGCAAGCTACCCAACGGCCCAGCACTCGACCGCCATGACTTCAAACTTCCCCTCGTCATGCCCGTCGACTCCAGCTTTGACGAGGCTGGCACTGCAAAGAGGATCGTTCCTGAAAGCGGGACAAGAGGTTGTGAAGCCTTTGTCAAAAGCAGCGTCCACCCAGAGACCAAATTTCCCATCCCTGCAGGCGAAGATTGGGTCAACAGTCTCCGTATAGATAGCGTTCAAATCTCGGCTTACCCTCCGCCTACACTCAGGAAGGAACCATCAGACAAGACAATGTAGTCGTTGTGACCTGTCCAGCGGAAGAGACGGACAACGGGACCTAGCCGAAAGTCGTCCTCTGAAGGAAAGGATTCAACTTTCCAGAGAAAGCTAGTTCGAGACAGTCAGGACGTCGAGAACTCGGAAGCCAGATTGCCAAGGCTCACCATTCGCCATTGCCGTAATATGCTTCGCTTTTCTTGAAGGCTTCGTTGACATAGGCGCCGAAGATGCCGCCCGCCATGTCTTTGACAACCAAGACGCAACCACCTGCAGCTCGGACGAGGCCAGCTTGTACTCTGCTGTATAGGGTAGTCAAGGAAGTGCCGTGCGCATCAAGGGAATATAGCAGAGTCCACGTTTTGCAAAGTTTGATACGTGACGGTAGTCCAGGGCGTATCTGGATCGTTTGAGATTCTGTTAGATCGTCCTTACCAAGCGCCTGTCTGCTGACGCAACACTTACCCCATCCGCGATATCCTCTGTCAAGACCCTCGAGCTGCTCTCCGCAGCAGGAGGGACTTTCAATGCTATGGGCGGCAAAGGTTCCGAATCAATAATGAGGCTGTTGGCTGGGGATGTTGTACGAGTATTGGGCGCAGAAGTATGTCGACTCCGGCCTGTATCATCCTGTGTTGGCGCTAGGCGTGATGAATGGCCGAGCGAGCCAAATGCCGAGAAATCAAAAGTGTGCTTTTTGCTCGACTTTGGTCTATCGGGTGATGATGGGCTGGTCTGAGATGTCGTTGGCTGAGAATGGCTGGTCGAAGTGAAAGGAGGTGGTTGCAGGGCTGGTACACTGCTTGACGTCTGTGCAGGTTGTGCTGGCAGTCTCGTCTGAGAAGCCTTCGGCGAGAAGGTCTGCTTGAGCGTGGGCGAAGAGAAAGGTGCGGAAGAGCTAAAGAAAGAGCTCGGAGTGAACGCAGTTCGACTTGGTTTCTTGTCCAGATGCGGAATCGCGGACGGGCCTGTGGATTCTGGAGTGGGGTCCTTCAGACCTTTTTGTGCTTGTCTATCAGAGCTTGACGTCCGCCGCGGCCGTGGCTGATGGCCAGGTGCATTATGTTGACCTGGTTGCTGGCCGTTCGACGCCACCGACGTCGCGGGCGCGTGTCCAATGGAATCGAAATAATTGCTATGTCGCATAGACTCGAGAGTAGCACCGGCAGGTGGAGATGAAGGATGGAAGAGGTCGCTTGGCTCCGCGCTCAGGACGACAGGTGAAGTCAGAGCATCGCTGTTTCGAGTATAGCTGGCAAAGGCCCCTCCTCCACTACCATCTTGACGGCCATCAAGCCGCAAGGCAGGCCGAGACCCATCGCCATAATTCGATTGACTGTGATTCTGATGGTGACGCGCGTGATGGGAGCCTATGCTGCCAGGTGGGTGGTGCTCGTCGTGCATGAGTCCGCTTCGGCTCATCCTGCGGGGAGGAGAGAAGCCCTCGCTCGGTCTGCGTTGATGGCGGTGTCCGACAGGCTGTTCTGCATTCGCAGAAGTACTCGCAGGCAAATCGAACAGCTGTTCTGCTTGCTGAAGCTCCTCGAGCACCTGACTCTGTCGTCGCCCGGCGCGTGACTGTTGATGATCATTGCTCAAAGCTGATGTCGAAGGCTGCGGTATTGCACTGTGCTGAGTCGACGATGGTTCGTCGAAGGAGAGGAGATCCAGTGGCTGGTCCGACAGAGGGACAGCTGTATGCTGAGCTGGCACGCCGGTTGGACGCATGGTGTGCTCGTATACCGATGATGTCGTTGTTGCTGGCACCGCAGTGGCCGGAGGGAACAGAGGTTGACTGCGGGCAGTCGCATTGTCTCTGCTGCCGCCTGAAGAGTGAAGAGGATCAAACGCAGACAGCAGATCGGCCATGCTGCCGCTGACGCCTGCAGAGGCCATGTCGTGGAGGAAAGCAGACGAGAGACAAGTGCAACGGTGGCGATGGGTTTCGCGCGAGACGTGCACAAACGTGCAAAAGCGGGACAGCACCTCCAGAGCAAGGTTCAGATTGTGGAATCTGTCCAATTCATGCCGATAGTGCAGCTCAAGCTATTTCACTTCATCCTGATGGATGCTTGCGAACACCTGTTCTCTCTCCGATCACCTTATTATACAGGCGTCAAAGGCCATTTCGAAGAGCGTCCAGCTTGCTCCACGTCGACAAGCAACACACGCTCTCTTTTGCATCTCTCCCTGGTCGTTGAGGCAGCCAGACAAGCCAGCGCTGCTTCCCTTGGCTGCCGCTGTTTGCTGAAGCCGCACGCGCCTGCCGCAGATGCGTGCCAGCGGGCCGCACCACCTACAGGACTGGCACTCGAGCTCGCCGTAGGAGCTGTCAGGCGAAGAGCCTGGACACCAGGGAGACATGGCGCTCGCTAAGGATGTCGCCTTCATCCTCAGCGAACTGCGCTCGCGGTGGGTCTTGGCCTGCGGGCGAGTTTGGTTCATCTGGCATATCGACTGATCTCATGGGCATCCACTACCTTCGCGCATGCTCACAGCAACGATGAGGTCCGCATGCGAGCCAGTGGGGACCTCGCTGCTTGGGTGCGCCATTTTGATAGCAGGATATCCCAGCGAGTGCTTCGCTGATGGGCATCCATTGCTGGCATGCTTGCGAACTTGCTTTCTTGATCTCCGCAGATTGCTGGCAGAGGCAATACCGTAGATGCCCACGCAAGAAGCATTCAAGAGCTAGCACCCCGTCTCACTGCGCTCATAAACTCAAACGACCTCAATGACAAGCTGGCCGGCTTGAATGCTATCGGTAAGGCCTCAGTCTGAACACTCACTGCCGGAGCTAAATCATCGTCACTCTAATCCTCCAGATACTCTACTTGAAGCAACTCAAGATCCTTCAATAGCTGCGAGGCTCGCGACTCAACCATGGCTCGCTATACCAAGCATAGATCCGTCCATTATGGCACACGCCGCAAAGACATATGCCAGACTTGTCGCCCGCGGTGGCGCACTCGTCAAGAATGTCGCAATACAGGTGCAAACGGCGATGGAGTGGTTACAGGGTATGACAATAGTCGCACGTTACCGGGCTAAGTGACGCACTGACGTCACGTATGCTTGTCAGATGACCGCAATGAGTCTCGGCGGTATGCTGCAGCCCTAGTCTTTCGAGAATTAGCACGCACGGCACCCTTCAGCATCAACGACCGCATTGAGAGCATATTGGACTATCTCTGGACAGCACTGCGTGATCCCAAAGTAAACATCCGGGAGGTCGCAGCATCGGCGTTGTCCGGCTGCTTGAAGATTGCAGGAGGACGGGACTCGACCACCCGCAATGAGTGCTATAGCATGGTCTTTGACCAAGCGCAAAGAGGATTTCGCATCAACACTGGAGACGCAATTCATGGATCCCTGCTTGGATATAAGGAGCTCTTCACTAACGGCAACATGGTACGTCAGCCAATGCCTTTTCAGCGGTTCGTGTGGTGCCGTATCTGCGCCATCATGCTGATATGTGTTATCGACAGTTCATGCAAGAGCGGTATAACGAGGTCTGCGATCAGGTTCTCAACTACAAAGATCACAGGGAGCCTTTAGTCCGGCGAGCAGTCATCGAGCTCATACCGACACTGGCGAGCTACAACCACCAGGAGTTTATTGCAAACTATCTACACAAGTGCATGGTCTACCTGCTGGGCCAGCTCAAGAAGGACAGAGACAGGACGACATGTGCGTGTCGTACAGGGATATGCTGCCGTGGCATGAGCGACTGACAGATATTCTCGGTCTGCCTGTAGCTTTCCAAGCAATTGGTCACGTCGCGCTAGCGATCACCAACTCAATGGCGCCATACCTAGATTCCATCTTGACAAGCGTCAAAGAAGGCTTGCAAGCAAGAGGGTACGCCCAATGGCCATCGTCGCCATATTTGCACTTGCCGCGCTGAGACTTTTCCATCACAGTCGCAAGAATGCGCCGTCAGAATCGTCAATATTCCGATGCATCAGCATGTTGGCTACAGCCGTTGGCTCTGCGCTTACGAAGCACATGCACGAGCTATTAGACCTCATGTTCGCATATGGTCTGTCAGAAGCACTAGTGCATGCGCTGGTGGATCTCAGCACGAATATTCCACCATTGCTGCCTACAATACAAGGTAAGCTTTTGTCCTTCTTGTAGCTTGGCTGCTTCTGCCCCGTCGTGCGCTCACGCTGCTTTGCTTACAGAGCGCCTTCTCAATCTCTTGTGCCTGCTCCTAGGAGGAGAGCCCTTCAAGACTCCTGGCGCTCCCATCCAGCCTCGTCCCGCCGCCTCGAGCATCACACGGGATGCGACCGCTCTGAGCGTAAGGACTAGCATTCTGTTCTCTTGCAAAGGTATAGTGCTTATCGTTTCTACCACAGACCACCCACGAACCTACCGATGTCACCACCATCACGTTGGCTCTTACCACCCTCGGTACATTTGACTTTTCGGGCATTCTCCTTCACGAATTCGTGCGAGACACCGTCACAAACTACCTTGAGCACGATAATCGGGAGGTCAGACTGGCAGCTGCACAGACCTGCTGCAAGCTGTTTGCGCGGGATCCAATCATTTTCCAGACAAGCAACCATTCCATCAACCTGGTCACCGAGGTGCTCGAGAAATTGTGAGCCTTTCTGTCCCAATCAATCAGCGAGACCGTTTGGCTGACGAGAATCTTGTAAGGTTGGTCTGTGCAATCGCTGATCCAGGTGCGTGCCGGGCGGAATTCAGCTAGTCAACCGCGCTCACCGTCTTTCACAGATCCCTATATCCGGCAAAGCACGCTTGCAGCACTCGATCCCAAATTCGACAGACATTTGGCCCAAGCCGAGAACTTACTCACTGTTTTCTTGGCCATTAATGACGAAGTATACACCGTTCGCGAACTAGCCGTGAAAATAATTGGCCGGATATCGGTGCATAACCCTGCCTATGTCATGCCTTCTCTGCGAAAGACTCTCATACAGCTGCTCACTGAGCTCGAGTATTCGACGTATACGTGAGTGTCCGTTGAAAGACATCTTCCTGATATGTGCTGAACATTTGCATCAGGACGAACCGCGAAGAGTGTGCCACGCTTCTCGGTTTGCTGGTTGGTGCATCTGCGCGGCTGTCTAAGCCTTACGTACTGTCTATTTCTCGGGTCCTACTTCCCAAAGCCAAGGACGTCAGCCCAAACGTCGCTTCGGCAATCATGTTGGCTCTTGGCGAGCTGGCTAAAGTAGGAGGAGAAGACGTTCTTCCTCGACTGGACGAATACATGGCTCTCATCATCGAGATGCTACATGATCAGGCATCTTTGCAGAAGCGGGACGCAGCCTTGCACACTCTTGGTCTCTTGTCCTCTCACGCTGGCTACGTTATCGAGCCTTACCTCAAATATCCAACTCTTCTCTCGACACTCATCGCTATCCTTAAGACAGAAAACGTAGTCGCGACACGGCGCGAGACAGTCAAAGTCATGGGCATCTTAGGTGCCCTTGACCCGTACAAACAAGTAGCCCAAGATCCTGCAGATGAAGCCGAAGACAGCCCGCCGAATCCTACCGACCCTACACATGCTCACAACCTCAGCCCTTCACAAGATGACTATTATCCGACCGTAGCCTTTCACGCTCTCTTATCCATCTTGCGAGACACTTCACTTGCGAATCACCATACCGCCGTCATCGAGGCAGTCATGTACATCTTCAACTCGCTGCGTCTACGATGCGTGGCATTCCTGCCTCAGGTCATACCGGCTTTCCTCGGTGCTATGCGAAGTGTGCAGACTGGATCAGCGCAGGAGAAATACTACTTTGAGAACCTGAGCAAGCTCATTAAAGTAGTTGGTCAACACATACGAACTCACCTCACCCCTATCCTCGCTCTCATTCGCGACTCGTGGTCGACCGGCCCATCTCTTCAAGTCATCCTCGTGGATCTCATCGAGAAGATTGCAGTCGCACTAGAAGGCGAATTCAAGGTGTACCTTCCAACGTTACTGCCTCTGATGCTCACTTCTTTCGATAGTGAGCTCAGCGAACGGCGTGTGCCATCGTTACAGCGGATTCTGCATGCCTTTGGCATCTTCGGCGCCAACCTGGAAGAATATCTTCATCTAGCCATCCCAGTCATCGTCCGTACCTTCGAGCGCCATGACGCGCCAATGCAGCTGCGCAGACACGCTATACAGATCGTTGGCGTTCTGTGCCGCAAGATCAATTTCTCCGATCATGCATCGAGGGTAATTCACCCAGTGGCCCGACTCCTCTCAACCGGTCCAGTCGAATTGCGTAGCGAAGCAATGGATGCTCTATGTTCGCTCGTCTCACAGATTGGGTCGGACTTTGCCATCTTTGTGCCTATGATCAACAAAGTGAGTTCGCTTCCGCTCACGAGTAAATGTATCGTGCTCAGCTATGTCTGCAGGTCCTCGTGCAGAATCGCATACAGCACGCCAACTATGATCAGCTTGTTTCCAAGCTGCTGCGCGGGGAAGCCTTGCCCGATCTCGGCTACGTGGACAAGTAGGCTGTCATGATTCCTGCAGAGCATAGTCTTCAGACTAACATACGCGATTAGCGTTATCGGTCCAACATCCGAGCTAGATCCGGCTGCGGATGCAGGCGTCAACAAGCTGCCGGTCAATCAGCAGCAGCTCAAGACGCAGTGGGAGACAATGGAGAACGCCAAAGCTGACGACTGGCGGGAATGGATGCGAAGACTCAGTGTGGCATTACTCAAAGCTTCGCCTTCCTTGTCCCTCAGAGCCTGCTCCGGCTTGGCGGAAGTTTACAATCCTTTAGCCCGCGATCTCTTCAATGCTGCATTTGTCTCCTGCTGGACGGAGCTTTACGAACACTATCAGGTCAGTGATACTTCTCCTCCGCTTTCCTGGGCGTGCTAATGCGTCAACCTCAGGACGAACTCGTGCGAGCCATCGACACATGTTTCGACTCTCCCAACGTGCCACCTGAAATCATGCAAACTCTTCTCAATCTTGCCGAATTCATGGAGCATGATGACAAGTCCCTCCCTATTGCGCCTAGTCAGCTAGGCAAGTATGCTCAGAAATGTCATGCGTTTGCAAAAGCGCTGCATTACAAAGAGCTTGAATGGTCCTCGGAGCCTAGCACGGATACCATTGAAGCCTTGATACGCATCAACAATCAGTTACAGCAGCCGGATGTCGCGGTTGGTATACTGAACCATGCGCAGCAAGTGCATAACATCGAACTCAAAGAAGATTGGTATGAGAAGTTGGAGCGGTGGGATGATGCGCTGGAAGCCTACGAGAAAAAGCAAGTGGACGACCCCAACAGCTTCGACATCAAATTCGGCCGTATGCGTTGTTTGCACGCCCTCGGCGAGTGGGAGAGCTTGTCCGTCCTAGCGCGAGAGAATTGGCGAGCTGTATCCAGCGAGCAACGCCGAAAGATTGCACCGCTGGCAGCAGCCGCAGCCTGGGGATTGGCGCAATGGGAGGTATGGCGACCCGGCCAGTACACTCCTGTCCTTCTCGTATTGAATTTTTCATTTCGACAGGCGATGGACGATTATATTGCCGTCATGAAGCATGATGCTGCCGATAGGGCCTGGTTTAGAGCGATTCTCACCGTTCACCGGAACCAGTTCGGTAAAGCGCAAGCACACGTCAATCGGGCTCGGGATCTTCTCGACACAGAGCTTACTACATTGGTTGGCGAGAGTTACAATCGCGCTTACAACCAGATCGTTCGCGTGCAGATGTTGGCCGAACTCGAAGAGATCATTCAGTATAAGGAATCTGGGGATAATCGCGACCGCCGGGTCGTCATCCAGAAAACGTGGATGAAGCGGTTGCGTGGGTGTCAAAGGGACGTTGAGGTTTGGCAGCGGATTCTTAAAGTTCGCGCCCTGGTCGTCTCACCGCGAGAAAATATGGAAATGTGGATCAAGTTTGCCAACCTCTGCAGGAAATCTGGACGACTTGGACTGGCAGAGAAGACGCTCAACTCCCTGTTTGGAGAAGAAACGGACTTTGAAGCCAATGTAAGTCCTCTCATGCTGTCCATAGATGCTGTCTAGCTAATCACGGAACACTCCTCTCCCAGTCAATGCAGGGTCCGCCCCACGTCATTTATGCTCATCTGAAATATCTGTGGGCTACTGGCGCAAGAACCGAAACATTGGCGTATCTTCGGGATTTTACAGCTCGGCTCACGCAAGACCTCGGCTTGAACCCTGATTCTGACGAACCGAATGCGGCATCAGAGCTGGCTGCATCGGGGCAGCTTCTCGAATACACCAAATTGCTTGCACGATGTTACTACAAGCTTGGTGAATGGCAAAGCGCGCTACAGCCAGACTGGGGTTCAGTGAGCCAGCTTTACAATCTGTCGCACGGTACTGCGTAGACTGACGTCCATACAGGAACATGTCAATGAGATCCTAACCTCCTACCTCTTTGCAACGAACCTCGACCGCAAGTGGTACAAAGCGTGGCATTCCTGGGCCCTCGCAAACTCAGAGGTCGTCAATCACTACGCGCAAGCGCAGGGCGGTCAAACCGCTGGTGAGCCTCTGCCCAACGAAATCTTCAGTGGTCATATTGTGCCAGCAATCAAAGGTATGCTTTCAAGTTTTTGAATGGCTGAAACAGAAAGCTCAAGGCTGCATGAAACAGCCTTCTTCCAATCGATCGCTTTATCCCCTGGAAACTCGCTACAAGATACACTTCGTCTGCTCACTCTGTGGTTCAAGTATGGGTATCAGTCAGAAGTCAGTCAAGGTGTCTCAGAAGGCTTCAGGACAGTCAGCATCGATGTATGGCTTGACGTCATTCCACAAGTATGTAGACTGGTGTGCTAGTCAATTGTCCAGATACTGAACGTATTTTGTTCTTCAGCTCATCGCACGCATTCATGCTCCCAGCAGCAGCGTTCGCAAGCTTATACAAATGCTGCTGACAGATGTTGGCAAAGCGCATCCTCAAGCATTGGTATACCCCTTGACTGTCGCGTCAAAGTATCCCAGCCCGCCGCGGCGGAGAGCAGCGTTGGCTATCATAGACCGCATGGCAGAACATAGCGCCGCGCTAGTCGAACAAGCGAAGCTTGTCAGCCAGGAACTTATCCGAGTGGCCATCTTATGGAACGAGATGTGGCACGAAGGTCTAGAAGAAGCTTCCCGCTTATACTACGGCGATGGCAATGTTGAGGCTATGTTCGCAACATTAGATCCTCTACATGATCTGCTTGAAAAAGTAGGCTTGCACGGCCTGCCTTTCGAGTTCAAACGGCTGATTCCCGCTTTCAGGGACCCGAAACGCTCCAAGAGGTTGCATTCCAGCAATCATTCGGTAGAGATCTCCACGATGCGAGAGAGTCTTGCCGGAGATTCCAGACGTACGGGGAAGTCAGCGAGCTCAATCAAGCTTGGGACCTATATTACCAGATTTTCAAGCGGATTGCTCGCAATCTGCCGTCACAGTCAACGTTGGAGCTGCAGCAGGTATCTCCAAAGCTGCTCGCGGTACACGACCTTGAGCTTGCAGTTCCCGGCACTTACCAGGTTGGCAAACCGATAATCCGGATCATCAAGTTTGCTGGCGCCTTTGATGTTCTCACATCTAAACAAAGGTAAGTTTTGCGATCAATTTTTTGTTTGAAAATACTGATTCGGCAATCTTGCCAGACCCCGCAAATTGAAGGTGGCAGGAAGCGACGGCAAGGACCATACCTTCTTGCTGAAGGGGCACGAGGATCTTAGACAAGACGAGAGAGTCATGCAACTGTTCGGACTGGTCAACACTCTTTTGACCAAAGATCCGGAGACCTTCAAGCGCCATCTCATGATTCAGGGCTATCCTATTATCCCGCTGGCACCAAACTCGGGACTAATCGGATGGGTTGACAATACCGACACGCTCCATGTTCTCGTTAAGAACTATCGAGATTCAAGGAAGATTCTGCTCAATATCGAGCATCGGATCATGCTTCAAATGGCTCCCGACTACGACCATATGATGCTGATGCAGAAAATCGAGGTCTTTGAATATGCTTTGGACAATACAACCGGGCAGGACTTGTACAGAGTCCTATGGCTGAAGAGTCGCAATTCCGAAGCGTGGCTAGACAGAAGAACGAACTACACCAGAACGCTGGCAACGTGAGTGTTTCGGCAGCTTTGCCTACACAACCTGCTAACCCTGCATGCTGTTGCAGCATGAGCATGGTCGGACATGTGCTTGGCTTGGGTGATAGACATCCATCAAATCTTCTCTTGGATCGACTCAGTGGAGCCGTAGTACATGTCGACTTTGGTGATTGCTGTAAGTGGCTGCTCATCAAATATTATGCACACCAGCTCAAATTGTGCTTTCTGTAGTCGAGGTGGCGATGGTGCGCGAAAAGTACCCAGAAAAGGTACCTTTCCGCTTGACCAGGATGCTTATACAAGCTATGGAAGTTAGCGGAATCGAAGGAACTTTCCGTATTACGTGCGAGAACAGCATGCGAGTTCTGCGAGAGAACAAAGAGTCTATCATGGCTGTCTTGGAGGCCTTCGTACACGATCCTCTTATCAATTGGCGTCTCATCAACACAGGTAGTTTTTATCATACTCGAGATAGCATTGAAGCTTGCTAAGCACTGTTGCGCAGGTCGTCGTGCAGGTGGCGGCAATGGTGGAGGCAACGATCGAAACAACCGACGCGCTGGCGTTGATGAGGTCAACCCTCTGGATGGTGAGTGACTTCCTGTGGTTCCCGAATGCGAATTGCAACTGACTCTCAAGTAGACGAGACCAACGAGGCTCTTAACCAGCGGGCTCTGCAAGTGGTGGATCGCGTCCAGCAGAAGTTGACGGGTGGGCTTGTCTCATACCTAGGAGTGCGATCAATTTGCTGACCAAAGTCTTGAATTATGCTTCTGCAGGCCGTGACTTCAAGCCAACGCAAGTCTTGGACGTTAAAGAACAGGTGCAACGCCTCATTCTCCAAGCCACTTCCGTCGAGAATCTGTGCCAGACTTTTATCGGCTGGTGTGCATTGTGAGTGTAAAGCCTCCATGCGAAGAACATACTTGAAGGCTCTGACATGTCGCTCTGTTTGCAGCTGGTAATCTATTTTTCCTAGTTGATTTTGAGCTCCACATATGGTACATGGACCGCATAAAAGCGCAGCACCCTCCTGTAATGCGCCCCTGATGTTGTAGAAGTAATCATGTAGAAATAGAAGTCGTAAATTCCGCGTCACGGCAACGGAGCCAGGTTGTTCGGTCTTCAGGATTGCGCGGAAGCACCGGATTCGAACCAATTCTCACTCGCCACGAGGCTGGCTGCAGGGATTTGCCTAAGGCTAAAAGGATTACCGCTTGGAGGAGCTACTGAGTATCGCTTTGTACACGGTCGCCAAAGCCAGCTTGTTCATCAGAAGTCAGGTCGTAAGGGCCGTCGTTAGAAGCTGTTGAGCTTCCTCAGTCAAGCGAGCCGCAAGCTTTTGTTGAGCAACAGTTCTGCCTCGATGTCCCATCTTCTTCCAGGTCTTTTGTACAATGCCAATCATCTTCTCCTCCGTATGTTTTGTCATGAAATCAGCAAATTCGAGTTCGAGAAACGTAAGGCAGATGGCGTCTGCAATTGCCCATGCGTAGGCCACTCGCATCAGCTAAGTCGGCCCGAAGGAATGATGTTGGTATATCTCGCACCTTCAAAAACCTGCATCTCCTCATCGTCGGAGTTGTCGTTGCCTCCCTTCAGAGTCTTTTTCTGCAGCAGGGTCTCGACCCGCTTGAAAATGCCCGAATCGTCGCTCTCTGAGTAACCCGAAGCTTCCAGAACCTCAAAGGCTTTGATGGTATGGAATTTTGCAAGCTGAAATCGCCAATTCTTGTAGCCGGACAAACCTTCGGGATAGGAAGACCGAGGGATCTCCCAGCGGCGTATGTGTTGGCAGTAAGATGCGAGCGCTAGACCTTCCGACGGGAAATCTGCAAACAATCAGTGACGACGTGGTAGTCAGCTGAAATGCGCAGAGGTATGATTGAGGTGAGAAGTTGCTCTCCCCAGCAATGTCACGAGAGAAAAAGAACAAAACGTATCCTTGAGGGTCAATTTTAATTCTTGTTTTGGACTCACCTGATAGCTGCTGTATATAGCTTGCCAGTGTTTTATGATAGATCAGAGAATGCGGGACCGATTCTTTCTGCGTTGTATCATGTGCGGGGGCCTCTCCAGTTCTCGTCGCTGCGGTCGTGCCTGCCAGTCCTGGATGCTTGGGCTGCACCGCGCGATTAGGATCTTCACCAGCCTGAGTCAGGAAGACTTCCACTGCAGTCTTGAAGCGCGAAGTCTGAGTGTATGCTAAGCTAGATGCCCCATCCATGGCACGAGATGCTGGCGTGTGGCAAAGCCGTCCAGTGACACTTTCCTGGCCAACGCGTCGCATGACTCCACCCTACAACGTCGGCTACAATCATCCTTCAAGCTGTTGCGCATCGTTCACAAATCAGTCTGCGCGAGTTTGTCCACGTCACAGCTACTCCTACCCAAGCGCCTGTTCCACCCTGTCCCTCGTCGCTGCTCTGGTACACTCGACTGGGCGGCCAAATTTCCGCAAGTCCACGCCCTTGCAACTCGCAAAGGCCGCACTTTCGCCAAAATGGCATCCACCAACTCTGGTCTGTTCGCCGGCCTGCCGCCATTGCCCAAAGTCGCTGGCACAGAGCCCGAACGCATAGCCCTGGATGCCTTCAGAATTGCAGTGGCCGATCAGGTCTCGAAATGCCTGAACCTCGAGGTTGAAAAGGTCTACGAGGGCGTGCAAATAAACGCCAAGGGCTGTGACTGCAACCTCGCTATCCCACGATTCCGTCTCAAGGGCGACCCAAAAGCCATCGCTCGCCAGATTGTCGAAGCAGTAAGTACATGCCTGGCAAGTCACGTTTTTCTGCAGCCGCCTAAACTTGCTCTATATGCTCGCTCTCCCTAGTTTGTGCCAAACGACTATATCGCATCTGCCCAGGTCGCCGGAGACAGCCCTTTTGTCAACTTTCATTTTCACTCTCCCACTTTTGCCCGCCTGGTCCTGCAGCAAATCAATCAGCTCAACTATCTCGAGTCGCAGCAGGATGCGCCAGGGGCAAAGGCAGAAACGAAAGCAAGCGCAGAGACCGCGGCCCAACCAGAAGCATCTTCCTCGACTACTACGGGCCCTCACAGTCGCGGCGTAGACCGCGGCTATGGCACCAACACCCGTGGTCTCGGCAAGAAGGCGCTCATTGATTTCTCCTCTCCCAATATCGCAAAGCCCTTCCATGCGGGACATTTGCGCAGTACAATCATTGGCATGTTCTGTGCCAATGTGATGACAGCAAATGGCTGGAAGGTTACCAAGATGAACTATCTCGGAGATTGGGGGAAGCAGTATGGATTGCTGGCCGTTGGCTTTGACCGACACGGGAGTGAAGAGGCTTTGAAGAACGACCCCATCAAGCATCTCTACGAGGTCTACGTCAAGATTAACGATGATGCTCGAAATGACGTGAAAGAGCTTATTCAGAAACGTCGCGAAGAGCAGCTAGCCAGCGGAGAGAAGGTCATGGTCGTGAATGACAAGAATGAAGAAATTGAACTCACCTTGGACATGGAGACTACTCGTGCTGAGAAAGAGTACGGAGAGCTGAACTCGAGCATTCACAATGCTGCGCGTGCACTCTTCCGACAAATGGAGAATAGCAATCCAGAAGCTTTGGCCATCTGGAAGCGCTTCCGTGACCTCTCCATCGTTAAGTACAAGGAAATCTACGCACGCTTGAACATCGACTTTGACATCTACTGGGGAGAGTCCCAAGTTGGCGTGGATGCAATGGACAAGGCAGTCGATGACCTTCAAGCGCTCGGTCTGACCTATGAGGACAAGGGCGCCCTCCTGTGCAAGCTTGATAACAAGCTCGGCAAGGTCCTCATCCGGAAAGGCGACGGTGCCGCGCTTTACATGACTCGCGATATCGGCGGTGCGGTGGAGCGAAAGCGTGATTACGATTTTGACAAGGTTGGATACTACCCCCTTCGCGCTTCTGCAACTAATGGCTGATACAATTCTCTAGTCTATCTACGTCGTCGCGAAACAGCAGGAGCTGCACTTCGCTCAGCTCTTCAAGGTTCTTGAGCTTATGAAATACCCATGGGCAAAGGACTGCCAACATGTCAAGTGAGTGCGCGTTTTGTGCTCACTTCGTATGCCTCGCTGACGACATCGGCGCTTCCAGCTTCGGCATGGTCGCCGGAATGTCCACTCGAAAGGGCACTGTGGTTTTCCTGGAAGACATCCTCGATGAAGCCAAAGAAGTGATGCATGCGCAAATGAAGTCCAACGAAGACAAGTACTCGACGATTGAAGACCCCGAAAAGACATCAGACATCATTGGCATCACCGCTGTCAAAGTACAAGATATGTCCGGCAAGCGCGTCAACAATTACGACTTTGACTGGAAACGTATGACGAGCTTTGAAGGCGATACAGGGCCATATCTTCAATACGCACATGTCCGACTAGCCAGTGTCGAGCGAAAATCAGCACCAGAAGTCGTGCTACCTCCAAAGTCTGAACGCGCAAGCAAGATTAACACCGATCTCATCGCAAACGATCCGAAAGCTCGAGAAATCATCTACCTGCTGGCGTCGTACCCCGATGTCATCAAGAAAGCCATGGACACGCTCGAGCCAAGCAACATCGTCACCTTCTTGTTCCGCCTATGCCACGCGATCTCGTCTGCTTGGGAGGTCCTGCTTGTGCGAGGCCAGGAGTCAGACGCAGCCCTTGCTCGGCTGTGGCTGTATGTTTCCGCCCGAGACGTGCTCGGTCACGCTATGCGCATTCTGAGCTTGACTCCTCTTGATCGCATGTAGTGTTAGCATGTCGTGTCATTTAAAAGCAATAATTTGGGCATTCGCAGAGCTTCAGCCATACTCCACAAGGCGCTTCGGCCGTTTTGACTCGAACAACAACAGTTTGACTGCGTACTACATGTCTTCATGGCGCTATCTATGCCTTGATTGTCTAGTTCATTGAAAGCTTGATACTTTCCAGCGTTGCTCGATGTCGCTGACGATGAGCCGGTCTATCCAGCCTCCTTTCGGGAACATCTTCTTCCATTGATTATGTAAATGAATAGCAAACACGCTCTCGACCTTTATTTTGAGCTCTTCGCCGCCTTTTGAGGACGCAGTCCAGCCATCGTCTTTCTCGAAGGGGTCTGGAAGCCTGTTGTCCAGCCGACACGACCGGCCATCAGTAAGGCAGTACGGCAGCACTGTGAAAGGCCTAATTCCTGCTTGTAGCAAGCGCCGATGTAGCTGATGGTACAGAAGAGACCCCCAGTCTGTTGTGCCCTGCCTTGGAGGTGGTCCTGTTGCCATCAGGTACAGCATCTCGCAGAGATAGGGCGAGTGTTGGTAGAAGTGCATGATTGCACCATTCAGAGGCGCATAAGGCTTATCGTAGCAGTCCCACTGCGTCAAGAACTCTTGCTCAAACAGGGGCCGCATTGAACGCGTGATGAGCGTGTCCATGTCGACCCAGACTCCTCCATGTGCGTACAAGACGAGCACCCGAGTGAGATCACCGTCGATCCAGGCTTTCGAATCGCGGCCTCCTTTTTGAAGCAATGAATGACCTTCCATGGGAGTCCCTCGTGCTAGCTCCTGGAAGTCGGCTCTTTGCACGCTGAAGACCTCGCTTGAGACTCGTGAACTGAATTCGCGAAGAATGAAACTGCTCGACAAATGCTCGGGATTGTTCGTCCAAAGGACGATCTGCGCATGTGACATATCCTGCGTTGTCACTATGCTTTGTAGCAGGAGCAGCTGTCGGCGTGTCATTGGCGCAAGGTCTGCCCGCCAGTACAGATGGTACATTGTCTTCTCCGGCAAGACTTGCCCTGGAATCGGTAAAGATGGCAATTGCTTTGCAAAGTGGTAGCAATCGAGACCATAACGCATACTGATTCCAGGATTGAGATTGAGGTATTTTGGGCTTTCGACGAGCGTTGTATTGTAGGAAGAATGCGCTAACGTCGTTGGCGCAAAGCAGGTCCCCGACAGCGGCGGCACTGGCTTTATAGATCGTTTTATCCAGTCTCGATTGTAGAATTGTATCTCGACATGGACTTCGTAGGCTCGTAGAAAGGCAAGGCCCTGCAAAAGACAGTTTTGTTCGGATGAAGGTAGCCCAACGTCAGTTATTGCCACTACACGCCATGGGACGTACGATAGGTACCCACAGCTAGAAAAGCCAGAACGAGTACAAGGAGCAATATGCGAATCCAGAAGCGCGCTTCTAGCAGCCCTGCTCGAACAGCGGCGCGGAGAGCAGCGCCTGCCCAGCCTTTGGTAGAATTGGCTCTTGCTATGATGCGTCCTCTAATGCTGCCAGAGTTGACGGAATAATACTTGCGGAGCTTGTCGTCGGCATCAGTGCGCACATTTGCGCTGTTTGCGACGCCTGCGGCGCCATCGAGAGCAGTGTAGTCGACGTATGTGGGCAGACGAGTGCTGCCTCGCAAGAGGTTGCTGAAACGTGATCCAATGCCTGCCGACGTGGTTGCGGTCGAGGACGAGCCAGCGCCGGTCGAGGACAGCAGTCTAGGCGCTGGACCAGCACTTGTGCGCTTCTGCTTGACGCTGAGTCCTCCATCCTGCTGGAACGGGTGCATCGACTGGTGCGCTGGTTCGCGTCCAAGAAGGGCGTCGTCCACCTGGACGAGAAGTGCTTCTTGACTGGAGGCCACAAAAGCATTCATCCATTTGCATAGACCGGTTCGTCAACTCAGAGTGCAGCATCATGATTGGCGACGCAGCACTCAGCCTCGTCCAGGACTCTGCCCGCTCGCAGGCGACGTCGCTGCTCCGACCATATCAAGACGAGAGCGTGCGTCTGCTGGCGCGCGAGACGCGTTCGCTCAACGAGCAGCTCGTGGCCGGACAAGAGGTGCTCTCGCAGATTGAGAACGACGACGCGTCCGTGTGCCAGCTCACTGTCGCTGCGCTCACCATGCGCCGCAACAAGCGCGCCCTGCTCGTCTACCACAACCAGCGCCTCGACTTGCTACGCGACATGTTTTGGGACGCAAGCATCGGCAGCGGCTCGAGCAATCTGTCGGGTCTGCTGAGCAGCACTGCAACGTCTACTGGCGACGAGGTGCGACGCAACATCAGCCCCTCCGAGACCGACTTTCTCCGCTCCTACGCCAACCTCGTCCGAGAATACAAGTCTGCCTACATTGACCACACGGTGGACCTGTCTGCGGGAATGATGGAGCGACCGCCAAAGGAGCTGCACTGCCAGGTTAGGGTGCTCAAGGACGTCGGCGACATCGAGACAGAGCAAGGCAGCATCTCATTTCGCAAGGGAACCCTCGTCTTTGCTCGGCGCGCAGACGTGGAGAAGCTCATTGCGGCAGGCTACCTGGAAGAAGTGGCGGATTGATGGCTCGACGCGCAAAGAAGGACATCTTATCGACAAGCAACGCCAGGAAAGCACTAGCCAAGGACCAAGCTATCGTAGCCAGCAGGCGCATGTGGCGCCAAATGGACTGCACGTCTCTACAGGACAATCTTCACATCTTGCCAGTACAAGCTTCTTCCAGCCGAAATGACTGAAGTTGAATCTGTCCGGTATGTACCCGTACCAGCGCAAACAGGAATCATGCTGACTGACGTGAACTTTCTGCTGCTAGGAAGACACGCAACAAGGCGCCGGACCTATCCATCAAGAGCAGCCGCAAGAGCAGGTCAGAGCTGAGAGAAGGAGGCTGCACGCTCAATCACGGCAAGTGGGACGGTCAAGCAAGAGACCCGCACATTGAAGTCATCCCATGGCTTCTGTCTGTCAGCAACATTTGCAAACAAGACCCGTAGAATCCGTCTGAGACGGAAGTCATGTTTATATGCAAAAAAAGTCCGACAATTTCATTGCTCGAGCGATAAGCAACCGCTTGCATTTTTTTTTTGATTGATGTAATCTAGACCACTTCCTAGACTGCGTACAAGGGAAACAAGGGGTGAAGAAACGGAGGAGAGCCGTTGTAGATTGCTAACGGAGCATCTTTCGAGCGTTGAAGAGTTGTCGTGCAAAGATGGGTCGCCGGGGAAGCGGTGTGGAGGACTGCCTCATCCCAGATGGGGAGAAGACAGTACTACAACGGACCGTGTGCCATGCCACTCGCGCATAGCACGGGCTAGTGCCAAGGAAGCGAGGGACATTGCGACTCGGTGTGCGAATCTGGGCGATCCGCTCCTAGTTCATTCGTCGGATGAGCGAGTTGATGTTGGATTCTCGGTTGCCGAGCTCGCCACCTTCTACGAAGTGAATGAACTTCTTTGGCCTGAAGCCGCCGTTGGGGTTTGAGAGCTTGAATGGCCAGAGGAAGTTGCTGTGGAAAGGCAAAGACCGGGAGCGGCGTTAGCAAAACTTGTACGCATGAAGAGAGGAGTACCATGGCGTAAGAATGCTGGAGTGTTATTGAAACCCACCTGGCCTGCTTGAAGTGAGGGCCGGCAGTGACGATTTCATGAACGAGGTCTTCAACGGAAAGAATTCCGTACTTTCCGAGGTGGTCCTCGATGATCTTGTTGTCGCTCAAAGGAATGCGCTGCTTGTTGACTTTGCCATATCCGCGCTTGTAGATGAGCTCGCGGACAGACTTGAGGTTGGCCTCGCCGTACGTGACGTATGGCTCAACGATCTGGAGCATGTTCGCTGTCGCCTTGGTGACTTTGATGAAGACACCGTTGTTGATCTGCAACAGTCGGAGAAGCTGCAGGATCTTGCGTGGCTTGGGTGCAATCTCGTTGATACTGCGTTGCACGAAGAGAATTGATCAGGTCAGCGGAGGCTGTCAGGCTCAGGGCAAGCAGAACAAGGGCTCACCCCCGCATTCGGACGACAAAGTAGACCTTGGGCTGAGCAGGAACGTAGAACTCGCCAGAGCTCTTTGCCTGGCGGCGCAAGCGGATCTCTTCCCGCTCTTTGCGCTTGTACTCGTTCACATACGACTCTGCGCGCTTGAAGGCGAGGACACGGCGTGCCTTGTTGGCCTATACAAAAGGGACGGTGAAGAAGAGTCAGCAGGGGCACTTCATCAAAGGTCGGATAGTGACGGCTGCATGAGGCTTCAATGATGAGGATATGGGGGAAGTTGTCGGAGATTGGAAGCATCGACAAAGGCAGCGCTCAGATCCGCTACAAGATAAGGAAAGACGTCAGCAAATTCCGCGTCCACAAGCAACAGCTAAGTATCGACGAAGGCAACTCACAAAGATGGTATTTGTGTCACTTGGAGAAAGCATAGACGCCTTGCAGGGCAATCTCTTAAATTTGGGTATATGGGTTTGCTCATCGATGCTGCTGGCCCTTGGTCGGTGCTTCCATCGAGGGTTGGAGGTGGATGCAGCGACAGCACGGATGGATGCAGTTGATGATCCTGCTCTTGCGCATTCTACTGCATGATATAGCGGCTCGGCAGATGTGCAGCTGCCTTGCCATCATGCGTGTACCTTCAGAACTGGATTTGCTTGGTGGCACTATCTGCAATTGTCGAGTTGAACAGCGACATGCGACCAGCAAACCTCCCGGTCCTGCGTCCATGCTCTCCCTCGCCTCCATCCGTGCCGTGCGTGTGTCTCGTGTGATGTGCTGAAAGGCCCTCTGCAGCCGTCCGTTTCCCTATACACACGCAGACTTGCCTTCTTTCGCTCAGTCCTCTCCTTGAGGTTCTTCTCCCTCGTCTCTGCATTGTCCCTGCGCTTCTTGAGGAGCGTCTCGGGCACTGGCTGGGCAGACGTCGACATGGCTGCTGCTGTTGAGGATGTCTCGAAGGGGTGGACAGCGAGAGGTGCTCTGTCGCGCTGGGGCGGTCTCCCCTGCCTTGGTGGCTGCGTCCCCAAGCTGGGCCTGGCAGGTGATCGAGATGGAAGGATTGGCTGTGGCGACTATGCAGCAGGGAAGGCTCACAGATGGCGTACGAGGGCGGGAACAGAGATTCAGAGCGGAAGCAAGACCGCAGCGCAGAGAAACACTCGCAGCCTACTCGTGTGCAGCCCTGGCTAATAAGAATAACTGCTGTCACCTATCAGACCCCGAGCTCCTTCATTTCCCGCTGGCGGAAGAAATTGCACAGACACTGGCTACCGACCATTGTCCTCTGACTTGATAATGGCAGGCGGTCGGCAGCCAGAGTCAACAAATCAGTCCTCCGAAAACCACCTTCCGCCTACAACTCATGATGAAATATTTGCAGGCATTTCGTTGCTTTTCCGGCCTTCCAATCCCTACGCGCACAAATCTCAGTCACGTGATCACGATTTGCGTGACGCGATCTGTAAGAAGTCAGCGCTAATCGCATGTCGTTGCAGTCGGCCTGCACAGACTGAGGGGCCTTCCAGCTCTTCCTTTGACTGACAATTACTTCAAGCTCGTCTATAACCTCGTCTACTCACCTGCAGGCTCCTGTTACTATAAAAGTCATGTCGCCAGTCCTCGTCATCACGGGAGCAGTGAGTCTACAGGTGCCCCCGCCACTGCTTCTGTAACAGACACTTACCTTGCCTTGTGCTTTCCATCATAGAACCGCGGCGTCGGCTTAGGCATAGTCAACCTAATCTCAGCCTCCAAAGCCACGCACACGCTGCACATCACTTCGACCTCTGGTAGCGATCTACCATCTCCGCCCTCTGGCTCAAGCTCGGTGTATCACCATCACAAACTGGACATTTCCGACTCGAGCGCAATCCAGAAGTTTGCTGCTGAGATTGGAAAGCATCATTCGGGCAACGTAGACGCAGTCATCAATAATGCGGGCAGGAACTTGAACCCGGATGGGTATAGCAAGCAGACCGTCCTCGACACCATGGCTACCAATCTCTACGGAACATGGGAGGCAAGCTCGTATCAAACCTGGTTTTGTAATTCGATCGTCTTCTGACTTCTGTCTGACTTGTTCAGATGTGCAACGCTTTTCTGCCTCTATTGAAAAAAGGAGGCCGCCTGGTCAACGTTGCAAGCGTGGCAGGCCATTTAAACGGCTACTCGAGCGAGGCAAAAGCAAAAGTTGAAAACGCCGCAAAGTCCACTAGCAATCTCAAAGCAGCGTTGGACGAATACCACGTGAGCAGAGCCTCGCCATGGAAAAGACGTTTCGGCTGAATATGAACATGCTTTGTCTACAGGGCCTGCTGGAAAAGGGACAAGAAGGTCAAGCTGGGTACAAGCAGGACGCATACTGCAACAGCAAAGTCTGGACAGTAGCTATGACAAAAGCACTTGCAGCTGAAAATCCAGATTATTACATCAATTGGTAGGTGTGAGGCCTTGGACTACCCTACTAACTCGATTACTGATGGGTACTGTCTGTCAGCTGTTGCCCGGGGTGGGTCGACACGGATATGGGCAATCAGATAGGCAAGCCGCCCAAGACTTTGGGTCAGTTGCATTTTAACAGCCTTTGAGTGCACAAAGTGACTGATACTCGACCTTAACCTAGAGGAAGGTGGAAAGATCCCCCTTCGACTGGCTGTGGGAGATATCAAGAATTCCACTGGCGAATTCTGGGAGAACAAGAGCGTCACTGACACCGGCGATGGAATGATAAGCGTATGGTGATCATGCACGCTATCTTGATGGAGCATCTTTTGTAGCCTATACATTCAGCATGTGCATTACCCTCTCTGCGTAAAGTCAATCAATCATGAGCCCTCCCAGCCTTTTCGAGCATTTCGAGATTTGGAATATAACGTTGCCGGCTGGCTTTCCAAATTCGTACAATACAATCTTCAAATGCTACTGCATGTCCAACAATCCCTCTATCGTCCGCTCAACGTCTTCGCCATTACTGAGCAATACAATTTCTAGCGTTTCCCTCTCGATTCCAGGGAAGATATTAATGAGCGTTTCAATCTTTGCGTTAAAGTTGGCTTGATACTGCTTGTCCGCCGCGGCCTGAACTTCTTCCGCTGATACGGAATCATCCACAAAATCCGCAGGTTGGTAACTTGATGTCCTGCTTTCAGCCGATGGTCGTATTGGCTGCTGAGCGACGCCTGATATGTAGCCGGATGAATATGCACCCTGGGGCGGCAGACGCTGCGTCTGGCGCAACGCTGGAGATATTGGTGATGTCATGCTAGCTTGACTTCTTGTACGATGCGGAGGTGGTCTTTGGCCTCGAGGAGCTGGGTGTTGTGGTGACATTGGCGCTTGCAGTGCATGTTGCTGCTGCTGCTGCTGCTGCTGCTGCTGCTGATGTGTGTGAGCCGGATAACCCGCTATCACCTCGCTCTCGCTTCCCATCTCTGTAAATATCCGTCCTAGAGTCTGCAAAGGCTTGCTGAGGTTCTTTTGCAGGTTATCAGAAGACCGGACGAAGAATTCTCGAGTCGCATCAGCAGGCGATTGTGATCGTGGCGGTCCTTGCTCTGATTCCATGCGAGATTGATGCGACAGCCGCTTCTCCGATGTTGACCGCGATGGCTTCGTTGGCGATCCTGGCAGAGAGTGAGATGAGCCAGCTTGAGTACTCGGTGTATTGAGTGGCTGCGGAGGCGGCCTCTCATGCTGTTTAGGAGGGGCGGGCTCTGGTAGATGATGGTCTTCCTGTCCTGGCAAGGACCGAATAGCACGCTCGACTTGCAGCTCGAATTCGGCTTGATCGATATTGGACAGTGAAGAGCTGTCCATAGTCTCAATGAAGGAGATGGCGGCATTCAAGGACGACAGATAATAGCCATTTTCGCCTGCCAGTCTATCCGGGTTGCGGAAGCGCTGTATGTATTGCACATTCGATATCAAGTGCTCGGGATTCGCACGTAGTACCACTAGAATGAGGAATGGAATGAAGGTATCTGCGCCATCCTCGAGTTCGAGATGCCGCATAAGACCTGGAGTTGAGAGCCTTAGCGTTGACCGACGATACTTGCGCATGACCAGAGAGCAGGACCTACCAAATATGACTTTGCAAGAATTGAGAATACAGATGAGCTTATCACGCGGTGCTTTGTAATTATTGATCTTGCGTAGTTCTGATGGACGAATGTCAAATTTGGCCGTTGACCGAATTGATCTGTTGAACCGCTCACCTGATTTGGCAAACTCCACAAAACTCGGGGTGTCTTGGTGCTCTGGTAAATCTAGGTGCTCTTCGTTCACCCACTGGAATAGCCTGATGCGTTGCGAGAAGACGTGATCTCTTTCCAAATCGTCGGTCTGAGTTGTGGCTTGTCGTGCAGGGTCGAGGGCAGGGATGAACGCTCTGTAAGGGATATCAGTTCGTTGAAATACGAGTATAATGTGAGACTTGGCGACTGACAATGGGAATACCCTGTTCATGACCAACTTTTCCATTCCCTCTACTGCATTTTCAAAGTCGGCCTCGGGGTCATTCTTCCATACTTCGTTTTCACGCATCTTCATAGCAATAAACTAAATCATCGTATGGTCAGCGTTGATGATAACAAGCATCGCGCACAAGACTCACGTCTAAGAAGTCGTTGATTACTCGGATCTGGTCATTGACGCTCCATTGCTTCTTCGTGAATTCACGCAGGAAACTCCGCAAGTATTTCGCTATTGGCTCGGCCTGTCGACTGCGCATTTGCTCCAGGAAGTAGTTGAAGTCGAAAGCAGGTGCGCCGTCTGACTCTTCGTTGCCATCGTGTCCGTGAGAACCGCTGACAGAAGGCACGGCTGGCGGAGCCTCCTTTTCCGAATCTTCTATATCTGCAGCCATGTCGTCTTGGTCGCGGACAAGGATAGCTGGAGCAGGTTTGCCTATCGGCGCAGCTGGCGTTGCAGGCGAACCACTTCCACTTGGACTGTTGTTGCTGCTAAAGTCACGCTTGCGGAAAGCCGAAGCGATAGTCGCCAATGGATTGCTCAGACCCGACGATGAGCCACTGGGTGTCATAGTAGCTGCTTGCTGTGATGGCTTCTGAGGCGTTTTGCCCTTGGCTGGGACCGCTGGCTGTGTAGACTTGCTTTGTCCCTGATCACTTGCATGAGGAGCCGGCGAGTCGCTAGCTGGTCCTGCTTCTGCGTCTCGCTTCGCCTTTGCAGGTGTTGCAGGCGGAGATGCATCTGAAGCACCTTGTGTTGCTGTCTCGGATATTGTTTGCTCATTCTGGGCGTCCTGCTTGTCATGCGCGTGCTTCAAATCGGTAACCGCGTCATGGCTCGGACGAAATGGGTCGAATTCGTCGAACTGTGTGGTTAGCTGCGGCACAGAGGAGCTTGTGCCAATATTCGTAGATGCGACATCATTGCCGCCTGTCTTTACGACTTCGTCCCAGCCTGGATCCGAGTCCTGCCTCGCGTCCCGC
Source organism: Cystobasidiaceae sp. HBUAS51001 (assembly GCA_003351005.1). Classification (NCBI taxonomy): domain Eukaryota; kingdom Fungi; phylum Basidiomycota; class Cystobasidiomycetes; order Cystobasidiales; family Cystobasidiaceae; species Cystobasidiaceae sp. HBUAS51001. The sequence goes on along the minus strand of KZ857211.1, from coordinate 378,571 downwards.
CTCCATTCACTGTCGTCTGCGCTCGCATCCTTGCTCGCACTGCTTTCAGCGTCCGCCGCCCAAGGGTTCGCTGTCGAGGAGAGCGCTCCCTCAGTCCCTTCTGATGAGGCCATCTCAGCCAGCCCGCATTGCCGCCGGCTTTGACTGTTAGATGCGTAGTAGAATAACAAGTGGCAAGAACAGACCCGAACACTGCTAGGCGAAACTCGCCACCACCTTGCTATCGAGCGTGAATGGCATGTTTGGCGCGGAAGTTCCTCAAGGGTGGGAAGAAATGTAGTAATAAGGGAGAATAATCATACGTCGACCTCCGAACTCAAATATTTTCCATTTGGCGCTTTCGCAAAACGTACAACACGCGCCATCTGCATCGATACTACTAGTACATTATGTAATGCCAGACTGCAAGACAGCAATACTGCTGGCGATATTAGGGGGTTGACTGCAGCATAGTGATTGAATGGGACAGACGGGGCGAGAACATCGATGATTGCTTGGGTTCCCTTGAGGACGTGAGACTGGGAAGGGACACAGAACTACTTGCTTGCGGCCTTTGTCTGGCTGTTGCTGCCGATAAGAGTGCTGCCGTAGCCAATGCCGCCGGCATTGAGTGCTTCAATAGGTGCAAAGACGGTGTTGCTGCCATACGCCTGAGTGCGCTCGATCTCGAGCCTGTGTCTGGCTTGACTCTGCGCAAACATATCGGCGATACTTGCATCGACTTCGGCCTTCATGCGGATCGCATCGGCTTCGGCCATTGCAGTGAGCCTGATAGCCTTGGCTTTGGCTTCGGCTTCGATGATGGCCGCTTCTGCTCGTGCTTTGGCTTGGGCAATTACGTTTGATGCATCGGTTTCTGCAGTCGCTCGCTTCATGGTGTTCTGCAACTCGAGCACCTTGGCGTCACCCTCTTGCTTGCGCTTTCGATTCTGTAGAAGGAGACGGAGCCAATTGTCAGTCATTGCAGCATGTACCTACTTTCGTTTATCACCTACGGCATTCTCTCGGTCCAAGTTTGCAGACTCGACCTGATTCTCCAGAGCTCTGGTAGTAAGCGAGTCCATACGACTGGCAATTTCACCCTTGAACGCTCGGTCAATGATAGCCAAGTCTTCGAGCCTGATGCCATATTCAGCAGCGACGACCTTGAGATCGTCCATCGCTGCGGTCCTGACCGCGGAAACAAAGACGTTGTTGGTGTCATCGTCTTGCTGGCTGTCGACGAGCGAGTCTGGAGCTGCATTGCGCGAGCGCGCCATTGCGCTGTAGTCGAGATGTGCCAGGACCTGGGTGAGGATAGAGCGCGTCTTATCCTGCAGAGCGTCGAAGGGCGTTTCGTAGCCATGGCGCGCGAGCTTGAGCGGGCGCAGCAACTGGAAGCGCAAGAACATACGCAGGTAGACGGGTACCTGGTCTAAAGACAGGCAGTGGTCTGGTTAGATGGCAGTCCTTACCCTTATTTGGCGTCAAGATGTACTCACCGCGCGTGAAGATATTGTCCACAGCGAGTTCCTATCGTCCAGTCTCTCTGTCAGCGCACGTACTTCAACTAGAGATGCCACCTGTACATACTTGCTGCACTTCACCACAGGTATAAAAGCCACGAATAGTGACGCTGGTAGTGGTAAGGTAATGCTGTCCAGCGCCGAGGACGTACATCTCGTCTCTTCTCTGAAGAATGACTACATTATTGGCCGGGATGTCGAGGAAGGTAGCAGCAACGTATCCACCGGGTAGCTTGACGGTCTGAGTGTGGCCAAGGACTTGCTTTGAGTATCGGTCGATAATCTTGTTCTGCAAGTGGGTTTGATCGACAAGTGCTAGGACGCGATAGGCACCAGTGCTAGCCATGGCAACGAAACCCCCAGAATTGACAACAAAGACGCGATTCTGAGGGTCTCTGTGGTGCGCCATTGCACATAGGACCCAAAATTTAGTCAATTTGGCTTCTGAGGCTTTCGCGGGCGCGAAGACTCTCGCTGATAGACTACAGGACTCACAGGCAGACGGCTGCTTGGTTCTGACTGACTTGAACAATCCTAATTGATATAAAGAGGCGATCAGCATGCATCTATGTCTATCTGAGCCTTACACGCACGTCAGGCCGAGCTTGGCCAGAGCGGCATCGGGCACGCTGACACCCTGAGCTTCAGATACTCTCAGAGGGGGAAAGTTGCTAGCGAGGTCGTATGTGCCGTGGTATGTGCCTGCAGATGTGCAATGATGGTGGTTTATTTTCAGATCAGCATGATTCTAATTTGGGCATCGCCAGCTTCATGACTCCGAGAGCGCGAAAGCGAGCAGTCGGACTACTCACAGGCAATCCAATTTGCAAAAGGCATCGGTGCGTACCGACCTGGCTCGAGTAGCAATTGTGGCTGCGAACCATATCTGTAAAGCCAAGTCAGACCGCCGGGCCAAAAAGGTGGCAAAAGAGAGCTTGCACTTACTCGTACAGACCAAATGCACCAGAGTGCACTTCACGACCTAGCAGCTGACCAGGCTTCTTCTTCGATATAAGTGGTGTTCGTCCATCTCTGATCAACTCTTCATTCAGCTCAATCAGAGCGTTGCGGACGTTGTCCTTGATGCGGACCAGGAAGGGTCGTTTAGTATCGAGGTAGGCGGACGAGTCCACAAACGGTAAATCGTCGGCTGTCATAGCTTCGTGCCTTCACACACACGTCTTTAGCCTTTTTAAAGAAGACAATGATGAAGGTCCTTCAGACTTACTGGGGTGGTTCACCGCCACCGTTTGGGGCGCCATAACTGAATTGTCGTGCACCCGAGGACTTGACTGCATTTTCAGTCTTGCCGCGATCTTCATTGAAGACGTTCTTGCCCTTGTTGTTGTTCGCATTGTAGCTGAAGCCTTGCAAAGCCCCGTTGGCCCCGGCTCCGTTTGGTCGATTACTGACGGGCCCATCGACTGCGGTCGCGCCGTCGTACGAGTCATTCTGCTGTGGTGCCATGACTGCGATGTGCTTGTAGGTGGTCGAGCAGAAGTCAAAGCAGTATACAGTAGTAGTAGCTGCCAGTCAGAGCAGACGCTAGGCTGTGCTCGTTTGGCAACTCCAACGGACATGCCGATTGTCGCCACCTCCACACTCGGCTTGACATTGACCTTCTCTCCGGGGCAGTCGGCAGGCTGTTTATATGCATCATCGATTTCAGCTCCAAGCGCTTGGCCCGATATCTCAGCGTGGTCGGCGGTCCTAGATGGTGCACATCAAGGGTCTTTGTCGTGTCAGGCAGCGTCTACTGTGGCCTCTTCTTGGCCAGGAAGGTAGCCGGCTTGCACTTGGCCGAGTCCAGAGCACGTGCTGCCACCAGCGAAGGCGGAATCATCCTGTCCGAATAAGTATCGAGGCTGTGCTTCAGTACTGGAGAGTGAAGCTGTGAGCTGCAGTCCACAGTCGCCCATTGTCCGACCGGAATGTGAGGAAACAAGACGCAATGGTCTGTACTGCCTTACTACAGTATTTGCCACACAACGTATGCGCGCATGCTGCTTGCGGAGAGCGCTCGACGGTTCACTCTCTTGCTTTTCCACTGACCTGTGACAGAAAGGGCGCTTCAGCAGCTCAAACCCTCCTCTTCAGATAGCTCAACATGGCAGCTCAGTCTTTCCGCCAGCTAGCAGGCATTCCAAACGCAACAGCCTCGGTCTCCGATTCCGTGCTGGTGATCATCGACGCCCAGAACGAATACAACGATGGCGCACTGGCAGTCGACAACATCTCATCTTCGAGACCTGCTATCGCAAAGCTGCTCGAACGGTATCGAGCTGCAAATGGCAAGATTGTGCACGTAACTCATGATGTGCCTGAAGGAACGCCAGTCTTCACGCCCGGCACTGCGCTCGCAGAGGAATTCGACGAGCTCAAACCTAGCAAAGGCAACGATAACGAATTGACTATACACAAGAAGTTCCCTGGAAGCTTCGCAGAGACCGAGCTCGATGGCTTGATCAAGAAGCTCGGTGTGAAGAAGGTGGTGCTGGTTGGGTACATGTACGTTGATTTCGGTAGAACACAACAAGGAAGAAGACGAGCTGATACGTCTTCATGACACAGGGCACATGTCTGCGTCTCTACGACCGCTCGAGAAGCGCACCAGCTTGGCTACGAGGTTGTGGTAGCCAAAGATGCAGTCGGAGACAGGAGTATCCCTTCAGATGGCAGTAAAGAAGCTGTGTCGGGCGAGAAGGTCACACAGGTGAGTTACAATGTCCAAAATTCATCTCCGAGACCTGCAGCAGAAATGAAAACTTGGCTGACCCTACTGTTTCTTGTTTGTCTTGCTTTTTCGTGCATAACAGATGGTAATGACCGAGCTTGGGGACTTTTTCGCTACCATTGTCAATTCGCAGGATATCCAGTAGACGTGAAAATCAATCGGCTTGTGACTGAATCATGCACGCAATGTACCTACCGTATTGTTCATCTATAGCACCCTGACCTGCCGCTGTGGCGAGGCTCGCTGGGAGCGTGGCGCTCGAAGCTCGAGATGCGAGTTTGCAGCTCGCTCGCGCACCAAAGGGTGCCGTGCTCGCAGGACTCAAGCTTCATAAGCTGCGTCAAGACACAAAGGCACACACGCTTAGTGAACAGCGCTAGAATGAGCTAAAAGAAAGGCGCAGCCCAAACCTATGCCACACGCTGTACAAACGCTGCTCTGACCAGCAGGGTTCGTGGCCGTTCGTCTCGTCTGTTCGGTTGATACGGACGCGCTAGTTCTGCGGCAGAAAGGGATCAGCAAGGGCGATGGCCATAACTGCGCTGCCACCGTCTCTTGGCTGTGTCTCTGCTGAAATGCACCCACGCCTCTTGTGCTCCTGACGACCCACTCGCGATTGCTTTTCAGCACCGCCAGCTTCTCTTCCAGCTGGCAACAAACAGCAAGGAACTGGGACGACATGGCTAACAGGCAACAGAGTGGCAGCAACGCTGTCGAAGGCTCGACTCCACCTGGACAGCCGCGAACCCTCGTCCTCTGCTTCGACGGCACGACCAACGCATTCGACACGTTGAGTCGCGCTTTCTCCACCCGCTGAACCTTACTGATTTTGCACGTGATTCCCCACCTGAACGCATTCGTACCTTTTGTCCTTCTACGGAAACTACGAACACCGCTGCATCGACTACTGTAACGCTCTCTGCTTCTTGCGTTCCATTTGTGCGCCCATCCGTCGATTCCTCTGCCACGTCCCTTTCATTGGATTTACGCCACGACGAACCAATCTTTCCCAAATTATCTGCCTTCTGCAACTCGCCTCTGTTCCCTAATTGCAGCACCAATACCAATGTCGCAAAGTTCTTCCAGCTACTCGACAAGACCGACATTACCAGGCAGCTTTGTTATTACCAAGTGAGCAGGCTGCATTTGCTGAATATCCGACAGCAACTGAGTCATACTAAATCGACGTTTCACTCATTGCAGCCCGGTGTCGGCACCTAGTGAGTCTCAATTGCCTAATACCATTCACTTCAAGCACCTTACCTCTGTTCTCGTATTCTCAGTACGCTTCCCTCTATCATTACGCCCATCACAAGCTTTGTTACCAAGATTGTGGATATGGTGAGTAGACCAGGCAGACTGGCTCGGACAAACGCTACTGGCATCTTCTGCCCACGCTGACACATGTCCGCTTGTGATACGTTAAGGGAGTGGCTTGGTTCTTTGGCGCTCACGTCACCAGTGGCTATCAATTCATGTGCGACAACTACCAACCCGGCGACAGGATTTGTCTGCGTAAGGCTCAACAGATTTCCTGCGTCAAAGTTGACAGCTGACATCAAGCATGATATCGTTGTTAGTTGGCTTTTCTCGCGGCGCATATACAGCTCGCGCGCTTGCAGGCATGGTCGAGAAAGTCGGCCTTGTTCCAGCTGGCAATGCCGAGCAGCACCGTTTTGCATGGGTAGATGCCTGATAACAGAGCTGGTCACTGCGGAATCGATCAGGTTTTGAGCTTCCCTCGACATCGACAGGACCTGTACAAGCAGACAAGCCTAGCATCGCAGGAATTGGCAGCCAAATTCAAGGCTTCTTTCAGCAGACACGTCGAAATCGACTTTGTCGGTGTATGGTGAGTTCCAATGTCCACAGTGCTCAGCGTTACCCAGTTGTCGATGCGTCATAAACACCACAGGGACACCGTTGCCTCTGTTGGCGGACTCGTCGAGAATCATTATCCTTACACTAGTAATAACCGGAGTATCAAGATCTTCCGCCATGCTATCAGTTTGGATGAACGTCGTGTCAAGGTGAGCGGATGATATTTTTGTCGTCAAAAACTGCTGTCTTCGGGTCGGACCCAGCTAACGTGTTTTTTGTCGTGCCGCAGTTCGCTCAAAATCGCTACCACGCTACCGTGGATGAAGCTGCAGACGGCGCGTACGATCCAGAATCCTCAAGCAGCCCTATTGCAACCACTAGCAATTTTGCACCATGGAGAACTGCGCAACCCGTGGATGACTTTCAAGCCGATGTTGACGAAGTCTACTTCGCTGGATGTCACACTGTTAGTGGAAGGATATTGTACACCTCGTCCCGGGGGCAAGGCATATACATTCTAAGCTGACGCCGGTATTCAAATCTTCAGGACGTCGGAGGCGGTAATCAGCTGGACTCGACCGAATTGCAGCTTTCCAACATTCCTCTGTGAGCCTTATACTGGGCATCCTCGCAGTGGCATTCTCAAGGCTGACGTGTGACCTTCATGATTGCCAGGGACTGGATGATAGAGCAGGTCCTGAAAGCCGACCTTGGTGTCCGGTTCGATGAAGCTGCACTAGCCCATTCGAGAGCCACTTTTGCTGCGGCGGGCTCGATGCCCCTGAAGAGCAACGGCCACCATGATGCATCGGGAGCGAAAGGCTTTCGCAGCAACGGCGGTGATGTAGAGCACAACGGCGGCGCTACACCAGAAACAGCGGGCGTCAATGCCAACATCCTTCCTCCGATCCAGGATGCTCTAAAGACATATCTCTTCACCAAGCGTTTCAAAGCCAGCAACCTCATCCGTGTTCCCCTCTGGTGGATCCTCGAACTCCTGCCTTTCAGAAGGAAATATCAGGATTATACCGACCCGAAGAAGAAGTGGAAGGTGACATACGTGCCACATGTTGGCATGCCGCGACAAGTCGCGCCTGGCTCGAGCATCCACGAGTCTGTGAGGGACAAGATGCGTCATACCGATTACCGACCTGCTCCCAAGCTGCCTGACGATGTCAAGTGGGTGTCCACGTAGGACATTTGTAGTCGCGAATCGGAGTCTGCCATGCTATAATCATTTTCCACGTTGTCTCGTTATAAACAGATCGCATAGCTTTGCAGGTAGCAGTGCAGTAATTAAGGTCACCTCAGACCGTGTATTGCGAGAAATCCTGGATCATGCTCCATCATAGTTCCCGGTCTGCTGCGCGATCTCCTTTGGCTTTTGCGTTAGCCCAACCTGCAGGAGCAGTCTCGCAGATATTGTCGGCACAGTAGATGTGCTCGCCCTGGTAAGAGACATGTAAGATCAATATCGTCTTGGTGGACCCTCTACGCCGACTGACGTAGTTGGTGCCGGGACTTTGACTGCAGTCGCCCAGCGGAAAGGTGCGCTGAACGGCTTCCAGTGTAGAGGTTGGGTTGTAGTTGAACATCATCTCTGCTTTCGGTGCAGCCTTGCGGAGACCATTCATAATCTCTGTGCAAATGGGTCAAAGACCAGTAAGCGCCGCTTATGGATGGCCGGACGACACGATCAGAACACCCACTTTCGAAATGAGCAGTGACCTCGAGGTTTGCACCTCCTCGGACGCCAAAGCCAGTTATCACGCCATCCCACTCCCGCTCTTGCAGTGAGTCAAGCATCGGCTTGATACCCTGAGAGTGCGACTGTCAGTCCATATTCGCGTCGAAGGTCACGTGGCGAGGCGAATGCGTACCTGCTCTGGTCCGAACCACACTTCTTTGGCGTTATAGCCGGCTTGCACCAGCTCAAGCAGCTGTGACTTGAGGCCTTTGTCGACTTTGGCGGGGTCCCATCCTTGACTGATGACGGCTGGGTCTGAGTTGAGCAGGATGAGGTTGATCGGTAATGGTAAGGTGGAGAGGCCGGCGCACTGTCAGTCGCAGTGTGTGGCAGACTGAGGCACACCGGCTACCTACGATAAGCAGGGAAGCCTCTGAAAATAGTCATCAGCTTGATTGCTGCTCCAGACACTCCATGCCCGTCACGCTCACACGAAGAGGATGTCAAGCTCGCCGCACGTGCGGTCGGTGGCAGCGACACTGGACGGGAGTGCAGCCGCCAGCACTGCAATAATTGCGCGTGCAGTCCTCATGAGGTCGTGTGCTAGTACTATGTGGCAGTCGGACCAACGACAAAATGGATGGATCGAGGAGCAGCCTGGTCTCAAATGGGTTGTGAGCTGACTGTACGCGTTCTCAACAATTGGCCGCTTGGCCGCCGAATGTCCGTCGCTGGAGCCTGGCTTCGCCCTTCTTTTTCTCGACAACCATTTTGCATATTCCTCTCGTCAACATCGAAGACCGGCCACGTACTGCATCACACTCACTATGGCTGGGACCTCGAAAGACCTCAAAACCCTCGAAGGCGGTTGTCACTGTGGTGCCGTGCGTTTCAAGGCCTCAGACTTGGATCTCTCAAAATTGACCAAGTGCAATTGCTCGGTGTGTGCTCATTCTCCATGAGTCTCTCGAGGGCCTTGCTGATCATGTATTTCAGATCTGTGTAATGGACGGAACGTGAGGTCGCGTTTGATACGAAAGTCCCAAGTCGCCACCGTTGACTAGGTTCGTGACGTGTCTTGTGCATTGCACTACTCCATCGTCACACAGTATCACCACAAAGATTCCAGGGAGCGCACTCTCGGTAGCTAATTCCGACGGTCAATACGTTCCTTTCACCTACGAAGCCAACCTTCCAGACAACAAAGCAGCAACAGCGGCCAATTTTCCAAACCTGTCGATGTATCAATTCGAGAGCTCAATCAAGAATCCAAATCCAGACATGATGATCTTTCGACACTTTTGTGGTAAATGTGGAGTGCCAGTCTTTGCAACTGCTTATGCGAAGGCTTTCGGTGGTGCTGTCGGATCTGTCAACATCACGACTCTCAAGCTCAAGGAGGCAGGATACAATCTGAAAGACATGACCAGACCGGAAAAAATGGGATACATAGATGCAGCGGGACCTGAATGGAACAGCCAGACGGGAGAGCCTTGGCCCCACGGCTGCTGGTAGGAATACCTCACTCGTGGCAGTGAAAGAAATTTAGCGAAAGGCTACCTTTGTCGGGGCACAAAGAGCCAATTGTGTCGCAATGCGAATATTGCGTATGTCGGAACAATGGCATTGTTCTTGGCGGTATGGCAGCAGTACAACAACAACTGCTTTGCAACACGCTATGATACAGTCAGGCTACTGCTGGACAAAGACTGCTTGAATACCCGTATGCGCAGGTACGCCTATACTGATCCTTTCCTACTTCCAGCTTGATATGCCAAATATGCATTGTGCAGCAACGCGCGACTCATTATTGCGCCGCCAGGCAGAGTTCGGGGATGCACTCCATCCTGATAATCCTGAAATCCTTCCCACACTTTGCCAAAGTCGAATATCCGCAATTCTTCGGCGCTTGCAACTTCCTCTTGCATGTCGCGAATCTGAGCAATTCGCACGTCGACGAACCAATTCGTGAAGCCCAAGTGTTCCTGTCCAGATGTCCATTGCCCTGTATCCAATATTGGTCAGCTGAAAAAAACAGAAGGCCTTGCATATTTAGACCGTTCTGCTTACAGGCTTCTTCTGGTGACCGCGTCCGGTGCAGCTTTCGATAGACAATAGGCACCCCAGGCCACGTTCTCTTGATGCTTTTAATAATCGAGACCATTCTACCCTGCCACCACTGCAGCTGCTCCTTGCTCAGCGGTCTCTCGCTCGTTTGAAACGCAGGATCTGGATTTCTGCGGTCCTCCCGCCCAAAGAGCGAACAGTCCCAAAGGCCACTATGGAGCTGAATTAAGGATGGCGGATGGGCCAGCTGATCCGTCATTGGCTTGCACAATGTGGTGATCCGATCCTCGGCTTTTCCTGGCGGGTGCCAGTCCTTCTGATGCTCGAAATCGTTGTTCTCGTCCACGCCATAGATGAAGCAATTGGCGAGCGTGAAATTGACTTGCGGCTCATCGATGTGCAGTACGTGAGGCAGGCCTCGAATGTCCCAATCTCTCGGATCCTCGTCGTGCAGATTCTCGTAATGACCGGCGTGTATCCTGTCTCTCACTCCCAACAGCTCTGACGTCTGAATGACCAGGTTGCGATCCACGCTGTCCCCAATCAAAAGGATTGTCCGATCTCGCAAGTGATCAATCTCTTGCAAAGCTTGCAGCTGTATCCGCTCTTTCGTCTTCTCAGCCGCATCTTCGCTTGCAGGCCTTGGTCCAGCGATTTCTGGCCATGGCAGATCCGCTGCTTTTCGCAGGAGCTGAACCCAGTTCGGCGCAGGTGCTACATTCTTGTCGAAAGGTATCCAGTTGGTCGCTAGGGGATCATCATCTCGAGAAAAGTCGAGGTAGCCAGGCAATGAAAACGGATCAACCTCGTCTGCTGTGGCGGCGGAGTAGGCGATGAGCGTGTGCCGACGTCCTTGAAAGACCAGGCTATCGTCGGAATCTTGATCAGCAACTCGAGAACGCAAGCATGGTTGCAAGCACTGGAAGCCCATACGCACCCGGCGACTGTGACGAATGCAAGCGCCGCGCCAAGACCTGCCAGCAGCTTCGTCCTGCTCGGGCCGACCGTGGGAAGCTTGAGCTTCTCCGAGTCAAAGAGGGGCAGATAGCCGCTCATCGTGGATGTGTGCTCAGGCGTGCATGTGCGAGACCTGGAGCTGCAGAGGTGTGTGCTGTGAGCGAGAGGGCAAGCTAGAATTCTTTCCCAGAATGGATGGGACAATCTAGCCGCCACCCGCCGGGGCGATCGGGTGGATTGTGAGCTGGCAACAAAGAAGCACTCAACCCGTCGAGAGACGACGTTGCGTCCTGTCCTGATGGCTGCCAGGCTGCTGGCATCGAGTATAGCAGTCTAAAACAAAGACCAGATCACAGCCATCGCGTCTGGCGCAGAGTGCAACAGCGATGACTCTGCGGCTGGTAATGCCTTCCGCGTCCAGAATTCTGGCTTGATGTCACTTCACTTCACGTGCCAAACTCGAGCTTGTGAGGTTCCGCAAATTTGCAAAGTGAGCGAACCCTGAGTGGTTGATTATGATTGATCTGGACTCGAGGTCTGCTGGTCCCTCTGAGCGCTGAAGAAGCCGGCGACCAGACTTTAGCATTGAGCTGGAAGCGTGTAGTAACGATGTGGCGGAGTCTGACAGGCCTATAGTCTGCTCTTCGTGTTTGATGGCACCGAGAGCTCGTGTTTGTTGACAGATGTCGTGTAATGTATGCTGGAATGTCCAGGAAGCTCACAGTCTGACGAAAAGGTCGTTGTCTGACGAAGTGGTAGCGGCCGCTTTGTCGGAATCAGTATATTCCGCCGTCAGCTAGGACAAATGGTGCACTTAACCAACCCGACTTCATTCGTCTCACCAGTAGCTATCAGGTCAGTCCAGGCATCGTACCCAGCATTGCGAGCTCTGTAAAGCAAGATATCCCCAGACAAAAGCATGGCTCGACTGTTCCGATCGCGCAGCAGGAACCGCCTTCAGGAAGGCCGCCTCCGTCTTGCAACATCGACTCGGAAAGCCATGGCTACCATCCCGCTGGCTAGCACATCAAAGCTCATATTTGCGCCGTCAGTGACATCGCGAGTGCTCCAAAGCCAGCTCCTGCGCAGCACGCGGATCAGTCGGCCGCTGCAGGCAGTTTCAAGAGCAGGATGTCGCGATACACGGACGTATGCCACTCGAACGGACACGACTGCCAGACAGGCGGCAACGAGTACCGCAGGTACAAGTCCTGGGGCTAGTAATACAGGCGTACCCCCGATAGCAGGGACCTCATCGTCCAGCCAAGATCTGGCAAGCGCGACGCTCGCGAAATCTGCCAGGACACAGCAGACCTCGGTTGGGTGGGCAGAGGAACAGCTCGAGCGATATGAGAGACAAGAGAATCGCAAGTGGGATGCTCCAATGAAGGTGCGAACAATTTGTATTCGGCCACGCCGTACCAATGTTGCAAGTCCGATGAATGCTGATCGTCAGTTGCGAATGTACTTTCTTGACATCTACAGGGAGACGACGACCGGCCATTTGGTGCGCTGCCCTGCTTCCACTGCACCTCGGATTTGAATCAACTTAGTGATCAATCTCCCCCTACCTGCAGTCTTCTACATACCACCGCCAGCGACAGATTTCAGGCCATTTTCAGAACAGTGGGTTACGTTCTGGTATGGCCGCTTCCAAAACTTTGTTCAAAGCTTTCGAGCGTGAGTCACACAACCAGTTGCAATGTCACTTCCTGGCATGTCACATCGCTGAGCCTTGTTCTTTTTCTTCTTTTGGATCCCAGCGGCCGGGATACTTTCACAACTACTAAATACGCACAGAACAAAAAGACTACAGTCAAGGATACGCTATTACCGCTTTACAAGGCTGTATGCAATGCAAAAGCCACGTGAGTCCGCATTTAAGGTACTCTTTCAACAGCCGGGGCGCGGGCTAGACTGATGCAAACGGATCTCGGACGTCTCTCGACCAGTGGCCAGGTTTCAAGAGATCTAGTATCAAAGCTGTCTCTCACCCTCAAAAAGGAGATACGCCGCAATGTACGAAAGCAGCATGAGCTAGGCGGCGCACAAGCCAGCTGGCACTGGCATGGTCTCGATTCTGCGCGGATCGTCACCATACGTCAGGTTGAATTCAAGAAGGACCAGCCGACGTTGCAAGTGGCAGTTCGCATCGTTTCGAAGCAGAGTCTGGAGCTCTCGGATCGCTCTGGCAAGCTCCTTCCATTTTCTGGCAATCATGAAAAGCCAGTCAAGGTAGTCGAGGTGCGTTGAACATTGTTTGTCGAAAGCAGCTCTTTCAGCCCCAATACCTGGTCGATAGCAATGATTGCTAACATTCGTACCCATTTGTTACCAGAACTTCGTATTTCAAAAGAAGCTCAACACAGGCACTGAACAGCAGTGGTCTGCCGTTGATCATTTGCCAACTCTCACACAGCTGCAGGCAATTGGCAAGACGGATAAGCGCTTGCTCGAGGCTGGCAATCGCAAGCGTAAGATAGGCCTCACAATTGCTACCTGAGCATCATGCAGTAGTGCGACTGCAAATTGCAATAGTCAGGTATCAGAAGACAGCTTTGATCGTTGTACAATAGCCGTAAAACTTTGTCGACATGGAGGCGGATTATCTACCACGCAAGTCGGCCACAATACACCTCAAAGACCAGCAAATATAGCGTCTATGTCGTCTTTTGCATCCCGTTTGCGCTTCTTTACTTTCTTGACCTTTTTTTCAGGTTGCAGTGACGCGCTGTTGGTTTCATCGGCTGGCGCAGTGACTGTCGAAGTCCGCTGTGATGGGAGAGCAGGCACAGCTGCTGTACTGACGGACGTGCGTATCGCAGTTGCAACCTCTTGCAGCTCGTGACTTCGGTCGGCCGGCGATGCTAGTCGGGAAGGTTGCGTGGATGAAGTGCTTTCTTCAGCTGAAACGAAGCTTGTACGATTGCCAGCTGTTGTGGGCAGCTTGAGTGACTTTGATCTAGCCTTTTCAGGCTTGCGAGCGGGATAGAGTGACCGTAGACTGTGTGGCATTGCTTTAAGCAGCTCTTCGACTCTGGTAGCGAGTTGAGGCTAGCAGCACGAAAGACCGTGGATGCCTTATCAGCCTTTGTCGAGTATGAAGGGTGACAACGAATCGGAGCCTACCTTTCGATGCAAACTGTCACTGACAAGACCTAACAATACTGTGCATTCCTCTTGCAAAAGTGTCCATATGCTATGGAAGCGGGCCACCAGTGCCTTCAAGATGAGCGCCAGAGACATGAACAAGGCCGCTCGAAGCAGTTGCTCCACAGCGCTGTCTCGAACAGTGTCAGGATGATTTTTCGGTTATTCATTGAGGAACAAGAGCTTACGCTGCTGCTTTGAAGAGTGTCGACTTCGTCTGAAGGGCACGGCGAGACTGTCTTGAGCAGGATACAGTCGGACCTCGCTACCGAGAAGGGACACCCACCCGGTCCAGGAGGTACAAAAGCCGCAATTGTGCATGTATAAGACTGAAGGCATTTTGCAGCGGTAGCACAGCCTGCTTGCCATCGCTGCGAAAGAATACAGGTGAGTCTGACTTGCACTAAAATCTTTTGCCACAACGAACCATACCCAGTGGCTTCTGGCAAGTGCGGCCGGAGATGCGCAATGAGCTCGTTGTGTACGCGCCTAGCAGCTCTGTTAGCACCAGTGATATGCCTCCACCATGTTGACGAGCGGTGCTGGTTCTTGTTCTTGTAGAGGACCTTTTCGAGGAGAGCGAGCTCCACGTTCAGCATGCCACCCAGACGGCCGAGCTGCTTGGAGCAGGCCAGCGCTCGTACGGGGTGGTGTACCGACACCACGACATCTTCCAGGCCATTGAGCAGCTCTGGTGGGAGCTCTGCGAGCTTCACAGATGGAACCATCAGTTTCGACCCCAGTACTTTGTGTGGCGTTGGTGTACGAGTAGAAACAAGAGACCAGTTCTATGGGTTGTTCAGGATACAATCACACCGGCGCTGCGGCGACGACGATGCAGCTCGAGCGGCCGCGGCCTGAGCAGCAGTCGCAGGATGAAGATGTCGAGACTGCCGATGGCCTGCGACTGGGTCCTGTGCCGCTGCCTCCGGACTTCTCGGCGTATCGCTCAGTACACGACAATGGTGTACACGGGTCGCTCAATGGACAGCAAGACGCGGCCACACCAGCCTCTGTGCTCGCCAGAACAGAGGTCAAAAGCGATGACCAGGATCTCCTGGACCCAGCTGATGCTACGCAGCAGGCCGCATCTCATGTGAGTTGCCCTCTCGGTATACAATAGCCACACTATTGTTGTCAGCAAAGACACGACGATGTGAATGGCTGATGCAAGTCAACCACAGGAGATCCTAGCATCACTAGCTGCGGTCGAAGCCAGCTTCACAGAGACGCTGCACGGCATCATCAAACGCAGCTTCCCCAGTGCTGTCATCTCGAGGGGTGCGTGCGAGACCGTCAATGGTGGCCACCCTGACCTTCGCGCAAGCACCTCAAGCTCGGCCAACGGGCACAGCACGCGCACTGCCAGAGAAAAAAGTGATCCGGCAGTCCAGGCGCTATTGGTCGACCTGCGCCGCGCGTGCGACGCTGTGCAAGACCCGTTTGCAGATGGGGAAATGCGGCAAGTCTTCGCCACCTCTGCAGAACAAAGCGGTTCACTTCAAGAGATTCGGAGCCGACTCGACTACCTGGCAAGCTACTCTCCCTCTGCCGCTGAATCAGGCATGGATGCCCCCCTGTCAGCTCTACAAGTGGCCAAAAACCTCGCTTCACTCCTGGCCATGACCAGCCGCCTTCAAGACTTGTACAAAGCCTCTCCTCGCCTGGCACTCTCACGCACCATCTCTCAGTCCCCTCTAGCAACTCCAGGATGTGAGCCTCGCACCTCTATGGATTTTTCCGACAAGACATTGGCAGCTTCGCCAGAACCTTCGCCCGAAATCTACAGCACCTTGTCGAAACAGGCGAAAGCTTTGCAGTCGGCCAGTCTCTCCAGGCAGGAGTCGCAAGACAGCAATCACGTTGTGCGAGCAGTCGAAGACGCCGAGGTGGAGCTTCTTTGGGGACGCATGAGCGATCTCCTGGATGCGACAGCAGAGGCATGCAAGCTTAGCAAACCGGCATCTGCCCCGAGAAATGGCCAGCGCGAGGCGCAAAGCAATCACGAATACCTGTTTGGGGACATGCAAACGCCACTGTCAGACCAGGGTGAGGCATCGGCACAGTTCCAAGGTCTTCCGCAGTATGCATCGCTCGCACCCCCTTCTTACGAACAAAATGATCTTGGACACCACGAAGAGACTTATTCCGACACGAAAGAAGTTGCAGATGATTCAGGCAACACACTACTCCGGTCCGTTTCACGAGCCCGCAGGGAGGCGTCGACGGTGTCGGACGAGAAGATGCAAATCGACTTAGACCGCATGGCTTCCGCCATTGAGCGCTTGTACATCTCGGCGCCGCAATTAGCGAACCAGCGTGTTGATACCGTCCGCCAAGCAGATGGAAATAGGCAACAATTGCGAGAGATGCAATTAGCCAAGCTCGGTACGGCAATACAGCGGCTATGCAAAGGTAGAATGGAGGATCAGCGTGCCTCACTCTTGCAAGTCAATCCTTATGCTACAGCAAGGTCCTTAGCAAAGAGACAGGATGCTGAATCGAAGCAAGAAAGCCTCGACAGACTGCTCAGTGACATTGATCGTGCCTCTGCGCGAACACTGAATGATCAGCGCGTGAGCATGTCGAGCAGGCAGAAGGACGCTCTCGTGGGTGCTCGATGCACGGCAAGACTCGCAGCCGTGAGTGTGTGGTCGCTCTGATCACATGGACGACCATACTGACGATGTCTGTCCGCAGCTCGATCTTCACCTGGAAACGGATGAGCTGGCTTTTAGGGATTTCTTGATTGACAGGGTCGGTAAAGGACGCTTGACGAGTCAGGATGCGACCTTTTCGGCTTCCCGGTCCTCGACGCCGACGACGCCATCGTTCAGCTCTCGTCTTGCGATGAAGCGAAGATCGTTGGCCCATTTGTGGGAAGAGAACGTGTCCTCTGGTGACAAGCGGAACCGAGGCAGATCAAGCTCGGTCGGTGCAACGCCTGCAACGATACCTCCCATACCACCGATACCGGCCGACTTAGCATCGGGAGACAACACTTCGAGACCAGCGCTTCGGAAGCGCTTCTCAGTATCTAGGCTACTCTCGTCTGGCTCACAGAAAGACACGTCCTCGCTGAATTCTCCATCCGTCCGCAAGAGCGCCAAGACAAGCCCAAGCACTTCGCGACCTACATCCACGCACAGCTCTAGTAGGTCGGTATAGACATGAATGAATCTGTCTGCCAGATCAATTTCCTCATGGTCTTTTTGCTTTGCGTCGTGCAGTGACCTCGCAAACGATATATACGGTGGAAGAGATGACTAATTTGGGCTCGATGATGCTGCAGGTGTGGGAAAGTAGCCCATTATCACCAGCGGAGGCGCCATACATACCCGAGGCCTGGTCGATCACATGCACGAGCGGGAAAAGCGCACAACTCGACCGTCCCGAAATGCCGCCATTGTATCTAACGTTGACCTCAGAGGTCAGCCCCTCGCTTCGTGGGCCAAAATCTCTGGACCTGATATACAAGGCCGACCATTACGAAGTAAAGATGCCGACTGCAGCATCCGCTATCGTCACGCGCACTCGTGAAGACCTCGACATCGCTGTGCCTTACTCTGCCCGCGAGTTTCGCAAGTACCAGCCGAATTCCTTGACGTGCGCCTCGTGCTCGGCGCAGCTGGCGAACCTTTCTCGGATAACTCGCTACAACGACTTGCCTTCAGAGCATTGGGCCGAGCTCCTCGATGCTTGGATGTGTCATCCGGATCAGACTCTTTCCAAAGAGATCATTGAAAAGGGCAACAACATTTGGCCTCAGCCTACTCAAGCCCTCATTAGCCTAGGTGGCATCATCCTGGCCAGCGAGAACACCAAAGGGTGGATTACAGCTACTGAGCTCGAAGTAAGTGCAGAAATTGGGATTGTCTCTCGAGAACACCCTTCATACGGACTCAAAGAAGGCCAGCGTCCGGCTTGCACACTGCATTGTCGAGCTCTCGCAAGCTTGCTTTGCTAGTGCTGCTCTATCACCGTCACTGCGTCGATACAAGAGTCCAAGATTCGAGCTATGTCCCTTCTGCTGTCAGCAGTTGCGGACTGTCAGCCGACAAAACAGACCATTCCACACGCCGAGACTACATGGCTGCAATGGCTACGTTGACTGATACATGCTTTTCCTGCTCTCGCACAGCCCGTGCAAGCGTCCGACGGCAAATGGCTAGCGGCAAAGTGCAAGTCATGCCGCGCGCTTGTCGGCCGCACTTCGCCTGGCCCGCGACGAGAAATCAGTGATACATCCGCCTACGTTCGCTTTCAAAAAGTGGCAATTCAGCCTGCAGTGTAAGTTATCCCCCTGTACAAAGTGCCCAGGCACTGACACCGAGCAATCTCCCCCCTAGCACCAGTCTCATGCCGGTCTATTCGCTGTCTCTGCACGTCACCACGGCACTTCTCGAAACCTCGCTAGCGAGAGCCATACATAGATTCGTTGTAGAAGAGGAGGAAGATGAAGGAAAACCTGTTCTTGTCGTAAGTGTATAATCGTTGCTTTGGTCAAACAGGGGAGCCTGACTTTTGTCCTCTTCCCAAGCTCTGGCTCTTCAATCCATTCATGCGCATCTACTCCAATGACGAATCTTTCCAATGCCCAGAGCCCGTGACCGCGGCCAAGATCCTCTACAAAGCCGGCAATCTAGCCGAGTGAGTGACGTGACTTTCGTCACTGATGATGTCGCTGACCTGACCATCTCAAAGCGCCGATGTTGTCAGGATCATCGGAAACGCAGAGTACGAGAGCATCATCTATCCACGGCGTATATGCACGCAATTGGCAGATCTGCTGAAGGCTAGTAGCGCCGTCTATCCCAAATCGCATCAAAAGCTTGGTGAATGGAACGTTGGATGGCTCGAGAGGGACATTGCAAGAGCCTAATTCGGCTTACGCAGACGGCCATTATCTGACAAACGAATATAACGAAAGGCGGTGCCTATTTGTACGAAGGAGTATCGGTAGCAACAACAGAGCAATATTTCAAACTCAATCGTTCACGACCTGCTGCTGTAGCGATGATAGTATTTCTTCCACCTATTTATTGGCCTAAAATGTATAGCACGTTGAAATTGTCATGCGACATTTTACGGTCAAAGTGTGCCTCGTCGTCGCCCATTGGCTACTGCTTGCTGGATTACGCACATTGCTCTAGATCGGCCTTCGTTCGTATTCCATACAATCCACAAAATTTAGGAAGGCGGTGTCGTTATGCAGAGAGATTCTGCCTGTGCTTCGAGAATCTTTGTTACTTCTTGAACCGCCCTGTCGGCTGTCATAGCGTTCGGTATAGCCCCTCAGTGTACCCCTGTCACGGGCTAGGCGGAGAATATTCATGAATTGTCTCTCGGACAGTGCAGATGCGAAAGTTGGAGGTGTGACTTGCGTTGGGTCGAAATGCCGCGCATGAGTAGGATTTGGAGGCAACGGCACAGGTTCGAGAGTTGCAAAGACTCGCAATATGTGTTCAATGAGCTCCGGCGGCAGCGACAACAGCGGACATGTGCCGTTCTGTGGCGCGGCCGCCTTGAGTGCTCTAAGCGCGTCCTGCTGGCCCGTCTTGGTCGCATCGCTCGTTCGTGTCTCATAGCTTGAGGTGCTAGTCCGCAGTTGCATACCATTGGCCAAGGTCGTAGTCAAAGAGCTTTCTCTGACCACATCGTCCATTTGCTTGCTAAGTTCCGCCTGACTCGGTACCCAAGGCCGTGCATGGCTCAGGATGCGAGCAACTGGTAGCAGCTGCAAGGCAGCATGCCGAGTGACTGTCCGCAGGACACTGTTCCTGGCGAGTGCGTTTGCTAAGATCGGCTTGATCTGCTCGAATGGCAAATCATCGCCATATAGGATACCATCGCCGTCCTTTTCCGGCTTAGCGGTCGGGACGCTACGTATCTCTCCAGTGGGATCACCGTCCTCGTCGAGCACTGCTATTTGACGTTCATTTGCACTGAGCTCGAGGCGGAGTAAGCTTGTATTCAGGCCAGCGTAGACGACCTTCGCGAGCCGGTTCGTCCCCATGCTGTCTGTGCCGAGAGTATTGGCATTGAGCTGCGAGCGCACACACTTAGTTACAGAAACTCCGCAAGCATTCTTCAGACGTACTTCAAGATGGTGCAGTCGACCACCTTGCTTGGGTTCGCTCAGCCACCGCGCTATGATTCTCGCATGTTCAGGCCCGAGGTTGCAAGTATTGAGCTGTAGCTGGACGAGCGAGGTAGGCTCCAGATGCTTTAACAGTGATACCAGGGCACCTGGCTGTTCCCCTATTTGACTGTTGTTTGTGAAAGACAACGACATCAACGTAGAGGAAGGGTGTGACAGCGCAGTCGATAGTAGGTAGGCAGTGGATGTGTTCGCTAGCGAGATGTCGTTATTCGACAGTATGAGTTCTCGTATTGTCGGCATCTGCGACTGGGGCGGCGCAGAAGGCAGCAATAGAAACCTTATGACTGCATCGAGCCCGATATCCGTCATTCCGTTTGAAGCTGTAATCTCGAATGAATCATTCCGAACGACATGCAAAAAAGGAACTCGTGTGCCTCACCCAGATTCAGTTCGTGCAAGGGCGCCATGATACGACCTCGCTTGCGAAGATCTAAGATTCCAGAGCACAAGGCGGTGATGCCTTCGTCACGAAGCGCGTTGTGGCTGAGGGTGATCTTCGAACAGAATGGATTATGTGAGAGTGCGCCTGCAGCATTACAGAACAAGGGGTCGTACATCAGTGGCTCGCAATACACGCAGACTGGTGCACTGCAGCCTGTTGCTTGGACAGTGCGTAACGTTTGCCACGAAGACACCTACGCAAGACGACCATCGCCCCTGAGACGCCCTGTAGCCCCGAGTCATGGTACGAGAGATGATGGAGGGAGACGCTGAGCGCCATTGTCAGGCGAATGTGCGACAACCGACAAGCAAGCTAATGCCTCGGTTGCAGAGGAGCGAACCAGCAGACAAGCAGCGTCGGAGCTCGATCATGCTTATGAGGGCAGTGGGCGGCTATTTGCATTGATCTGACTGAGAAGAATACATTGACACGGTCATATTCACTGCGCCGGTTCTTGTCAGCTTCTGCCTGGTCCTGTCCGGCCAAGTGACGATATCCAAGGGAATACTCTCGAATTGGCCACCTCGTCCTGAAAACGGCTTTGAGGAGAACAAACCTTCAAGATGACTGACGCGGGCGAGCTGCCGTACAAGGACGCGCCTTTCATCGTCTTTACAGATTTTGACGGTGGGCATTTTCGCTATCAGGCTGGTTTCACAGGCTGACTATGGCTGCTTCCAGGAACCATCACTCTGCAGGTGCGCGTGCAAGAACGCCGTATAGGCCCATACATACGCGACTTGGTTCCGCTGACACCGGTTTCATCGTAATGCTCCTGCGTTAAATCTGGCACTGGTGTGCTCTTGCGGATTTCCCCCGTTTTCGACGCGGTTCAGGACAGCAACGACTTGTGAGCCGAAATGCATGCTGCAAAAGTACGCAAAGTCTATTTACATCCTTCCACGGCACAGCTTGACGGACACACTCGGCTATGGAGTGGAGCGACGTCGGCAAGGAATGCAAGATTGCCTAGATGGCAAGCTCAACTTCCGGGACCTGTTCACTGGAATGCTGAAATCGGTGTCGGAGAAGAACACGTTTTCTGAATGCGAGGAAGCTGTTAGGCAATGTAAGCGCATGGTTCGCTTGTGCGCTAGTAGTCATGCTCGCTGAGGACTCTGAGCATGCTGCAGCAATCACCCTGGATCCTGGATTTAAGGACTTCTTTGGTAGGTCGCTCTTTCACAATGCTACCGCCAGACGTCTGTCGCTCATAGGGCTCTTTTGGTGCTCAGAATGGTCGAAAAAGGCCAATGTGCCGGTTGTCATTGTCTCATCAGGCACGGTACAAATCATTCGGGCCATTCTCAGCCATCTTCTAGAGCCAGAAGACGTGCAGCGTCTGGACGTCATCGCCAATGAAGCCATAGTTCACGACGATGGCACTTTTGACATCAAATTCCGTCACCCAGAGAGCGGCTATGGCCACGACAAGAGCAAAGCTCTAAGATCATACCGCGAGCTCCCCTCTAAACCTACGATATTCTTCTGCGGGGATGGTGTCAGTCTCAATTGTCCAAATCCGCGCTCGTGCAAGCTGCTGATACACTGCTCGCTCGGAATGTGCTGTGCGAACAGGTCAGCGATATGTAAAGCGATCCCGTTAAGACGCTAGTGTATGCACAGCTGATGACACCATTGTGTACAGGTCCGCTGCAGGAGAAAGCGATCTACTCTTCGTCAAGTACCGCGAAGACGGCAGCAAGAGCGACCTGGCCGTGCACTGCGACAGGAACAAATTTGACTACATTCCTTTCACGACTTTCACACAGGTATGCTGAGGTCTTGCAGAGAGTCAAAGCGAGGCTGATCACTAGACGCTTGTATCGTTGACCTTTGCACCAGGTCCGGGACCATGTGCGGTCTATTGTCGAAGGCCAGCAAAGCCTGGACGACTTGACTCAGCAAGGCCGGCGTGCTGCGGCAGCCGGGGCTCTGCAATGAGTACGAACTCACTAGCCGAATGCAGATAGTAATAGATCAGCATTAGACGTCTTGTACGAAGCTGTGTATTGACAGACGCGACGCGTAAATCTCGATCACTCGCTGAGGGCCAGCCGAAAACAGGCTGCTTGCCTTGCAGCTCTTTGCAGACTTGCGACCAGCCAGCACGGTCGCGCGAGCCAGCAAGAAGCAAGAATGGCTGACCGTGCGAGGAAGCTCGCCAAGCTCGAGGAGCTTAAACGCGCCCGGCTGGGCGAGAGCAACCGGTCGAAGGAGTACAAGGTGCGCTGAGCGTGATCAACACCGACGCGTAGATTAGCGAGAGTGCGACGGACTGCACAGGAGACAGCACAGAGAGGGCTGACATTGCATTGTTGACTGTTGACAACGTCTGCAGGAGGAGCGCTCCTACAAGATCTACGACGAGGTTACGGAGGAGCAGTACAAGACCATCGTCAAGGGTCGTCTTGAGGAGGACGACTTCATCGAGGACGACGACGGCTCAGGCTACGTCGACGATGGCAGAGAGGAGGACTGGAACAAGCGGAGAGGTAGTGATAGCGATGAGGGGTCTGACTCCGACACCGGTAAGTGACTGATACCGTGCTCACAGGCGCTGGGTCAGGTCGCGCAGGCCCATCAAGCGCGTGTTGCGCTGCTCTGGCCATTCACGAGACTCATACCTTCTGACACTGCTATTTGGTGCCTTATCTCTCACATAGAGCGCAAGAAGAAGAAAAAGAAGGCAACAAAGGTTTCTAAAGAGAATGGCGACCCACGCAAACCTGCAGGCGTGGCTGCGAATGGCAAGCCCAAAAAGGCCCTACCTCCTCCAAGGCCAGTCCTGGCGAATCCCTACAAGAAGGAAATCAGTGTCACACGCGAAGAGGACTTCATGTCCGATCTCCTTGGTGACCTGGAGAAGGCCCCACGTTCTCCCTCACCGCCAGCCAAGCTGAAGCGCAAAGCTCAAGCTACAGTCAATGGCAATGGTGCATATAGCGCTTTCAGACATCCTCATTCAGGTGCTGCATCTTCCAGCAGTGCTTTCGCGACTTCATCAGATCCTATCATGGAGGGCAACAGTTCCTACCATGAGACCGGACCATCGAGCGACGGTCTCTTTGATGTGGTAGACGGCGATACAAGCTCGAGGTCAGCAAAGAAGCCTCGCGTTTCGGGCGCAGAAAATGAGCTGGATTATCTTTTCCTCGACACCATGGCCGACGGCGACAATGACATGCCAGCCGTAGATATGAGCGACGTGCCTCACGGGTCAATGAACAGCGGAAGTCGCGTCAAAGACGAAGCATCGGACGATGAGGATATGATGGTCATCAAAGCCGTCAAGAAGTCCAAGCCGGTCGGCGCTACCAAACGCCAGCTGGTGAATTCTACGTCGACCAAGGTCGCAAAGCCAGTCATAAAGACAGAGGAGGATGAGAAGCCAGATGTCAAACCTGACATCAAGCCGGTGAAGACGTTGCAGGACGCCAAAAAGACCAAAGGCATGGACTGGCAGCTTGCAGCAGCAGCAGCAACGCTCGAGGGCGACGACGCAGACAATGACGTCGACATGGAGGACTCGGACATCTTCAGTGCGCCAGCGAAGACCAAGAAGTTCAAAGCGCCGGCTTCCGGGGGATCTCTGCAGACTGCAAAGGTGCAGGCACTCGAGGAAGATGGCTCAGTTCGCTTCTATTGGCTAGACTATGTCGAGACGAACGGCGTTCTGCATTTCATTGGCAAAGTCTTCGATAAAGAATCGAAGAAGTACGTGTCAAGCGCTCTGACTGTCGAGGGCATAGACCGCAATCTTTTCGTTTTACCCCGACAGGGAGGGGTCGATGGTAAGGTCACGCGCTAGTATCTGTCTATGACATGCGCTGAAAGTACGAAATTTAGACTACGGCAATGACATAGAGCCACCGACTGAAGACGAAGTCTACGAAGAATTCGGGCAGGTGGCCGAAAAGGCTGGCATCAAGGAGTGGATGGGTAAGCAAGTGGATCGGAAGTACGCTTTTGAGCTGCCCGACATCCCGCCGGAAACGAGTTACCTGAAAGTACTCTATTCGTACGACCGTAAGCGAAGCCAGCACGCCTCTGAATTGCCTATCGTCTGCATCAGGCCTGACACTCCGACCTTGCAGAACCGCAATTGCCCCTCGACTGCTCTGGCAAGACTTTCAGCCGGGTCTTTGGCACAAATACCAGCGCCTTTGAGCTCTTCGTCCTCAAGCGGAAAATCATGGGACCATGCTGGCTCAATGTGCAAGAGCCAGAGCTGAGCGACAAAGCTGTCAGTATCAGCCATGCGCTACGATAACAATCTTTCCATATGCTCACCCGTCCCCCACAGATCTCGTGGTGCAAGTTGGAAATGAGAGTTTCAGACCCGAAGACCATCAACCCATTTGCTGAATCGGACGAAAATGCTCCAAAGGACATGCCACCACTTACTGTGATGTCATTGAGCGCACGCAGTATTGTGAACCATCAGGCCAACAAAAAGGAGATTGTTGGCACGAGTGCGAGGGTTTGGCAAGACAGTAAGCCAAATAGGCCTTCGAACGTTTTCAAGCTCAAAAGTGCTGACGCACGCACGTCATGCAGTGAATATCGACGATCCGACCCCCCTTGAGAAGCAGCCATGCTCAGTGCACACTGCTGTAAGGCCACTTCTTGATGTCTTTCCAGCGGGCTTTGAAAACCTGGCAAGGTCACAGCGCAGCAAGGTCATGACAGCTAAGACCGAGCGGCAATTACTCAACCACCTTCTCAGTACGTATTGATAATTTCACTCAGCTGAAAGCACGCTAAGGCCAACTTGGAATCCGCAGTCATCATCCAGAAGTTTGACCCCGATGTCATTGTCGGTCACGAATTCTCAAGTGTCCTGCTCGACATTCTCCTTCACCGGCTACGAGACCTGAAAGCCGATCACTACTCCCGCATTGGCCGATTCCGGCGCATGAAGTGGCCACGTCTACGTGCAGGCATGAACACAGGCCTGCTCAGTGGTCGCCTTATCTGCGATTTGGCTAGCGATGGCTCAAAGGTGAGTCCATCAATGTGCGCGTGTAATAGAGCGCTGACATTCATCTTCTCATTCAGAGCATGATCTCCTCTACAACATGGAGTTTGACCGAGATGTGCCAAACACACCTGAAAGTCGACCGCGAGGACATCGATCCTGACGACACGCCAGACTACTTCGACCAGTACGGCGCCCCGACCAAGCTACTTCACTTTGTGCGGCATTGCGAAGCAGACTCGTACTTCCAGATGGCACTGGCTTTCAAGGTCCAACTGCTTCCACTTACCAAGCAGCTTTGCAATCTTGCCGGTAATTCTTGGAATAAGACGTTGACGGGTGGTCGTGCCGAACGCAACGAGTACATTCTGCTTCACGAGTTCCACCGGCAAAAGTACGTTTGTCCAGACAAGATCTCGAGATGGGAAAAGACCCAGATTGCGAAAGCGGCTGTTGACCCAGACGAGGAGGAAGGGCAGAATGAAACGACAACTACGACGAAGAAGGGCGCAAAGAAAGACAAATACAAGGGCGGTCTTGTCTTTGACCCGAAGAGAGGACTATGGGACAAGTATGTCCTGGTCATGGACTTCAACTCCCTTTACCCGAGCATCATTCAGGAGTTCAATATCGACTTCACTACTGTCGAGCGGTATCGAGGCGTTCCTGATGAAGAGGAACTGGACAAGATGCCTGAAGTTCCCGCTGCGGATAGCAAGCAGGGTGTTCTCCCAAGGCTTATCGCGACACTGGTCAATCGCCGTAGACAAGTGAAGAGCTTGATGAAGGATAAATCAGCTCCACAGGCGAAGCAACTGCAGTGGGACATCAAGCAGCTTGCCTTGAAGCTCACTGCAAACTCTATGTATGGCTGTCTCGGTTTCGAAGGCTCCCGCTTCTATGCGCGACCCCTGGCGGCCTTAACAACATTTAAGGGTCGTGAGATTCTGCAAAATACAAGGGAGGCAGCAGAAGGCCTGCAACTTGATGTGCGTGGCTCTGTTAGGTGTGTCTGTGACTCCTGCTGAACACCGCTGTCCACAGGTCATCTATGGTGATACCGACTCTGTCATGATCAATACAAATGCTACTGAGCTCAAAGAAGCCATGACAATCGGCCATGAATTCAAGAAGCTTGTGAACGACCGTTACAAACTACTCGAGATTGATATCGATGCCGTCTTCCAGCGAATGCTTCTGTTGCAGAAGAAGAAGTATGCTGCTCTCAAATGCGATGATGCCGGCGCAACAAGCATGGAGATCAAAGGTCTGGACATGAAGCGAAGGGAGTTCTGTCCATTGTCGAAAAGTGTCTCTGCGTGAGTCTGATCTTGACGGTATATGCTGTGGATGCAACTGACTTTTGCCTCCAGTTACGTACTGAAAGAGATTCTTTCCGGCAATGCAACCGAAAACGTCATCGAGCAAGTCCATGACTATCTGGAGGCTCTTGGCAAGAGAGTCCGCGCGAGCGAGATTGACCTAGACGACTTCATCATTCTGAAGGTACGGCAAAGCGCTTCGCCTTCTGCTTTTCCGTGAGCTAAACTGCTTTTCATCACAGCGGCTAGGAAAGAACCCAGAAGACTATCCGGATGCCAAGACGCAGCCTCACGTTCAAGTAGCATTGCGAATGAAGGCAAAGGGTCAGTCCGTACGCGCTGGCGACGTCATTCCCTATGTCTTCTGTCTTGGAGAAGATGGGATAACTGCCAGATCAGCGAAAGCGGATCGCGCCTATCACCCCGACGATTTGCGAAAGAAGGATACTACTCTCAAGATCGACTTTGACTACTATCTTTCACTCCAAGTATTGCCTCCTGTGGAGCGTCTGTGCGACCCAATTGAAGGCACGGACAGAGCTCGGTTAGCAGAATGTCTGGGATTGGATCCAAGCAGGTTCCGAGCGCAACAAGCAATCATTGAAAGCGAGCGCGAGTTCCACTCTTTCGAGTCGCAGGTATCCGACACCGAGCGATTCAAGCTCTGCTCCCCGCTATCCCTTAGGTGTCGTGTGTGCAAGCAGGAAAGTCCCTTTGGTGGCATACTTGACAATGCTGTGAGTTTGTGCACCTGTAATCTCGATCCGCAAACGTGAGCTGAACATCGTGACTTGCAGAGCAACATGGTCCGGGCCACGGGTGTTCACTGCGGGAAGGAGGATTGCCAAGCTCCGCTGTCGCTAGCCTCGGTGCAAGTGCAAGTCGAAGTCCAGCTGCGGGCGGCCATCAGCAAATTCTACGAGGGCTGGCTCGTGTGTGACGATGCATCTTGCGGCAACCGGACAAGGATGCTCAGTGTCGTTGGTCGGAGATGCCTCAAGCCGGATTGTCGAGGTCGTATGCACAACGAGTACTCGGACTCGCGACTTTACAATCAGATGCTGTACTTTCAGTCGCTCTTCGATCTTGAAAAGGCTCGGATGAAAACGCTTGGAACTCCTCGTGCCGGTTGGTGTTTCCATCTTGCAGCGTCCAAAAGACGTAGTAGACTGACCTTCTCGTCGCATCTTCACAGAAGAAATCTCGGCTCTGAAGGCCCAGCTTGAAGGCGACTTTTCGCAAATCACCAATGCCCTCGAGGGTTACATGAAAAAGTGTGGCCGCCGTTATGTCTCGCTGACAAGCGTGTTCTCGTATATGCATGTGAAGTAGAAGTGGCCGGTATCCCTGCATTCGGCTTGAGTGTCTGTTGTGCACCTGCTACGTCTAGTACAACTCCATCATGTTGTCGGTTCTAGCAGTATATTCTAGCTTCCCTGAGTTATACTGTTGTCGCATTCAGCTCTGAAAGTTTGCGTATAGCCAATCTGGTACAAATGAAATTGAATGTCCAATATCACGACAAGCCAACACTGACAATAAGCGGGACAATGGTGCCTGTCTTTGCGAATCAAAGGAATAAGGAATATGGATGCGGTTAAGTCACCGCCGTGAAGTCGAAATATATCAAGCAGAAGCTGTTGCGGCTGGGGCTGGAGCAGCCGCTGTGCCAGTTGTGGACGGCACCGGTGCGGTGGCAGTAGGGACTTGGGCACCGCTCGTCTCGCTCGTCGAAGAGTTGGCACCGTGTGCTTCCGCTTGTTCCGCCTTGATCGTCGAGACCCAACGCTCTACAATCTTGGTATGTGCCTTCATATTGATCGAGCTGTCTTCGGTGTCGCGAATTATGCCTTTGCCGTCGATGATGAAGGTGACGCGCTCTGTCCGAAAACCACAAATCGACCCGATGTCAATTCGAGAGCTCATTATTACCCAGTCAGTTGAACATCCAAAGAAGAATGGGGCGCACGAGCTGCTATGCCAAGAAGAGCTCGTCCGCCCACTCCGTATGCTTCGCGAACGCTCTTGTTTGTATCAGCTAGTAGAGTATAGTTGAGGTCGTATTTATCGGCAAACTCCTTTTGCCGCGCGACGGTGTCGCTAGAGATCTATTTTGGGGTGTAAAAAGGCAGTGGTCACATGCACGAGCTTGATCAGGAGTGGCTGCACCGCGAGCTTGGGCAGCTTACGCCTCTGCAAGCAGCCATATTCGGTACAGGCAAGTGGCAATCAGCCAACAGCTTGTGAGTTCGTGGAAGGCTAGTCGCGAGTTTTACTTACATTATACGCATCAGCGGTGATTTATCTGCCTTGGCAAATGTAGGTCCATTGTTGACATCTCGTAGTGAGCATGCCTCCTTGGTGCCTGTGAAGGTGAGCTGTCTCGGCTCAGCTCGCTGATCCCGCCTGCATGGTAATGAGACTTGCATCCGGTCGTCATTGCAGCAGGATAGAAGAAGAGCACTACAGGCTGTTTGCCAAAGACCGTTGAGCTGTCAAAAGCGACTCCATGCTGGTCTTGTACGCCGCTTATTGCGGGGGCCGGCTTGCCCTTCAGGTGTGCCATCGTGACCAGAAAAGGCGGTGAGATATGAAGCAGCTGCTCGTGCGGTCCTGCCGCTGGATACCGCTGAGCACCCTGTACAGCAGACTATGCAGAGTCAAGCAGTGTTGGCGAGAGGGAGACGCATGCAGAGCGCCATCGACTGGAAGCACGTGAGCTTTCATCCGCCGGCTTAGATGCACTCACGGGCCCTTGGCCATATGCATGTTGCCTCTCCAGACGTATCTATCACTGCCATGCTTCTCTTGCCTAGAAGCCCCCGCTCCTCGTGTCTTGCTTCGCCTTCTGCCAACTCAAGAAGGGCACGTGAATCCGCCGCGTCTGTCACATTTCCTTTGGCCAGCAAGGGCAGTCACAGCATTAGGGACGATAGGTTGAGGCTCTCAGCGGTTGTCGGTGTGCAGCTCCGTGCTGCTCGTCAGCCGCTAGGCCCTGTGCACGCCTTGCAGTCGCCTCGCCATGACGATTCCGCGCACGTAGCTGGATCACGCGTCACAACAAGAAACCCTACGTTGCGCAAGATGGCAGGCACATATAGCGACGATGGACCAATCAGTATGGACGACGTCTTGCGACGCCAATCACGGCTCGAGGAGGAGGCTGCAGAAGCGCTGCCCTTCAGCTTCTCCACGTGCACGTATGCCGACGCGTCAATGAGCGAAGCCCGCCAGCCAGTGTACAGCTGTCTCACCTGTCGACCTACGCCTCATACCAGCGATAATCGTGCAGGAGTGTGCGTTGCCTGCTCCGTGTCTTGCCATGGCGACTGCGAGCTGGTCGAGCTCTTCAGCCGGAGAGACTTTGTCTGTGATTGTGGAACGAGCAGGGTTCCAAGCAAGAAGTGCACCCTCACACTCCGCCTAGATGACACACCCCGTCCTGGCAACAAGTATGACGACAACTTCGACGGAATTTTTTGCGTCTGCAAGACAAACTACGACCCAGAGACAGAGTGCGTGTCATGCCATCTCATAACTTCCTGGGAGAAGGACCGCACTCACTGACGCAGTACTCCGTATTGCCAGATCACGCGACATGATCCAGTGCCTCATCGTAAGCATCTGATGCCCTGGACAGATGTACACATAACCTGGACGCTAGGCTGACATCTTCAACTAATTCTCCGATAGTGTGAAGACTGGTTGCACACAACAGGTTGTCTGACTGCAGGCGTCAAGACAGTCATCGATGAGCCAGTACTCAACGAGGACGCCTTCGAAGATTTCATATGCGAGAAGTGCGCCATCGGACCAGCCAAGACCAGCATCTTGCGCTACGGCGGACGACCCGGTTTCATGCTCTTGCTCGCAGATGGCCGCTTGACGAGCGAGATTCACGCGAAGCCTGCTGCTGCCAACCCACGACAAAATTCTGCGCATTCTGAGGGAGATCAAGCACGGTCTCCTTCGCCAATCTCGGTGACATCCAAGCCTCTCAAGCGGGCCATCGAGGACGACAATGTGACAGTTTCCAGTCCAATTGTCAGCGGAGAGGATACTGTGCCGGAGACGAAGCGTCACAAAAGCGGCACCGACGCGAGGGATGATGACAAGGCCTTCTGCACCGCTCCTCCGATGGCCAACGCAGTGCTTGATGGTCCAGACATCAGCCGCAGAGACATTTACCTAGCCGAAGGTTGGAGAGAGCGTTTATGTCGCTGTACCGAGGTACGCTTGACTTTCGAAAAGACTCTGGAAGCGCGTCAGCTGACTGCTGCTGTGGACTTGTCAGTGCCTTCCGTTGTATTCGTCTATGCCACAATTGCTCGAGGAAGAAACAACATACGAGCCGCCAGAAGACACCGACGCGCACAAGAGTCTGTTCGATCTCGGAACAGCTGCTTTGCAGCAAATGCCGCGAGAGCAAGCAGTCAAAGGCTTGGAGGCGTATTCCAGCATGCGCGACAAGCTCAGAGCGTACCTTGAGCCATTTGCGCGCGAGGGCAAAGTGGTACAAGAGAGTGATATTCAGCAATTCTTTGAGGAGGAAAGACGTAAACGCGCTGAGCTAGCAAGGGCATAGGGCAACCAAGCTGGATACGCCAGCTTTTTTTGGAACATCGAAATTGGGTGTCGTTGTGAATGTTTTCTGGCACGTCACTTCAATTGAGCTACAATGATGGCGCATGTCGCACACATGACCGAAACATGCGGATTTGACGGGGAAGGCAAGCTGACGGGGCCTTGCAAGAGTCTCTTTGACGGCTTTTGAACTCTGTTGACAAGTCTTTCCTGGGCGATAATGTTTCCCAGGATGCTTCAGAGGTGCAACCTGGGTGACAGCAATGCGCTCAAGCTGAGTCCGGGAAGAAGGCGCTGAAGGCGGTCTGTAGCTGTGTACTGGCCGGAGTGTAAGGTGAGGGAAATGAGCGTGGTTTAAAATCAGGCTGTGTGCCAAGAGCTTTCCGAGGAAGGTGTAAGGCGCAAGTCTGGCTCACCAGAATTTGACAAGCTCGTCACGTCGACGGACTATCAGGTGGGAATCACCAGACGTCGGCTAAATTCATGCCAAGCTCTGCGAGGGCAAAGACCCACTGGCTTCTTTTTCCTTTGCAGATACGATTTCAGCATGTTCCGACAGACGGCAGAGCTCTCTCTGGTGCTGCATTTCCACGCCTCTCTGCAGCCACACCGCAATTTCTCCATTCAATTGCTGCCATTCCTGCCTGAGCGCTATTTAGTCGAATTAGTAGCATTTGATATTAGCGGGGTCTGCAGGAGAGAGTGTACCGCATGGCGCTGCTGACCTTCCAATTCCGAATCGCACTTCATCACAATTTCCTCATGCTCTTCCATAAGCTGATCTACGTCCAAACGTACGACCGGAGGCCCTGGAAGAGTCTTGAAATCGACGGCAAAGGGCTTTTCCTCTTCTTCTGGTTCAGTCTGTATTTCCGTGCTTTTCAATTGAGACGATGGCCTTCTGTCTTTGTCCCTTCGTTCTTCGGGTGCAGGAGTTTGTGTGCCCAGGCTGACACGCGAGCTTTTGATTTTGTCCTTCTTGCTGACCTTCACACTGTCCGAAGTGTCGATTTCCGAGGTGGCTCGCCTGGAGTTGAGGCCGACATTCTTGCCAGCTTCTTCTTGTGTCTTTTCGTTGGACCTGACATTGTCATCGTCACGCGCTACTTCAGCATCCAAGACATGAGCCTTGTTTGGGTCGTCTTGGTGGCGAGGACCGGAGGGATCCTGTCTGTTTCCAAGAGCGGTGGAACCATCAGGAGTGTCGATGCAGTCGAAATCGCTGTCTGTGACTGAGTCGTGGTCATTGCAGTAAACCCCAGACTGCTCTAAGGTCTCATCGATGTCGTCATGATGCGCTTGGTCCTCCATGTCCGCATCCTGCAGAAAACGTTGAGTCGCTGCCTGCGTGCAGCCGCGACGATGGTGCAGTGCATACCTTATGCAAGTCAGTAGCCTGTGCCATCGTTGAGTGTGTTCGCGTGAGAACGGCGCCTGCGAGGTTTCAAGGTGAGCGATGAAGTGAGTTGGAGGGGAAGGAGGAAGTGGAAATGCGGAAGAAGTGTGACTGGCGACGAAGAAAGAGCAGACACATTACAGAGCAAGTAGCCTTGTAACAGTGATACGACGCAATACATCCGTACATTACATGCTAGCGTCACATGTTACCGGTGTCGCGGCACGCGAGGTTGCGTGCGTTTCTCCACAACAGCGCCGTTTGAGGTCCTCGGCATGCGAGGTGACGAGACCAGCCCTCGACGAATCTGCCGCACGCGCGCTTACTTCCTGTACCACGCTACGCTCTTCCTCCCTCGTCGCATCTTCTTCTGAAGCTGTAGCATGCCGTACAGCAGTGCCTCTGCAGTAGGTGGGCATCCGGGAACGTAGAGGTCGACAGGTACGATGCGGTCACAGCCGCGGACGACAGAGTAGGAATAGTGGTAGTATCCACCTCCGTTGGCACATGAGCCCATGGAGATGACCCAGCGTGGCTCTGGCATCTGTCGCGGAAAGAAAGTCAGACTCGGAAACTGGAAGCTTTGGAAACAGACAAGCCCTACCTGGTCGTAGACCTTGCGTAGCGCTGGCGCCATCTTGTTCGTCAATGTGCCTGCGACAATCATGCTATGGAGCGCTTCAGTACATCAGGCGGGAAAGCGATCTGGGTGACGTGCTCACATATCACTCTGTCGTGGGGAAGCACGAAATACGACTCCCAGTCGATCCTGGTCATATCGCGCGGCGGCCATGTGCATCATCTCCACTGCACAGCACGCCAGACCAAAAGTCATGGGCCACATTGAGCCCTGACGAGCCCAGTTGACGACCTTGTCGGCGGTGGACAAGACGTACTCCATGCCGTTTCTGGGCGTTTCGAGGCTGAGCTGATTGGAGCCCTTTTGTGCGAGCTGGGTAACATCGGCCTGTTGTGGGATGAGGTTGCCGACGGATGAAGGGTTGGTCATGGCTGTGTTTTGGGCGGCATTGGTGGACGTGGACGTTGTGAGCTGCCGTGTTGCTGTTGCATGCAAGAGGGCGATGAAAAGCAGGCAATGGAGATCAGCAAGGTGTTCTGCACAGACGGGCGGCGTATGCCACTGGGCCAGCACGACCGCACTCACAGCTCTTCTGAGCACTCGCAGACGTCGATGCTGCTGTAGAGAGCAGCCTAATGTGTGCCGATGGCGAAGCGAGGTTCGCGGATCGCGAAAGCTGGACGAGGCCTGTAGCACAAGCAAGGATTCACGGAGTCAGCTAGGTCATCAGACGCAGGCATGACAGCGATAAACGCTTTGAACTTCAGACACGCACCACCTGCTGCTGATCTGAAAGCCATGATGGGTGGATATCCGGGTGAGATCTGGTCGAGCTGGGAGCAAGAGTGGGCCGTCTGTGGCACACAGGCAGCCAATGGAGTTCGCCACATTCGCATCTGTCGCTGGTCAGTCAGAGCACAACAAGGTCCATTCAGGTCATCATTCTTACGAGCAAGCACGCTCCCTGCGCATGTTTGGATTCATCAAGAACCTCTTCGCCTCTGCAGCACCAGTGACGCAGGAACAGACGATGGCTGCCGCTGCAAGAATAGAGGGGCTGCTCACAAAGGCTGGCACGATAGCGGTGAGTTGTGACACTCACTTGTACATCATATTGCAATAGTACTCATTCGTTGCAACAGGTGTTCAGCAAGTCGTACTGCCCTTACTGCCGGTCAGCAAAGAGCATTCTGCAAAGCTATGGTGGCGTGAAACCCCGGTTACAGGTGAGCTCGACTCGCACGCTGCGCAAGAAGCACCTTCTGGGAATGTCTTGATGCCAAACATTCCCTTTCTCTCCTTGCAAGATCCTCGAGCTCGATGAGCTAGGCCGCGAAGGTGTGGCAATTCAAGACGCACTTGCAGAAAAGCTCGGCAAGTCTCGTGTCACCGTACCTCAGGTGTGTCAAAAGGGCAATTTCAAAGTTGAGCAACTGCTAAGCGACTCCCACAGATTTTTGTCTCTGGGAAGCACATTGGGGGCTGCGATGACCTGAAGGCTGCACAAGCGAATGGCTCGCTGGACGAAATGATGGAGGAATTGTTGAAGACGAAAAGTGCAAGCGCATGACAAGGGCATTTGCCCAGTGCATTTGCGGTCAATGTTCCGTAGATACACCTGCTCGTAATGGCATCTTGCCAAATGATATGTTCAATCAGCTGCAATTACGTGCAATTGCATCGTGCATTCGGCTGTATGCCAGCTTCGTGGAAATCACCCTTGCCCAAATTCCAACTCTTCTGTGTGAGGATGGACACTCGTTGCATGTTCTGGAAATGATATTGTAGAGCTACAGGTCCATACTAGATGCGGAAACACGACCCATGTACACAAATTGCCGGGATGCGCTATCTACAGATGATATGGAGACGGTGTGTGCGATATAAGGATCAATTACACGAATGCTATTGCTGCGCTGATATCGTGGACATCTCCTTCATCGACACTTCCGAGTCACCGCGTTTGCGTCCAGCGCTCTTGATGATGCTTATGCCCTTTGATGATGCGCTCTGTTTGATCGGCTTTGGTTTCTTCGTTGTGCCAGGCGCTTGCACATCCTCCGTGCGAGCTGGGGTTTGAGATGCTCTACGTCCTTCTGATGCGGGAGCAGAATCCGGTAACATCATAGCGCTCGTGGGATCTGGCCCTGGTCGAGCATTTACAGCGGCATAAGGATTCCCACGCTCCTGTCGCGGTGTACTTGCATTATCTTCCGAAGTCCCAGCTCCTCCATTGGTACTAGTCAGATCTGCCTTGATGTTATTGCTCGAGGAGTTGAACGAGAACCAGCCTCTAGCACGCGCTTTCTTCGGTATCGAGAGATTCGAGCCGCTGTCCTCGGCCCCATCTCCGCTACCGGTCGTCGATGATGGAGCTTGCTTGGTCGGATTTGACGAAAAGATACTCGTCGAGGTGCTGCGGGATCGAGTGCCTTTGCTGTCCCTCTTTGCACCAGGCCGTGATGAAGCATCTTTATCGCTTCGCAAAGGCCGTGGTACGTCGGTCTGGCGCAGCATATCGGCTCGCTGACGTTCACGGAGCCTGTCTTCTTCGGTCTGAATCACAGTATCCGGTCCAAACTCTTCAAAGCCAGAGTCTGGGGGTTTGAGTCCTCGCTCGTTGGAGTCTTTTGCCTCTGTGCTTGAGGGGATAGCGCCATTCATGCGGATGGGGCTGACTACTGGCGAATGCACCGACTGATCCCTGTCGGACAATGCAGTATCTGCCGATGTCATGCTAAAACCATCGCTACCTTGAGAAGCGGTGCTGCCTTTGAAGACGCTGAAAAGGGCCGAGCTGCCAGACCTGCGCGACGAAGAAGCTGCCGAAGACGAGCCCGATGCGCCAGTCAAGGTCGGTTCGATGCATTGAAAGCCACCTTTGAGACCTGACGCAGTGTATGGCGTAGCGTGTCCTTCTTGCAGTTCGAATCCGTTCAGCTCGAGATCATCGGCATCATCGGTTTTCTTGGCGCTAAAGGCGACACTGCGCCGGCTCAGCAAGGACGGGCTGCGTGAGATGGAGGAGAAGGAGGAGCGAGAGCCGACAGAGGGCGAGCCTGACCCGTGCTGGCGGTAGAAGGGCGTAGGGGATGCATCATGCTCTTCTTGCGTTTCGGCCGCAATCGCGGGACTCCGCCATGCAGACATGAGGGCCAGCCGGGGAAAGGAAGAGCGTTTCGCCCGCTTGGTGTTGAAGTCGGCGTCGTCTGCAGTGTACAGCGCACTGGAACCAGGTCCTCGGTCGATGTCCATTGACGCTGCACGCCTGCTGCTGCTCTCCTGCGCCTGTTCATGCCGCACGGGCTCGTCCAGCGAGAGCCCACCGACATTCACGTCAGAAGCGAGATCACCATCGCCAGTTGACCCGCTGCGAGCTTTTGCGCGTCCAGAGAGGGATGGCCACGGCATACTGGCTTGATGGGTGTACCCTGCTGAGGGCACACGCTCTTGCGCCGTTCCCAAAAGCCCAAGGATGGATGGTTTGAAGGCGACATATGCGTGATCACCCTTCCCAGCTTCTTGCGAGCCTGCCGCCACTTGCATTTAACCGAGACGTATCATACATAGCCAACACCTCCTCTCTTGCTCCTCACATCCTGCTCATGGTAGACTGGCATGTCGATAAACGAGCCTGCAGGCGCCCTAGAGCGCTTGCGTCCGCTTCTCGACCTTGGCCGTGATTTGGTACCATTGGGCACTCTGCGGCTCGAGTCAGTGCTTTCACCTGCGTCAGGGGTTGCTGAGCCACCAAATAGCGACTATAATGATCAAAAGGCATGGATAAGCTATACCCCCGGCTGCCTGCAGGATCTCGCAGACATCCGGCTAGACCAGCGCAAAAGATTGGAAGCCTTCAATGGCCTATCCCACAAAGGCCGAGCATCATCTAGAGCAGGCAGTGGTAGCCCTCAGAAGCGCAAACGCTCGCCTTCGTTAACCTCCAACCCCACCTCACCTTCGAGCCACCACTCAGGATTCTCCAAGCAGCACCCTCTCCTTGGTCACGAACCGTTAACACCGACTCTCCGCGAACTGGACCACCTCGTTCAAAATGCTTTCATCGCAGTCGAATACGCTTTCATCGATGCCACTGCTACTACAATTGGGAAACAAGAAGATTACAATGTCAAATGCGAGCCAAACGACGATGTCAGCATGTTCGTGCAAGCGTCCCCACTGCAGGGCAATACCGAGTCATCACCCTCTCCATGCATATTTCGCATATATGCACTGCCGATGGACACGCCAAAGCTCAACTTGCATATAGAAACACTAGGGCTCACCAAGATCCGGTCAAAAAACAACCTTGGCCTCGCACACAAGACCTTTGCAAAGCTCTTCCATCATCTGCACTATGACCGCGCGGAATGGCACTTTGCGCACGCGCAAGGCACTCCAGATCATCTTCTGTACCGGAGCACGGTGAGCGTTTATCTCAATTGCTTATTGCTGTGTAGTGCCTGACTCGACATGCTATTTATGCCGCTCTCATCGACTTTACATCCTGGCTTCCACTCGTGCAGGAATCCCTCTCAATTCTTGAGGTGTACAATTCGTTAGAAGACCCGATTCCACAGCCTCTGGAAGGTCTTTCTGCCCGCACAAATGCAGTTCTTGATGATATTCTGCACGAAGATGCCCCCGAAGGCATGTCCAGTCGTCTATACGGTTTTCAAAAGGTGGGGCTCCTCAAGTCTTCCTGTGAATGGCTCTCCGCCATGACAGCGGATTTGCGAAGCTGATCATCGGTCTAAATTCAATCAATGTAGACCTGCTTGTCGAAATTGGCTACGCGTGAACTCGCGCCTTCTCGACAAATAGATCTCTGCTTTCGACAGTACACAGCCATGGACACTGGACCGGATAGTCCAGGACCCAATGCTGCAGGTCCACCTGGCTCCAGAGACGCGGCAGCGAGCCATCCCCGCACCTACTTTATCGACCCGAATATGATGGTCTGGAACAGCGCTCAGTACTATCGTCAACCGAAGGCCGCTATCGTTGCCGAAGGCATGGGAACAGGCAAGACATGCATCTGCCTAGCCCTCATCTTGGTCACCAAACATCAGCTTGCAAACATAGATGAGGTGGAAGATCAGGCGGACCTCTCGGGCAGGATCAGTTCACGCCGGACGGCAAGAAGCGAGAATTTCCCTTGGATAGACCAGTCTCCGGCTGAGGACCTAGCACAACAAAGTATGGATGCACAAACAGACCCTCTACAGACCGGATCCTCGGGCATCCATCGTACTTTGAAGAGCGTCCCTAGTCTCTTTGACCTTTCATTGGACCTAGTTCTGTGCTCGACCCATGTGCGAGCTATCCGACTGCCTCTGCTCATCAATCAAACACAAGATATCGAAGCTAACACCGACCTCGACTTGCCTTATGTATGGGAGATCCCAATTGCAAAAGCGAGAAACGACACGCGCTCTGTCGCGGAGGGGAAGCGTAAAATCTACATCAGTGCCGCGACCCTGGTCATTGTACCCGATATCCTCGTGGCCCAATGGCTCGCCGAAACGCACAAGCACATCGAAGAAGGTGCTCTTGACTATATCAAGATTGAGAAGGACGATGTGGTTCCTCCTGCACCCGAGCTAAGTAAGCTGGATCTCATCATCATCAGTGAAAGCAAGGTCCGCGCAGAGGAGTCTAGGTTCTGGCCCGTCGGTACGTCTAAAGGGGACTCCGAGACTCGACTGCATCTGCTGACTGTCAATTCTCATGTATAGCGACCCCGCCTTGTCGATGTCCCTACCTTGGCAATACTCGTGTCGTAGCTTGCAAAGTAAGCAACCTGCATGTTTCTGCCTTCCGCTTGCAAGCTGGACTGACATATGTACAGTGCAAGAAGGTGACTAATCTTGGCATGTCGCCCCTGATGGGAATCTGGTGGAAACGTTTGATTGTGGATGAGGGGTATGTGCGGCCATTTCGCTCGAAGTAGATGCTGCCTGACGTATAAACTGTTCGACAGCCACAAGGTCGCTGGTAATGGCGAGTTGGTGCAGATGTGCATGCGAGTAAGAATCGTTGAAATTACAACCTCAGCATGCCGTGCATGATTTGCTAATCGTAATGCGTTTTCCTCGCAAAGTTACGAACGGAATCCCGCTACGTTGTATCTGGT
Source organism: Cystobasidiaceae sp. HBUAS51001 (assembly GCA_003351005.1). Classification (NCBI taxonomy): domain Eukaryota; kingdom Fungi; phylum Basidiomycota; class Cystobasidiomycetes; order Cystobasidiales; family Cystobasidiaceae; species Cystobasidiaceae sp. HBUAS51001. The sequence continues at coordinate 339,046 of KZ857211.1, read as the reverse complement.
ACCCCTTCGAAGAATCTGGTCGGACTCCACGATGTCGGTACGGTCGAGGACGAGCAGCATCAAACAGAATCATACGCGGAAGGCGACACGAACGACTTTGAGCGTTTGGCTCGCATTTGCACCTTCATCGGTATGCAACCATTCGCGAAGAATCAGAATCTTTTCATGAAGGCTTTTCATGAGCCTTACACGATACGAGGGGACACGACCGGCATCAAAGCATTCTTGGCTCGCACAATGGTCCGCCATCGAGTGCCCGATGTCGCAATGCCTCCCTTGACGAGGAGGGTGGTGACTCTTGAGTTCAATGAGCTCGAAAGAATGACGTACAATGTACTTCTAGCGTTGTTCGTCTCGAATTCAGTCCTGAGTGAGCGACAAGACGAAGATTATTTCTTCCATCGTGAGTACAATCGAGCGCATGGGAAAGGGACCCCTAACTAACAGTGACGTTTATTGCAGCGAAGAACAAAGCTCATCTCAGCAGTCTGCTGTCCAATCTTGGCGCAGCTCACCTGCTCTTCTCCTCACTCGAACTGCGTGAAGCGGCTCAGGCTGCCTACAGTACCAACGTAAAAGCCTTACAGCAAAACGATGCTCGCTCAAGTGGCGAGCGACACAAATGGTGTCGGCAAGATGAGATGCTCATAGAGCAAGCGCAAAATTGCTTACTCAGTGCTATGGAGAGTCCGCTGTGGAATTTGGCCCAGAAAGGCTCGATGCTTTACGGTCTCGACAAGGAAGGATTAGCACTGGAGCTGCTCCAGATCTGGGACGGCTTTGAGTTGCCTTCAACACAGATGGCTTTCACTGGTGAACGTTTGACCTCCCTGCGCTTCCAAATAGGCAAGCTCGTTAGAGATCCCCAGTGGGAGTTGCGATCTGGCGAGGAGCTAGAAGAGGAGCTGATCACGATAGCTACAAAGGAGAAACATGCCATTCTCGCGGAAGCTCTCGAACGGGAGCAAGCCAGAGCGAAAGGCCTGGTGGTCCCAAAAAAGAAGAAAGCCAGGCGTAATCCAAAGGACGCCGTCTCCGCCACAAAAGCCGCGGCAGGAGCGTTCAAGAAGGGCGCTGGCGATGGAAGCGATGTTTTCACCTACCGACACCTGCCCCTTACCAGCCATCTCGACCAAGCCTTGATACCAAGTATCGTATCAACGAAAGTGGCTTACGTCGTGAAATCCATCATTGAGAATCCTGCCGAAAAGTTCCTAGTCTTTGCTGGAGGCTCTTCCAGCATGGCTCATGTCGCTAGCAATAACCTCTTCTATCTAGCGGAAGCACTGGATCTGGCCGATATCCCATTTCTGATCTTTGCTCGTACGTTGTCGCAAGAAAAGCTCGCAGCGTATGCTAAGGCTTTCAGCGAGAGCACTGCCTTCCGTGTACTGCTTCTAGACCTGAAGGTGAGTCTCATCTATCTGCTGGATGATGAAGCACGTACCCAAAGCTGAATGCCTCCCTAGTTTGCTGCTCGAGGATTGACGCTTTCCAAAGCTACTCGAATCATTTTCACCGAGTCAGTGGTCCAATTTTTAAAGGTTGCGTCCATCGCTGACTGGTGGTACGATAGACCCGTATGGGACAAAGATGAAGAGGCGCAGGCAGTAAAGCGTGCCCACCGTCTGGGCCAAGACAAACCTGTTCATGTCGAGACCCTGGTCATGAAGGATTCGTTCGAAGAAAGTGTCCTTCGCCGTGGAGCTCAGCTGAGTAGAAGAGGCACGCCAGATGAAGAGGACTTTTTGTGTTGGCCAAGCTAACGCAGCCGTTGTGCACATCGCTCATCGATTATAGAAATCGCGGGGGCAAAAACGCCTTATCAGGACACCCACTTGTCGGCTGTGCTCAAGGCCATGACGTTCCTGCCTGAACAGATCGAAGGGCGGCAACCACTCTTTGCCCCAATGCTGCCCCCTCTCCGCCTCATACCGCAGCATCTTCACGATAGCGAGCGTCACAATCTCGATATCGAATTGGCCCGCTTCCGGCAACTAGCTCAGGAGGATTTGGCAGCTCAACTAGAAACTCACACCCGCGCAGGTTCAGTCGCTCGCTCCAGATCGGGTACACCGGCCAGCAAGCAGGACAAAACAATCCCAGAGAAAGCGGTTCAGACTGCTCCTGCTTCCAAGCCCAGCATCGCATCGAATGCAAGGCATGGTTCACCGCTTAAAGGAGAATTCAGGCCACGAGGAACGCCGGGTTGGAAGAATACGATCGTTAACATCCCAGCACGCAAGAAAGAATCTTCGAAGCCTGGCATCTTGATGAGCAGCAGCCATCCCAGCTTGAGTGATAGCACCAGTGAGGACGATGTCGTCGTTGTCACCCACTCAAGGAGAGCCGCTGGTGCGGTGCGCTTCTCCTGAATCCAGCCCATCTCTCACGGATGGCTCGCGTTGTCAGTTTCCTTTCCTGTATGTGGATGTTGTTGCTTTTATTAGGTTGTTATTTCGCAGAGAATGCTTGCAGTATCGCTGTTACAACAAAGAATCATACGAACCGGACTAGCTGTAGCCAGATGCTACTGAAGTCGGAGCGGTACTAGCTGCATCACCTGTCCGAGAAAACACACTTTCGCTCGTGTCTGTGTCAGAGCGCTGCCGTGACATAGGCTGGCCCGCTTTGCGCCCATTGGTGGCAGTCCCTTGGCTTGTTGAGCTCTTTGTGGGTGAGGATGGCCGAGCAAGTTCGGCAAATGGGGAGATGTTCCGCTGATTGAGGGGCGAAGTGAATGGCGGACTCGAGATCGGCATAACGGAATGCTCAGGGATTGGTGGAGGACTGTTGCTCTGAGACTCTTTCACTGTGATAATTGAGAGGCGCTCAGATATGCCATTTGAAAGAGGGTGACAAGCCGATTATCGCATTCCGACTCACGCAAATATTCCACCCAAAGATTCGAGAAGCTCTGCTCCATCCCATCTTCACCGGCGCCCGCGAAGCTGTCCTCCGGTCCTTTGCCTTTTGCTCGCGACATGGCACGCCGCCGTGAGCTGCCTATGCTCATCATTGGCTTTGACGACGCTCCGCTGCCTCCAGCTCCGCCGCCCGCTCCAGTCCGCTGAAGGCCGGCCTTTTCGCGGTCATCGTCTGACCAGCTGAGTATGGATGATAGCAAAGACAGCATCTCGAAGCGCTTCGCATCGGCCCTTGGCGTAGTGAGGAACGTCAAAAGGACATTGGTGACCAAACGTCGGTCGACATTGTTCTCTGACGAGTCCTTCTTCAACCGCCGCAATGCCTCGGTCAAGTGCTCATTCAGAATGACAGCTGTCATTTAGATCAAAGTGAGTTCCGTGGGACAATCGAAACAGGGCCAGGTCAATACTCACCCTCATGCCGGATCTTGCCTATGAGAAGGCTCTTTTCCTTCACTTCCTGCTGTAGTGTAGCGACACGTTCAGAGTCTGACTGCGTTGAAGACAGCTTGGCTTCGGCAGTGTGCGCTCTTTGCCTGTATTCTTGTGCTGCTTTCGTCAAGCTTTGCACCTGATCTTGCATATCTCCCAGGGTCGCGCGCAACTCCTTGTCTTTCGCAGCCTGGAATTCCTCGAGGACTGTATGAAGGTTATGTGCAGCTTCGGCTTCGCGATCGCGTTCTTCTTTGAGGTGTTGCTTTTCAGCCTGTATCGTCGCAAATTCGCGTTCCATATTCTGCAAGCTGGTGCTTAACCGCTCTCGCTCAACGCGCTCCTTCATGGCTTCATTCTCCCATTCTTCTCGCTCCAATCTACACCGCTCTAGATCTTCCGTCACCTCGCGCAGCTGAGCTTCACGTGCCGCACTCTCGTCGGAAATCGTCTTAGCAGAGTCATCGGCTCGCAGACGCAGTTGCTCTACTTGGGAGTGCAGACGGTCGCCGTCTTCATTGCTCGCTATCAGCTCGTTCTTGAGAGTTTCTATTGTAGCCTGCATATCCTCGTTCTCGGCCTGCAAAGAGTTGATTTGTTGCTCTTTGCGATCCAATTCTTCCTGAGAAAGCGCACATTTGGCTTAGCATTGCACATGAACGGCCACGGCTGGCTACGTACTGCATCTTGCCGGAGCTTGTCGCCCAGTGTGGCTCTCATATTGGTTAGCTTGCCTAGCAAGCCCCTGTACTGCGATTGAAATGTGTCGCGTTCGCCGGTGACCCTCTCGAGTTCACTTGCGAGGTGCTGCAGCCGTGACTCTGCATCTTGACCGGTATGCTCGTTATTGGCGTCTTGTGCCATGTCCCGAGCGGCTGTGGCATCAGCTTGCACCTCGGCGGCAGCTCTCGCCTCGTCGAGTGAGTCGCGTCCATTGGTAACATCGCCATGTTGTACAGTGCCATTGACGAGCGTAGGTCGGTCACCTAGAGCTTCAAGCGACTGGCGCGACTCGGTGGGCAGCGGCGTCTCCTCTGCCGCCTGCTGTGCCACGCTGGCAGCTGCAGCGGTCTCGGCGGCCTGCTCGCTCATTGCAGCCTGCTGCAGCTACGCGAGGCCTGATCTGGCACAGCCGCGCTCGAGCGCGTGGATCTGCGGCCCACAAGAGCACTCTTTCAAGTTCTGGCGTTGTCTGCTGTTGCGTCGTGTGTAGAGTAGGCGGGATGGCGACCCTCAGGCGCGTCGAGGGACCCGATCAGTCGGCGTGAGCCATTGTGGCTGTCGCATGCACACCTTCCCTCAGGCTGATTCCATCGCCTTAGACCAAGTCAGTCTGCCGCTGGTTCGACCATGCACGAAACGGCCTACACGAGCGGAAAGTCTACGGAGACTGCCTTCGATGCGCGCAATGACGAGCCCGAAGATGTACCAGACTACGATGATCTCCTGGAATCGGCGCTGGACTCGGTGGATGTGTATCAAGCGAGACGTGCTGACATGAATAAGCATCTCAAGACGGTGGGCTGATGCAACTTTGCCCTACAATCTGTCTGCCGGATCGTCCACTGACGCTGCATGTGATGTTTGCCACAGGCGTTCTTCAACCTTGCACAGGCAAAGCAGGCCCTAGGACCAGCCCGAGTAGGGCCAGCATCTTATCACCTTGGACGAATAGAGCCACTTCTCACAGTGTGAGCCGCGTCTTCTTCCTACTTTGACACTTCAGGCGAGTCTGACTCTGACCACCTAGGAACATCGTGATGTCCGTTACTGGCGAGCCTGCATATGAATTGGCGGAAACCAGGCCTGCACCACGTAAAGACAACGAGACTGCAAAAGGCAAAGGAAAGGCAGTGACCGGCGGGATTGTCGATCTTCGGCTGCATGCTTCCACCAGTGCCCTAAAGTTGGAAGATAGCGCAGGCGAGAAGGCAACAGAGCCAAGCAAGATGCGGCGTCGTGTGCAGAAGTTATTCAACAAGGAAGAGGAAACACGGCAGAGTAAAGCAGAACAAAGCCTAGCCCACGCAGCACCTGAAACGCCCCCGACAAGCAGACCGGCGAGTTCCCTCGGCGAGGCAAGTGAGAAAGGGATTCAAGAGGCGGATGATCTACCTCCTACATACTCTGAAACCTTCAACGAGTATCTTCTGGACCCGATGCAGCAGTTCTCTGCCTTTCCACCCGTCACATTACGAAAAGCACAGACTGAATTCCGACACAGCTTGCGAGTGGCCATGAAGGTGCTTCAAGATCAGCAGGCCTTTGATGCGACGAGCAAGATTGCGATGGATGCAGATCGCAAGGCTAAGCCAGAAGCTGCTAGCCTATGATTTATATCAATGCAGATGAAGCCTTGTATATAAGCACGAACCGGACGCTGTCATCGGTAGTGGCAAAAACTGCATAGAGTCTTTCGGAAAGGGGCAGAGCCAGCGTTATAATGGCGTCTGAGTGGTCGCGTGCTTCACTTGATATTCGCTAGTGGTGCTGAAATCAGCTTGCTTGGGCGACCGTGTCAACTTGCCTCGTCATATATATATAATAATTCGAACATCTTGGCACGCCGCTCGTGCAGTGACAAGGTGCATGGCTTTCCGACTTGCCAACACTCGCCTGCGAGCAATATCTGCACAGATGGCGTCGTCTTCGCCTATACCAGTGTACTTGGGTGCGTGCAATGCTGCGAGGGCGTAGTCTGCGCATGGCAGTCCGGGTAGCACCGTGTCCGACGTTGACGCTCTTTTTTGCCGTGCTCCGTCTTCTTCCTCGACGACCCAACGACGAACGCACAGTCGGACCAGGTCTCGTCGGCACACAGGTGCTCGAGCAGCTGACAGAGACGCACATCGCCAAGCAGCTGCGCATCGACATCGTCTCCAACAGCCGCTACCAGCTGCACATCCCCTCGACTTCGGACCGCAGCAATGTCCACAACCTCGTCACGCTCCTCCCTGCTTCGACCGCCGCAGCGCCAAAGCCCGTCCCAGAAGGCTTCGAGATCACCAATCTTGAGCTGCAGGACTTCGTAAAGAGCCTGGCTGAGAGACACCCAGGCTCGCCCAAGCTCTTCATCGACTGCACCTCTTCGCAGGCGGTGGCTGAACTATACCCAACTCTCCTGCAAGCGGGCATCTCTGTCGTTACGCCGAATAAGAAGGCATTTTCCGGCACCCAGCAGCTATACTCTGCAATCACGTCTGCACGCTCAAAACAAGCCCTAGTGTACCAGGAATCGACAGTCGGTGCTGGCTTGCCCATTATTGGCACGCTTAATGACCTCGTAGCCACCGGTGACAGGATCGTAAAGATTGAAGGAGTGCTCAGCGGTACCCTCAGCTACATCTTCAACTCGTTCTCCAAGCCTGTCAAGGGCGGAGAAGTCGAGTCCTTCTCCAGCATCGTCAAAGTCGCCAAGGAGCAGGGCTATACTGTAAGAAGCTGAACAAAGCATTCGACTCACCCCTGCGTGATGCCGGTCATCTTAGCTGACTCGCATCCCGTCTTGTTCTTCTCACAGGAGCCGCATCCAGCAGATGACCTCTCAGGGTCCGATGTAGCGCGGAAATTGTGCATTCTCTCACGGCTGGTGCCTTCGTTACCCGAGCTCGAAAAAGGCTACGAGTCCGTGCCTACAGAGACCTTGATACCCAGCGAGCTAGCCAGCATCACATCAGGCGAAGAATTCGTCAAGCGTCTGCCAAAATTCGACGATCATTTCGAAAAGATGCGAAAAGAAGCTGAAGATAATAACCAAGTCTTGCGATACGTCGGCGTTATCGACGCGAAATCTGGCAAAGTCAAGTGCGGTTTGGAGAGATATGCCTTCTCTCACCCGTTCGCGTCATCGCTGTCTGGCTCGGACAATATAATCAGCTTTTATACGTCAAGATACAGCAAACGGCCGCTTATTGTGCAAGGTGCGGGCGCAGGCGCCGAAGTCACCGCGATGGGCGTTGTGGCCGATTGCCTAAAAGTCGCTGAGAGACTCGGAGCGTGAAGGAATGAGGCAGAAAAGCTTGGCAGTATGCAGGCATCAAACAGCAGTCTCGTTACATGCCATCGTAGAGTCCTAGAATAGTCTATAGACTGAGAGAAACTGTATTGCGGCGGAACGAACGACGAAAGTGCGGCTGTTCCCATATAAACAAATCTCCTTTTTCTTTGATAGCTCATATCGCGTGAATGCAGCCTTGCAGGTACTCGAATTGCCGATTGACTGCTAAGGAGTGCGAGCAATGCCAACCGGGAGGTTCGCTAGTCGAACTTGCTGTCTCATGCTTTCGTGCCCACTACTAATAGGTAATTCATGCTGTGAGACACGATGCTGGTTATCAGAAACATTCTGCCTTTGACAATCGTGGTTCAAATAAACTCACTCAGGTTTCTCTTCCATGTTACCAATCATATTCTTTAGAGGCGTATCATTAGCACCACGTTTGGCTAATTCCTTCTTGGAGACTTTGAAAGTGACGTCTGCTCGAACGTCTTGCAGGCCTGCAGCCTCGAAATGAGCAGTCAGGGTATTCGCCGCGAAGCCTGCATGAATGCGTTCTAAGTCTGAAATGTCACATAAGACCCATGCCTATGTGTATCACGTACCGTGGGTATGCTTGACACCGTGCTCCTTGGCGTGCTGTAGCCACTCGTCGTTACCGCTTGCGCTGCCCTCGACAGTCAGCCAGTCGGCGACTATGAGCTGACCGCCTGGCTTGAGTGCCGTAGCGAGCTTGACAGTGACACCTTGAACATCGTCAAAGTGGTGGCTGAGATATGAGCAAGTCCGTGAGTTGTTCGGCACAGATACTATGTAATTCAGTGAGGCTTGAACGCACTATGCATGATTGCACTGTCCGACATCCGTCAGCATGGGTTCGACCCTGACGGGGCGGCCGCACTGCACTTACCATTACAAAGTCGAAGAGTTCACCATCCAGGCTATCTTGCAGACCATGTTTTGTCACCATGACTGCTTTAGCCTGGTCTGGACCATAGCCCTTGGCTGTAGCCTTTACAAAAGGCACGAAGCGTCAGAGCACGTGAGTTATGCGCCGGCGGGATGCACACCTTGTCATTGAAGACCGTAACCATGCCAGTCGAAACGTCGGCTCCGACTGAGTACATCTTTAGCATCTCGTCTATGCACTCTCTATAGACTTAGCGTCATAGACAGCGTGATGCGCACCTATCTTGCCAACGCGTCCCTGTTCGAGAAGGCGGTATGAGATGGTGCCTGGTCCGCAAGCATAGTCGAGTAGCGTGAGCTGCTGCCCATTTGAAGACTTCAGGAAACGCTCGTAGATAGCGTCTGCAAGGTTCTAAGACCAGACAGTGAAAGCATTAGGTCTAGTCTCCGCTTGAGTAGGCGCGACACTGGTGGCGAGGTCAGGTACCGAATGAAGCCTTACTTCAGTCAAGTAGAGAGCAGCTGGGCTTTCGTAGGTCTTGGCCATGCCATCGAAGGCCTTCTTGTTCATCTCTTCGAGGTTCCCATCTTGCTCGGCGGGCTCGTCTCCTACTTTGTGGTTGTGCGCGCCGTGATGGTGATGACTGTGAGCCATGCTGTTGCCAGAGTATTAGAAGTATAGGATGCCAGCCTATGAGAGTAACGGAGCAGATCTCTGCGCAGCCGATGTGGGACAGAAGAGAGCGACAGAATGCCTGTTTGTCTCGCTGTTAAGCTGGCAGCGATTGTCCGCGTCACGCTTCGGCGGCTCGAGTCTGACACAGCGTACGCGGACAGGCGGCAGCCAACAAGGTACCGGCGAGGCTTGCAAAGGATGCACCGGATGGCCCAAAGCCAAAGCTACGCCAGAGCGGCCCACACAGAGTGATACGCTGACAAGCAGACGACATTAGATGTCCGCCACAATGTCATCCGTGATCGGGTCAAGTCACTTTGCTGTTCTTGACCTTTCCCCTGCCTCTGTCGAAGTCGAGCTCAAGGACCGGCATTGCATAGAAGCCAGCCCGAGTCTAGTCACGCCCAATAATGTCCATCACGTCCTGGTTCACATCCTCGCCTTCTGGATCGGATAGCTCAAGTTCGAGCACGCCATCAGCAAGCCCAAAAGGTGCTTTGACACCGAATCCTGCCAATGAGCCAGTCGTAAGAGCTTCATTGACGAGCAACAAGCTCGTGTCTGAAAAAAACCCTCAAGGCATTAAGCCGTACGTTTCTTCGCCCTCTTCGGCCATGGCTGTTGAACATGTTGGAAAATCGGTGGCTGACTGATGGATGGTGGCCTTATTTCCCACTTTGCGAACTGCTCACAGATGCTGCGCCTGCCCAGAGACGAAGAAAGCGAGAGACGACTGCTTTCTCAAATACGGCAGCAACATCGACGAAGACTCGAGCAGCCGTGAAGCATGCAAAGATATCGTTGACCGCCATCGCGAGTGCATGCGTGGATTTGGCTTCAATGTCTAGACGCACGCAATAGTCAGTAATTAGGACCAGCTCGGCAGTGGTGGCCGCGACCACAGATGTCTCTTCTGGACCAGTAATTCACATGCACAAGAGGTGCTTATGGCTTGCTTCGACCAAGTCTTGTAGCATACTTGTACTCTATATCAGCCATTCCGGCAATGTCACACCACTCGACAGACACAAATGAAGAGCTCCACTTGATTGCAGGGAGCGTGTCTCAGGCTTCAATAGTGCTACAGATCGTTACTATCTCGTTCGGTAGTAGTATATGGGTACACCAACACAGGACATAAAACGCTAGTTGCGAAATTCGAAGGCGCAACGCCAGAACCCGTACAGAAAGACAAAGATATGAATGTCGTAGAATCGTCATGCAGACGCCTCTGCCGCAGGTTGACCATTACAGGCTGCCGAGGTCGATATTGTGCTTCTTAAGGAATTGAGACTTGAAGACTCCGAAATCAATCCTGCCCATTTCTTTAGCCAACTCTGAGAAGAGCTCCTGTCTGTCCTGAGGGTCTAGAAGCGGGAGTCGCTTGACAAATGTCTCGGTTGACTTGAAACCTGCGTTGATCAACGCCTGAACATTGCCGACCTCGGCTTCACCGAACAGCTCCTCGAGCATTGCTGTTGCTTTGATGACTGCTTCTTTGCGGCCGAGAAGTTCGCCTGGAGGAGCGGGCGACAAGAGAGCAGCGGTAGACGGCATCGAAGTTGAAGACTCTGCCTTGATCTGAGGCTTTGTGTCCTTCTTGGTCTCCGACTTGACGGGAGGCGTTGGCGCGGGCTCATCATCATCATCATCCAGAGTAAGATCAATCACATTGCTAGGCACAAGAGGTTTCTTCTCCGATGCGCTCGAAGGCGGCATTGCAGCTGACTGCATTTTTGGAGTGGTGTTTTCGGTTTTGGCACCCCCAATGGCCTTTGCAGGTGTGTTCGAACCCGATGCCGCTGGTGATTGAGATTGCTCGGGGCCTGGCGTCGGCAAAAGTAGGCTCGGTGAAGGCGCTGGGTGGACGGTAGCCGGCAACGATCCTGCTTTGGCTTTCGGGACAGGCGACGGCAGTGTCGATGGATTCGGTGCTTTAGCAGGCGTTGAAGCTGGCGTGGCAGCCACCGAGGCACCGTCTGGTGCAGTAGTGGCTGCTGAACGAGCTGCTGAGGCTGGAGCAGAGGGACGTGCCTTGGGTCGTGGCCGACTATCTGGCGTTGCAGGTCCAGAAGGATATGTTTTCGCTGCGCTAGGGTGACCGGTGGCCGAGGATTTGGGTGTTTTGGGTTTGCTGGAAGTCGCAGAAGCTGGTTGTGACTGCGAGGGGGAGCCGGCCGAGGTCGAGGTACCAGCGGAACGCGCAAAAGATGGCGGATGTAGATTTGACTTTGTGCTGGACGTGGAATTTTTCCGTGGTGCTCCATGTGTGAAATGTGTAGGCGAATGCCTGACAGACTCGCATGACTCGCCTGGGCGGAAGCTTGTTCGTTTTGCAGGAGAAGGAGATTGCTGAGACGAGGTCTTTGTGGTCGTGGCTCGCTTCCCGGAAGGGTAAAGACTCTCGAGGGGAGGAAGAGACGCATCGGAAAGGCCACTTAGGGCTGGCGATGCCGGTGGAGAGCGCAGAGAGGCAATTTCCATCGAATCACGGCGCGGTAGCGGGCTGGCATGAGAAGGCGATGATGGCGGCTCGCGCTTCTCGACCAGCTTTGCTTTTTTGGCAGCCGTCTCGGGCTGATTCGATGTCGAAGTATCAGATGATATCTTGCGCTTGCCAGAAAGAACGTTATCGTGGCTGGGTGAGAGCGCCGGTCGACCCGAGTTCAAAGGCTGTCTCTGGCTGGAAGACGTATGTGTCGAACTCGTGATACTGGATGGACGGCCAGGTGCAAGCGGTTGGGGTTGGTGGGAAGATGCGTTGCTTTGCAAGCGGCTCGCAGCAGGTGCAAACAGCGGTGGCCGTGGTCGTGGCTCTGTAGCTGAAGAAGCCCTCGACATTGGCGTCGGGGTATCCCCGGCAAGTGCGGCAGCGAAAGGTCCCTGACATTGATAGGTCAAAGACGGCTTCGGAGCACTCTGCGAGACGCTTGTAAGGGGGAGGGCGAATGTCTCTTCGACCTTGGATTGTAGCGTTGGGACGCCCCGCCTTGGGCGGTCGTACAAGCCGCTGTTGATTCCAAGCTTTTTGTGGAGCTCTGCAGAGATTTTACAGGGTCAGTACATGCTCTCTTTGCGTCCGAGGTTGCAAACGCACCATCGCTCTTGTAGTAGAGCTTGAACTCGAGGAAGGGGCTGCCAGTGATGATAAAGTCTGGGATGAAATCATCCTCGCTTTCAGAATCACCCTCTGCGTCGGCGATACTGTCGTGATAGAGTGCTAGCCTTAGCTGATTCTGTCGCACTAATGGAGCCAAGACCTACTGCACGTAGTGTGATAGACGCTCATGCGTGCCCATCTTCGGCTCGTAGTATTTGTCACTCTTCTCCGGTGACAGAGACGGATCTGAAGCTGGAAAGTCCGACTTTCCGCGCTTCACCTTGAGGATGTCGCACGGGCTGAGCCTGAAGCTTAGGCTGGACATGTCGTCGATCGAGGTGCATCCTTTGGCCGGTTTCGAGATCTGCCGGCCTCCCTCTGTGGTCCTGGCTCGCCAAGAGAAGAGTTGCTCGTTCACGGAAGGTACATTTGCAAAAGGTTTGGACGATGCGCTGGCACTGGCTGTTATTTCCACAGGATTGTCGCTAGTATTTTGCCGGATGGCTGGTGGCCAAAGCGTAGCCGGAAAGACATCAGCATGACAGTTTCATGCGAAGTTGCCAGTCACACCATGAAGCAGACTCACTGTGCTGGCACACTGGCCTCTTGCGACCATCCACAAACATCTCACAGACCACCGAGCTGTCGATGCCCCATTGTTGACTGCGCCTGGTGGTCCTGTCGTCGGTATAGGACAGCAAAACCCGAAACTTCTGCCCAGTAGCAGACTCGATATGGCCGCTGATGATGGGATGACCATCAAAGCTGGAATCCTCGGTCTTGAGGCCGTAGATGGACGTGTTGACCCAGCTGCCGCGCTCAAAGACTAGCAGCTCGCAATTGACCTGCCCTTTGCCGCAGGATGGAGTGGTGCCGGCTGTCCTGGCGCCGCACTGGTACGATAGCCGCTTGACTGGCGCCGAAGCCATCGTTGTGGGGTCTTTTGTCGCTGCTTGCAGCCTCTTAGAAATGGAGAGACTGCTGGGGCCCTCACCCTGCCTTGCAGGGCGGCGCGACGAATCGGAGTGGAGATAAGAACGCGAGTCCCGGACCCCAGCGCCCTTAAATGCTGGCACATGCATTGCAAGAAGAAGCTGTTTGGACCATTCAATATATGCAGCGTCTGGAGGGACTGTAAGCTTGACCCTGCGACCCTGAAATGTGGCATGGTTCGGCGGTGAGAGCGGGGTGGCGAACAGGCGGAGTCTAGAGCAGTCGAGACTGAATCAGATAAATCCAACAGTTTATTTGCAAAGGACACCACAGGTCTTGCTCTATAACGTTTTTGCTACATCGAGTAACTCATTCCGTGCTCCACATACCCCGACTCGCCCGCTTCTCCCTGTCCAACTCGCCTCATGTAACCCAGCAGACATCTCAAACTTCCAGTTCTAGTTTGTACCACTTGTGTATGTAATTCTTAAGAAGACTGTACGGAGCATATCCTATAGCCTCACTTAGTTTCTCGAGCGGCCCAAGTTGTTTCTCCTTGACCAGCTGCTGCCTAGTGTCGCGGAAGCTAGTTTCGTCTCGAAATCCAAACTTGACGAGTGCTGTGACAATGTCTGGGTGGGGACCGGCCGGGAAGACCTTTGTCAGAAAGACCTCTGCACTCGTCTTGACCGGCGACCCAATGGATTCCACCTTGACAGGCCTGGATCCTGTTGTATTAGCACGGCGGCCTCCGCATCTATCGCTCGAGGACTCCTGCGATCCTTCAAGATCATCGTCGCTGTCACATAGTATGGCCATCTCCTTGCTTTGCCCGGCCGACACACCCCTGCGTTGGCTGGGAGTAAATGACATGGCTTGAACTTGATCAGAGTGGATTTCTCGGGTATGAGTGGCAGAGTGATGACTCCCATCGTGCAGCTGAGGATACTGTGGGCCTCTTCGTCCTAAATCGATGGCGGAGACCGAGGGCGATAGATCACGGATATCGTCAGGAGCAGCGGCCCGTGCTGTTTCTGCACGAGGCTGGGTTTGCATACGCGACAAGACAGATTCTTCGGGATTGTTGCGCGCTGAGTCTTTTTTTACTTCTGTTGCGTCGCTGGACCGCGTCCGTGGCGGTCTCAGTGGTGGGCGAGGTTGTAGGAATTTCGCACGTGCTGGGAAGTCACTTTCACTTCCATGGTTTGGGATGAAGAACATGGAAGAGGTATTTGGCGCTGGATGAGTTGTAGAGGCTCGGTTTGATGCCCCTTCGATACTCTGTACAGGTGGTGATCCGGTAAGTTGCGGCAATATGCGAGACGATGTTGAAGGGGTGCGAGGTGGTGTGGTATTCATATGGGCATTTACGATGTTTTGAGCAGGATCGGCATTGTTCAGACTCTTGCGCACATGTGTGCTAGTGTGCACAGGCGCGATGCGTCGGTGCTTGCTATTTGTATCGCACGCGTCTTCACCTGACGTGGAAGGCTGGAACGTTGGCCGCTTCAGATTTGTTGGCCGCTGGCCCTGCGAAGAGGTTGTGAGTGCTTCACAAGTGTTGATACCATCAGAATCTCTGTGCCTCGACAGCGTTCGTCTGGGACTGAAATCAGGTAGCTCTGGCGACGCCTCCCGTGAATGCGATCGACTCGTCTCGTTTCCTGGAGTTCGCTGTTCGTGGGCTTCGTTGCGGACCGCGTTCGTTGACGTAGGTCTTGAGACTGAGTTGCCTATTGGCCCCGCAGACGTTCTCGCGGTCGATTGACCTCTCTGCTGTGGCGTGCGGCGTGCTCGTGATGCGCCAGCTTTGAGGATACCGAGTTGCTGCAGCAGCGCTACAGTATACAACTTGTCAGCGTTGGGTGCAGTTCGCTCTTAGGCGACAGTCCACTGACCTCTATTTTTGTAGTATATGACGAACTCGACAGATGGCTGTCCGTTAACCGTGAAATCTGGAATGTCTTGCGAAGCAATCGATTCATTGTCTTCGTCCGCAATACTATGGAGAGCTGTCAGATCAGCCAGGCAAATTGTGACTTCGGCACAGCCGAGCGACAAGAGTACGGCAGCGGACATACTGAATATAATGAGACAAACGCGAGTGCTGGCCCAGAACGGTTTTGAATCCTTCGTCGCCGTCCGCAGAGGCTGCAAACGGATCTGAGCTCGGAAACTTGGATATGCCCTTCTGGACATCGTGCACTGTGCAGGATTGTAGTCTGAAGGTGATGCTTGAATGATCATCGATAAGGGAGCCATTTGATGGCGGAGCAGTGATGGCTGGCCAGTCCGAGGACCTCGTCCGCCAGAAGAAATAGTTTGCCCCGTCCAAGCATTGTTCGGCAGTAAAGCAGCTGGTGAGATCCACAGGGTTACAGCGAGACTCTGGAAGAACAGCTGCGTTGCATCGCGTGCCGTGCATGGGGAACAAGAAGGGCAGTTTCCACATTGTCTACGACTTGTGGCGGCGGCTTCCAATAACCTACTAGTCTCACAGGTCGCTTGCTCACGTCCATCCACGAACATCCTCGACACAAAAGGCTTCTGGATGGTCCAGGTCGGTACTCGCAATGAGCGCTTGTTATTGTATGTGAGCAGCACTCTGAATGGTCCGTCCGCGCTCTCTACCGTCGTGCTGATAACGCGACCACCAGCGGGCCCTGTGTCCGCTGTCTTGATGTCGTACATTGGCAGACTGACCCAGCTGCCTCTCGTGTCATCGTAGACAACGACCTCGCAGTTGATGATGCCATCGTGCGTCTCCGCAGGACCAGCCGGCGTGAACGAGCCGTCTGGCCTCGTTTTGAAGGTATACGAAAGCCGTTTGATCTGCCCCAACGACATCTCGAGTCAGCGTGAAGGCTATCAGCCCAC
This sequence comes from Cystobasidiaceae sp. HBUAS51001, assembly GCA_003351005.1. Classification (NCBI taxonomy): domain Eukaryota; kingdom Fungi; phylum Basidiomycota; class Cystobasidiomycetes; order Cystobasidiales; family Cystobasidiaceae; species Cystobasidiaceae sp. HBUAS51001. The sequence continues at coordinate 323,195 of KZ857211.1, read as the reverse complement.
GTCTCCACCGTAACGCTTGCAGCGACCCTGCGTAGACAGTAATTCAAGCGGGTGAAGCGACTTTGTTCGTCCTCCCGATCGAGTACTGTAGTACTACAGCTGTGTTGACGTTTGGAGGTGCCCGCCAGGTCCCAGAACCTCTCATTCGCGGTATAGCATTTCCGAAGACCACCTCGAGTACAGTCGCGATGACATCGCGCCTATCAAGCGCTGTGAGGACCCGCCTGGCCTGCACTGCGATGCTACGATTACCCCTGCCTCACGTACGAAGCATGTCATCGAGGGTAGCGGCAGCGGCAGAGCCATTCGTACCGCGTGCAGTGCCCCGTGGCTTCATTGAAGAAATGACTTCCCAAGACCTGCGGACCTGCATCGAAGAAGGTCACCCCGAGCCGCTCTTGCTAACGCGCCGGGATTCATGGCAGCCCGCGAAGACGATCATTGATATGCTTCTCGAAGATCCACAAGCTGAGCAAATCATCGTCGACCTTGAAGTCGGTCGTTATGACCAGTCAGAAAGCTTTCAAAAGGTCCAACTTCCTCTTGCTGCATATCTGGATTGGCTCAAAAGCGGTCGAGAAGGCGGTCGGATGCAAGGCAAGCAGGTCTACCTCGCACAATGGAGGGCATTAGAGGAGGTAAGTGCATGCGATCTGCAGTCTGGCATGCATTCTTGGGCACAATCTGATGATGTTTATATTCACCACCAGCTTCCAAGTCTCAAGCAACACCTCAATCCTCCACCGTTTCTACAGGAACTGTGAGCAATATCAGGCTATTTCCTTCCTTCGAGCTCTTCCGTGCCATGCTAACGGTTCGGTTTCCTAAACCTCATCACACAGACTGGACAATCAGACAGTCGACCTGTACCAGGCCTCCTTCTTTGTCGGTCCAGCTGGTGCGGTAAGCGCGCCCTTTAGTGCTGGACGAACGTCGACAGTTGACTCACCAAGCTTGACAGGTCACACCTCTTCACTTCGACCCATACTGCAACCTTTTCAGTCTGCCAAGCACCAGTGGACCAGACGCAGCAAAGCATTTTTTGATCCTTCCGGCATCCGATGCTGTAAATCGAGCTGTGAAGCCGAGTCCAGGCGCTGGGCAGCCCAACACTTCACCCGTCGAATTCGCGCTGGCCCAATCAGCTGCGCACAATACATCCACGGTTTCACACGCAGGCAATGTCAAAGTCCAAATGACAGCCAACTCGCCTGCCCAGGCATGTGTCGACGATCTTCGAAAGGCGGCTTTTGGAGTCACGCTAAAAGCGGGCGAGATGCTTTTACTGCCTCAGAGGTGGTGGCATCGCGTTGAGAACGTCGGATCACCATCTTCATGGACAGCAGGCGTGGGCTACTGGTTTCGAAAACGAGCGTGAGCTGCGCACGCGTGCGTGAATGATATCCTATTGAATAGGTGGCGAAGGTTTGAGCGCGTCCGGTGTGCAGAATACAAGACAGGCGAGGATGAACAGGACGCCTGACTCACTATAACGAGAGCACCAAAAGCACCAGAACGTGGTTGCAGCATGTTCAAGAAGCAACCTTTGAGCGCTCACGCACGCGTCATGCGCGGACTTTTCCGATCGCCCTCTGGCATGCAGCACCGCGACGCGTCAATGTCTTCCTCTGATGGGCAATTAGCCTTCTTCCCACCCAACCGCACAGACCTTCGCAGGAGCAACAGAAGCAGCTCCGCTACTGTCTGTGCAGACACATCTACCGCGACACGACGCCGTCAACACTTTCTTTACTCCCGCTCTCTAGCTCGCCCGCCCAACGCGCTCGACCGACTCTGCATTTAGCGCTTGAATTGCGTGCCATCAACAACAACGACGCAGGACGTCGCAACAATCTGCCTTGAGGGCAAGGACCGTACCGTCGTTCAAGTTCGGCTGTAAAGCTCGTCCATCATGAATCGCGACACAACGTACAACACCGATAGCATCTATGACAATTACTTGTCACCAGAAGGAGCAGCTCGCCAGTCGCAGGGCGCGAGCACGCTTTCCGCTGGCACGGAACGCCTCTCTGGCCTGGCACCCCCGATGCCGCGCGCTCAGAATGGTCGCCAAACGGCTTACAGCATGGCAGACACGGCTTCTGTCTATACGAACGCTTCAATTCCATTTGAACGGTGGAGCCTGGAAGATGGTCTCGAGCCCGTCGAGCTTCGATCGCCCACGAGCACACAGAGACCCCCCGACTCGCCGCGTCTGGCAGACCTGCGAAGCATGGGAGCTTCGCAATCGCGGACAGCACCAATGCACGCTCAGACGCCTGTGACGACTTCAATGTCTCCTCAGCCAGTTCAATACAACCGCAGACACTTTTCTCGACCATTGTGAGTCCAAATCCTGCAGTCTCCTTCATCTGTCACCACAAAGCTGATGGCGTTTGGAACAAATCAGCCGGCCAGAGGAGCCTGCCGTGCAGGAAGACGAGCAACAGCCCAGCATGTTCCCACTGACAACACCAAAGATAATGGTCGGGCAACACCGCTTTAGCGCGTCTACCCCGGACGCGTATGGTGGCGCCAGCTTCAGCCCTGCCATGCAGAACGACAGTCCACGCTTATCCGCGTACGCTTCCGATATTGCAAGTGAGGGCGTCGACTCGGCGCATCTTCGGCGGCGCTCGCAGCCTGTCAATGAAGTCCTCGGAGACGCGCGCAGTGCTTCGCCACACTCTATTGCTGCGAGTGATGAGCTTGGACGCGTTCTAGAAAAGAACGCCGCACGTGAAAGTATCTATTCTGACTCGTCGTCGCTCAACGAGAAACGAGAAGTCGACAATACTAAACGAGAGCCACATCCGAGACCATTCTCCATGTCCAACACGTATCCCTTCACGACTAGCCAGAATGGCTACGGCAGCCATGATATCGATGGCCAGAAGACGCTATCACACAAGCCTTCCTCCCGTTTCTCGGAAGACGAAAAAGGTGTGCGGTCAATGGGCTCCACAAATGAGTATCATTCGTCGACCTGGAACCTCTTTGGAAGATCACCAGTCGCGTCACCAATGTGGCGACAGTCTGAAGATGGACGCCGCAACGTGGCCGCTCCGCCAAAGCCTGCAGAGAAGCAGCGCAAAAAGCGCCGAATACTCATCTGGGTTGTCGCTGGTCTTATCTTGCTAGCCCTGGCTGGAGCGGGCACCGGCATTGGCATCTGGAAACACAATTCGTCTGCAGACGCCGCCAAGTCCTCTTCGGCAAAGGGTGCAACGGATTCAGCCACACCGGGATCTACGACTGCTAATGGCGGATCTAAAATCACCACGTCCAATGACGGGGATTCGGCAGATGTCGTCATTCCGGCACGAGATCCAAACGCTATTGCAGGCTCAGGCGGCGCAGGCGGTTATGACAGCTTGGTCGCGTTTGGCGGCAGCTATGCTGGTGAGCACTGCAGCCTCCCAGTCCGTCATCCGTACTGACAATTGTCCTTCCCTTGCAGACAATGGACATGTCCGGACCGATGACCTGAGCAACACACTAAAGGTAGCGCCTTATGATGGTGGGCGCTCTACGAATGGGCCTATTTTCCAAGAATACATGGCTTCGCTTGTTGGGCCACAAGATTCACAAAGTGCAGCGATCTTCAACTACGCATATGTGGGTACTCTCTTTCACTGTCGCAGCTGGTCGGAAAAACTGATAGTGTTTTGGATATAAAGACCGGCTCGTCTGTCAATAACGTGAGTAGCAATTTGTTACGCAGCTGTTTCGTTCGCCCAATCTGACATTCGTGATCCATCTAGTCGATTACAAATACTACAGCACCGGATTTCCCTGCACAAATTGCTACGTATCTGGGACAGCGGGACAATGGCAACGCTACCGTTGCAGCCACAGCTCACAACAAGGCACTGATCACAATTTGGGCCGGTGAGCATCTCGTTGCGCCTCTAGACCATCACCACCATAAAAGACTAATCGTTTCGACTCTAGGTATGGACGAGCTTGTCACGATCTGGCAGTCTGCTATATCATCCAGCCCTGGCGATCCCCAGACACCAGCGCTTGCCAGTGTGCAAAGCATGCTCGCAACATTGACAACGACCTTGAGATGGCTTCTTCCGGCGCAGGGCGCTACGACCGCCGTGCCAGACTTTGTTCTGGTCACTTTGCCGCGCGGGGATCTGCTGCCCCAGACCGAGCGTCTGTCAGGGAACAACACAGGTTACATCAATGTGTTCAGAAATATGACCAATGCGTACAACGACGGTCTGACACAGGTGGGAGATGCTTTGAAGGCAGCAAACAGCGGTGCTGCCGTGAATATTCTGGACGCAGATGGGTATGTCCACTATCGTCGGGCTATTTCGGAGGTTGAAAGCTGACTGCTCTGCACTTTTCAGCCTTTTCCAAAGCATATATGCCAACCCTAGCACTGTGAGTCCTGGCCACTAATACACAGACCCACGCAAACGCCGCTGATCGCCCTCTCTACAGTACAATTTGACAGATGTATCTGCTGCATGCTGGGACCAAGGGTGCACGGATCCGGATAACTTTATGTGGTACGACGGCATGAACCCTAGCACTACAATGCACCGTTTGGTGGCCCGACATCTGGCTGCCTTCATTCTGAGATCGTCAAGTACCTGAAGCATTAATAGTTTCGCTATCGATTAGCAGTCCCTTGTATATTACACGTGTACAACGCTTTTAGAACTGTGTGATCCAGTCCGCATCGTTTCGATAGGTGAGAAGAAGCAGTAAATAGGTTGCAGAAGAGGCTTGAAATTCGAACGTGGTGTTCTCGTAAAAGGTCGTTTCGAAATGCTCGTAGAACCGGATGTATTGCATGCTCGATTTTTCAGATGAAGTCCCAACTGTCGACACAATACTCACATCAATCGGCGGGGTCTTGTCAGCAACATCGAGGATATGAACGTACGTAATTTGCACGACGCCTTGACTTTCAGGCGCAAGGTCATCGAAAGCTGCCGGTGAGAGGTCGAGACTGCCGTAGCCGCATCCTGGACATGCATCTGCATACACCCCGTGCTTGATTAGGCAATGCTTGACGCTCATTCATGTGTGACCGGCTCACCTTGTACCTGTGCTCTTGTCCAAGCCCCGGTTTGGCGATTTGTTATCTTCAGCCATTGACCACAGTGTGGTGATCGTCTTCCCATGTCCCCGTACTGTCCTCTGTTGAGGGCGGCAATGTGATCTTTCGAAGAAGCATACCAGCCACAAGCACCTGCGATAATATGATAGGTGATCATCAGCGAGCTGGAACACTGGAGCCTTTGAGCGTGTCGCGCTGAGCAACCCACCTTGTCCAGGGTAGAAGTAGGTCCCTTGACCGTTGAAAGTACCTCTAGCCTGCAATTCGCCCTTCGTACTGTTCCTATTGTGGGCGTCGCTTAGGCCGGGCTGGCCCGCGTCTCCAGTGTCGAGGCGTCTACGCATGCCGTGCTTCCGCGAGGCGAGAGAGTCGTCGTGCGCTGCAACACTGCATATCGCCAGTGAGACAGCGAGGAAAGTCGCTAGAAGAGTTTTCATGATTTGCGTCCCAGTATGTTTCCCGATGCTGCCCTTGGATGTCCCTCTGTCTTCCGCACTGCCTCTCCTGTGCTACCCCTCCTCGCTCGCAATAGGCGCGTCTTTCCCTCGTATTTTGTCGAGAATGGAGACATACGTGACGACGCACGCACGCGCACAGAAGGTTTAACTGAGCGCGAAAACAGTCAATGCAGTCGCAGTACCGCCGGTCCATATTGGAATTTCTTGGCACCGGAGGCTGGACCAGCATCGTCATTGTGCACGTGATCATCTTGCTAAAGAGTATGCCCGCATTATGACGCAATTGATTGGTAGCACTGCTCGTGATAGGAAGCCCATTCTTCGTTTGAGAGATCGCTATCGCTGGCCTGGAAGACCCGAGTCGTGGCCAGTTGCCGACTCGTTGGGTGTAATAGTCTCGAACACCCTGGTAGGCGACAAGGCGTCTCGTGTATGGCCTTGTATGATTTGAGAAGTGACTGAACAAGATGACGGTCATTGTCTACTCGGTATACAGGGTCTGGCGTCCAGACTTACAAACAAGCAGGCCAGGTCGAGACTTGACTTCCGGCCATGGCGTTGCGCAGCCTGAGACGCGTGCAGGCCGACGCTGCGCCAAAGGGCGTATTGAGACAGTTCGAACGCATCTTTCTGCAGAAGACTTGGTCAGAGAGAGCACCACACCGCTTGTAAGGTCGGGGCAGGTACCCACCTGTTCGTCGGCACCCACGGCATTGACCCGCTGAAAGCTAGCTCGACCACTGGTAGGAGACCACGTCAGGAAGACGTAAAACACAGCCAGCTCCTCGAGTTGAAGGATGACAAGGCCCTTGTTCCAATCTTCGCACTGCTGTAGCACGCGAATCGACGGGTGTTTGCTAGCCAACTTCGTAAGCTGGTCATTGAGGACTTGTGGACTGACCACTTCCGGATCTTGAGATGGATATACAGCTTTAATGACTGGTTTGTGGTCGGACTGATGTATTGCTCCGCCTATTCGACCAGAGTAGGGATTCTTGCGGCTGGTGCATGTGACGCATCGAAATCAGCATTAGAATCTATAGACACGAGATGATAGCCGCCTACACTCGAGCTGATGTGCTTCGAGAAAGGCTATAGCTATCAGCTTGAGAAGCTAGCTTCGTCAGAGTCCCTGTATACGCGATAGTCAGGTCTCAGCACTTGGCAAGTCTCCGATCAGCCACCATTCTTTGCTGGGACCAGAGCGTACCAGATAGCGATGTCGCGCCAGCATCCAGATCATTCAAGCTACGCTCGACCTTTGACACGCGTATCCGATAGTCGTCGATGATTGTCGCTGATGTCTTTCCCTCACTCTGGCCTGCATTCGCTGCTGAGGTCGTCGCGAAGAACTCGACCACCTGTGGTAAAGCGTAGCGCACGGCGTCGAGCTTGAGGAGCAAATTGTCAAGCTGCTCGAGCTCATTGAGAGCGGTCGGACTGGTCATTGTGCTAATGCAGGCCTCACCGAGGTGCTGAACAGCAGACCAGACCGATGTGTCCGGTTTGCAGCAAGTAAAGAGAGGATCGCTTGCAAGTTGCTCAACAAGCATGCACAGCAAAGGTGAAAGTCCTCCACGATATCATATTGCCCAATATGACACGGTCATCATACAAATACAGGCACATCTTCTACATTTGCGCAGCTCAGGTCTGCGCTTCCTGGGCAGATTCACATTCTCCAGCCTAGCAGCTCGTGCTTTTTGGATTCTTAACGCCCTCCTCGAGGACCACCGCGACCACGCCCACGACGATCTGGAGAGAAGCAGAATATGTCAGAGAGAATCTCTTGGTATGCAGAGTGAGTACCACGCTGCTCACTTTGTGCTCGCTGAATCGTAGCCCGCCCTCTTGCTGAACCGATACCACTGCCGCGACCTTTGCCGACTCGCTTGAACCTGTGGTTGTTGAAGGCAGGATGCGTCAATCTCTGGAGTCCATCTGTCGCTTGCGTCTACTGTATATTGAAGACTCACATCGGCGCATTGGCTAGCATGTCTGGCACAATGTAGAAACGAATCATGGGTCCACGAATGTAGACTTGATCAAGCTGGGTAATGCGACCGTCTCGCTGTGTGACGGTGATGTCCTTGAGGGAGACGTTGAGATTGTCCTCGGCTGCGAATAGCAGATTGAAAGTGTCAATGAATGCTAGCAGGCCATTTAACCTTCCAAAGTCAATAGCAACTTCACACACCTTCAAAGAGCTTGCCCCGGTAGACCTGGCCTGTCTTGAGCTCGACGGTGATGACATGGCCGAGGGACTCTTGCAGCAGCTTCGTGGGAACACCGATGGTCGACATCGTGGCCTCGTCCCTGTTTGCGGTAGATGGCTGTCGGTGCTCTCCAAGGCGAGACTGCACTTGGTCGTCGAAACTTTGTCTGACCTCGATCAGCTGCCACCCTCGACGCTTCTTTCCTCTCAACGCACCTTGAGGGAAGACCATTCGACATCAGCGTGGTCAAATCACATCGTTGCATGTCGTATGCCCGTGCACCAGCTCTCGCGAGCGTTCCAGACGGTCCTAGTCTCAGCACCACGCTTGCCCGCCTACGCACACCAACAACTACCACTAGACGGCAATGACTCGCACCAAGCCAATTGCATGCAGCTCGCAAATGCGCATTTCAATGTCAACAGCGCTTCACGTTCAGGTTGCCTTGCCTTTCCCTCTACGCGGTTGCATGACCGACGCGCCTTCTCAGCGTTCTGATTTGGGCGAGCTGATTCTTCTGTTTTGGAGGCAGCGATAGTCATGCAAGAGCAAGCCACGGCAACATGCGGCTCCATTAAGCCTCAAGAATACATTCGCAACATTTCCGCAGCTGGCATGCTCTCGAGAACGAACTCAAGATATCACTCACTTCTTGCTTTCGCTTTGCCATCTCACTAGCCTTCAACACATCCTTGAACTTCGGCCAGCAGAGACATCGACTTGACTCCTCGTGTACCAAACACAAGGCTACCCTCAGTAACGGCTATCAGATAGATGGCATCTCGCAACTGGCTCTTGCTCGTGCATGTCGTCTTGGCCTCAAGTGGCGCACTCGCTCAGATAGACCAGCAAAGCATCGCGACCTTGAATCCGTTACTGCCTGCCGCTCTACCCACTGGCGGAGCTGCACGACACAGTCAGACACGCGCATACGCTCCGGTGTCGACGACCAAGACAGGCTTTCCCGCTGGGACGACTAGCTTCTCGAGCCGCGCTGTTTCTCCCACCTCCTCCATTCCAAACGCACCAACTCGATCTGAGGAGCCAGAATCGGGCATCAACGATTCGTCCACAGAGGATGACGCGACGGAGCCCAAGCCCACTGGGCGACAATACACGCCTGTCACGGGCAGGCTTGCCAATGGGGAATCTTACCAGACTGGCTCCTTCAATTCCAGCCTGAGATGGCAAAGTTCGGGTATCTTGGAGCATGGTGGGTTCAACGCAGTCAGACATTCTGAGACCCTTACTGAATTTGGCATCTTCACAGGAGGCTGCCCTGTGGATGCGCTCATTGGTGACTGTTACTCAATCTACCTGAGTTCGGATGGGATGCTGGAGCCCATGAAGGGCACTGGTAGCAGCAGGAGACGGTCGAAACGAATGCATCCTCGCCAGCTCCTTCCACCCGACGACATGGCCGACTTGTTCGATCCCTACGACGCATCTCTGGGTATTGACTCCCCCCACGACTACTTTGAAAGCCTGCGCAGCAGCCTCGACCGACCGACAGCAGCAAGTGTCGATCCAGATCTAGGCTTCTATACCTTCATGTCCAAGTCAATGGCCAAGTCAAGCGACAGCGGAGCTAGCAATTTCTGCAGCAGCGAAGCGAAAGGCAAAGCTTCGGCCAAGCAGAATGCACTTGCGGCGGGAGATGGTGGTGGCAGCGGACAGCCAGCGCCTCGACAGAGGGTGGAATTCCTGTCCTGGCCTCCTGCGCCCAGCGGGGAAACGTGGGACTACCAATGGCGCACGTACATTGATGACCGGACTACGACCAGCAGAGGCTGGTGGCATATGTGAGCAGGCGACATCTGCATGCCCTTTCCTGCTTCAGCTGATGAGATCTGTCCTCGACGTTGCTTTGCGATGTGCAGGATGCAGCTTCTCCAGCGCAGCGGATGTGGAGGCTACGTCATTGCGCAAGACGCTGAAAAGGGCAAAGTGCTCGTCAAGGACAAGAACCGAGCTTGCATCGGCGGTGCATGTAGCTCGTACGCATATGATGACTATAAAGGCCGCACAATGTCCCATGTAAGTCTGGAACTGGGCTCTTTAAGAAAGCCTCTTCGACGTCCGCTCGCACAACTGACACTTTCTGCTATTTCACAGCATGTCCGAGTGAGATACGGTACCGATGGGGTCTTTGGATATAAAGTCAAAGACGTTGCACTGGGCAAGACTGTCCTCGAATACAATACCGTTGGCGATGTTGGCTCATCATCGAGTGTCAAGGTAAGCTTCGGCTACTAAGAGTGGCTGTGCTGGCTAGATGTTCATAATATTGGTCCTTTCCTTGGTCCGGGTACATAATGCAGTTCGGAGTATACAGACAGGCGGTGGAAGGCATGAGCGAAGCTAGGATGTACGTGGGTGACTATGTGGCGAAGAGGATCGCTTGATGTGAAGACGACACCCAGCCTATGTAATAGACAACGAAAGCGGTAGCTCTTGCATCTGTCACAGCAACGAAGAATCTCTATGCCAGTCTCGCTCGCCCAGCGTCAGTTTAGCGTCAGTCTTTGGTGGCGTCCTGCGCTCCGCAACCTGGAAGCGACCGCCGACCAGCATACGGCCCTCTGCTCTGCACATGCACATCCACGCAAGCTGTTCACACGGGGTTAGTGCATCCGCGACAGCCTTACAATGGTCCTTCTTGCACCACGTATGTACCCCGTCAGCGCTGTCTCCTCTCCGGCGAGCGAGGACGGCCGTGCATGACGAGACTTTCTTCAACAATGGCGAAGGCCCACGGTGCGGCGAGCGAGCGCACCGTGCGAGCGACCTCGAGACGGGCAGGCGGGACTGTTCAAGCGAGCTACTCTACGTACACGCTCTATCGTGCACTAAAGACTTAGTGCTCAAACGCTCGGGTGCTGTTTCGCGAGCGAGCGTATTCTTGCTCATGCAACTTTGGCGTGGCTCCTTAATGGCATCCTTGAAAAGCCACGATGGTCTACAGAGGCCAAGTGGGCTTTTCTCGCGCGTCATACTACTGCATATCAACCAGAGGAAGCTGAAAAGGATACCTTACGTCGAGCAAAAGCAAAAGAAAAATGCACGGATGCTCACCTTGAGCTGAGTCGCGCCAGATCAGACCAGTTTCCAGACCACGACAAGGCCCATGCACAACGACAGGCATTGAATACAGGCCTCATCTCCTCGACAGCCGGTCTTTTCACACATTGGCAGCAGCTCCAGGATCAGGGCCGCCGGGCTTCGCGGTGGCAAGGCCGCTTCTGTGCTTGCGGCTCCCGTTACAGATGCTGATGCTTTGAGGGACTAGGGAATGACACGCAGACTCATCTCCCGGACGATGTGCCTGCATTAGCCGGTGGACTGTCCAGTCAGAGGCATTCGCTTCCCGCCTGCATCCACTTTTTTCATCATTCGCAGGCACAGTTCTTCGTCGTATGGGCCAAGGTCTTGCGACACGCGCTCCATATCAGCACGCCAATTCAACACGACGCTCACATTCTTCTCTGTGCATTCTAGAACCAGCCACTGCGGTCGTCGAGCTGCAGGACATCTCTGCCCCTTGGCCACTCCGCCTCAAAAGCACCTCCTGCGCCGAGGGGGCGACAGGCCGACCCATTCTCGAGCTGGTCTCGCGCAGCTTGGACGCAGCACAACCCGCTGCATCTGCGCACTACATAAGCGCAACACACGTTTCATTCACTTCGCACGTCCTCTTTCACCTCTTGTCACCGTCCTTCTCGCATCTTCCTCCCTCCATCCGCCTCGATATCGCCACCACGAGGATCGGCCAAGGGGTTCCCCCCAGGCTGCGACGACAGCTCGCGAGACCAGCAAAGGCAGACTGCACTTTCACAGGCAGCAAAGGGGCACGCCGTGTCAGTCAGCGTCCTCCCTCCGCCCGCAGTCTTAGCTGAACGTCGCTTCGTCTCTCTTTCTTTCGCTTCGACCCACCTGCGTACCAGGGCACGAAGGTGGGACTCCACTCCAGACGAGCACGCCCGCCTCCGGTCTCGCTAGGTCCTCGCTCTGTCTCGTCTCTGTGCGTGTTCACAATGGCTGTCGCTGTTCCCCCCTTGCGCGTTGCGACTAACGTTTTCCGTGCTTGCCCTCCTCAATTGTCTCCCGTACGACCCTCCTTGGCCTGTGCTGCACTGGAATTTGCCATTATGGCCGGCACTTCACTCGCAAATCCGTCCTGGACGCTTTGGACACACTGACAGACTCATTTAGCTGGTCTAGGTGCGTGTTTCTGCTGATAGGGCCTCGTTGGCTTGCCCTACCCCTTCGCGAGGCACAGCGTAGAGGCAGAAAGTGACAACTTGCTGACACTCCTATCTCGTCTCCTCACTTTATTCCTGTCTAATACAGCCAAATCGCCCGTTTACCCGTCTACGTTGATTGTGCTCCACCGCCCTCGATGCCTGTAGTGGCACATCGCTCGAGGGCCTCTGTCGACAAAATGGGTGGCTCGGACCCCTTTCTCGCCGACCCCTCTCAGCTTGAACATCATCACCATCTCGCTGCTATTGCGGCTGGTTTCAAGCCCCTCGAACCCGTCCATCCTCTGGGTCAGGACCTCGACCTCCAGCACCTCGGTCAGTCTCACACCACTGCGACTAGTGCCAACCCTCCAGGCACAATCTACTACCAGAGCGTTTCAAAGGAAGCCGAAGCTCATCGAAATAGCTATCCGCATCCGCAGCGCACTTCTCAGATCATTGGCAGTGTCGCCGCTGTCGGCCTCCCAGTGTCTCAAGTCTCGTCAGCAAACGGTCAACCGCGTTCGCCGAAGAAGGTGGCTTTGACAGGCAACAATCGGGCTTCGATTGGCAAGGCCGCACATCTGCCTTTCTTGAACCTTGCAGCTCTCAAACACTATTCGGGCTGGCAAGGAAGTCCCATCAAACCGCCAACCCCGCTCGCTCAGCCGCCAACACCACTCGCTCACCCACCTTTTCCAACCTCTCGTGCATTTGGAGGTCAAGCTGCTGTCGACCGTCATGCTGAGGAACATGGCTATGTATCAGTCCATCACGAAGCAAACGGCAATGCTCTCAATTCACATTGCTCTAGCTTGCCACCCCGAGCTGCCAGCAAGGTCTTTGGCTCAGTCAAGATGGAACGCTCAGATGCGGCTCAAGCGGCACAACCATCGATGCACTCGAGCAAAGTCTCCAAGAAGCACCTTCCGAACGAGTCTATCCATCCCTTCGCCTTAGCCAGTAAGGAGCCTCAGCAGTACATGAGCTATGACCTAGGTGGTGGCGCTCCCACAACAGCTGCACCAGACAGTTCACTCCTGCCTGTCGTTGCTACTGCTGTGGTGAAGACTGGAGCCGCCGGTATGAGTATGCTCAGCCCGCCTCCTACACCTGGCGGCGAGCAGAGCAATGTCGGTCTAGACGCCCCCCACTTTGATGCCATGTCTGTCGACAATGTGTCAACTCCTCCGTCATCCAAGCTCTTGAACACCGGACATGCCGAACGCGCTCTTGAGCAACATTCAGATGTCACGGCCCCTGCCGCAGCACCTGCACAGAGCGAGGTCGCGGCTCCTTCGGCGCCCATCCCGCTTGCTGCCAAAGAAGCCAGACCATCTGCCATCCCTACTTCGGCGGCCTTCTTGGCGGATGGCAGACTCTCTCCCATCTTTGCAGAGCAGTATGACCTTCTCGATGAGCTGGGTTCGGGAGGTTTTGGCTTTGTCATCAGGGCTAGGAGAAAGATCGATGGACTTATCGTCGCTGTCAAATTCATCTTCCCAGAAAGGGTGCGTTCGTTCTGTGGTGGTATACAATGCTATATATGGCATGCTGACTGTAGCTCTCCCTTTCTGTGCATTGATAGATTCCGTCTCATGGCTGGGTCCGAACCCGCAGCTGGGACAAGACTCGCGATGGTGTGCCAGGCCCAGAAAAGCTTGTGCCGCTCGAGGCCTATGTGTTGCGGATGATCAGACATCCTGGTGTGGTCGCTTTCCTCGATCTCATTGAAGATGACGCTGTTTACTATCTCGTCATGGAGCACCATGGCACACCTTGGGTCTCTTCTTCTGCCGCCAGTTCAGCGTCGGTGACGTCTGCAGATGCTAGACAAGATGAGGTGATGGACGGCACCGATGTGTCTGCCGTTCAGGACTCGCGTCTCACAACGCCTGCAAATAAAGATGGCAAGACATCTCTGCTGAGCCTGACTTCGACAAAGCCGACCGCTAAACGCTCGATGTCGGCTGGACCAGGCTCGGACGATCTGCCCGACATCTCCTATTCGTCGGACTTGTCCACGAGCCCTTCTTCAAGTATGGGCCCGCCTACACCCATCACGCCCGGCTTGCCTTCTTCAAAGCTCGCTCCAGCTCCGCCACCAATGCTTCGACGCAGCTCGTGCGATCTCTTTGAATGCATCGAGCAACATTCCAGGCTACCCGAGGAAAAGGCAAAGGCAGTATTCGGTCAAATCGTCGAGGTAGTCTATTATCTTGCCGCTATGGGCATCTGCCATCGTGAGTTTTTTTTTTGCGTAATTTGAGTGAAGCGATGTGGTATCTAATCGTCTTGCTCTTGATCAGGTGACATCAAGGATGAGAATATTGTCGTGGACAAGAATTTTAGAGTCAAGCTCATCGACTTTGGATCGGCTGTCATCTATGACGTTCGCAAAGCCCCACCCTATCATCACCGCTTCTTCGGCGTGAGTCTGCTCTTTCAGATTTGCGGGCCACTTTGCCTCCCAAACCTGGCCAGTGCTGATTTTCCCTCTTTCTTGTCGCTGCCTCCTCATGAATTAGACTGTAAATTTTGCTGCCTCGGAAATACTCCAAGGCCAGCCTTACAGGGCCCCGCATGCAGAAGTCTGGTGAGACTCAATTTCGTCCATCGTTCGCGGCCTTGATTCAAAATGTTGTCTTGCCAGGTCTCTTGGAGTTCTTCTGTCGATACTCCTGACCGGCGAGACGCCTTTCTCTGATCCCAACAATGCCATCATGGGTAAGATTGCTGTTCATGGCATTATGATTGTTCATAGCGGACGCCTTCACTTTGTTATACACAGGCCGCATCAGCAAGCCCAAGTGCCATGTCCCAGCGCCAGCTCTTGATCTCATGTTTGGCTGTCTTGAAGTGGATCCAGAGGTCAGAATGACCATTGCACAAGTCCGGAATCACGCCTGGCTTCGGATTCCAGGCTTTTGAGCATCCACGTTTTGGCCCCCTCCCCCTGCAAGTAGGCAATACTTCGCGCTGGCATTCGCGATGACTCGCTCGATGGAACACAACCCTTCTTTCACCTATTTAAGAAAACGCAAGCTTTCAAATGCGCGACATGTCAGCCAGCTCGTGTTCGCAGTTGGTCCGACTCTATTGATCGCAGTAATTGTAAGACATTGAGTAGCTCATGCATGGTACGACCCATGTAGCTAACAGCGCATCATTTTCAGATACTTCTCAACTCTTGTGCTCATGCCCTGTACATCCCAATTCCTCTCACTGCATCTCTTTTGCCTCTAATCAGTCCAATAGCTGTGGATCTTACCCCAAGGTGACAAGCATGCCAGGGCATGAATATGCCTAGTAGCTACCTCTGTCGCTGGTACAAAATTAAATCGTCGGAACCGCCTCCATGCATGTAGATTGTCTTTCCATCTCGTTGTCATCGTGCACAGTGCAAATGCATCTCATCAGACATGCCTTTTTGCTCGTCGACGTCCGATCGCCCGACGACCGGGCAGCCTGCGCTGGCCGACGCACAGTGATCTTGCTCTTTAGCGGACGCAACATGACTCTGGGATGGTCTACTCCACTGCAGTGCTGTGCAAATGCAAGTGCCATCGGACAATGGTCTGGCTGTGTCAGCTTGACCTGGAAGCTCCCTAGAGCAGGCGCGACATCTCATCGTCACAATGCAGGCAGCAGACGGGGCACATCGCACACAACTCCGTGCAGGACAGCCGAGAAGCGGGCCGACTGAAGAATGCGCCCAATTGTGCTTGGTGTACTGTGCCGAATCAGAATGTTTTGCTCGCGTCTTGGGTCCTGGACGGTCAAGAATGCAGCTTGGACCTGGTCAAGAAATGTGGACCTAGCAACAACGCAAAATAGGCAGCCAGGCCAGAATGGGCAGCCTTGTCGATTGAAACCACCTTGTACTTACTCTAACATCCGTGTGGAGTGTCAGCAGGCTTTGGTCCGTTGACTGAGCGTCCAGTGTCTTCACTGTGTGAGCACACAGTCGTGAATTAGCGACGCTGGCATCATGGACGACATCGAAGGCATCGATTTGTCGCTGCTTTCGGCCAGTCCGCCCTTCTCACACATGGCTGGGCAGGCCGGCGTCGAAGATTCGCCGCTTGCTACTGGCACTGCACCGTCGCGCTTTCGGTCAAGGGAGATCAAGCGCCTAAGCAACGACGCAGGACCGGCAGACATGGATGAGCTCGACGGAGACCTAGGCCAATATAGACTGGCACAACAGATGGATCGAGGCAGCCAGCAAGGGAAGATGGGTCGGCGAGCACCTCCATTGGACAGTCGTGCCGATGCAGCTTCAGGCAAACGCTTCGTATCCCTCAAACGAAGGAAAGCCGCCTCGCCGGCCCAGTCGCCTGCCCTTATAGAAGCTCTAGCAGCCATACTGTCGCCATCAGCGCAGTCTACGCCGTCTCTCGAAGACAGAGAAGAAACAAATGCGGGACTAGGCATAATCAGCTCAACCTCAGACACGGCTGGCTTGGGGATTCTCAACTTCAATGAAGTCCTGGGCAATCCTGGTCTAGGCGGGGAGCGTGAAATGGTCGCGGAGGATCTGTAAGAGCACAATCACGTGGAGTTGTCGAGTTGAGCTGCGCTGATCAGAAGTCCGGCGGCAGGTCATCTTTTCGCACAATCGCTTCAATGGCCAGAGGGCGCAGGGCGCTGCAGAGGCGTCTGCCCAGCTCCAAGTCGGACTACAAGAAGGATAGCACTCATCATTCACCTTCACCCATGGGTCACGCCTCGCCTTTCGTATCGTCCCCGCTGGCGTCTTCGTGGCTCTCAACCGAAATGAGCGGCTTCGACAGCCGCACAGCTTCTCCTGTTCTCTTGGCTCTTTCTCCCAGCAAGACTGCCGACCGGGTCGAGGCGACGACCTCTTGCTCACCGACTATTCCAATCAGCGTCTCAGCAAGTCTGGCCACGCCAGATGCGACCGCTCTGTATTCGCCCAGCTTGACCGCCACCCCAACTATCCCACAATCCCCTTCGTTCTCGCCTTCCCTTGGATTCCAAGAAGACGTAACAGCAGACCAAGGTACTGCTGCAGCCTATGCGGGTCAGGCCAACTATACCTCGTCGACATCGCATGACAATGGTTCCGCAGGACCTGGCTCTGGCTTCTACAATGCTGTTATCGCGACCACGGTCATTGGCGCAGCCATGTGCATGGGCGCTTTCGGCATCCTGGCTTGGCTCCTCTTGCGTCGTCGTAGCGTGTATCAGAGACCTGTAATTTCACAGCCAATTCTCAAGTATACGTCAAACGAATCACTGCAAGACAAGGATGATCCGGAGAAGAGCACACCTATGAATGCAACCTCTGAGCACTACAGGCATTCGGAAGCGCCTAGTATACCTCAATCCGTATTGCCAGCTAGAATCTGGCGTCCATCATTGCAGCAGTCGCTGAATTCGGAGTACTCGCACTACCTACGCAAAAGCTCAGACTCTTGTGACCGCCGCGACTTGCAATACGAACTTGCCGCTCGGAGCCCAGAAATAACGAGTTCAATGCCCGGCTTCCTGTCTGGTCAATCGCTTGATCAGTTCTACAGCTTGCGCCAGTCCTCGAGGTACGAGCCCTCATTTGCGAGTACCGTGGGGCCTACGAGGCTGTCTCAGCCTTCTCAAGCGAGCTTTCCAAACGATATTCATCGCTTCAATGGTACGCATGACCGTCATCGACAAGAACATCGATCATCGGATTCCCCATCTGTCGAAACTGTCTTCGAGGAGAACACGGCAGATCCTCGCCATAGCCAAGACGATCTCAGTCATTACTATGGCTCGTATACTACATCTACGGGGGTAAATCATGAGGAGTCACCTTCGACGTCCCCTAAGACAAGCACATCCACCAAGCACGCCTCACGCGAACTTCGCAAGACTGCCATAATAGCAGCGGCACAAGGAAGGTTGCCGCCTAGTCAACCTCTGTTGCGTAGCACCGTGTCCGCACCGGACAAGCTAGGTAGCCAAGCGCCGGTCTTGAGCTCAGAAGTCACAAGCTCCACACTCGCGGATCTGTCCAGAAGCGTGTCTGTGGTTTTGCTGGACCAAGAGCTTCCTGCCAGGGCGTCGAACAGTCATCGCCAACGCCCAATGTCGCAAGACGGCAATGTAGTCAGGAACAAGTTGAAGAAGCCACAATCCCAGCGTATGTCAACAAAGAGTCGTCCAGTCACTATAGGCGCAGCACCTCCCTCCATTTTGGTCACAACCCACTCTCAGGCTCTCATTCCGCCCGTCTCACCAAAGTTCACCACGAAGACGCAGCCGTCCAATCGGATGAGCCTGTACAGCCTCAGCGACACCTTACCGTACATGACTACGCAGACTATCGTATCGCCTGCCGCGAAGCCTGCTATGGAGATCCAATCCCACTTTGTCAAGTGTGACCCTCTGTCTACCAGGAAACGGCAAAGCACTTTCGTCGAAGAAACCTTATCGACTGTGTCAGTCGCAGCTGAAAAGCCGGTTGTGGAAGCGCAGCGCAGCTCACTGGCGGAATCATGTCAGAGTGACGCGCCATCGGACCCGAGCCTGGAAGGAGAGCGTGCCCGTCGGTCTCAGCGTCGTCGAACATTACTGCAGAGCGTTGTCAAGCAAGAAGAAGCTGGCAGAGAAGATGATGCCAAGCACATTCCTGCCGCATCGCCTGACAAGTACCAGACGCCAAAGAAGGCCGTCTCTGGCCACGTTGCTTCAACAGGACTGTCCCAAACCGACCTTCCCATCACTCCGCCATACACTCCGACTGATGTCACAAGCGGCCATTCGATGGTGGAACCAATCATGGAGACACCGACTAGAAGATCCCGAAGCATTTCGGCAGGGGCGCCCCAGAAGAGTCCAACTCTCGATGCTTCTCTGACACGATTTTCAAGGATGGATTTGGCCAGCGAATTTGCCAAGAGTAAATTTGGCGCAGCGCTGGCGAAGGGCCAAGTTCGAGATGGTGGTTCGGACGAGCACAAGATCGAGACACACGCAATAAATGGCGCAAGCGTGGATGCAAAGCATGATTCCAAGGCCACTGTTCGATCATCTCAAGCCTTCGAAGCTGTCGATATAAATCTACCCGTGACATTGCCATCGAAGCCTCCGAGACGTGCTCGAGCAAGTACTATCAGCTGTGATCAAATCCGACATACAGCCGCAGATACAATGATGCAAGCATCTAGAGTCCCACTGCCTGCTAAGAACAAAGCAACTCGCGTGTCTTTTGCACCTACTGTGATGACACCGGCATTGACGATCAATCCCACTCGCTCAATTGCTCAAGATCTGCGGGCCTCTGTTTCATTCCCTTCGACCTATGAACATTTCGACTCCCGACCGACCTCTTTTCGTACCTCACTCAGTTCCTTCAGGAGCTCGGGAGACTACGACTTTGGTCATGCGCTAGACTTCGACAGCACTACTCCCGTACCGGCCGTTCCTGACTATGTACAAAACATGGCAGGCATTGGCTCAGCCGCTCGACAAACAGGGCAGTCAAGAGCCAGCAATGGCAGTCTGACTTTGCCCAAGGAAGATGATGACGACGATGGCAGCGTTTGTGAGTGGCTTACCTGGACTTGATCTCCTACTTCTCTAACCTTGCTCCGTTCGCTAGATTCGCGCGATTCGGGCTCACATGAGTCACCGTGGGAGATTGCAAAGGCCAGAGTGCGAGCGCGTGCATCACTAGCTTTGCCGTCAGTGATGGAAGAGCTCGCATGAGCCATAATAGCATCCTTATCTGCCTCTGCTTCATCTTAATCCGAACTTCGATCTTACTATAATGCTACACGGTTCTCACATTTCCATCTCATTGACGTTTTGCGCTGCCAATTGTTCTTCCTCGTCTTGTGGCGCCTTGGCAGTCTCTGCACCTCTTGCTTCTTCGACGTCTTCATCCTCGTCACGACAGAGGGCATAGATCTTCCAAGTCGGCCGCATCAGCATGAAAAATCGAAACAAGTATTTCTCCCTACTCACTTCGTCGACTTCATCTGGTGATAGTACCTCTTCCAGGAGCTCGAAGCCGACATCTGCGATGTCAATTAGCTTGCTGCAGATAGCGTGCCTCGCGTCATTAGACTTACTAGCCAGCTGATCGAGTTGTCCAATGTGTTCTCTTCCTCCAATCCAGTCTGGCACTTCAGTGCAAGCGATACGCCCCACGCCAGCGATGAAATAGTCACGAGCCAGCGCTCTCTCATTCAGATGAGACGATAGGCTTTTCAATCCGTTCTGAGACAGTCCTAAGTGGTACAACAGCCGCATGGCCAATTGAACAGTTTGCAGCAACCTGATAAATAGACGTCAGCCATTTGCGGAACGACGTACTTTTTCACTAATACGGAACGTCCACTCACAGCGAGAGGTCAAAGTCGGCTGAGCGCGCTTCTGTGTAGTCGTACAACAGACATGCGTCTTGCGCAATGCGGACGATTAGAAGCTGCACCAGCGAAGACGAGCGGCAGAGAAGCGGAGTGCCGTCTGAATGTGCGGCGACCAAGTTGCATAGGCCGATTAGTGCCAATTGCTGTACTACTTGTCGTTGCACGCCATCCTCGCAGCGGTAAAGTAGAAAGCCAGCAATATGTTCCACAAATGGAAGTTGTTGCGGTTGCTGTTGAGTTGCGCTGATTGCCTGACCTACTACTGGTAACTCCTGTGCTCCCGGGAAAGGCGTCGATAGCAGCGTACGAAAGAGAGGCGGTCCTGAAGTAGTCGTTAGCTTGCGAATCGGCTCTTTTGGTGAAGACCCACGGCATGACAGCAATGTGATAAAGATCATGGCTTCTATGTGTACCTCCGCGCGCCGTCTCGGATCCACAAAAAAGGCGATGCACGATGGCGTGCGCACGAGGAGTTCGAACCTGTGGAACAGGCTTCAGTTAGGTGTCTTGTATTGTGGCATTACATCATGGAATTACCCTCGTATGCGTATAGGATCCGGTTGAATTGCCCAAGTCTGCAACAGTCGCAAGGAGGCCAGAAGAAGTCCCTCGCAATCCTTTTCATGCACAACTTTCGCTGCATCACTTCTTGCCTGCTTGCCTTTAGGATCCAGATCATTTGGCCGTACGATCCCCGACGACGGAACAGGCGGAACAGCCAGATCGAAAGCCTTGCGGCGATTCTCTTCCATGGTGGTAAGCTTGGGTATTGCCTTCATAATCCGAAAGACAATAGCTTCGTAAGTCTCCATCGGCTCTTCCACGTATACCAGCGATGGATACTGATGACACAGATCGCGAGCAAGATGGAGAGCGAGCGATACTTCAAGTCGCATAGCTGACGGTGCAAATGCTTCCACAAAGTCCACGAGAGCATGCAGTATCTCCCACAAAAGCATTGTCTCGACATTTGTGGGCAGCTCTTCGGTGCCTGATTGATGTGAAAAGCTGCGAAAGAGGCGCTGACAAGCCTGGCGGTGATCCTGCGTGAGCGTTGCACTTGCATCTTGTGGCATTACTGGATTGACCAGAGCTTCAATAGTGTGCACACTCGCTTGACCAGCCCTGCCGGTGTGATCAAAGAGGAAAGTGGTAATGTCTTCTTTTGTAACTTTCACTGCCTCTTCCGCCAGGTTCATATCCTGCAGCTCTGTCGCGGCTATCCCATCAACGATACCGCTGTCCATATCTGGGTCCGGTAGTTCGTTGTTGACAATATCGTTTACAGCATCCGTGTCCGACATGACGGATGCTCGTTGCTTGCCTTTGCTGCGGCCTGTCGGGGAGGATCTGGGCCCTGATGGACTTGAAGAAGGCAAATTGGAAATTCCTTGATTGGTAGTACACGACTCGAAGAAAGAGTTTTGAAAGCCTTGTTGAGACCTGGGTGCCCTCTGTGTGGAAGAGGCTGGCTTTTGCGATTGTCGAGGCCGCTGGCTTTTTGACGCTGGCTTTTTGGCACTCTTGAGCTGTGCTGCAGTAGCACGATACTTTGACTCTATCTCTTGCTTTTGGAAGATGAGCTCAGATGAATGTTTCTGTTGCTCGCGAGCTATCATAGCCTCAAGTGCGCTGATACGTTCCTGCAGCGGTCCAACTTTGGCAATCTCATCGTGCAACTGCTGTTCGTGCTGCTTGACTGTCTTTTGGGTGTTTGATCTGAGCAGCTTGACCTCGCCTTCTTTCTGCATGCGAATCTTCCGTTCCTCTTCGAGTGCCTGCTGTAGATTTTGAAGCTGCTCACGCAGAGCACGAGCATCTGCATCATCGGTTGACCCGTTTGCTGTTTGCATCGACCCATTCGCTTTATGCACTGGTGGCAGCGGCTGCTTGAAGGCACCAACATCTGCAGTACCGGCAGAGGTGGAAGTTGACGTGAGCGACACGTTTTTGGACACGGTTGGCTGGTGCGATTGCTGCATCTGCTGTTGTGGAGCTGCATGCGTATCTGCAGCGTTGGAGGCGAGCGCCACCGAGGCGAGAGGTCGAACATTTCCTGCAGGTATGGGTACTGTGCGAGGTTGGGCGTTCGTCTCAGCAACAGCAGCGCTAGTTGGAGCAGGAGACGCGTGTCTGGTGGTGTTATGGCTGGCTTTGGCATTTCTAGGCTCGAGGAACCTGAGCTCGTTAGGCTCTACGT
Organism: Cystobasidiaceae sp. HBUAS51001; assembly: GCA_003351005.1. Classification (NCBI taxonomy): domain Eukaryota; kingdom Fungi; phylum Basidiomycota; class Cystobasidiomycetes; order Cystobasidiales; family Cystobasidiaceae; species Cystobasidiaceae sp. HBUAS51001. The sequence continues at coordinate 300,616 of KZ857211.1, read as the reverse complement.
TGGTCGCGGCTGCATCACGATACACTGGCTTGACAGGTCGTCGGATAGGTGGAGGTCGCGCACCCTGCGGCGGTACTGATGGTCTTGCATTGGATTGCGGTGCCTTGGCAGGGCCCTGGCCCTGCGGTTGCGGAACAGGACGTCCAGCTCTGTTTTGTGATGGTGCTGGCGCTTGAACCGGCGCTACGCGCGTAGCTACAGGCGCACGCTGCGTGGCATGCACCTCTTCGGCGGCGGCCAGGGCCGCCAGCACGTCCTCGTCAAGGTCGTCCTCGAAAAATTCATCTTCGTCATTATCATTGGCCATGTTGAGCAGAATGCATTATACCGTAGCCGGTTCTCGTGAGCCAGGACTGTCTAGATGCCGTGCAAGAGGCAGTCGCCACATGTGATCGAGAAAGACTTTTGCCACCACTCCTCGACGATTTTCGCCCGGAAACCGCTGAAAATGCCAACAAAACGTTTAGGCAGCCCATTGGGCTGCACCAGAGTGTTGTAGTATGTTAGTGCATGTCATGTACGATGTCTCGTGCCAATAGCACATCTGTGCTACTTGCAAGGGGCCAAAAAGGACGCAAACGTAAAAAACGACAAACATGTCGACGTGACGAGCAAAAAGAGAGCGCTTGCATGCGCTCGTGAATCAGGCCCTCCCAGACAGGGAATCTTAAGGGGAACCCTGGTAAGCAGTTGTAGACGATTTCCTGGATGATTGAGCCACTAACCGAACCCTGATCACCGCTGTGAGAGAGCGCTGTTGAAAATCTCGAGTCAGAAGCGAGCTCGCTGCGCCTTTGTGTGGTTTCAACTTACGCATCTTAGCCATTAGACGATCTAGGACTTCCTTGTTGAGCTCTTGTGTTCAATCGTGAACATCGAATACTCATTGAAGGGTTATTGAAGAAGATTTTCCAAAAAAAAAAAAAGCGGAAGAGCTTGTTGATCATGACATGATAATCAATTACCTTGTGCGAACACTCTATAATACATCGCACGCACTACATGCATGGCGTTTGCTACCAGTGCGTCTGCCTACGGAAGGCCGTCCTGTGCTGAACCTGCAGCGACTCATGCTTTCGAGCAATTTCGCCACGACGGGCCGGTCGGCCTAAGCAGCGTCAAGCGACCTGATCGTGCTCTTTTGACAATTGCAAGTGAAAAGGAAAGCAACAAAAGAGAACAAGCCACGCGTCGTAACGACTAGGGCGGGATCTTCAAGCAGGGCTGGCTTAAGGCGGCTCGCGCGTACGATGGGCAAAGCCAGCATTATTGTTCGAACGCGACCGCTTGTCTCGCGTATTGTCGCTTTCTCAAAGAGACTGAGCTACAGGGGCGATTCTTCAAGCCCAACTCGACGGAAGCTAGGGCGCAGCTGTACATCTCTCCTACTGAGTGATTGTTTCACAGATTCGCGACTCTGCAGCCGTCCCTCTGGGCCTGGGAGAGGGGTCTTCCTTCAAGGACTTGAGTCGCATTAAGCACGCCAGCAGCTTCGAAGAAACCACGAGGCAAGACAGAGGAATCTGCACATTACGCAGCACATTCATCGGCCTAGTCCTGCAGATCATACTCAGAAAGGACTTTTCGCATCTGTCGCCAGCACTTCGCAAAGCCTAGGCGGCCTGACAACCAATTGCTCCGAGATCCCAGCCCTTCCAGACACCGATACACGCCTGTCTACGGATTCACAGGTGCATCATAATCCACGGCCTGGACCGCTGCCACGCCTACGTCGTTCCGCTTCCTCCCTTCCAGGTCAACGCGGCCAACGCCACTTCTGAGCTCGAGCCCGCAATTCGTCGCTTCCACGCCGCATATCAGTCCTGCCAGACAGCCGCACGCTCCTGGCCATCTATCTACACCGTCGATCCGTGAAGAGTGCACATTCGTGCCCTTGCATCAATTGGGCTGTCAAATCTCGCCATCCCTGCTGGTTGGCTTCCTGCGCATCTGCATACCTTTATTGCTTTCAACGCGCGCGTCGACACCAAGCCAGCGATCAGCACGTGCATAGGCCCAAGCTCGCAGTCTCGACCTCCCGGCCTGACGCTCAGCGCTCCATCTCTTTGAAGTTGAAGAGACAACACGTACCGCCGGCTGGTCTTGACAGAACTGTCAGCATCGCATAGTCGGGCCTTTGCATTGTGCCCGCCACTGCTACTCGAGCCAGCCTTACCTCTCACTCTGTCACACCTTTCAAGATGGGCTGTGGTGGTAGCAAGCCGTTGGAGGACGATGAGGCCAAGCGCCGCTCAGACGAAATCGAGAAACAGCTAAAGCGCGAGAGGCAGGAAATGCACAAGAACATCAAGATCCTGTTTCTTGGTGCTGGAGGTGGGTGTAACACCTTAGGGAGAGCTGTTGGCCTGGCTAACGCGTGTTTGGTACCGCTCATCTCGTCATCGATTGATCTATGGACTCTACTTCATTGCAGAATCCGGCAGTATGTTCTTATTCGCGTGACGAAGTCTACGAACACTTCCAAATTAACACTATAACTTGCGCTTCACCCAGAATCCACCGTGCTCAAGCAATTCCGGTTGCTATATGACAAGCCCATGGACCAAGTAGGCATCTTTCAGCGCAGTCTCTCACCCACTAACAGATCGTCTCGTTGACGTATCTACACGTGTACTAGGAGGAGCGTCTTGGCTATCGGGAAGTCATCCTTGCCAATACTTTCCAAAGCTTGAGCGTAGTTCTCGATGCCATGGAGCTCATGGGAATCGAGTTTGCCGATCCTAAAAGCGCAAAGGAAGCTTCTGTCATAGCAGAAGTTGGCTCTTATCCTGAAGTGAGATCTTTCCCGTCCAGATGTTGTCGAGGTGCCGTGCTGAGTTGTCGCTTCGTCGATCTAGTGGCCAATTGCCTCGTCCGTAGCTCAATCCGTCTTGCACCTTTACGGAGACGGTGGCGTGCAGGCAGCGTTGAGTAAGAGCAGGCGATCTTGAAGAGGGATCTTGACGCACATGCTGACAAGCTTCCATAGCACGTCGAACCGAATACCAATTGAACGACTCGGCGGAAGTGAGTCAGAATGGTGCATACTCGAAGGCGCTCGATCTGAGCTTTCCACCTTTACAGTACTTCTTCGAGAACGTAGTGCGGACAACGCAGAATACCTACGTTCCGTCCGATGATGACATTCTACGATGCCGAGGTGCGTTTCACATAAGCTTGCTGAGCCATAGCTGAGCCATGTCAATACAGTGAAGACCACCGGTATCAGTGAAACAGTGCTTAAAGTGGGCGAGCTCAATTATCGATTACTCGACGTTGGAGGTCAGCGGACAGAGCGAAAGAAGTGGCTCAATTGTTTCGGTGCGTTATGTCGTTTGAAGACTCCGCAGAGAAAGGGCTAAAACGTAATCATGGTCGCAGAGGATGTCACAGTCTTGCTCTTCCTTGTCGTAAGTGGTCCGGTGCCTCACACCTAATCTTTGCTGGACCGCTCGTACTAACTAGCTTGCAAATTTGACATTGGCTGAAAAACAGGCCATTCAAGAATTTGATCAAAGCCTATACGAAGACGAGTCCGTCAACCGTCTGCAAGAGAGTGTCACCCTTTTCGAATCTGTAGCCAACTCAAAATACTTTGCCAACACCGCTGTTATCCTCTTCCTCAATAAAATCGATCTCTTCGCCGCCAAGCTCGAGAAGGGGGTCAAGCTAGTCGATTACTGCCCAGATTACTCTGGTCCAAATGAGTTTCAGCCAGCGTACGTGATGTTTCAATGCATTCGCAGGTCTGCCTTGTAAAGAAAAACTGACGAACGAGAACTTTTGCGCATTCCCAACCCCTAGGTCGCAGTACATGGGCCACAAATTCAGAAATCTGTATCGGCGCCCTAGCGACATCTATCTACACTACACTTGTGCCACCGATACCAAACAGTGAGCGCTACTGACCTGTCTTAATCCAGTGTAGTTTAGGCTGCTGACGCTGCTCACGTCATCGCAGAGTGCGAGTAGTGTTGGCCAGCGTGAACGACACTATCTTGAGGCGGAATCTGCAGTTCTCGTAAGCATGCTTTCGGTTGCGCTTGTCCACTCTCAATTGCATGCAGCTGACTGGCTCCATCGGTGCTCTCTACCCTCTAGTGGACTGATGTAGGCTGGATACGTTTGCAATACTCCGCATAACTGGCTTCTTACGGCGTCTTGGTCTCTTCCAGCTATTAGTCTTCAAGTTGAATCTGAGGACGAATACCTGGTGTCTAGTCTCGTGCGTTTTATTTGAAACTGCATTGCGCATACGTAGCAGGGGTTATCCACGCATAGATGGAGATGAAGTGTTTCGAATAGCAGTTGGTTTTGGTCCGAGTACTTGCGGGAGAACCTTGTACAGACAGGCTTTGCATATTCATAAAGCAATGCGCACTCTTGACTCAAACGAGTACGCTCAGACAAACTGCTTTGAAAAAGGTATCCCCAGCGACATGATCGCCCAACTTGTACGTAACGAGGGAGGTAGCAACGCCACCGCTCTCACTTCCATCTACCCTCGCGAGTGATAAGTTTGAGCCGGCAAGATCCTTAGCATCTCCCACACGGGCATGATATGTCGGATGATGCATCTACTGGAGCGCGGCAAGCGCGGCGCACTGAATTGCGGGCTGCCAACATAGCCACATGGAAGCAAGGTGGCCCGGACGAGGAGGGTAAGTCTGCAGGCTGGGGCGTACCTGCATGATGTCTGGAGTCTGATAATACTGTTGCGACAGGACTCGCCTTAGACTCGTCTCTCAAGCGCAATACTGCCTTCATCAAGCGGCTACGGACGTCTCTGCAAGCTCCAGACTCCGTGATCGCTTTGTGCAACGAGGTCCGGAGTCTCAGCCTCGAGAAATACATCAGCGAGCTCGTGTCTGCGGCCTACGAGGGTATCTCCAAATGCAAGACTGGTCCAGAAATCTACGGCGCGGTAGAGGTGGGTCTCACCTGATGCTGCAAGGTAGTCAATTGTGGATATCCATGCTGAAGCAGTGACCTCGGGCCTTGCAACAGGTTATCTCAGCACTGCACCAACGATTCCCCAATCTCTTTTCTGTACCTCTGATAGCAAGTCTGCAGGCCTCACTGCAGCCGCCTGGGAAAGCTGCGGGCGCCGCGTTGCCACAGGAACAGTATGAAAAGGAGGAGACAGCACGCGTCACTCGGCAGCGAAGTCTGTTGCGAGTCTACGCAGAGCTAGATATCTGTGGCGTGGTATATCATTCTAGCAGAGGGATTGGGGAGGCAACATTTGCCATTTTTAAAGATCTTGTGAGTTTACGCCTTTGAGCGACTATCCGAAACAGATTACCGACCCTTGTATTTGGACACTGCAGCTGTCAGCGGACAAGGATCTTCTGGTTATATCTATTCCTCTGGCTGTCGCGTTCACGAAGCACCTTAGCTACTTTCTACCTCCGGTGCAGTCGGAACAAGCTGCACCGACGCCTGCCGAAGCTGCATCGACTATTACGGACCCAAGTCTGTCCGCCGACCCTTCAAATGCGCAAAGAGACAAGTTCCGCAAGCTTCTCACGGCATTCTTTGATGCGCTATCGCGGCGAGCTATCAAGGACCATATTGTCAGCAGCACTCTTGGCTAAGTTTGAGCAGGTTACATCTGCTGACTCTTGTCGCCTACGGACAGCACCTATTGGAGACTGACCGACGCAATCACGAAGCATACATACGTAGCGGGGAGATCTTTGAAGATCGAGCACAGAACTATGAAAAAATGACGCGAAGTTGGGAAAAGCTTTGGGCGGGCTTGCAAAGGTGCGTGTCGTACGGACCCGATCCATTGTCGAGCTGATTTTGTTCATATAATGGATTAGCTTGGCAGAAGCTTTGGCGGTCCCTCTACCTGTACTGCCGCCCTTGCCTTCCACTTCTATCATCACTGGCACCGGCACAAATTTGAGAAGTACGGGCGATGAGACCAACATTGGCGGGCCTGGAAGCCCCTGGAATGATGAGGAGGAGAAAAAATTCTATACGGACATACTTGATCTCAAGGGCGAAGTTCCGAGCACCCTTCTGAAACAGGGGCACGAGAAGACGCGCGACGAGAAACAGCCTGACTTTGCTGCTCAAGATATCGACAGTGACGTTGATCGCCCGCCGGAACTTGCTGAGTGCGGATGATCTTGCCGATCTCCAGATGCCTGCATGTTGCTGACAGCGGTTCCTAATATGGCAGCGAAGCAACGGAGCCAGATGATGGTATTGCACCAGCACCAGCTGCACAGCTGGCTGCTTTGTTGTCACGTCTGCCCGACCTGAGTAATCAAGACGGCATTGACAAAGCGGCAGTGGAATTCACCTTTCTCAACTCGAAAGCTGCACGACGGCGGCTTGTTAAAGTAGGTCTAGCTATCAGGGTAGCCTGAAATTTGATTCTGATCGGCGGAGTGTCCTTGTCCCAACAGGCTGTTACCGGCGTTTCCCGCAATCGTCAAGATCTGATACCGTACTATGCCCGTCTCGTGGCCACGCTGAATCGCTACATGCCAGACGTCGGCCTCTTGACGGTCGCAGCGGTAAGTTCGCTAGCACAGCACTTTGCACGGCATGATCTTGTCACTCATGTCTCTCATCAGCTGGAAGAGGAGTTTCGGTACTTCCAGAGAAAGAAGGCGCAAGACCTGGCCGAGAGCCGAGCCAAGGTATGTACACTAGTGAATTGCTCAACGGCGACCTTCTAAGAAAAAATGTCTTCTGCAGAACATCCGTTTCATCGCCGAGCTCACAAAATTTCAGATCACCCCGATTCATTCGGTCTTGCATGTCTTCAAGGTTTGCTTAGATGACTTTGCTGGCTCAAATGTAGAGAACGTCTGTACACTCCTGGAAGGCTGCGGTCGCTTTCTCCTTCGCAGTGATGCGACGCGTGAAAAGATGGCAGCCATGTTGGAGACGATGAAGCGCAAGAAGGCTATCCAGAATCTTGATCAAAGACAGGTCACTATGCTAGATAATGCATACTATCAGGCAAGCACTGTAATTCGAAGCCGAGAGCGAACATACTAATTGCGGACGGGTTACAGTGCGATCCCCCGGACCGACCCATCGTGGTGCCGAAAGAGCGGACGCCTATGCAACTATACATCCGCCATCTCATCTATAGACAATTGAGCAAGCCAAATATAGAGCAAGTTCTGCAGAAGCTCCGAAGATTACATTGGAACGATCCGGAAGTAAGCCAGCTCATTTGCCTGACTGTTGAAATGGCGCTGAAATGGATTGTCGAAGATCGTACGCAAGCTCTACAATGCATTCACGAAGGTCTGGAAGGTCAAATTCAGCAATGTCTATCTTTTTGCGCTTTTGTTGCATGACCTGGCGCGATACCGACAGGACTTCGCAATCTCAGTCGTCGATGGTGTACTGGAAAACATTACACTGGAGATGGAGGTGGGGCCATAGTTCTGATAATGCCTATGCGAGCCTGCCAGCTGATCTGGTCCTTCTAGCACAACAACTTCAAGCAAAATCAACAGAGAATAGCTACGGTCAAGTACCTTGGCGAGCTATACACATACCGGGTAATTGAGGCTCGGGTCGTACTCGATACGCTCTGGTCTCTCGTCACTTTTGGGCACGGTAGGCTTACATTGTTGCAATAATCCGCACAGTTGGTCCTGACCCAGTACTGCAGCCGACGGTCGACCCACTCCCGATGGGACAGGGGATAGTTCAGACACAGTTGAAGACTACTTCCGGATCCGTCTGGTCTGCACACTGCTAGATACCTGCGGTATCTACCTTGATAGAGGTCAGTTGCGGAAACGCATGGACAATTTCCTCACCTTCTTCCAGCTGTACGCGCGATCAAAGAGGCAGCCACTACCGATGGATGTGGATTTCATGTACACCGATACACTAGAGGTGAGCGTCCTTCAACGCCGATGCGAACAATCCCGGCCTGACCCCAGATGAAGACCCTTCGGCCGAAACTTCGCACCTACGCAACTTACGAGGATGCTGCTCGAGCAGTCGATGAGATGTACGCCAATTTGGCCAAGCACAGTCAGGCGCCAGGTCAAGCGCCTGAGGAGCTGGATGCGAGTGACGGTGAAGATGATGCCCGGTTGCGCATAAATGGTCAACCGGGCGGTAGTGAGGATGAAGAGGATGTAGCGATTGACGGATCAGCCAGTGATGATGCCGATAGTGACGACGTGAGTTGCCCCTTACATCTATGTAATATGGTGCTGACTCGTACACTTGCAGAGCTCTGACTCCGATAACACTACGAGCTCTGATGACGAGGTATCGACAGACGGCGATGAAGAAGACGAAGAAGAACGTCGCATGGCCAACGAGGAAGACGATGAGTTCGATCGCGAATTGGCGCGCATGATGGCAGAGAGCGGACGTGAAGCCCGAAAGAGCGTTCCATCCAGCAAGAGTGCTCTGTCAGACAGAAGTTTACCCATGCTCAGACGCCAGCAAGCCTCATTGGCTGGCGATGTTCCAGAAGAGGACAGTCAGCACATGCGCTTCACGCTTCTGATGAAGAAGGGCGCCAAGCAGCAGGTACGTGTCTATATTTTCGGGCCATTCTTCCGGCACTTTGTCAAATTCATGTATCCTGCAGACTCGATCGATGGACGTGCCGCGAGAGTCTGCTCTCGCCATGCATACTATCAGCAAGCAGCAGCAGGACAAAGAAGAGCAACAGCAGCTCAAGCAATTAGTTCTGAAGTATGAGCAGCAGGAGGAAGCTGAGAACCGCAAAGCCTGGGTGGCAGATGCCGGCAAGAAAGGCTTCCGCATCCGCTTCGACTGAAAACCTCTGTATTGCAGGTAAATGGAGGATGTCGGATCGTGTTGTTGTTGTTTAGTCGCAAAGGCTTTGGTTGTCCGCCACGCGCGCGATAGTTCGTTGTGGCGTTGGTGTTTGGCGGAAGCGTAACTTGGTTGTCCATCTACCACGAATGACCTGTGAGGCTTCCGCGTCTTCAACGAGACGTGAAGTGCAGCACGCTTGCAAGCATGCGTCGCAATGTCGGACTGTCCTCGCTGTCGCAGCAGTCGGAAACGCTTGCATCATACAATTCGCTCTCAAATGCCATTTCGGAGCAGCAAGTGTCGACACTACAGTCTCAAATGGCGACATTCCAGAGCGCGCTCCGTAGTTTTGCAAACAAGCACCGTACCAAGATTCTGTCGGACCCCGTGTTCCGCCAGCATTTTGCGGACATGTGCAATCAAGTTGGAGTCGATCCCCTGGGAAGTGGGGGACGGAAAGGGCTTTGGGACTTTCTCGGCGTAGGCGACTGGACGTATACGCTTGCCGTTCAAGTTGTGGACGTGTGTATAGCAAGCAGGGAGCGCAACGGCGGGCTTCTGGAGATGGACGAGCTCATCAAGGGCGTCACGCGATTACGGCACGGAAAAGAGCGACCTTCGACAGCGGGAGCAACGACGGCAAGCGGGTCAAGAGCAACACCGAATCAGCTCTACAAGGCGGCTTCAGGCGAGGCGGTGACCAGTGCGGACGTTGAGCGAGCCATCAAAGCTCTCGCTCCATTAGGCTGTGGCTACTCCGTCATCAATATTGGTGGACGCAAGCTCGTTCGCTCGGTGGCGGCCGAGTTTGATGTCGACTCTCTGGCTGTCCTAGAGTGTGCAGCCGAAGCTGGGACCGGCTTCATTACTATCAGCGCACTTCGACGCTGGACGGGTGAGCGCAAGCCAGCCAACGCCACCATTGCGACTGCAAGGCGAGCAGACCAAGCGTGGACCATGAAGCGTGCAGAAAACGCCATTAGTCAGGCCCTCATGAACGAGGGTGTTCTGTGGGTCGACGATCAAGAGCCTGGCGAGCTGCAGTACTGGGTTCCCTCGCTGTTCGACTTCCAAGAAGGCGTGGCAGTCACGTGAACCCCATGACACCTATCCCAGGCCGCACTGCAGTACGCTGTCATTTGTACAGACGGACATTGCGGCAGCAAACTGTAGGGCTGTGTTGCATCTACAATTCCTCAAGTGGATGTCCCATCCTATCGCGCACGCGTCTGCAACATCGAGCCTTTCGCTCTACATCGAATATAGACCAACACGGACATCCCGCCAGGCCTACATGTGAGGCTCGAGCCCAGAGAACAAGACGAATGCAGAACGAACCTCAGCTTTGTGACGTGAATACCTCCTCCTGGCTCTCCGGTACCGCGTCGCCACCCCAGCCAAGTGACTACCAGCGTAGTCAAGGGTGGTTGTTAGGGTGGACTGGCTAGTCGACTAAGGTGAACGAGCAGCGACAGTTCGCAGCTCGCCTGGTGCTTGTCTCTGCACCACTCACTTCTTTCACGGTCATTCATTTCTGAGCTCGGTGAGTCTGTCTGCCGCCTGCTTTCTCTGCTTGATTGTCCGTCGGTCTGCTGCTGACAGCTACCTGTCACGCCCTCTCACGCACAGGAGCCGGTCTCCCTGGACCATAGCTCGATATCTGGCTTCACTCTTTCAACCAGACCCGCACCCCCAATCATACTTTCGTTCTTTCCAAGCAGCCTCGATGGCCAACTTCGTACGCTCCCTGTCTCTTGTTCTGCTGTCTGGCGCGGTCCTGGCGACCGCTGCACCCCTTGGCGATTGCCCACGCCGACACAAGCGAGGTATGTCAAAGAATGATTCATTTGGCAACTCTTGCTTTCTAGTCTGCTCGCACTGATACCAGACTCTGCATTGCTGTATTCGCAGATGCACAAGCTGGCGACTTCTTTGGGAATGAACCTCAAGCAGGCACTGACCTCAGCACGGACGACTTTTTCGGAAATGGCCGAAGCGATAGACCAAACGACAGCCAGCTCGAGACCGGTGTCTTTGGCGACTTCTTCGGTGAAGGTCTTCAAGGACAGGGAGACTTTGGTGATTTCTTCGCTGGCAAAGAAGGACAGGTCTTGACGGAGGGAAATCCAAAAGCTGGCGTCGGCCTTGTCCTTGTTTCTATCGGCACGGTCTCGGCGACTGACTTGGACGCCATTACTGGCACTACCCCGCCCGCACCTTTTGGCGACGCATCCCCACCGCCGCCGCCAGCTGCTTCCGCGCCCGCGCCTCCAGCGGCCACGCCCTCCGGCTTGACCTTTGCGCCCACCAAGACCGGTGTAGGAGCATTTGAGCTTGGTTTCAAGACGGTCACGACGTCGTAAGTCAGCTTGCCACTCTTCGCTGTCAATGATAAATAACTGAGATGACACTGGCCACTGAACAGAATCAATTTTGCCGCTATTTCGAGTTCCATTGCGGCCAACCAGCCACAGCCGTCTGCCTCCGACAGTGAAGAGCCACGTCCTTCATCATCGGAATCGGCAACTCAGTCTTCAGCCACCTCTTCAAGTGTCACTGCAGTGCCCACCGCATCTACTGCTAGCAATGCCAATCTAGCTGGCACAAGCTTGACCTTCGTCCCGACTGTGACCGGCATAGCAGCTATCGAGCTTGGCTTCCATACGACTACGACTTCGTGAGTCAAATTGTCGAGCACTCTGCCGCTGCACTGTCTTACGTAGAAAGTTAACAGTATCAATTTCGGAGCGCTCTCATCCTCGATATCTGCAGCTGCTAGCGCGACTTCCGCTCAGGCGGCCAACGAGCAACAGTCGTCAGTGCAGATTCCCGGACAGAAATTGTCCATCTTGCCCATCGGTGCACCTTACTCGCGCCGCTAGCTTGAGGTGTTGTGCGTTCAGGGCTGCTGACTCTTGCTCTCTACCTTTTTCTTCCCTCACTGTGCACTCTGTGCAGGCTTAGGCGTCTTCGGAGGTCTGGCATTGCTGGCGCTCATCGTGGTCCTGTACGTCACCTATGAAAGGCGCAAATACAGGGGACAATTCAGGAAGCGTAGAGCTGCTGAATTTGTCAAGAACGCCCTCAACCGCCGTCAATCGGTAAGTGATCGTTCCAATGCTTCCACGGCATTAAGACGTGCCGAGCTGACTTGTGGCTTCGCGCATTTCTGCACAGCAACGGGTGCTTTGATTTGATACCCATTTGTAGTCTTCTTTAGTCGGTTTACTTGGCTGGATAGGCTGTTTGACCTGACAGCTTGACAGTCGAAATACTTCGCTCGCTTGCAGCGCCTTGATAGCCGCGCAATGGACTCATATATAACAACAACAATCCACTGATACTTCGCGGAACTGCCAAGTTAGAGTTTCACTCTGATGTTGCGGAACTGCTGCACTATAGGTGGGCTTCGAGCTAGTCTAGTCGCGCCCAGCCTTCTTCGCCTTCTGTGCGTATGCGTTCTAGTTCTCTTCGTCTGTCTTGCACAGTAGGCTTGTTCTCCTCCAACTCGTCTCCACTAACACTGGTATCGTCGGCTTCATGAGCTTGCCTGGCCTCGTATGTTACTTCGTCGGCGGCTATCAGACCTTGCCGGTCTTCTCTGTGGCTGCCAACAGCAGCTGCGTGCATGCCTGCCCGAGCCTTTTCGAGCCACTCTTGGCTGACATCTCGACCTTTCGCCAACAAATTATCCAGAGGTTTGCTGGACGCAGTATTCGCCCGGTTCAGACCCTCGCTGAGTCTGCTATCGGGCCGGTGTTCGGACGAGCGATGGGTATAGCTAGGACTGGACAGCGACGCCGACCTGCTATGGGAGGCGTGAGGTGCCGAATGAATGCGATGCCTTGACTGCGAGATTGAAGACTTCCCCGCTACGGCTGCCAAGAAGGGAGAGGGGTGTCCGGCGGCATTGCTGCCCCCTACGTAGAGCGATTCCGGCCGCCTTCTCGGCGGTGGAGGTAGTGGTGGCTTCTTTGCGGGGACAGCACGCTTGGCTGAGCTAGATACTTCTGCGGTAACATCGTCTTCTTCATCTATATGCTCGATAGAGCGAAAGTCGCCATTATCGATTTTACTTGCATGGCTGTACGATGACAGCGGGTCCCGCCTACCTCTCGGTGGCATGCCCGTTAGAGACGACAAAGAGCTGTCGGATGTATTCTTGTGCAAGGTGAATTCTTCAGAAGATGAGCTATGACGAACGCTCATGCTAGTGGTAGGAGTTGCCCGCAGCGGTTTGGCGTTCACTCCAATGTGAGATGACCCAAGCAGCCTGACAGTGCCTTCTTGCGATCGCTTGGAGGTGCTAGCTTGCGGACTCGAGTTTTTGGAGCCTGCTTTGTTTTTGGCTGTAGTAGATGAGGCATCACTTTGCCCTGTGATGTTTGCCTGGACGCTTGAGGAGGATATGATGTCCAGTGAGGTCGGACCTAGAGCCGGGACGTGAAGAGGCTTGATGACAGTTGGCGTCTGCGTTCCATCATCTAACTTCCGGTACATTTGCGAAAAGTGTTTTGGAGGAGGCTGCTGTGGTACAGAGGGCCGTCGGGGCGGCAAAGGTGGTGACTTTGCAGTGATGGTAGACTCGGGTGGTGTGGGCGGTAGTGCAAGACTTTGGCTAGAATCTGCATCTCGGATGATATGAGCTGGCGATTCTGGCGTGGGCTGCGCTCTGAAAGGATTGAAGCCAGCTTTTGGGGTGATAGGGGAGATGTCGCTCGATGAGCCGACCTTGGAAGCTGGTACAGGTGGCTGCACCTTCTTCTTCTTTGCAGCCGCCTCGCGTAGGTGCGCATCTGTTGATGACGCAGCTGTGCTCGAACGATGATTGCTTAGATCTAATGGAAGGCCTGGTGCAGACGCAGTTGATCTTGCGAAAGGGTTTGCTGAACGAGAGGGCGGCGTAGCATTGAGCACGAGTGGATGTGTCTGGTCGCGTAGAAGTGGCTTCAGTCAACAATGTCGGCGCCCAGTAGTCGACTCACTTGGATAAAGATATGGTCTCTCGTAAGTGTGGAGCACGTCCTCGCATGCGCAAGCTGGAATGTCCATAGCAGTCAGAACAAGTGGCCATTTTATGACAGCATGGCCGTGTCTAGGCATTATTGCCACACTGACCAGTCTGAGGATAGCGATGAACTCGCCAACGTCAAGACATTGCTGCAGCGTCGTCGAGCCAAAGAAGGACACGATCTGCGACATCAAGACAGCGGAAATGTCACGTCAGGTGTCATGTGTTGATCTGCCACGTGCAGCTTGTATAGCAGCGTGTCCGTCGCCCACCTCGGTTTCACGATCAAGAGGGCTGCGTTTGCGGACGAAAGCCAGCAGCTCGCCTATGCGCAGTCCTCTGCCGAGTCTGACAATCTGCGCGGCCAGCTCGTCGATCCATGCTGCGTATGCCTCGTGCTCGCTTGGAGACAGTGCTGATGGATGCACATATGGCGGTCTGGGCGTCATCGTGGTAATAGCACCAGCAGCGACATCCGGACCGATTTTATCGCTTGCAGGACCAGCTGCGAGGACAGTACAGTCTACGGTCTATACTTTGATCTATACGCAGCTGGTACGCCCTTGTAGACTGCCAGTGTCCCTCGTTGTGCTCTGTTAGACTGGTGCAGACCTGCTGCTTGGCCGATTACGCTGGACTACGCGATGCCAACTTTGGCAAAAAACGCTGGGAGAGCTCTGGCAAGACGCGTCGAGCGCCCTGACTCTGCTGTATGATGTGATACAAGGCAAGAGGTTTAGTACAGACAGGTCTCGTATACTGGCTCGGGACGACCAACATCGCCAAGGCGGGGCAGTGGCAAGAAAATGGTCACAAAGTATTGCATTTCTGCGTTGATTTGATGACAGTAGGTAATGAGGACGAGGTGATGCGCACATGCGTCTACGCGTGCACTTTTCTACCTCGTCCATATCTTGTAGCATCGCTTCTAGGTTTGTCTTTGGTTGGCTCTAAACTAGCAGCGACCTGCCAGTCATTTCCTCTGGCTGGGGCAGGCCCTGATGATTCAATGAATCAGTAATGCACGCAAGATGAACGCCAGTAGAGGACGTGTTGCTCACCATGATTGCAAGACAGGTGGGTGCAACATCGCAAAGTGCGCCCTTGCCACCTTCTTCCAACTTGTAATCGCCTCCGGCGATGATGAGCGGCACGGGGTTCGTCGTGTGCGAAGTGAGAGGACCTCCTTCTTCGTTGATCATTGTCTCTGCGTTTCCGTGATCAGCAGTCACGACCTGTTTGGAAAAAGGTCAAGTGAGAGTCAGTTATATTGCGATCTCGGAAGTCAGGAACGTATTAGTCTGCTCACAAAGACATAGCCAGCCTCCTTGGCAGCATCTGCGAGTGTCTTGACGGCTTTATCGGTGGCAGTGATGGCCTTGACAGCAGCCTCGTACACACCAGTATGGCCGACCATATCAGGAGGTGCAAAGTTGCACATCACAAAGTCAAACTCGCCAGTCTTGACAACCTCGGCGACCTTGTCAGCGACACCTTGGACGCTCATCTCGGGTTGCTTGTCGTAGGTCGGCACTTTGGGCGAAGGGATCATATGTCGCACTTCGTCTTTGAACTGTTTCTCGACACCGCCGTTGAAGAAGAAGGTGACGTGCGCATACTTTTCCGTTTCTGCGTATGTGCAACGTGACAACACATCAGCAGTGTACGCAGCAACATCTGGTCAAGTTTAGCAACCTACCGGCAACATGGCATTGCTTGCAGCCTTGCTTGGAGAGCCACTCTGCCAAGACATTCGTCATTCCTTGAGGTGGGAAAGCAATATCGAATGGGAATTCGGTATTATAGCGAGACATGGTGGTGATCTTGAGGTTCTTGGGCACATCTACCTCTGCTGGCTTGTCGTCAAGCCCGAGGAGCGAGACAATCTCTCGCATGCGGTCAGAGCGGTAGTTGAAGCAGAAGAGCGAATCGCCTTCCCGGATGCGCGTCTCATCGTCGCCAATGACGATGGGCTGTGTGCGAAGAAGAAGATGTCGTACGGTCAGCGACATGGCTGGCATGGATTCAGAAGGAGCCAGCACCCACCTTGAGGAACTCGTCCGTCTCGCCATTACTATAGCGCTCCTCGACGGTCTTGACAGCATCATCTGACTTCTCGCCCTTGCCCTTGACAAGAGCATCCACAGCCGTGGTAACTCGTTCCCATCGCTTGTCCCTGTCCATAGCATAGTATCGTCCGACGATAGTGACGACTTTGCCATAGTTGATCTCCTTCATGTAGGCTTGCAGATCCTTGAGGTGGCCCAAGCCAGACTTGGGGTCGGTATCACGACCGTCGCCGAAGAAGTGCACAAAGGCTTCGGGCACGCCTTCCTCCTTTGCGACTTTGAGCAAGGCTTTCAAGTGGTGAATATGCGAGTGGACACCGCCATCAGAGACCTGCACGGGTGACAATCATGTAGGTGCGTTAGTATACATGCGTTTCGATATGCACTCGCAGGCGAGGCCAACCCTCGAGTGTCGTACGCATTGGGAGTGGACGTACCAGACCCAAGAAGTGAATTCGTTTGCTGCCCTTCTTGGCATTATCAAAGCTCTTGACAATGTTTTCCTGCTCCAGAAGCTTGCCCTGCTTGATAGTGTGGTCGATCTTGACAATATCCTGCCAGACGATTCGTCCAGCACCGCAATTGAGATGACTGTCGTTAAAAAGCCGCACGCATGGCAGTAGTGGGACAATATAGGGTTGCGTCAGTGTATACAGTAACTTTGAGGTGGCTGTCAAGGCCATGCGAGATTATGCGCTCGCTGGCCAGGATTGAGGAGAAGTGTAGCAAACCCGCATGAGATAGCATCATATGGCTTACCCGACTTCTGAGTTACCCATGAGGCCGTCTGTAAGACCGACAGCCAGGCCGTGCGCCTGGATGAGGGCATAGGCGTTATTCTTGTCTTCAGCAAGGCCCGTCATGCAAGGCGTTTCTGCAGCTTCGATAGCATTGCCCTTCTGGCCGTGGTTACCGCTCCCCCAACCGTCGTGGATCAGGAGAAGGAGGGGATGCTTCACTTTTGGGGCCATGTTTGCTTGCTTGATAGTTGGCAGAAGCAATTCCAGCGAGATCCGCCTCAACCCAGCTACAGGTGGTGGCGAAAAGACTACCAGAGCGAGCTTTCGACGTCAATCGCACTGTAGAAGGTTAAGGGGTATATCTAGTGTCTGTGTGTTAGCTGTGTGTGCTGTGTAGGGCAGCGGAACCAGGTTCCGCTGGAGTCTTTCAGTTTTGGAACCTGCTTCTCCCAAGGCTGCCCTCCCTGCCTTCACACACGTTGCCACGAAGCAGCGCACACGCACGCACACGAACGCACACAAGAGGGCACGAAGCTCGAAGCATGGCGAGACCACAGAAGACGATGCGCTTCGCTGATGACCCCGCTTCAAGCGCCGAGCAGCCAGACGCACCCGGCAAACCTTTCCCGCAGCGTTTCACAGTCGTCGAGCACCACCCAAGCGGAGCGAGCACCTCGCAAGGCGGCAGTCTGACACATGCACCGCACACGGGGAGCACGCACACAGACACACAACGCTTTGCAGACAATTCTAGACGCATGGAGGAGCGGGCTGTCCAGGACCGCCGCGACACTCTCTTCTGGGTTTCGAGACTCTCTGCTGGTCCCGTCGATCGCGCACTTGTTAGGCAGGCAGTGGGTGTCATTGCATTGCTGCAATGTCCATGGGAGAATACTAGAAGCTGACTATGCTTATGCTCTTCTATCCTCGTCATTCTTCAATTCCTCTCTACCGTTCCTTGTTCGCCCGCAGGCCCGGTCAATGAAGCCCAATGTCTACCAGGACGTGATGACCGAACGCTGGGTGGCGGAACTGTGCGCTTATCCGCCTTGCGGCAAAGCACCTCGTAAAGCATACAATGCCGAGCAGCCAATGGTGAGTGGTCAAGGAAGCCTGCCTGTGTTTCTTTTACCTTGAGCAAGGTGCTGAAGATCCAATCCTGCTTGCGACTGCCAGTACCGCATCAACTTGCGCGCCAAGAGAGTCTTTGACACATCTGCAGCTATGAAATACTGTTCAGACGAATGTGCACGTCGATCTGCATGGTACGAAACCATCTGTCTGCCGCAGAATGCATTCGAGATCCCCGACCTTTCGCAGCCTGTGGAGCTCTTGGAGGACCGAGAAGGCGCAACGACCGCAACGACAGCAGAAAGGACGATAAATGGACGTTCCTCGGATTTAAGCGAGCAGACTTCGGTCCAACAAATAAAGCCATCAGATGGTGTACTTCCAGAACCGCCACGAGTCGAAATCTCCACGACTGCTGCCGACCAGCGGGCAGATGACTTTCTTTCGCGACTGGCTGTCATCGAGCGTGAACCGTCCAGTGCACCCTTGCCTCCATCAGAGGAATATGCAGACGAGATCAACCGGGAAGACAACCCTCTGCATGGCGAACGTCATCAAAGGTCTACTTCTTTCGACATGGACGCTGTCCGCCGCACCCTCCCAAATGGCGAGACATCTTCAAGTCTATCAGCTTCCAGTGCAAGTCCAACTACGAACGAGCCATCTGGTGGACTCTCAAAGCGCGTAGAAATCGACGTCCACCCCGAATATCGTGACTTAATGGATGAGAGCTGGCAGCTGTATCAGGAAATGAAAGCAGCTGGCGAATTCACATAGCAAGCAGACGAGCATCTTCAATCCGAACATTTGCGCAGCCAAGAGCGTGATGGCACCATTTAGCCTCCTCATATAGCGCGATACCGGCCATGCAAAGGAGGCAATCACAACCCAGCCGGCCGAGTTCCATTCGGACAAGCGCTTGTAGGCTTTCTGAGCGATAATGGGACTTGCGCCCCTGCCAAACCGAAACACATCACACACCGACATACTCTACGCAGCGGCGTTGACCAATGATGGTGACGAAGCGCACCGTTGCGCTGGTCGTGACTGTCCTGGCTGCTATGTCACTGCCACAGACATCAGCAGCTCCAGCAGCACGTAAGTTGACAAGTACTCTCAATTATGAAAGGAGTGACGAGCGATACTGATGTCTAATGGACTGTGCTCACAGTGACCGCGCGCAAGCCTGGTGTCCAAGTTGCATCCGTCGCGTGCGAGGCCAGCTATGTGACTCAGAGCTCCGCGCATCCCGCTAGAGGTCGGAGAGCAAGACGCTAACGGCTTTGTGCGCTTCAGGACACGCCCGAGAAGATACAGCAATGCAAGGAAGCACTTGGTGTCGCATAGACTAGCCAAGATGGAGGACTGGGTTTGCATATAGTATCATTGAGCAGCACATTGTGGCGTCGTCGTCGCGTGGTGCTGGACGCAGCGCAAGTCGCGGCTTCACCTCTTTGTGCGCATCGAACCACGTCTTGCCAGAGAGCGTATGATGACACTGCCATGCTGTAATGACCCACAACCTGCAAATAGCGGCAGTCCTGTTCTCGTGCGCTTCCGGCTGATCGAGCTCACCAGCTTGCGGCTTGTTGCCAGTTTGTCGCGTTCAACTTTCCTTTGCACCAGCAGCAACAGAGCCTCTCGTCAAACGCCAAAAGCGAGCATTCATCGAACGTTTGCTATTGAGGACAGTACCCCGATATTCCTGCGTCAAAATGTCGGCCGGTAAGCAAGCTTCAACAACCTGGCATGTGGACAAACGCGAGGTTCGAGGCGACGACTAATACGCTGCCTATCCGTCAACACAGTCTGTCGCATGCGTTTGACGGAAGAGCGCAAAGCATGGAGGAAAGATCATCCATTTGTGCGTCTATGCATCCCGAGGCGACGCTGGTACCGCTTGTTTCGCAGCCGTCGACAGCTGCTCGACGGTGGCCAGAGGCCTGGCAAAACAGCGGCGCGGGAATTGTCTAGACACGCAAAGCTCACTTTTCGCATGTCATTCATTACAGGGCTTCTATGCGAGACCTAAGAAGGAAGGCGACACGCTCAATCTTCTCATCTGGGAGGTTGGCATCCCGGGCAAGGAAAACGTAGGTCGACCTTCCACCAGTGGCGCTTTGTACCTTTCGAAGACTACTCAAGGCTAAGGACGACATGCAAATTCATTCGATCAGACACCTTGGGAAAATGGACTGTACAAGGTCATCATGACCTTCCCAGAAGGTGCGTCGAAGGCTTGAGCCAGCGGCCCGGCGAGTGATATGGAGCTAATTCCTGCCTCTCCTACAGACTATCCCTCAAAACCACCCAAGTGTAGGTCATTACATGCAGAATTGAGATGATTGCTAGTGCAGCGACTCATACAACGTCACGTGTGGCAGGCAAATTCGACCCTCCTCTTTTCCATCCCAACGTCTATCCTTCCGGTACCATCTGTTTGTCAATATTGAACGAGGAAAAGGCATGGAAGCCAGCAATTTCCATCAAACAAGTATGTCGGATTTCATCTCGTCAAGCAAGCATGCGCTGACTGATGCACAAATTGACTTTGTTATCAGATCTGCCTCGGAATTCAGGACTTGCTGGATTCGCCCAACAATGACGACCCAGCACAGACAGACGCCTTCACGCTATACCGCAAAGACAAGATTGCATACGAGAAAAAGATCCGAGAAGTCGCAAAGCAGAACACGCCACGAGATTAGGACTGTTGCCATTAAGATTCTTCGGACCGCACATCGTAGCTCTGCAGCCTTCTTATCAGCGTAGCAATGTTGCAATAGACGAGCCTCTCCTTTGTCTTCCATCTTCAGATCAGAGCAGAGTTGCTGTGGAGACTGGGACCAGGTCCCAGTCTGCCTCTGTGCGTTCGTTTTAGCTGTACGTCGAGGATTTCGAAGAGTTACCAAACAAATCGCTGTATGTTGTAAGGTTGAAAAGAAAAGCCAACTATCTGATCGTCAGACAGCGTCATATAGATGCGGTCCGAGTATGGAGTCGACGTAGATATATATTTGGCCCTGACGCTTGATAAGAGTCAATGTCTGGCAACAATATGTGCCGAAGAGGGCACAAAAAAAGGTGATACGATGATGAAGCACGATTGCAAAGTGTTGCATCAATCCACAAGGCTTGGCTAAACGATACACCGAACAGAAGTAATTGATGAGTCGGCAATGCACATTTGATTCTGATACCTTCGTACAAGACATGTCTTCCACGCGGCCCGAGGAAGAGTCGAAGCTTGACGGTTCCCGTTTACATAGGCGCAGGAGAGTTGAGGTTGACGTGGACGGCCTTGATGTTGGTGTAGTTTGCTATGGGAAAAAGGTCAGTGTTTTCTGGAAGACAAAAGAAGTAAGACGGCTGACCCAAGGCATAGGCCCCAAGTTCCCTTCCAATTCCAGACTCTTTGAAGCCACCTGTAATTAGAGAAGTTATCAGTGACGAGATCTTTGTCAAAGTTGGGTCCGGTGGCAAATTTACCGAATGGAACCTGAACGAAACGCAACAGCAAAGGGATAGGATGTTAGGCAGTGCTTCTATACATTCCTGCATGTGTCAACTCACGTTGCTGTGCAGCTGATTGTAGCAGTTGACCCAGACGGTGCCAGCGTGGAGCTTGTGGCCAATGTTGAGAGCGCGACTGATATCTCGCGAGAAGACGGCGGCGGCGAGACCGTAGACAGAGTTGTTGGCGACCTTGATGATGTCTTTGTCATCCTTGAACTTGGTAACGACGACAACGGGTCCGAAGATCTCCTCCTTGACAATCTTGGCATCCGGGTTGACGTCGGTGAAGACGGTGGGCTCAACTGAGAAGTGAATGAAAAGTCAGATAACGCACTGCAATCCGCTTTTAAGTCGTACTCACTGAAGTAGCCCTTGTCGCCCATGCGGTTGCCGCCCATGAGGGTGGTAGCACCGGACTTCTTGCCATCGTCGATGTAGGCCATGATTCGGTCGAATTGGAGCTGCGAGACCTGAGGTCCTTGGAAAGTGTCGCCCTTGAATGGGTCTCCAACCTTGAGTGCCTTGACCTTTGCCTGGAACTTCTCCATGAACTTGTCGTAGATGGATTCCTGGACGTAGACTCGCGATCCAGCGCAGCAGCATTGTCCGTGGTTGAAGAAAAGACCGAAGCAAGCCCAGCCGACGGCTTCATCGAGATTGGCATCGTCGCAAATGATATTGGGCGACTTGCCGCCAAGCTCCAGAGTGACCTTCTTCAAGTTGGACTCGGCAGCGGCCTTCATGATGGCACGTCCGACGAGAGTGGAGCCAGTGAAGGCGACCTTCTCAATCTTCATGTGCGAAGCGATGGCGGCACCGGTGATTCGGCCGTAACCAGTGATGACGTTGACGACACCGGGTGGGAGAATGTCCCTGATGAGCTCGCACATCTTCAAGGCGGACAGAGGGGTCTGTTCGGCGGTCTTGAGAACGACGGTGTTGCCGCAGGCAAGGGCAGGTCCAATCTTCCATGCGAACATGAGAGCAGGGAAATTCCATGGGATGATCTGGCCAACAACACCAATGGGCTCGTGGCGGGTGTATGCCATCTTGTCATCGTGGACCTCGATGGTCTTTCCCTCGTCTGCAGGATAGGCGATTTGAGCATGCTGCGAACTAGCAGCACAACATCCCAGGTTTACTCACTCTTGTCAGCCCAGCCACCGTAGTAGCGAAGGCATCCAGCAACCTCGGCGATGTCGAAGCCCTTTGCAATGGAGTAGGCTTTTCCGTTGTCAAGAGACTATTTGTCGGCATGTAATGATTGCATGTCGCGCAAGCGTGGACGCAAGGCGGAAATTGTTTGGTGGCGAAATGTGCCCGGAGCCATTGCGGGGACGAGGCGTAAAAAAGGAACGGTCAGCCGTTGGAGGAAAAGGGAGCAGGGCGGAGAGGCGCACCTCGACGGCAGCGATTTCCTCGATGTTGGCCTCGATGGCGTCGGCAAGCTTCATCATGAGCTTGCCTCGCTGGGAGCCGGACATGTTGAAGCCCCATACGGTGTCGTAGGCCTTCTGTGCGGCTTCGACGGCACGATCGACATCCTTTGGCGAAGCTTCTGCGACCTCACCAATCTTCTCGCCAGTGGAGGGGTTGACGACCTGTGTGTGGTGTGCGTGTGTTGGATGGTTGTACGAGAGTATGCGTGGAGAGCGAGATCAGCATGGACGATATGACCAGTTGGAATTGGACGGGGTCAGCTGATGCGTCGTACATAAAAGGCGGACTCTTCTCCACGCAAAGACAACAGGCACGTACATCGATAACCTTGCCGCCCTCGCCGGCGACGAACTCGTTGTTGATGAAGAGACCTGGTGTTTAAGATGGAGTGTCAGTCTGTAGAGGTTCCCGGTTTCATGAACCAATGAGATCTACGCACCTCCAGAGAAGGAGGAGCTCTTGATGGGAGCGCCCTCGCCAAAGTTGAGGTTCAGAGTGGGAGCGGACATGATGTTAAGTTGTAGCGGTGTTGTTAAATCGTCTGAGAAATCACAAGTATCACTCGACTGGTTGGCAAGAAGAAGAGAGGCAAGGCAGGCTGTGGCTGAGCCACACCTAGGATCTTTATCCGCGGGGCCACACAATTGGCGTCGGACGACAAAGCTCGCAGTGGTAAGCCAATAATCTGCGAGTGAGCGACCCTGGGACCGCGGAGATCCCCGCGTCGTAGCCCTGCTCCCTGCTGGTCCCTCTCTCCCATTGCGAAAGGTCTCGAAGCTCGCCCCGCCCGGCTTCAGCCTCACCCGGTGGCGTCCACGTTAGCGCAGCGCGCCAGGTCGGGGTCAGCTGGACGGAGAGAGGTCCGAGCGCGAGTGCAAGCTTTGGCGTGTAGTCCGTGCCGTACCGTACACCTCCGCTAGTGTCCTCAGGACTGACTAGGGTGGACTGCTACACATGCACATCTAGGAGAGCACACTCGACCTTGTTGTGCTGGGTAGTCTATCCATTACTAGTTCCTCCACCTCATCCCAGTCGCCCGCCATGTTTCCTGGAACTTGGACGGTGGAAATGTCATACGTTCGCCGTATAGACCGGTAGTGGACCTTCACGCAAGCAAGAGCACTGCTGCCAACTTGATTACAGTACCTAGAGAATGTCCTTAAAGGCCGCCGGATTGGCGTGCATCCTTAAAGCTGGCAGTAGTACTTACTTGTTGCACCTGTACGATACTGTATATGTACAGCACAACATTTGCCGCGCCGAGGGTAGATCTCTCTATCATAACTGATCAACATCAGGGATCTTCAGTGAGTGACGCGTCGAAATTTGTCAAGCAGTGTGAAACAATGGCAACCGAATCGCAATTGGTCATTTCTTTTTCTTCAAACGGCAGTGATGCACTGCTTGACCGGTGCTTGCGATGTAGAACTCCTCTCCGGATTGAATTGTGAAGCAAGCAGGATGTGCTCCTCGGCGCGAATTGTACCTTCCCGCGGGGTGCAAGTGCCTGACTGGAGCCCCACATTCTGGGATGGAGGTGCATGCCCAGAGCTCGAGAGCTAGGACAAGCAGAATGCGGGCCCCCGCGCGCAGCAGGAGCCGCATTGAAAGGCGCAGATACAAGCGCAGATTTCAATGCCGCCCAAGCCAACTGCAGGATCAGACAGGACATCTCTCGTTAACGACTGCGCGCAAGCGGGGGAGGTCCCGACAGGCCTATAGGAGAGTCTGATCTGGCTTGTTGAAGCTGCGCTCTTGCTAAAAAGTATGAAACGGCGACCGCCGGAAGCGCGTGGTTGACCCGATAATTGCGAGCAAAGCAGGAGACCGTGGTCCAAAGCGGTTCAGGCGCAGCAGGAGGAGTACAAAAGAGGAGACCGAGCGGAATAAAAACTGCACACTAGCCAATCAGATGCGACCATGCCTTGTACCTGTGCGTCGTCCTCCGCACGACTTTCGCCTCTAGCCCCCGAGCTTGTACCCTGGCACGCGGGGATCCGCGTCGGCTTGTCATTGCAAGCCCAGCTCGCGGTCGGAGCAGCCAGGACGCCACAAAGGCCGGCCCTCGAGCCCTTGCACGAGTATAAAAGGTCCAAGCCTTGGCTGCTTCTTCTCTTCCTTTCCTTCATTCGCATCTTGTGCACACATACGACATACTTGACAGCTCCCTACAAGCTAAATAAAATCCTCAATCACCATGTCCAAGGATATGAAGATCCCCAAGGAGCAAAAGGTGCGCGCCGCCCGTGGTGGCCTGTCTCCACATTCGCAAGAAACAGCCTGCTGACTGCATTTCCTTGTTTGTGTTTGCACGTCGCTTTCGTGATACTCGCTTCTGTCGCATAGGCATGCATCTTCCACAAGAAGGTGAGCGTTTCTTGGTCCTGCTCATCATGCCCAGCCGGACTTTGTGGCAACACGGCATGACTGACTTTGGCTGACCATGTTATTGATATACAGGGCGGCCCAGTTGCCATCGAGACAGTGCCCGTCGTCCAACCCAACGAGCTAAAGGCTGGCGAAGCTCTCGTCCGTGTTATGTGTGAGTTTGGGCTTTTGAGATTCGCGTCTCCGCAATTTCGGCGCGTCGAGTATTGCGGTCCCGACATCAAACAACTGTGGAAAAAGCAAGCTGACATGTCTTTGTCGCTTTGACAGACTCGGGTGTCTGCCACACTGATCTCCATGCCATGCTCGGTGACTGGCCCGTTCCCAACAAGCTTCCGTGAGCTTTCTTCCTCATTCGTTTATCTGGGAACTATTCACCTACAATTTGTCACATAACAGCCTCATCGGTGGTCATGAAGGTGCAGGCTACATCGTCGCCATCAACGACGAGCAGTCTGGCCTCAAGGTCGGCGACAATGTCGGTATCAAGTGGATTGCCCACTCTTGCAATGTGAGCCCCGGTCTCATATTCGTCACTTGGCAGTCCAGTTCTGACGAGCGCCCTTGCTCAGGTCTGCGAGTTCTGCCGACAAGGCTACGAGCCACTCTGCAAGTCCGCACAGTGCTCCGGATACACCGTGGATGGCTCTTTCCAGCAGTACGCCGTCTCGTACGTCTCCCAGCTCTCGCCCATCCCCGATGGCCTCTCCCTGGCCGATGCCGCCCCTATTCTCTGCGCTGGTGTCGTGAGTATTTGTTATCTCAGCTGCTGTGAATGATTGCACGGGCTAAATGCGGCTCTTCCCCCGAACAGACCGTCTACAAGGCCATCAAGGAGTCCAATGTCAAGGCTGGTGAATGGCTCGTCATTCCAGGTGCAGGCGGTGGTCTCGGCCACTTGGCTGTCCAATACGCCCAGAACATGTACGTTACCAATGTTGCCTGTTGGGACTTCAGAATTGAAAACTGATTGACTGTGAACTACAGGGGTATCCGCGTCATTGCTATCGATACCGGTTCCGAGAAGGAGCAACTTGTGAAGAAGCTTGGTGCTGAAAAATGGCTCGACTTCAAGCAAGAAAAGGACATTGTCAAGGCTGTCCAAGCCGCTGTTCCAGACGGTCTTGGTCCTCACGGTGCCGTAGTCGCGTCGGCCGGTGGAGCGGCCTACGAGCAGGCCCTCGAGTACCTCAGGCCTCACGGAACCTGTGTCGCTGTCGGTCTTCCCCCCGACACTTCAATCAAGGTGAGTTTGGCCTCCGCATGAGACAGTCGTCCACAGCTTACTAAAATGTTGGATGCGCAGGTCGACGTCTTCTTCACTGTCTTCCTGTCCAAGCGAGTTGTTGGATCGTACGTCGGCAACAGGCAGGACGCCCACGAGGCTCTCGCCCTGGCTGCTGGCGGCAAAGTCAAGACGATTTACAAGACCCTGCCTCTGGGCGACCTTCCCAAGGTCTACGACGACATGCACGCCGGCAAGCTCGCTGGTCGCATTGTCCTTGACATGAACGCTTAAATCGGCTCAAAATGAAGCCAACCCATGTAGCTATTCTCTTAACCATTGGATATTGGATCACCAGCATAGGTCTGCGACGAACTCAGGTTTGAAGCCTTGCGTGCGGCATCACAAGTCTTGTAACGGGTGGTCTAGTGGCCGCTTTGTCAAAGGGTTCCGTGCAATGTCATAGTGCATTTTTGATCAGCGTAGTTTTTTGATTGCGAAGCTTGTCTTGCTGCAAATCAGAACTGAGAGTTTGAGTGGCACTGATGAAAGCCTGCAAAGCTCCTTGTGTGCGAGATGGACGAACCGATCGGGCAGCACGAAGCGACATGACGCGCTTCATCCTCTTTACGCTCTGAACAGCTGGCTCGCGAGTTCCAAGTGAAGCTAGACCACGTAATACTGCAGCACAGCTGCCTGCAAGACGTCGCGAGCAATCCTACTGGCCCTCATTCGCACACGTGCTGCGTGTTGCCGCCGCGGCATGGTGACAGCTCGCTGCAAGCCACAGAGCGCTCCAAGAAAGTCCTGACCGGCGACGAGCGGCATCCGCACTCAAGCTCTGGCTGTAAAAGCGTCTGAAAAGACCTCTGAAGCTGCCCAAGGCTCAAGATGTCTGTCTCGTACGCGCGCGGGAGCCCGTCTGCATCCTCGCCATCTGCGAATGCTTCAGGTTCAAATAACCAGCAAAGACGGCGAGCAAGCACGTCTGGATCCAGCCATTCAACAGCTTCTACATCCAAGACACCTACGCGTGCTACCGCGACGAACAACCCGTTCGCAAGCCCGACCGAAGGCCGCGAGACCCCGATCTCGCCCACAGCAAGCACCATCTCTGGCGGCGGGTCTCCGCGTTCATTCTATTCTGCCGCTCAAGCATCCACTTCAGAAGGTGCTCCCTCTTATCCATTTCATCATCGCTCGTACCCTCAAACGTCTGCCGTGTTTGGTGAAGACCGCACCGAGAACGACATTGGTGATCTCACCATCACGCACCATGGCAGCGCAACTTCTCAAAGAACGATAGCCCAGGACCGCAAGGGCAAAGGGCCGCAAACTAGTGGAGACAGTGACAATACATTCGCACGCACATATGATAGCATCACAGATGAAGAAGTGGACGAATATGATGATCCGGAAGAGTCGCAACGCATTACAGAGGTGACAGGCTTTACATGCATTCGCTGCGTAAGTAAATCAAGCTGATACGTTTCCGTCCGCTGTCCAGACGCTTAGAAGCTGGGCTGAGAAGGATAAGCTGCGGCGGGCAAAGACCCGCAGTCGTGGCAATACACCAAGCAAGTCTCAGGCCGGCAGCTCGGGTCTCGGTGAGCGGGGATCCAGCTTCACACAGCTCGTGCGCAATATGAGCACAGCTAGGAACAGTATGGCGACGTCGCGGCCTGGACACAGCAGGAAAGGGAGCCACAGGCTGCAGTCCCATGATTCTCGAGACGAGGACGTTTTCAGCGATGCTGCACGCGTCCCTCATCAAGAGGAGCTGGAGTTGCAGCCTCAGCGACAGCGACAAAGACCAGCGCCAATTGACGAGAACGATACAATCTTATCGCCGCTTGCCATGCCTACAAGCGCTACATCTGCGCACTTCCCAGAGCGCGTGCAAAGAGCCGCGCGAACGGGCAGCAGGTTTATAGAAGATCTGGAAGATCAAGAAATGCGAGGTATGCTCCCTGGTCAGCCTCAGACATACGCAGAGCTAGGTTCAAATCCATCGACGCCTCTTGGATCTCCTGTGAAAGCGAATCCATTGTCTCCTGGCCCAACACCAAAACGCAGCGCACTTGCCCGTCTTAGCGCAATCCGGACCTCTTCAGTTGTGTCATTTCAGTCGAACGACACTGCGAGTCCGCGTCATCATAAAGGAAAAGCATACGTGGGAGACATGCATAGCATGGAAAGTCCGACCTACGCCATCCCTCGCCAGTATTATGGAGGATCTAGCGATGGTCACGGCGTGCATCTCGTAGGATCAGCACGAAAATCGAGTGAATACGGGCAGATGAACGGGCAAGAAGATGAATACGAAGATCCAGATTCAGGGCGACAAGTCGGTTGGCTGGAATACATTTTGTGCTGCGGTTGCTTCAGCTCGCATGTCCGGCTGGACGATAACCACGATGAGCAGGCTGGCCGAACATTTCCGGAATAGGCCACAAGATTGCCCAGCTTCTTTCGACATTCAACATCTAGTTGCAGTGAAGCAAGTTAAATCGCAATGACATGCCACTTTCAGCAAATGCCCCATCTTCATACTTCAAAAAGTGTCGAGTCTAGTTCATCCGAACAATGGTCAAAAAGATTACCGGCACATCGCATGTACATGGCACATTTCCTGTATGCGAGGATGTAGTAACGAAGCTCTTCTCTGTAGTCTACTTCTCGGACAGAGCGGCAACGCCAGGAAGGTTCTGATGAACAGGGTACCTCGGGGTTAGGCACTTTCTCCACGACTTTGCACTGAGGAAGTTCGGCTTTCACTCACCTTGCCTTCGAGAAGCTCCAAGCTGGCACCACCACCAGTAGAGACGTGGCTCAACTTATCGTCGGCCTTGTAGTCTGTAGGGGAATCCGTCATCAGCTTATATCTTATCAGCAAATCTTAGATTGCAGCTTACTGGCGACGACAGTCGCGGTATCACCACCGCCAACAATGACGGTGGCACCTTTTTCGCATGCTTGGACACAGGCATTCAATGCAGCTTTGCTGCCAGCTGCAAAGTTTTCAAACTCGAAAACGCCCGGGGGACCGTTCCAGAGGATGGTCTTGCTTGCCAGGATGGTTTCAGAGAAGAGCTTGCGCGACTCTGGGCCAGCATCGAGTCCCATCCAGCCATCGGGGATGCCGTCCTTGTCTGTTGCGTTGCCGACTTGTGCTTTAGCGTCGAACTTGTCACCAGTCACATAGTCGACGGGGAAGATGATCTTGACGTTGTTCTTCTTGGCCTTCTCCATGATGCCCTGCACCTTTTCGCTGCCCGGAGCGTCGAAGAGAGAGTTACCGATGGAGACGTTGTCGAGCGTCTTCTTGAAGGTGAAAGCCATGCCTCCTCCAATTATGATGGAATTGACCTGCACGGACAAGTATTCCATTTAGCAACAAAAGTCGACTCGGTGATGTCAGACTAGTCACCTTGTCTAGCAGATTGTCAATCAGCTGAATCTTATCGCTGATCTTTGCACCTCCAAGAATGGCCAAGAAGGGCCTCTCGGGGTTTTCAAGAGCCCTGCAGGCAACGCATCAGTCAGGATGCCCAATACAGCTGCACGTGCGAGGAGACAGGACGCGCACCGAGCGAAATATTCCAGCTCCTTCTTCATCAAGAAGCCAGCAGCCTTCTGTGGCAGGTCGACACCGACCATCGACGAATGTGCTCGGTGTGCAGTACCAAAGGCATCGTTGATGTCTGATGGATCGACACCAATCAGCAATGTGCATTCCAAAACTATCATGGATATCACACGCACAGACGTCTCCAAGGGCGGTCAAGCCTTTGCGGAACTCTTCCACCTTGGCCTTGTCTGCCTTGACCTTGTTGCCATCCTTGTCCTTGGAAGAACCCTCCTCTTCAGCGTGGAAGCGGAGATTCTCGAGCAGAACACTTTGTCCGACAATCAGACGATGCCTTCTCAAGAGTAAGAGTCACTATGAGCTCACATCTGTCCGTTGCTCGCAGAGTTGACAGTCTTCTCGACTGCCGGTCCGACGCAGTCTTCTGTGAACTCGACTTTTTTGTCGAGAACTGATGGAGTAGTGAAGACGAGCGGTCAGGGGCACTTTGCCTCGAGACCAGGAACAGGAACCAAGCCTCGAGCTTACGTTTTGAGAGCTCGGTCGCAACGGGCTTCAAGCTGTATTTCGAGACGACCTTTCCATCTGGCCGGCCCAGGTGAGACATGAGCACGACGGCCTTTGCGCCACTGTCCAGGGCATGCTTGATGGTCGGCAAGGCGGCCACGATGCGCTGTTCATAACGAACACAAGGTCAGTAGTCATGCACATAGCATTCACGATGCGCCCTGCTCCGCAGTGAGCCAGTGGTGGCCGTAACAACCACGTCTCGGCGGTAGTTCCGTATCCTTCCTAGACTCACGGCATTGTTGGTGATTTCGCCAGATGAGCTGAAGGGAACGTTGAAGTCGACTCTGCGAGTTCCAGGACATCCAGTCAGCCGTGGTGTACGCGATGACCTGGCTGACTGAAAATCTGCGCCCTACCGGATCAAGACTCGCTTGCCCTTGAGGTCGACATCATTGATTGAGAGCTTCTTGGAGAGCGACTACATGCTTGCGGTCAGCTTGTCAAGGCTGTTACTAGAGCATCGCGAGCATTTACGACTCACCATCCTTGTGGCTGCACGAAGTATTCGATGAATGTTCTGTAGATTCGCAACACCGTAGCGTTGCACGGGCGATACCGCCTGTAGTAGTGGTGGGGCGACTCAACCCGATCGAGCTTCACTGGCCATGTAGGTAGCGGTCAGAGGAAGCAGGGAATGTCCTGGTCTCCACCGTAGTCAGTAGCGGACACAATCTAGCTTCAGTTGCCAAGGGTATTGTGCTTTCAGATTCATAGGTGCGCGAATGTAGCTATACCATCCTTCCTGTCGATTCGGGCATCTCCTTCATGCAATCTGATGTATACAGCTAAACAACGCAGCAGCGGAAACTTCTATTGTTGTTAGTGATAGTTCAAGCCCTTCTTGTGCCCACGCTCCATCAATCGTTCATCCGCGTTGCATGCCTGCACGCAGACGGTGCCAGAACTTTGCTCACCCACTTTCAGACCTTCACTATCAACTTCCCTTTCGCAACTGAGCCAGCATGAAAGACATGATCAGCTTTTGCTCTAACCAGTCTAAAGTGACAGCTTACTCTGAAATCTAGCTACGGCAGCAAAGATCGAGCCCGCGACCATCATTCCGCCTGTAAAGTGACAAGTCAACGAGGAGAGCCAGCCATTGCACGCATCAAAATGCTCACCACTGAACCCTATGACAGCATGATAGCCGGCTCGTGAGAGAGTAGCGCCAGCAATGGATGGTCCTGTCAAGAACCCGACCAATTCGCTTGTGAAAAAGACGCCGACAATAGACGGAAGTTTTGAAGGTCCAAGATGAACGGCCAACACGGCCGGAGCAACGCCTGAAGATGATCATACTCACGCGCGTCAGCAGAGGCACACTCCGAGACGCAAGAAACGACTGACCAATTGCGCCGACACCCCATATTCCGTATAGTACCGCGAATACGAATGACAACGGCACATTGCCATTTGCTGGCAGCCACATGCACAGTTGCAGAATGCCTGCGAGTGCCAATCCAATGCAGAATATATTCATGATTCCACTGCAATAGTAGCAACGAAGCAGCTTCAGCTCGAGCTTCGACTCGGGGCGGGGGCGCAGATCAAGTCAACATACATTCGAGAGTCTCCAGCAAAACCCATTGCAATTCGTCCTATGATGGCGCCAGCATTGATGACCGCCGCGATGGTAGCGCCTTCGGATGCGCTGGCACCACCCTGAGTCTGTATGTACTGGGGCAAGTAGAACATTGGAGTTGAGAAGCCAAAAAGGAATATGAGGAATGCGAACCAGTAGCTAAAGATATGAGGATTGTCAGCAAGCCAAGTCGACAAAAGAGCATTGATCCGGGCTGTGAAGTACTAACCTAATAAGCCATTTTTCTTGATTGAAGATTCGAAAAGCATCTCGCCAGTCCCCAGTCTTGGCAGCTTTGCGCGAGCCGGCAGGCGTGCGGATGATGAGAATGGAAATGGCCATGACGCCAAGAGTGACGAAGGCAGAGATCCTCAGTGCCCAAGCGTATCCTAAGCGAGCGATACAGGCCCGGAAGATGTGCGCCCAAGCGATACCTCTAGAGGAGTATGAAATTGTTTCAGTCATGCTAATTGCACTTTAGACTTCTGCTAGTATAATAGACGCTCACCCTGCGCCGAGACCAGCCGAGGCTATCCCCATGGCCAAAGCCCTTCTTCGAGCAAACCACTGTGGCACGACTGACGAGTATGCCTGTTAGCCTGTTTTAGAGACAACTTGGTAAACAAGCCTACTCCAAGTAGCACACACGAAGATACATCCTCCTCCGGCTCCTGCCAAGATGCCTGCGTAGAATGTATATCTTAGGCTTCGAGAAGAGCTGGTGCATCGATTAGCTGACTGACCTTGGGTGCCAATGAGGGCAGGTACACTATGACACCAACTGGCTGCCAATAAAGCGGCGACAGTGACAGCTGTCCCGATAATTGCCATTACCCGGGGCCCATGGACTTCGCACAATCTTCCCGCGATGAGGCAAAACAGAACGAGAGTCGCCATGTTGGTGCCTCCAATGAACGAGATCGCCTGCATGGTGCTGAGTTCAATGCAGCATACAAAAGTAGGATAAAGCTTGCTCACGGTGTCTGAAGAATTAGGAAACTGGACCAGCGAGTATCTAGAGCGACCGGAAGTTATTTGACACGAAGTTCAGTGAATTTACACGGGCGGACGGATTCGCAAGCGAACGTACTCCGCCTGGAAGACACCAAACGCATTCGGCGAGCCTAGACATATTGCCAACTGAAGAAAGCTCGCAATGACAGCTGCCCACGCTCGCCATCCCTTATCAATCGGATATGTACGCGCTTGGTCGTCTACACATGCTGTTTCTTCAGGTTCCTTGAGCTCGGTGGTCGGGCTTTCCAATGCCGCCTGCTCGAGCTCTGCGGCGCCGGCGGCCAAGGGTTGCATCGTCGACTACCGCCACTGCCAGACTTTTGAGTGCCTTGTTGGGATAGAACTTTTTCAAGCGCATGGGATGCTTCTAGTGTTCCAGGACGATTTCATATCATGTCTATAGTTCGTGCTGATGAAGAACAAACACGCGGTGGACTCCATTACGGTACGGCTGTCAGCTAGGTCGTGCCGAGATGATCGCGGTCCGGCAGGAGGCCTTCCGCGATTGGCAAATTTGCCTACCCTACAGTATATAATTGGAATTGTCACAGCAGAACGTTTTGGCTTATTCCGTCGTCTGTGTGACCGAGTGGTTAAGGTGAATGCCTTGAATCGTATTTACCCTGCGTAGATACAGCTAGCATTTGTGCATCGCACGCAAAGGTTCGAACCCTTTCGCAGACGTTTTTGCTTGTTTTTTCGTTCTCGCACAGGGGACCGAGAGCGTGGAAGGTGTTTCTGCAATATCAGCGCTCCTCTCTAGCTCTAGCTCTACATGCCGTCTTCGACTATACCTTCTCATAACTGATTGACCAGTTCTTTTGCCTCCAAATTCGCCACCTGCGGCGGGTTGACTTTGGGCTGATGATGCAGAAGATGTCCCTCTGTTTCACTTCTACTGGTCAGAATTAGCTCTGGTCCTAGACCAGGCCAAGCGGCTCGCGTTTGATCATGCGGGCACGCTTAGACCTTTGCTATTGGTCGCTACTCTGGTCGCAGCTTCTGGTTTTGATACCGTTCGGAGTCCGAGCATCGGTAGGCGACCGCTCATTGGCATATCAACAGTGCACCGCATCTTGCCAGGAGGCGTGTATCGCGGGAAACCGTCCAAAGCTGTCACTGCCACTCCGAGCTCTTTTCTGGACGTGCAATGACGACTGCTCGTATAAATGCATGCATAACTTGACGAACTTGGCTCTGGCAAACGAGCTCTCCCTGCGAGAGAGAACGAACAGATTGCCTGGACTACCGCCGAACCGTGTCGTGCAGTTCCACGGCAAGTGGCCCTTCTATCGGTTTCTGGGTATGCAAGAACCCCTGTCCATACTGTTTTCCATCGGCAACCTTTACATGCACTTGAAACACGGTCTGAACATGGCGAAACGGCTTCCACCCAATCTCCCAAAGCCTCTTCAGACAGGTCTCCAAATGCTGCCTATGGCTGGTATCAATCTATGGATCTGGTCGATTGTCTTCCATACGCGCGACAAGCCATGGACCGAACGACTGGACTACTTCTCGGCTGCCTTGTCGATGCTTTGCAACCTCTACGTCGCTATAGTCCGGCTTTCCGGTCTCTACCGCGACAGGCACATACAGCTCTTTCGCAGTACTCGGATCGCGAGAGCTCTGCTTGCTTGCATACTGGGCTTGGTATTCCTGGCGCACGTCACATACCTTTCGTCCTGGAGATTCGACTATGCATACAATATGGCCTTCAACGTGGGCATTGGTCTCTTACACAACGTACTGTGGAGCGCCTGGTCATTCTATCATCTGATCAAGTCTAGGCCTGCTTCGCACAATGGGAAGAACGCCGGCAGCGTTCAAGAGAGCATTCGACCACACCACTACTATCAACCCTTTATCATCCTCACGCTGCTGAGCTCTCTCACAGCTCTGGAACTACTCGACTTTCCCCCAATATTGCGCTCACTTGATGCTCACGCGCTCTGGCATGCATCGACTATTCCCATAATCAAGTGGTGGTACGACTGTCTGGTCGAAGACGCCTGGTGGCTGACTGGCGATAGACTCACAACGAAGATGCGTCGCAAAGCCTAGGATATTTATGCAGTAACTTGTTAGGTGATCAGTCCCTGAGAAGCAGACGACCAACCTCATCCAAAGCCTGAAATGCAGTACACCAAGCCGCTTAGACTCCTGCATTGTTAACGGCGGGTGGAATCGCACAGTATGACGCGTGTTGCTGGCGTAAAAATCATCATGTCCATTGCAGAAGTGTACCCGGCAGAATCCACGTATACCCTTCGTTATAAACCAGCTTCTTCATACCTTCTACGAACTTGTGTGCCTTCGTCACTCGAATCCCTGTATGATTCCGCATTCTGACCTGACCACGAAGTCCTGATGTCCAAGCACCTTGAGGTAGGCATGCAGCCCAAGAACGTCGTGACATGCATTCGACTATACTCTAGTTCTGGAGCAGCTGTGATGTTCTGATTTGCTTGCAGGCATTGGAAGCTCGTGCATTATTCATTCCAAAGTTTGCAACATCGAAGGACGCGGGCATTTTAGACATAGCAAACCTTCATGCGCAGATGCTACTCGCGTAGTGAGCCCGCAGAAGACACGAAACGGTTTGTACAGCTCCCTCGTATCGCATCATCGGGGAAACCTGAGCTCCACGTGCTTGAAACTGGGTTTCCAAAGCGAGGAAGACCTTAACCAGCCAGTCCATACACCTCTGAAAGAGACAAGGATGCCGCTGCTGGTGCTTTAAGCAGGGCGCTCTTGGTGCTCGTCGCATCACTCATCATTCAGCTTCTGATTGTGGCGTGCGCGTCTGGCTCGCTCGATTCCGGACAGTCCATCGGAAGGCAGCAGCACCAAGGAAGCCTGATAGCCGTATTATCACCAATGAGACTCGCTGTCACAAACGTTACCCACCATATCCCACGATGCGCATGCCCCAGATTGCGCCAGGGCCGGCTGACATTGCTCGGTTCGCTGGTGCGGCGTAATGTCTCGCGTTGGCTATGGCAAAGAGGCCAACCAGTGCAAAGGCAGCCGTGCCGACCAGTCTGCAGGACAAACAGTCTGCAGGTCCGTCTTTGGTGGTGCTCGCCATGTCCAAAGATGCTCTCGCAAGCAGAAGAACATCGTCGCCACTCTGTACGGACCAAGGCAACGTGATCGTAAAGTTGGCAGCTGCGTCTCTCCTGCCGCTCTCCAGGTTGCAAGTGTACGAGTAGCGCGGCTGAGTTCATCGCGTACGCACCTCGTGTCACCCACCAGACATGGGTGGAACAGGTCAGTCCCTTCATGTCGTCGGAAAAACCTGCCAGTGGCACACGCACATGCTGATGGCAAAATTGGGCATCTGACTCTCAAGGCCGCAAGTCGCGGAACAAGCAGAAGGAACCAGAGGCATACAGAGAGCCAGGCTCCAAGGACAAGAGCAATGCCAAAGGCAAAGGCAAAGGCAAAGCTCAAGATGAGCCTGTCTCGCGCAGAGCTGTCAAGCGACAGCGAATGCAAGCCAACGGGGCAGCACCAATTACATCGAGCAAGCGCAAGAAGGCGCAGGCAGCTGGCTCTGACGTAGATGAGGAAGAAGAGCGGGCTCTCAGTGATGCCAGAAAGTGAGCTTACCTGTCTGTCCTTCGCCAGCATGCTTTCCCGTGCTGACCTCCATTTTTGCACGTGCCGCGCAGAGCCATGTTCGACGACAAAGACTTGATAGAGTCAGATCTCGCTGGAGCAGGCCCCGCACCGATGCTTGAAGGCGACTCTGATGACGACTTGGATGGCTTGGACGAAGAAGAGCTTGAAGCCGACTCCGATGCGGACTCTGATGAGATGGCGGACGAATTTGACTTGGAGGACGACGAAGACGCCCCAGCAAAGTGAGTACTTAGTATGGTCGTCAGGCGCACTGGCTGCTCACCTGTATTTGATGCAGCCCTTTGGAGGATGACTCAGCAAATGAGGATGGCGCTGACCTCGGAGATGAGGATTTGACATCAGGCGATGAAGCTGCAATGGACGAGAACGTTGCACTAGCAGCCGGTGATCTTGATGACGAAGGTGAAGACGAAGAGGGTGTCTTTGATGAGGAGGATCTCGAAGCGCTAGAGGCAGGCTCGGATGAGGATATGGCCCTCAACTTGGAAACAAATGAGGACGGAGGTGGACTACCGGATATACAGGTGGTGCAGATGCGCATTGCGAGCGCTACGCGGGCTTTGAGCGATTGGAAAGCAAACGGTCACAAGACGGGCAAAAGTAGAAGCGAGGTCTTTGAGCGTTTCATTGAAGATATCTGCAATTACTATGGCTACAACAAATTCTTGGCCGAAAAGCTAGTGGATCTGTTCACTGTCGACGAGGCGAGTTTTTCATATCTCACTGCTCACTGCTGAGCCGGGGCTAATTTGCACGTTCCTTGCAGGCAATCACGTTCTTCGATGCTTCAGATACGCCACGACCTGTAACAATACGGGTGAACACTCTCAAAACCCGTCGACGTGAGCTGGCGCAAACGCTCATCAATCGCGGCGTATCACTCGAACCGATAGGGAAATGGTCCAAAGTAGGCTTGCAAGTCTTCGAGTCGAGCGTCCCCATCGGTGCGACTCCAGAATACCTCGCCGGTCACTACATTCTACAAGCGGCATCCTCTTTCCTGCCGGTAGTTGCATTGGCTCCGCAACCCAATGAAAAGGTGCTGGATATGGCTTCTGCCCCTGGCGGAAAGACGACATACATCAGTGCGCTTCTGCAGAATACAGGAACTGTATTTGCCAATGACTCGAACAAGGCTCGTCTCAAGGGTCTCTGTGCGAATATCTCTCGGCTGGGCTGCCGGTAAGCAACACGGCTACCATGCTATCCGGTCCATACTGACGAGTGCTTCTTCAGCAATGTGGTGGTGTGCAATCACGACGGTCGCGAGTTCCCCAAGGTCATGGGTGGCTTCGATCGAGTTTTGCTCGATGCGCCGTGCTCGGGAACAGGTGTCATCAGCAAAGACGCGTCTGTGAAGACCAACAAGTCAGACCGAGACTTCACTCTGCTATCACATCTTCAAAAACAGCTCATCCTCTGTGCCATCGATTCCGTTACTCCACATTCTAAAACCGGCGGTTACTTGGTCTATTCTACGTGTTCCGTGACTGTGGACGAGAACGAGGCGGTCGTTGCGTATGCGTTACGCAAGCGTCCCCACGTCAAGCTCGTGAGCACAGGGCTGGATTTTGGAAAAGAAGGTTTCACTTCTTTCAAGGGCAAGCACTTCGATCCCAGCCTGCGTCTCACTCGCCGATTTTACCCGCATGTGCATAACATGGATGGTTTCTACGTTGCAAAGTTAAAGGTTGGCAAGCCTTCTAAAGCCTGTAGGTTTACTGCATCATCTCGGTGCTTGCGGAATCGTCGCTGATTGAGCACGCTTACAGTCGAGGAGGCAGCCACCGAGACAGCAGGCGACGCTGCGCAGCTTTCCGATGCTAGCGATGCTGAAGTCGACGAGGAACCAGCTGCATTCGACGCTGACGAGGATGCGAAAGTCATGGAACAAGAACGTATAAAGCAGTTGAAGCGGAAGGGTATCAAGGTGATATCGAAAGAACAACAAGAGAAGGCCAAGCTGAAGAAGCGCAAACGAGATGCTTAGTAGCCTTTCATTGTGGGGTATCTGTCGCTTCTACTCTATCATACCCAAAATGCCATCTAGCCTCGTTGTTGTTCGTGTGCGTATGAGCCATTTGACTGTTGCAGTCACAGTGAAATAGGAGCAGACCGGTGTATCGGGGCCCCATTGCTCTTCTGACTGTGCTCAGTGAGCGGCGTATGCTTGGGTCGCTAGTATTGTACTCGAGCTGGTGTTGCCAATCGGCCCTACGTCGAGACGTTATCTAGCTCGAGAGGCTCGATTCGCTTATGTACGTGCCTTTCCACCGGTAGTTATGCATTTGACAAGCAATGATCCAAAGGCATTACTAGCCTTTCGGTTTCATAGCTCCTGGCGTTTCTCCCTTCTTCTGCATACGTTTCCGATGTGCCCGGCTTCGCTTGTGTGCCTCCATTTGTTGCTCTCCATCGAGCAAAAACGGGCGAGCATCGTCGACAGTGCAAACGTCGCACTGGATCTTTGCGCGATTGCCGATATGCCTGGTGAGTTCAAGTGTTCAGCTCTGATTTAGCATTGGAGAGGCGCTGCATGCTCAAGTGGGTACATACATTGTCTCAACCTTTTCGCCTAGCATGGTAGAAGCCAGGTCACTCAGGGAACACGGGTGCGGCAATGAATGATGCGTGACGAAAGCTGCAATAAGATTAGCCAGATATGATGAGGTCGCTGCAAATTTGCGCGCACCAGACATGATGGATTCTGCTGGTCTTGCCGTCTTTGCGGACCAGGCGGAGAGATCTACCGGGATACAAATTAGTGCTCGAGATGAGGGCACAGAGCTGTCTGATGACGAAGTTGCTGACCTCCGGCATCCAGAAGGTATAGTAGGGCTTCACTGCTTTCATCTTGTACATCTTGCAAGCTGTACAGGAGCGGTAGCAGCTGACTTCTGATGAATTTGACCTGCCGTCTTGCATATTGTCTGGTGGCAAGCTTGGTGGCCTCAACGGCTGCTTGATATTGGCTCTTATTCCCAGCTACTTCGCCTGGACTAGCCTCCTTCGCATCCAGGTATGCGGCAAAGTCTTTGTAGCCTACATGACAAAGGTCAGCTCTCGGGACGGTATCATGTGCGTTTCGCAGGTCAAGGGCCACACCTATGCTTTGGTAGATCCCTTTCGAAAAATCCAGATGCTCCTGGAGTTTCGCTAACTTTCGCAGCTGCTGCACTTCCTCAAGGAGGCCCCGCTGAAATGGGAGCATAGCGGCAATTAGCCTCTTTACATATCGCGACCGATGCGACACTCACTTGGCACATGACCTCTACTCGAGCATCAAGCCGAGGATCAAGCTTCTCGTACTCGGCGAATGGCCAAAAGATCAATGTCCGATATCTGACGCACGTCTCGTGTCCTCAGCTCATCACAGAACGGCACGGCGGGCATGAGAATGCGTACTGAGTCTCTTGCAATGTTTTGCTCTGCTCTCTGATTATAGAACTGTGCATTTTGCCAGACTGTAGGAAAACTTGAACGCTTCGCGTAGTTTTACGAATGTCGCGCCAATGCCAGCGTCCTGCCATATCCGGGTCGATTGCTCGGAGGATCTGATATACAGTGTCGGTATAGACCTCCGGCGCTTGTAAACGGTCAGAGAGCTTCCAAACAGGGAAATTCGGCGGAAAGGCATCAGGAGTAGAGAGAGACGGCAGGTCTTCCAAAGCGAACAGCAACTTCTGTGCGTCGTCGGACAGTGTTTCGAGTCTGTTTCGCTGCTCTGGAGACAAACTGTCCAGATCGTTGACGATTTGTCCTGCGCTCGTCTCAACGTTCTCTGTCTTATCTGCTGAGACTAGCTTTCCTGGGAATAGCAGGTGCTGCAGAAAGTACATGGTGCCACCGACGATGACAGGAAGTCCATCTCGAGCGTGGATGTCGTCTATCTAGTAATTGCACAACGATCTCAGCATCAGCATCAAAGACACTGGAATCATGCGCCATAGCAGACTTACAGCTGCCATGGCATCTCTACGAAACCGGTCAACTCGATACTCTTCTCCAGGTTCAAGGATATCCATCAAATGGTGCGGAACCGCATTCCGCTCCTCATTGGTCGCCTTGTTTGTGATGATGTCCAGGCCCCTATACACCTGCATAGAGTCTGCATTGATGATTTCCGCTGTCTTTGGCCACGATAAACCATCGGCGATAGCTGAGGGAGCATTTGTACGAATAGCATTGGCCAAGTCTATCGCCAGCTGGGTTTTGCCAACGCCAGTGCTACGAAAGAGTTGCAGATATAAGGAAATGCAATGTCAATTGCCAATGAGCCGCGAGCATTGCTTGTTGCATGTCTAGCGTACGTTCCAATAATCGCGATCACGTCGCGTTTTGCCATTCTGCCTGTCGTAGCTTGTCGTGAGCCTGCTCTGAAGTAGCTACCGACTTGCGGTGCAGACCGGGCCCTGAAGATTCTCCCGAAGGCAATGCGCTGCATGACGTGTCCGCATTTGAGCAGATGTGGACGCCATAATCGGTTGTCCAGAGCCAAGTAGTACGCGACTATGGCAGACGCAGGTCCGTCGAGAGAACGCAGGAAGAAGCGGTCGACGAGCACTCTGCCAGCGTCAGAAGCTCACAAAGGCAATGTCGCGGAGACAGAGATATCGCCAACCACGGTCAAAGCTTGGCGGAGTCTTCTCAGGTATGCCCTAACCCATTCCAGACCCTCTTGCACAACAACCTAACGCTGGGTATACAGTGAGGCCCACGAGAACGGAGAAATAGGTCAACAAGGCTTACGAGTCGTCGAGCAGAACATTGCTCGCGCGTAAGGCTCTGAACGATTCCCTTGCAATCAAGCTGAGAACCAAGCTGAGCGCATGTGTGTCGCCACCAGGCTGGAAGCCTCCTTCGAGTCGGACTTTGAAGAAGATCTCGCGGACCTGCTGCAGTGCGATTGCGTGAGCATCTCACACACGCTGATTCAAGGTCCACTGCCAACGGATGCATTGTCTAGGACGAGCTGGACGATCGAATTGCATCAGAAGGTAGAAGATTGAAACGGGACGAGCGAAAGACGCGGAAGAAAGAAGGGTGCGTTCAAATGGAGTCCTTGAACCCAGAGCTTTCGTCTGACCACCCTGAATACAGGCTGCTCGTAGAGGAGAAAGAGCGTTTGCAATCCTTCCGGCCGTCTCGCAAGGCCGCAGAACAGGCAGAAGCTGGTGAATTGACAGCAAAGGTATGCTCGGAGCCTAGATTAATAAGGCGATATCGATGCTGCCAATGCTGACCATTGTCTCTTTTCACAGCTACATTCCCATGCCAAGCAGTACAAACAGCCCAGTGTTCCCTCGAAGAGAAAGCTACAAGCGTCCGTGGCGTTTGAGCTAAACTCTGCGAAACGCAATCTCGAGAGTCGCGAGGAGGCTTTGCATTCATACCAGGTGAGAGCTCCGATCAATTGCAACGCCTATAGGTCAGACTGACTATATTCTAGCCCGAGACGGACGACTTCCTGCTGGATTTAGCTGCCCAGTTGCGCAAACGCAAGAAGGCTGGGAAAGACACTTCTGGAGCTCGAGTCAGTGAATAATAATAAGCATTTTGCAGACTTGCGTCCGTGTGTCCATAAATGTGCTTCGTTGCGAGCGGATATTACCAACCTCGTGTATACGGATACAGGCAACAATCGTGAAGTTCAAATGCTACAGTAACGAGCGGCATTATGCTTCTGGCGTCGCAACATGCGAAGGTGATGCAGCAAAGAAGCTTTTGCGGTTGGTGATGGATTGTCTAGCAGCATGGAAGGGGGATGATCCAGCAGTCACTAGTAGGTTGCGTCAGGAGGGCGAATCGAGTCGGGCGACTGGCGAAGGCGACTCACCAGTGGCATGGTAGGATGGGCAGACCGCAGAGCTAACGGAGTGTTGACGCGTCAGTACTAGATGAGAGACCACGAATCACATGAGAGCTTTCTGCACTCACTTTGCCTGGACATCCACCTCGCAGATTTAGATGGTCTGGCTTGCCATCTGCCGTCTGCTCCTCAACAAAGCCACGACGTTGTGCAGTCTCGTCCAGGGCTTGAACGCATAGCTATGTCAGTACTAAGGCTGATAGAACAACAGTCGCTCGTGTGACTTGACACCTCAAGCCGACTAGACCGCCTTGTACTTACGAGCAATGACCATGCCTGACTGCTGCTGCGGCTGAGCTGCCTGCTGAGGCTGTTGCGGCAATTGTGTGGGAGCCATGCTGATACGTCGGTAGATCTAGGTGTAGCAAGAAGACGCAAGATGTGTCGTGCTGGTAAGAAGCAGTCGACAAGTGACAAGAGCGAGCTCGCTAGTCGACAAACGCGTGAGGTGCGGTGCAACCAAAAACCGAGTGACGTCGAGTGGCAAATATAGATGACATCGCCGCTGACTAAGCCAATTCTATAATGATAGTGCTTGCAGAATGGATTGGTTTACACAGAGAATCCATGAATGGCGGTGGTGCTGCTCGTCTCACCACTTGACCGCTAGACCATTGACCTCCTCGCTTACGACCGCGCGGTATTGCGTCCGCAAAGGATGCGAAGATCCCTGATCCCGCGCAGTGGTAGACGCAATTTCCGCTGTGATATTCTGGGCCATCTGGTCGTAGGCAACATGTTGAGGAGACAGCTGCACATAGTCCCTGAGAGACTCATGAACACCCATCGCCTCGGCGAGCGGGATCTTCTGAGCTCCGAAACGCCAGTAGAACTCTTCCACCCGAGCAACCCAATCCGGGCCTGACAAAACTCTGTGTCCATCGTTCTCGTCCGCTACGAGCTTCACCTCGGTCGATTGAGGTTCGACCA
This sequence comes from Cystobasidiaceae sp. HBUAS51001, assembly GCA_003351005.1. Taxonomy (NCBI): domain Eukaryota; kingdom Fungi; phylum Basidiomycota; class Cystobasidiomycetes; order Cystobasidiales; family Cystobasidiaceae; species Cystobasidiaceae sp. HBUAS51001. The sequence continues at coordinate 257,164 of KZ857211.1, read as the reverse complement.
CTGGCATGCCTTCTCTGTCGACTTGAATCGGCTGTGGATGCTTGGGCGGCGCTATCTGTCCTCCTCCATTGACGCAGCCAGACGGGCAAGCCATAACTTCGATGAAATCAAAGTTGCGTTCAGGCTCCTCGGGTGTCGCTGCCGCCGTTGATGTCCCGCTGCTGACGCCTCTCGCACCACGGCGCAGCATTCCGCCGCCTCGCTTTGCAGACAGTGCTTTGCCAGCTGCGCCTTTTGTAACAGTCACCCCCGTCTCGCGCCCGATCTTCCTGACCACGTTCTGGAGGTTCCGGAACCCGTAGCACTTTGCGCCTCGGAAGACAGGCCGTCCTTCCAGGCGGAGTATATATTCGACATAGTCTTGACCGCGCACGACTCTGGTGTCGAGAGACAATTTCTCGAGCTCGCTTGAGCTGTGCGCATTGACAGCTGCTGCTATCGCATTGTGTAGATATCCGCCGCTTGCACTGCCAGCATGCTGAATTGACGAAGGCAGGTAGTCGTCTTCGGCAGTAGGCTCTGGACCTTCTTCCATGTCCGCAAGCGATACGCTTTTCTCGTCGAGGATCTTCAGAACTTCACCCGTTGTCAAGACACAGTCAACATCGCGGTTGCCCGATGCATCCTGAAAGTCTGGCCGAGAGGCTTCGAGCTTTTTATCATAACATGGCATGACAGAGACATGATACACGTCTTCTCGGCTGCGCGATGCGAGATGCAAAGGAAAAGGATCGATTAGGCGATGAAGTGTACGCGAATCGCTTCGTCAACCTACCTCAGGCCCAGTCTTCTTGCTAACCAGTCCTTCATCAACACACCCATGATCTGCTGTGGACTTTTGACAGCACTGATGAATGGCAACAGCTCTCCATGCGTCTTTTCGGCATAGCAAATCCAGCCCGGACACGCAGATGCGAGTAACGGCGTATGTGTGGCTGATGATGTCGAAGAGAGAGTGGGGTCTGAGCCGTTGCGGCTGACGTCCCGACCCTTTCCTTTCGCTCTATATGTTGCCGACTTCTCGCAAAACTCGCGTTTGCCTTCAAGAAGACTCAAGTGTCGCGCGAATGTCGTATCAAAGACGAGCTTGAAGCCGAGAATGTCTTTGAAAGCCTTTCGGAGTCTGCGCAAGCACAACGCCGGTGAGATGTGATGAAGCGCGGCCAGAGAGGCCACGGACTGAGGTGATAGAGAGAGTATCGGTGTGACGTTCTGCATGGGGGAAGCATAAGCATTTAGTGCGATGACACGGTAGTCTGGCAGACTTGCGGCTTGATCGACGTACAGGATGATCCGCCAAATAGCGATACACTTCTTCGTGGCTTTGCATCTGTACAAGAACCGTCTCGGCAGATGTCACACATCCTGAGCATGCCAAACAATCGTTGAGCGATATTTCTGCCTTCTTGAGCTTCTTCCCTCCCGCCGAGCCGTCTGCATTCGATGGTCCTGCCGCCGCGGCCGACACTTCGTAGTAAGCATTCGACGAATGGTCTATCCGTATCTCAGTCTGCGAGGGAAGCAGGTGAGCGTGTGAATATGGTATGACGGAGCCCAGACGTACTGCTGCAGCGCCAGGCTCCTTCTCCTGCACCGGCTCTTCGATGTACTCGACAGGCTTGATGCACTCTTGCGATGGCCCAAGAAAGTCATTGAGCTGGGAAAGAAGTTAGCATGGGCTCCAGATCGTTCCCTAGCAAGCCACGTACATCTGTCAAGGCCAAAGCAGCCGAGAATGCCATATCAAGGGTGTTCTTGCGAGTTGGGCTGACAGACACGCACAAGCGTCGGCAAAAAAGGTGGACATTGGTGGCGTTGCACGAACTCGATCATCCGCCTGAAGCGTCAAGTGGTGCAGTTCTGCATTTTTCTGCGATACTGCTGCAGAAAACGATGCCCTTGAACCTCCTCTTTCTGTGTGCTCAGAACACGTCGGCAAAGGATTGTCATGGCCAGGTCGCCGGTGTGGTCGGACAGCACTAGCAGTCTGTGGCAACACGACCACTAACCACCGACGCTGGCATATGCATGCGATATCAGAATCCAGATGTCACGGCGTTCCTAGGTCAGCCATGTGAGTACATCCGACGCATCTCAAGTTGAACGCCATTGTTCGGGGAAAGCTTTTATTCGGCGAAAGGTCTTTGCGAGTCGTCCAGGCATCGCCGTGATAAGCTGCCCAGCTCAGTGCCAGTTTTCATCGTGTGACGGCGGCGTTAAATCGCATCCGAACGTGTTGACTGCGCAAGATGCCATCGTTCTGCAGCTGCACGAGTAGCACCGACTGGCCTACTATCAGATAGCACCACTGTGGTCTATTCGCAGAGCGTCGGAGTGCGACGGCGCTAATCGCAATCGCCGACGTGTGACTAAAGAGGAGCGCCTTAAGTGCGCTCTTCTCCCCGTCTTCGAGCTCGCCAGATAAATAGCAACTCCGCTGCTCTCGCTTTCTTTCCTTTCCATCGATGAGCCACTGCCTGCCTGACAGCACACCCTCACAATGTCAAACGCTATGGAACGAACAGCCACAGACTCCTCAAGAACCGTCACCCCGCCTCCGGCGGCGCAAGAACCTAACCCGACCACCAAGGTGAAAGGGCAAGAACCAACACAGCAACCTGCAGATGCCGAGAAAGCGAATGCTGCTCCTCCGCCGGCTTTCACCTTCCCCGACGGTGGCCTTAAAGCCTGGTCGACCGTCGCAGGAGCCTGGCTCGTCCTCTTTGTGTCTTTCGGAGTAGGTCAATTCCCCTTGATCGTGGACGCGCAAATCTGATTGTGAATGTCCCTTTGCAGTATGTGAACGCGTGAGTGGAAGAAGTGTGGCAGCTGACATCGAATAGATCGTTGAGATTGTGCCTATCCTCAGCTTTGGCGTGTATCAAGAATACTACCAGCAGTTCTATATTCCTGACAAGAGCAGCTTCGATGTCTCGTAAGTCCCACGCCACCTTAGGTCCCCTCTGGTCCTACTCAAGAGGTCCTCTGCTGCGTGGCTGATGCTGTACTGTCCTCTTCACAGATGGATCGGCTCCTTTCAATTGTTCCTCATGTTTTCTTTGTCTTCCGTCACCGGCAAGTTGCACGATGAAGGTTACACACGCATCCTGCTCCTAGTCGGAAGCATCATCTATGCCGTCTGCGTACAGATGGTATCCCTAGCAAAGGAATACTACAGCATTTTCCTAGCCCAAGGTCTCGGCATGGGGTTGGGAATCGGTGAGTATCAAACACAATTGACTGCACAATGCCCCTTCATCGGGGTGCTGACTTGCCGGTTTCCCAATCGCAGGCATCATGTTCCTGCCCGCAATTGGATCGATCTCCCATCACTTCCAAAAGCGCCGAGCTTTGGCTAATGGCATTGTAGTCAGCGGGTCAAGTGTTGGCGGTATTGTCTTTCCCATCAGTCAGTTCCGCCCCCATATACAGCCTCGTCTGGCATGGAGCTGAACCGAATGTAACCTTGTTTGCAGTGCTCAATAAGCTGTTCCAGAAGCAAGGCTTTGGCTCCGGCGTGCGCGCATCGGGGTATCTTATTTTGGGCTGCCTGGTGATTGCGAATCTGCTCATCAATACTCGCCTGCCACCCCGCAAGAAACGCCCAGCACACATGCAATTCCAGCCGGACATGAGTAAGGATGCATCCACTGATAGAAATTGGTGACGTGCAGCTAATGCAGTATCCTTCAGAGGGTATTGTCACCGATGTGCCTTACATCGTATGCAACATTGGCGTCTTCTTCATCGTTCTCGGCATCTTCTATCCATTCTTCTGTATGTCTTTTCTCCTTTCACCGCAGCACGCTCAGCAAGCTGATATTCTCGTCCTGTCCACTGCTATTCACAGTCTTGCAACTCTTCGCTACTGTCAATGGCGTAGATGAGAACCTTTCCTTCTACTCGCTCGCCATCCTCAATGCTGCCAGTGTGTTTGGTCGAGTTTTGCCAAACTTCATCGCCGACTACCTGGGCCCGCTGAATATGATGGTATGTCTTCGCTCGTACGACAAAGTAACCCACTGTGTATACACACTGAAGCCTATTCTGGGAAGATTCCTTGCGTCGCTATCGCCTCTGCATTCCACTGGATTCTTTTGGCGTGCGGAAACACGGCAGGCATCATCTGCTTTGCCATCTTCTTCGGCTTTTTCTCCGGAGCTTACAGTAAGGCTTGTTGCTCGTTAAGTAGGTCAGTGTAAACCCGACTGACCAGACCATGAACTATTTTCCAGTCTCTTTGCTTCCTTCGGTGCAAGCTGGGTTCGCGCGCAATGTTGGCGAAATTGGCGTGCGCATCGGCCTTCCTTTCCTATTGCTCAGTGTAGGAGCGCTCATTGGCTCGCCTATCGCGGGCAAGCTCGTTGGCAGTGGGCCAGATTTCCACTGGTGGAAGGCCTCTACATTCTCTGGCGTCACTGGTATTGTCGGTACTTCACTCATCACGACGGCGCGATTTATGCAAGCCAAGCGAAAGGGGACCGGCAAGGTTTAGACCATCCTTGATATTCAGTAGAGCAATGTCTATCCTCGAAACAGCAGATTGACGAGCTAGTAGAGGTGGACATTTAGAGTTTGTTCCTTATTAAGTTGCCTGACTCAGTGCTACGTATATCATTAACTCGTAATCTATTTACAAGATTGGGCTACCAACGACTGTCCATTTGCTACAATTTCATCCAACTTCCACACAACACAATGATGACGACGCTTGGTGTCTCTTTCTCAACCACTGGCGCAAAGATTAAAAGACGACTGTCAATCTTCAGCGGCCTCGGTTGCTTGAGGAACATCTGAAGAAATCGTCGAAGTATGCTTCTTCTTCTTGGACTGCAGGTTTGGACAGCTATCGACGTCTCTGTGTATCGTAAAGTTCTGAGACTTATTCCCCGAGTCGCCCATGAGCACGACAATATACGTCGAGCGACTCTTGATGGTGTTATTGCATGGTATATCGAAGCTGACGATGCCGTCTGTGAGGTTGAAACCCTGAGCTAGCGGGTCGACTGCAGGCGTGGTAGAGCGGTGTGCATAAGCAGAGAAATCATGTCAGCTCAGATGCTTCATCCACGAAACTGTCAACTGATTCTAATGCAGTCACTCACGGTAAAGATGCTCATTTGGCGCAGTGTCGTTCTTGAGCAAGTAGCCCAGCAGCACTCGACCAGTATAGCCTTCTGCACCCTCTGGAACATCCCTGCAATCGTAAGTACAATAACGAATGTTAGCTGAAGTAATAGTGTGAAAGCAGTCACAGGTTTTGCAGCTGTTGCAAATGAAGAGCGCCACTGACCAAGTGACGTTTACATTCTTCTGACCCGTGTGCCAGACGGTAGATTCATTGGGATAGGTGATGTGAGGGTTGATGACGATACGCTTCCTGAGCGCGTCTTCCGCCGCCTGCCCAAGCTGGCTGTCGTGCGCAACAAGCGGGGCAGCCGCCACCATCGAGGCAGCGGCGAACAATGCGAGTGCGGTCTTTGACAAGTGCATGTTTGGAGAACACTTCTGCTTGTAGAACAATCAACAAGGTGAGCCGGGTCGGTTCGGTAGGTCAAGGAAAGAAGAGATGCACTAGCACGAGATGAAAGCCCGCACGCACCTCTCGTCTGACGTTGCGCACACAAGCAGAAGTCTCAGACTAGCTGAAGTGGCGGCTAACCAGGCCGATCGCGTACGCGTTGTGAAGAAAGTGAATGAGGGTGGAGTGGGAGGCAGGGGGAAAGCGACCCTGTGAGTTTTGCTCGTCGCTTGCGATGCCCAATGTTGATATTTGCACACTCACTGCTTGCTTGTGTGGTTGCCCGACAAAGGATCTTCTTTCGAGGGTCGGCCCAGTCTTTGAAGGGGCCGGCGCGTAATTCTGCACGTCACGTGCACGTTCTTGAGAGCCTGCTTTGAAGACGAGACCAGCGTTTCATAGATAGCTTTCGCTCCCGCTGCACAGAACGACAATGTCGCTTCAGTCGTGGGTATCCCTCTTTCGTCACTGTAGTGGAAGCAGTAGTCGGCACTTCAAGAGCGGGAGGCTTCGCTCCTGGAGAAGGAGGGACCGTGGCGCGACCAGCCAGCCTGTTTCGCAATGAGCTGAAAGATCCGATATTGACGACACGGCGGAGAAAGCTTGTCAGCTGTCGAGTATTCTGGTAGTCATAGTGAGCTGTGCTTTGTATAGGCCGCCTGCCGCTGGTGGTGTGGGTTCGCAGTAGCGCTCTTGCACTCTCTTTCTCTCGATCAGTCATGGTGAAAGCCTTGAGCAGTGCTACAGGCGGAGAAAAGGTGTGCTTTGAATTTCGAGCTTGACACTCTGGCTTCTTGCGTTCGCTGGCTCCTGAAGTAGTTGCACCAAGAACGGCGCTTCGACTATGCTGCAGCTTCGCAAGCAGAGGGCTGCACCCACTTTACGCGTCCTTGCAGCATTCGAGCGATTGAAAATGCAGCAATGTTTCTGCGCGCACAAGCGGAAGCTGGTTCGTATGAGCAAGGACTGAATGGCCATTGTGGCTCTGGAACATGCAGAGGTCCTGACGGTACTACTGGCTGTGCCTCCCTGGATTCCAGCACGTTATTTGCTCTGTTTTTCGTTGTGATGGTCTTGGACTGAAGCGGGCGAGGATAGGGGTGGTGTACAGTACATAGCAGACTACCGGCACACAGAGGCATGCGACTAGCGAATTGCGGCTTCCTCCAGCGTCGTTGAAGCTCTGATTTTGCCGGAGCAGCAGTCTGTCGTGTACTGGTGGGGAGCCGGTTAGCCAATTGCTGCTCGCCTTCATCATGCTGGGCTGTGGCGACTGACGCTGTTTATTTGGACAAGCCAGGCAGCGCGAAAAAAAGAGTGACCGCTAGCACAGATTGCAACGGCTGCGTCCTGCCAGCTCGCTCATCCTCTCGCCAACTCACTCACTCGTCATCTCGTTCATACCATACACACTCTCTCTCTCCTCGAGCCATCGCATTGCATCCTCACTAGCAGCTGCTGGTCAGCCGGCGCCTTCCTTTTATCTTCACGTGAGCTGCAGGGCCTGAAGGACGAGATCGCATGCAGACATCAACGAACGACCTACTGACACCTGGACGCTCGTTGCAACAGACACCTCCATCACTGGCCGGTCTCTAGCATGGCCAGCCAGGGCAACCCCCTCTACTCGCATGGACACCAGTCTGCTTACCCAACTCGCGCTGCCTCTGCGACCCGCGCTCAAGCAGGGGAGCAGCGCATAGACGACCAGCAGCAGCAAGAGGCAGACATCTACGCTCTCTACGCACAGCACCAACAGCAGTCACCTGTCAGCTCTGCACCTTCACCTGGACCTGGCATGTCTGCTCCGTCCGTCTATGGAGGCGCGGAGGCGCAACCAGCTGTCAGTCAAGCAGACCGCCAGCAGCGCAGGCGGGCAGGGTCATTTGGCGCTAATAGAGCAGCTTCAAGCGCCCCCACCGAGCCGCCTGCTGGCAGTCTACCTCCTCTGCCATCCCAGCAACCGCTCATGTATCCTACTTCCGGGTCAGGTGCGCCTACCCACGGTGGCACTGGCATCATCAACACCACCCGCAGCAACGCTGGACATGGTGGCGGAATGGGCATGAGCAGCAGTGGAAGCGGCTATATGCCACGAGACGATTCAATGGACGTTGCGGAATCACTAGGACACGATGGCGCATCCATGCATTCTCGCTCACACCTCAATCCTATCCCTGGCGCACCAGCGTCCTCTACAGGCGCAGTCAACCATTCCACAAGCCAGACCTCGCTTCCTGCAACTGCAACAGGCAACGTTGGAGGAGTTCGCTATGCTCATTTCCCACCAGATCAAATGTCCCCACCTGGGACATATTCGCTCAATTCTGCTTCGAGACGACGAATGGCTTCCAATGCCGCCACCACTGGCGAGTATTCCGAAAAGGGTCACTATGGCACAGATGGCAGCCCAAGCCTTGGACCCAACGGCGAGCTCGGCGAAAAGCATGGCTCGCCTCGCCAGCTCCCTCAGGGTTACAAGACCCCTCCAAGCTTTTCTCGCGCACCATCAAGCGCATGGGGCACGCTTCCGCATGGCAAGGGAGGCGCAAAGAACAGCCCTTATGGCGCTGCTCTGGGAGGTGCAGCATCTCAATCAGATCAAGCACTTCAATTCGCAGAAGGAGATTATGCAAACAACAAATTTGTGAGATTCTGGCTCGCTATAGTATCGAGGAATATCGTCGTTCGATGGCTTTGTTTCATCATTCCCGTTCTTGCTCTGCTGTGGATTCCAGGTGAGTTGGTATAGTCACAGTCGAGCGTCTAGTTCTCGATATGGCAGGTCCACCAAATGCAGCGAGCTGACCTTTTCACCCTCTCGTGGCACCTTGACAGGCATTTGCGGCGTTACTCTTGAACCAACGCCTCGCGTCTGGGAGGTCCCTCTGTTGAATTGGTCGATCTGGCTGTCTATTGTCTGGTGAGCGCAATCTATCGACCCGGCGTGTGCTCAAGTCGAATGCTGATATCGATCTGCCGCAGGGTGGGATGGTGGGCTGCGATGCTAGTAGCCATGGTCGGGCCTCACGTTCTTCGAATGACGATCGGAGCCGTCGCTCCCGAGCTACGACACTATATCGACTATCTCTTTGCACTTAAGAAATCTCTCGCAGCATTCTTATGGAGTCTGGCAAATTGGATCGCTTTCCAGCCACTCATTCTCACACAAGGCCCTGCTGATAGATCACATGGAACTGGCCTTACGCTCAGTCAGATCACAAAATTCTTGTTCGCCATCTTTATTTGCTCCATTATCTTGGTGGTGGAAAAGTACCTCATTCAGGTATGTTGGCATTGCATTGGCATTGCATGAATCTCGACATCCAAGCGCATTGCCTCACCTTTGCAGAGCAATACTGAATCCACACCCCTTGTACACTGTGATCCTTCCAACAGGTCATCGCCTACAACTTCCATCGCACGAGCTATGCCGACCGGATCTCGGAAAACAAGTTTGCCGTGCGCAGCTTGGTCAGTCTGTACCTCAACTCGCGTGACATTGGACGCTCGGACACCCTCGACGGTGGAATGCCCAGAGACAAAGTCGACCCTTCGAGGTTCATCAAGAAAACGCTGAAGAATGCTAAGAAAGTCGTCACGGGCGCTTCTACTGCTCTTGGCACGGTTGCTAGTGAGATCGTGGGAGAACGCGTCATGCAGAGTAACAGCCCTCAGTCCATGGTCACGTCTGCGCTTGCCTCGTCCGGCAAGTCTCGTCAATTGGCCCGGCGCATCTTCTTCAGCTTCACGCCATCGCATCGAAGCGTGATGCTAAAGGAGGATATCGCGCCTTTCTTTCCCAAAGAAGATCAGCTGGATGCCGTCTATGCGATCTTTGACAAGGATGAGAACGGTGATATCTCGCTTGAAGAAGTCGAAATGGCCTGTTTGGAGATTCATCGAGAGAGGCAGAGTCTCGCTAGCTCGATGCGAGACCTCGATTCGGCAGTCGCCCGCTTGGATCAAATCTTCATGTCTCTTTGGTACATCTTGTCCATTCTCATCATCATTGGTATCGTGTCAATCTCTTTCTCCGCCTTCGTTACTTCCGGAGCTACCTTTGTCCTTGGTCTCTCTTGGCTCATTGGCGGCACTTCCCAAGAGGTCTTGTCAGCGGTTGTCTTCCTCCTGGCTAAACACCCCTACGATGTGGGCGACCTCATCACCATTGATGGCATGGACGGCAGCTACGTTGTGAAGGAGATTAGCCTTCTTTCGACTGTCTTCAAGAAGACCGATGGCAACGTCACCCAAATTCCGCACACTGTGCTCAATACCAAGGCTATCCAAAATTACCGCCGGAGTGGACCAACGAGCGAGTCGGTATCCTGGGATGTAGATTTCAGTACCGACTTTGAGCAAATTGAAGCGCTTCGCCAGCGCATGCTCGAATTCGTCGAACACGAGCGCCGGGACTTCTTGCCTTCGTGTGACATCTCGGTCGACAGCTTCACGGATCAGTCCAAGATCACGCTCAAGTCGTCGATACCATTCAAGAGCAATTGGGCCAATTCTGCACTCAAGAGTCAGGTAGGACCTCACCATTTTACCTGCTTCTATGTCTTCAGCTGATTTCTATCGTATGACATTGCAGCGACGTAACAAATGGATTTGTGCACTCAAATTGGCTATGTCACACTTGCACATCTACGGTCGTAAGTACTAGATACGCGGATTTGGTGCGGCAATGCTAATCATGCTTGTCCATAGCCGGCGGCAATGGAAACCCTAGCCCTGATCCTGCTGGCCCGACGGAAATCAAGTTGATCAATCCTGAAGCAGTACCACCCTATCGCTCAATATCATCCGCCAATGCCTCACCCAGCCGTCCCGACGACCAAGACGCGCCTCGGATTCCTTCACCCGATCATGGATCACAAGAGCGGGGCAATTCGCAGCCGAGGTCGATAGCAGACGAAGTCAACCGATTGTCTCTTTCCAATCGACACGAGCTCGTGCTAGACCAGACTACGGACATCTTTGACTATCAAGGATCAGGCAACCGGACAGAGACTCTTGACAGGGACGAGGATTTGCATGCCGCAAGAGCGCAGATAGAGGGCAGGAGCACAGCGGTCGACGTCTCGCCTTCGGTTGCAGGGACGGCACAAGGACGCTTCCGACCGCAAGACCTTGAAGTCGGCAAGCTACAGTCCAACAAACGTCTGTAAAAACCGCGGGGGCAGAAAGCCGCTGGCTCAAAGAAATTCGAAGAAGGCTGTTACCCATTTCGAAGGCTCCATGCCGCATTTGTGCGCATCACGCGACACACCATTCATTCGGCGCGAAATATACAGTAGTATGTCTTTTGCGCCATTTGTGCCTGAGTACATCACCATCAGTCATTCGTTCCATGCAGTAATCTAGACGGCGGTCTGTGACCGGCCTCCTGCTCTCCTGGTACGGATGTGTCGCTTACTACAATACCGCTGATTTACGATGCTAAACTTATCAGATTGTCTGCACCTTTACCTGACAGTTGGCGGAGTGCGCACCAGCTCTGATCGGGTACTGTCGTCAGTCATTGCATGATTACGCGAGCGTAACGCACGTGCATTGTCAACGTCGCCTGTCATGCCACCGCACGGAGCTTTCCATGTAGACTTTATCGAGGTTTGACGACGCCGTTCAATTCCGGTATCTCCTTTCAAGTGCATTCGCAGCGACTCTGTTGACGCCGAACAGCCTGACTAACCTCTTCTACGAAATGGTGTCCGTCTGCTCGTGATCGACAATCTTCGCAGAATACCTTTCTGCAGACCCCGAGGTGAGGTGGCTAAGCTGCGAGTCACCGCACATGAGCGAAAGTCTACATGCAAGAGTACGAATACCGTTTGTGATACCGACCTTTCATGCCATTCCACGGCGCAACAATGTTAGCGGTATATACGTATTTACGCGCGCGAGCGCGGAACCTTTTGATGGAGCCTTCGCCGCAATCGGCCCACCGGCTGTAGGTTATCGTCACATATATGCGGCGGCAATGACATGATGACTGAGAGGTGCCATCTCACTCTTGCTCCTACAAGCTCACTGAGCTATTGCTTGTGGCCTATTCGATTGAAGTAGCAGGCATCGCTGCTAGACAGCAATCGCGTTGCTGCCACTTGTGCGCGCTGCTCGTCCCCGCTTGGGGTAGAAGTCACTGTGACGATGCACGGCTGCGCAAGCACTGGGGAATCTGCATCTGCAGCACAAGTACAAGCGCGAAAGGTACCATCTCCAGAGATTCGAGCAGCTCTGAGTGGATTCGGAGTAAGTCTAGAAATTGCAAGATCGGATGAAAGCAGCCCGCTATCACCGCTGCTGATTGCGATCTTGTCGCGGCGATTTCACTTGCAGCCGTTCCACAACATCGCTGTGAATCCATCATGGCAGTGCCTAGCCCCACTCCACGGTATCACAGTCAAGTCTGCAAAAGGTCGAGTCGTCAATTTAACCTGCACCGAGGTGCAAGTTGCGTACTCGGCGGTAGAAGCGTACTGCGAAGAGTGCCACCGGCCAGCGTCCGAGGTGGGTTCCATGGTTGCCACAAAAGCTACTGGCAGGATGCGCGACTGATACTCTGATTCTCATCGCGTTCTCGTACAGCTGTCACTTGATTCTGCTTTCGCCATCAACGTACACGTTGGCGTCAGCCCTACGCGTGACTTTGTCTCCCTCGAAAAGCGAAGTCGTCGTTACGGCTACGAACGACCAGATGCGACACAGAAATACGCTGCATGTCTCCGAGGAGCGCCGCAGGGGCGTTTCCTTCAAGGCTTCGTCTCGAAAGCTTGGGATGTAGACAATGGCGCTGGGCAACTGGAGACCACTCTCGATATTGAGCAAATAGCCCGCGATGTAGGCGAGGTTGCTGGCATGGGAGCACGGACGTCCAACGATGCAGGTGAGTGCTTTCATATCGCCCTCTTTCTTGCTGCAGCATCTATCTGTACGAAGACTGATGTCAATTCTACTCATAACACTTTTTCAGGACTCTTTCTATGCGGGTACATATACTATTGCTCTCTTGCACACGCCCTGCGAGAGGCACACGAAACAGGCAATCCAGTCAAGCCAACTCTGTTCATACACGTACCTATGTGGGTGACAGAGCAAGTAGGCTGAAATGTGATATCATCTGACCGCCCTCATCTGTAACAGGCCCAAGGATGCTGCAGGGTTGGCAGATATTTCGCAAATGGTCTGCAGGATTGTTTGCGCGATTGCCGATAGCATGTGAGCCCTTGTGGGTAGGGCCGTTTCTTGCATACGCAGATCTAAAATCAATGTGCAGCGAGGCACGCAGTAGCCAACTTTCAGGTTGCACATCCTCTCCCATCAAGAAGAAAAATCGCATGTAGCTATAGCCAATACATCATATGCAAGACCTTTGGAAAACAAAAAGCGGACTGGAAGCGAGTGCGGGGTTGATGTCTAACTGATGGTCATGAAGGCTAACCCCTCTCTAGGTTGGGAAATATATCTCGAAGCCTGACCGAATTACAGCTTCGACGGGCGAGCGCTTGCTTCACTCTGGTCTCGAATCCTCAAGATGGCTTTTCCCCATGTCTTTCTGCTTCCGAGATCTTTCAAGCCCTCAGGCAAGGCCTGCAAACCACTGCATAGGATCGATGATCTCAGCAAGCTCTTTAGTCTGCATATCGGCTGGAGGAGCTCACTCGTAGATTTTATCAAAGACCACGGGTCGCAGCAGTCCCTCGCGAACGAGCTGGAGCAAGGCAGCCCACACTTCGGGTATGCGCTCGGCTTCATTCTTGGTGTATGCGCCCTGTGCCGTGATGAGATTAGCTAACCATCGGGAGCTGCGCGCACACACGGCTAAACTTACCCAATGGACTCCGACTAGACTGATATTCTTCAGCAGGACCAGGTTCATAGGTATCTGATCGTGTGTCATAGCAAAGAGGGACGTCAGCGCTGTAATAGTCACTCTAAGTGTTCATTCACCTTCTCGATGCTTCCCGCAGCGAAGCCAACGATCACAGCCCGGCCGTTCCAAGCTATGCACTTCAAGCTGGGTTGAATCATGCCGACCGGGTCATAAATCACGTCGGCTCCGTGACCGCCAGTAATCTCCTTGACTTTTGTAGGCCAGTTCTTGTCCGTATAGTCGATTGCGAAATCTGCTCCACCTCTTTCTTTGCAGATACGCAATTTCTCTGCGTTGCCGGCTGTCGCGATGACCTTGGCTCCCAGAGCTGAAACATTCTCCGCTCAGGCGTCTGTGCATCGTCGACACGCGACTTAAGACGTACCTTTGGCTATTTGTACCGCGCACAAGCCAACTCCACCAGCCGCAGCGTGCACCAGGCACCACTGTGCAATCTGCTCAGTCAAGTTACGTCTGGGAAGAAGCAGTTCGAGCTCACCTCTCCTTTCTGTAGATTGGCCCGGAGTACTAGCGCAGCGTAAGACGTGGGATACGTAATGTACAGGCTACTGGCCGCGTCGAATGACATTCCGTCCGGAACGATGACTAGGTTTCGCCAGTTGGCAGCCACGCTGCATTTTAAAAGCCACCGTGTAAGCTAGACTGCTTCCATTGACGAGGCTCTAGAATTGAACTCACCGCTCTGCGAAGGCTCCTTGGGCCGAACCAAAGACGCGGGTCTTGCCAGGGACAAAGTTGCACCCTTTCGGTATGGGAGAAGAAGCCGATACCACGCCAGAGAACTTGGTTTGCCATATTTCTCAGCCAGAGGTACGAACTCAGATGAAAGCTAGACTCACTTCTACACCTGGGAGCCAAGGAAATGGTGGCTGATTCTGGTACTTGCCTTGAAGTTGCAGGATGTCTGTTCACAACAAAGTCAGCTGCACACATGGCAGCTCGGCATACTAGTCAGGCCACGCACCGAAGAAGTTGAGGGCGGAGGAGTAGACATCCACGAGAACATCCTGAGGTCCAGGCTTCGGCTCGGGGGCCTTGTCAGTCAGGCGCTCTGCAAGAACGTTAGCCGGAGGGCAGCTTTCGGGCATTGATAAGGACTGCACACCTGGCAGCTCATCGACTGTCTTGATGTACGACTCGATGAGATAGCTCTTCATGTTGCAAGCGTTGTGCTCTGTTGGCAAGCGGAAGCAAGAGTACCGGTATCCAGCTCGCCGGTGAAAGCGGTTACCGCCACCAGTATGATCTATGCAGCGCCAAAGTGTAAATGGTGAATGTGTGACGCAAATGCGCACCACTAGAGGTCTTCTGTTAGCCAAGAGTGGAGACAACCTGCTATTCAGCTGATGGTGTGGCACACAGCGTCTTCCGGGTTTTCAATACCTGGTCGCGCACATTGACCGTCTCCAACAAACCCAATCGAGCACGTTAGAGGCAGGTTCAGTGCATGCAAGCAGTCTACGCTCGAGCACTGCAAGGCCTCCGACAGCGAGCAGGCATCTCTCTCACGCCCGTTGGCGTACAGCTAGCCTCCAGCCAGAGCTGCATTGCGAAGGCTCAACAGGCACTTCCTGCACGCAACTTTTTGACCTCGCGACGGAACATGAGTCAAGCAGACGCGGGCAGCGCAGGGGCGCCCTCTGGTGCTTCAGAACAGCAACATGTACCTCATGCGGTGCACTCGTCCCAAAGTGTGCCATCACCATCGGACGCCGTAAGCGCCAATGGCTCAGGCGCTCCTGCCGCAAATGCGAAGAAACAACCAAAGGCCGACAAGAAGGCTTCGAAAAAAGGCGACGACCTTGTCACTACCATGTCTGCGTTGGAGGTGCGTGTACCATGCCTGTGTTGGACAATATCTGGGTCTGATGCAGTATTCTACGCGCGTGTTTTGTCTGCATCTGCAGATAAGCCCAAAACCCGACTTTATCGACTACCGCTTGAAGATGTTTGACGAGATCAAGGCTCGCAAAGCAGAAGAATATGCAAGTACGTGCTGGGTCTCGTTTGGGATCGTCCATTGCACTTGTCCAAGCTGACAAGCGCGCTGCTTGCTTGGTACCGCAGAGAAGGAGCGGAAGCCTATACAGATCACTCTGCCTGACGGTGGTGTCAAAGAGGGTACATCACACGAAACATCGCCAATGGACATTGCAGCTGGCATTTCCAAAAGTTTGGCAGAGCGAATGGTCATTGCCAAGGTCGATGGCGAGCTTTGGGATCTGGAAAGGCCGCTTGAAGACTCTTGCAAGCTTGAGCTTTTGGACTTCGAACATCCAAAGGGTGCGCAGAAAGTCAAGCGTACCAGTTTGGCATCCAGAAACTGATGTTGCTTGGTCACCACAGGTAAGGAGGTCTTCTGGCATTCGTCTGCACACGTGCTTGGCGAAGCATGCGAGCGACACTATGGGTGTATGCTCGAGCATGGACCGCCGACCACCGACGGTTTCTTCTACGATATGGCACTGACGGATGGAAAGTAAGCCTGCTCACCAGGTCCGCTTGCCGATTCTTCGCTAAAGTACAGCCGTTGCCCAGGCCTGTCTTGCCGGGAGACTACAAATCACTGGAAGCAGTCGCGAAGATGGCCGTCAAGGAGAAGCAGAAGTTTGAACGGCTAGAAATGACCAAGGAGGAGCTGCTGGAGATGTTCAAGGTGAGTAGCAAGATCACGGCTGCGCTCACGTGCTCGTCAAGCCTGGCCACTAATCTCGCCATTTGCTTGCAGTACAACAAGTACAAGCAGATCTTCATCTCGCAGAAGGTTCCAGATGGCACATCTACCACTGTATACCGATGTGGACCTCTAATTGATCTCTGTCGCGGACCGCACATCCCACACACCGGCAAGATCAAAGCATTCGAGGTCATGAAGAACTCTTCATCGTACTTCCTCGGTGACAAAGACAACGATACATTGCAACGAGTATATGGTGTGGCATTCCCCGACGCGAAGCAAATGACAGAATACAAAGCTTTCCTGCAAGAAGCAGAAAAGCGGAATCATCGCAAGATTGGTCGTGAGCAAGAGCTGTTCTTCTTTCACGAATTAAGTCCAGGAAGCTGCTTTTGGCTACCACATGGCGCTCGGATATATAACACTCTTTTGGAATTCATGAAGGTAATGTTTTATCGGCTAAAGCCATCTTTCGTTGCTAACAGCACTTTTAGGGAGAATATCGAAAGCGCGGGTACAGCGAAGTCATGTCGCCCAACATGTTCAGCTCAGAGCTCTGGAAGGCATCCGGGCACTGGCAGCAGTGAGTGTCATTCGCTCTTTTCCTCCCATCTGCATAACCTGACCTGTGGCACACGCAGCTACTCGGAAGATATGTTCAAGATTGACGTCGAGAAAGACATCTATGCTCTGAAGGTAGGCACGCAGCGTCATAGGTACATGCTGGCGTGGTGTTGACACAGGCCAACAGCCGATGAATTGTCCTGGACATTGCCTTATCTTCGGCTCACGCGAGCGGTCATACCGGGAGTTGCCGATCCGCATGGCCGATTTTGGCGTGCTCCACCGTAACGAAGCCAGTGGAGCCCTCACCGGCCTGACTCGCGTACGCAGGTTCCAGCAGGATGACGCTCACGTCTTCTGTACGGTAGACCAGGTAAGCTTTGCAAGCGAATCTAAATACATTTCAGCAGTCCGAAGTTGACTCGTATTCTCTATGGCAGATCGAAGACGAAGTCGGTCGGCTCTTCGACTTCTTGCAACACGTGTATGGTCTTTTTGGCTTCACCTTCAAGCTTGAACTTTCGACTCGGCCTGAGAAACGTCTCGGCGATGATGCTACTTGGGACACGGCCGAATCCGTATGTTCAATCAGCTTGTAGACACATTTGTCCACAAACTAATCATTGTTCTCTCAGATGTTGACAAATGCTCTCAACAAGTTTGTTCCTGGTCAGTGGGAGGAGAATCCCGGCGACGGGGCCTTTTACGGTCCAAGTAAGCTGAACAATATCCTAAATACGAAAGGCTCGGGGCTGAACAAAGAATTTTTCAGAAATTGACATCACCATTATGGACGCATTGAAGCGGCCATTCCAATGCGCCACGATCCAGCTTGACTTCCAATTACCAGTCCAATTCAAGCTCAGCTACCGAACTGGCGAGAACACCTCTGCTGAAAAGATTGAAGGCCAGGAAGCCTCCAAAGACCTAGACGTGGATCGGAAACGGCCTGTCATGATTCATCGTGCCATCTTGGGCTCTCTCGAAAGGTTCACTGCAATCATCACAGAACATTTCGGTGGCAAATGGTGCGTCGATATAGCGCATAGCGCTATACCTGCTCTGGATGTTAGTGAGAGCATTGCTGAGCAAGCATCGTGCAGGCCCTTCTGGCTGTCGCCGCGGCAGGCGGTGGTCGTCCCCATTGCAGCTGCACACAAAGACTATGCACAAGAAGTCATGCAGACGCTGTGGGATGCTGGCATATTCGCAGAAGTAGATCTGTCCGATGTTACACTCAACAAGAAGATCGTGAGTGATTTGTTGTTGTCTTGACCAGCGTCTCACGCATGCTAATTCGGTAATCTGCAGCGAAATGCAGAAATCGCACAACACAATTTCATTCTCAGTAGGTCGTTGACTCAGTTGAAGCTCTCACAAACGACTTGCTGACTGTGTTACAGCTGTTGGGACGCAAGAGATGGAACAAAAAGCAGTCAATGTGCGCAATCGGGATGATGCCGGCTTCAAGGCACGCGGCGAAGTCATATCCCTCGACGTGGTCGTTGAGAAGATGAAGGCGCTCAAAGAGGAACGACGGCTGCTCAACAAGCTGTAGTATCTTCCTGCACAATCACGATTGCTGTAATGCATAACATCCGGCAGCTGAACCGCCACTTCCGTTGCTAAAATTTTGCTGTATAGCACAACGAGAGGATGGTGCTTGCTGACATTGAGGCTTCACGGAAGCAGTCATCATGACATTCTTTCCCTCTGTCCAACACTGTGAAGTATTTTCGACAGTAGAGTGAGAGCTATCAACATGGCATCGACGTATTGGGGCAACGTGCCTGCAACGGAAGCTCCAGCTCCGCATCCAGGGATAGCCACCATAATGGGTCAGCCTCCACAGACCTTGAATCTGCCGTAAGCGAAGCCTATTAGCTGCTGCACAAGCAAGCGATGGCTGAAGCTACAAGCAGGGTATACGAGGCACCTCAAGAGGTGAGTTGTGGGCTAGCGACAGCAAGGGAGCACTCCCTGATACCTGTGTCTCGAGGCGTTCATCAGGGCTAACCGGCATACCCCTGAAGGGCAAAGGCTTTTAGGTAAGGCTTTTCAGATCAGACTTTGAGCTGCACAAGGCTTCACAAGTGCTATATCGGCAGGTGACTCGCAGCGAGGCGGGCGAATCCTCGGCTCTATTTCGACGCTTCTGTCCATTGGCGGTATCATGGCCGAGATTGCTTGCATACTTGCGTACGTACAGTGCCTTATTGCGCCGAGCTTGTAGCAGATGATCCAGTGCAGCGCAGTGTCAGGCGCACAGCAGGCATCTAAGCTCGACTGGCCCTTGGCCAGTGCTCCTGCTACTTGGCGGCAGTGCGGGTACCTGCCTAATAGGTAAAGTCGCACAATAGACCGCTTCTAACTGTCTATCTGACCAAGATATACCAGTGATGCACCTGCTACTCGATACGGAGCAGCAGTCGCGGTTTTCTACCATTCATTGAATGGTGAGCATTGCTTGTCCGACTGGGCACAGACATGGCAGGGCTCACTTACTACACCATGTTAGTCATCGTCTTTGCAGGCATGCTGTCGTTTCTCGTACGCTTTGCAAGGAGACCGCGGGCCGATTATGGGATCGGTACAAGTACGTTTTGGCTTGACTGCTAGCTCGGTGCAAGACAGCTGAGCTTCTGGTTCCTGGAGCTGGTCTTTTCATGTTCTGGCTCGGGGTTGGATTAGCTGCTCGCTGGTGGGTCGAAAACGTCAGCAAATTTTGCCGGCCGTAACTGACCTGACCATGTGGACATTCAGGCTTGGAACCTTGCAAGGTAAGCTGATGTACTACCACAACCGATCTCAGACTGATCAGTCATATCCTCTGCAACTCAGTTGTCAGTACGTTGCCTTCACTATCGATAGCTTGTTTGCGAGCTCACATTGATATCGATCCCGCAGTCGGTCTCTTGCTAGCCGTCACTGGTAAGAATGGGTATTTGGGCTAAGCAGTGTATTACTCTGATGCCAGACGTCGTCCGACACAGGTGTCTTCAACTTTGCATTCGGCTTCTACTACTTCCGCAAAGCTGCGGTCAAGGCCTTTGTTCCGGCAGCTCTTATCAGAAGGCGTGCCGAAGAACAGCAGAAGTTGATAGAGCAACAACAGCGAGAAGAGGACGAAAGAGCGGAAAAGGAGAGGGATCCGAATGTCTGGAATGGTACTGTGGATGAGGCGATCAAGCAACTGCAAGCATGTAAGTGGCTGTACATTCGAAAGGGGCAACGTGCTGACAACCAACGAAGATCGTGCTGAAGGTCTAGACAATGCCGCAATCAAGATCTGAAGTTCCAATAAATGGAAGCAGACACCGACTACAGCGCTGCTCGAGCATGATACCGCCCAATGCTTGGCATGGTCCACCAACGCACAGCTTGAAAAGAGCGCTGGCTGACCAGCGTATTAATATCGGAGCCCTGTTTGGGCATCGTTGTAGAGCTTTAACAGGCCTCTAAGGACGGCTAGTCCGTCTGACAGCTCTGCATCCACGCGTTAACCTGTCCGACACACTCGCGTGCAACACATCTATCAAGCATGTCCATGCTGCTGACCCATCTAAAGCTTACCTCAATAGCAAAGATTGAGCGAGAGCTGCTAACATGGACCCCTTTCACGATTATCAGCAAGTGCAAGAGAAATTCCAGGAGTTGGCTCAGATCAAGGATCCATTGAAGGAGTTTGGCCAACCTCCGCAAACAGCGACTCTGCCGTACGTAAAGCCTGATCTCGACCAAGCTCTGACATGCATACATACGCTAATGCTAAGATTGCAGTGACTACGAGCCTTCACAAGATGTAAGGCGAGGAGCCTTGGCCTCCGTGACGTACCTTGCTGACCGCTTCGCAGGCCTTTGTACTGGCGGATAGGCGGACACCACAAGGGCAGAAGTTCGGTTATGGTGAGTGGCCTCGCAAGAGAGGGGGGTGCTTACATGTCTACTATCCTGCCGGCTGACATGTGGACGTTCTCAGGTGATGCACGTCGTGGTGGACGTTTGCTTGGCTTCATCGGAGCACTGCTGTGTAGTGGCGGCGTTGCGGCCGAGATAGCATCAATACTACTGGCGTGAGGCAATGTAGCTCAATTGAACACCGCTTCTGTATCGAGCTAATCTCTGTTCTGGTACCCTTGTAGAGCTGTTGCGGGTGAAGAACAGGCTGACAAGCTAAATTGGCCATTGGCCAAAGGCCTACCAACTTGGAATAAGTGCGAATATCTGCCAAATAGGTAATGCATTGTTCAAGGCACGAAGTTCTACAGCCATAACTCATAGAATGACCTCAAATACCCTACAGCGACGCGCCAGCCACGCCATATGGGGCAGGTAGGTCCCATGTTAGCACCAACCGAGAAGCAGACCAGAAAAGCGGAAGGAGCTGAGTTTGTTTGCAGGTGTT
This sequence comes from Cystobasidiaceae sp. HBUAS51001, assembly GCA_003351005.1. Lineage (NCBI taxonomy): Eukaryota > Fungi > Basidiomycota > Cystobasidiomycetes > Cystobasidiales > Cystobasidiaceae > Cystobasidiaceae sp. HBUAS51001. Next base: position 236,097 of record KZ857211.1, on the reverse strand, counting down.
GCTATATTCTATCACTCTCTCAATGGTATGCGATATTGCCAACGACGTCAAGACGCAAATTCTGATGCGCCTGTCATTGCCAGTGCTCATCTTCACGGGCCTCGTATGGTTTTTGGCGCGCTTCACGCGGGAACCACATGCGGCCTATAGCATATCGACCAGTGGAATCATAATGGTATGGACAGGACTAGGCCTTGGTTCGCGATGGTGCGGTCGTGCCCAATTTTTGGCTCTCCTTGACTTGCAGACTGAGTGTTTTAGAAAGATCAGGCTCGGAACGCTCCAGGGTATGTGTGGCAGAGCACTTGCAGAGCATTGTCACAAGTCGCTGACCTTTCAAATGCGAATGGGTTGGAAACGCTCATAGGCATAAGTGAGAAGTGTTGCGCAGTGGCAAGGTCCAATGTCTTTGCTGAGATTCGGCAATTGCCTTGCACAGTCGGCGCGTTGCTATCAGCATTCGGTGCGTAAAAGAAGCCACATATACATGACGAAAGCATGCCAAAGGGTCGCCTTATTCAGGCTTCTTCAACATCCTCTTCGGGTGGCATTGGTTTCTACAAGCTGCAAGGGCTGCATTTTCGCCCGCCGAAAAGATCGAAGTTGCAGCACACGAATATGAAGAAAAGCTGAAGAAGAAATTCGAAGAAGAAGCTGCTGAACGACAGCGCTTGTTCAAGGAAGGCATATATCAAGGCACAGCCGAGCAGATCAGCAAGCAGCTCGAGGCCTGTAAGTCCCCACTGTGCCTCCCTCAGTGTTACGCGTAGCCTCGGATGACCTTTCCTTCTTATTGGGCTTTTGTGACCAAGCAGACATACAAGACGGCGGTGCACAACAACAACAACAACAACAAACACCACCGTGAGACAGTGGACATCGGCTTTGGGGCCGATGAAAAGCGACGGCAATGCCGGTCAGGCTGTTCAAAGCAGATTTGTTGCTGGAGATCATCGACGATTGGAGACATGCATAGATCTATAATCTATCTACAACAGCATCATCTGCATTTGATTTACGAGAGATGCTTCTGCAGGAATTTGATTCCAGCATCGGTAGCATCTACCTTTTGCTGCTTCTCCTGTTCGTTGTTAAGATCACCTCGGCAGGTGACTAGAGTAATTAAGAAAAGGCGTCAGTACTGTTCGACAGCTATAGCATTGCCGCTCTGTCGTTTGCTTTCTACTTACAGCCATGGACAGCGCCAGGGAAGATTCGCACTTCCTGGTTCTGCTTGCTGGAGAACACCTCTTGGGCCTGCTTGACTTGATCAATGCCCATCATTGCGTCCTAGGCAAGGGTGAAAGGACAAGCATTCAGAGACGATTCGACAAACAAGAGCTGTGATAGCCGTCGTGGATTAGAAGCTCACGCTGTCGCCAACCTGAATGAGGACTGGCTTGCTGGCAGCCTTGACCTCGTCAGGCACAGCCAGGAACGAGGGGTGGTTCGCAACGGCAGCATCGAGTGTGGGATAGTCATTGTCCGAGCACAGAAGGATCGAGTAACGACCACCCCAGCAGAAGCCGACGGTGCCAATCTTCTTCACTTCTGGGTCGGCTTGAATTGCTTTGACGAACTTCTCAATAATGGGTCGTGAGACGGCTGTGCATGAATGGTCAGGATGCTATTAGCTGCTATGGTCCACATACAGCTTTGTACGGAGGGAAAGGCTCACCTTCGCGGTGCTTGGCGACCCAAGGTCCGAGGTTGGCAGCGACTTTTGCAGTCGAGATGCCCTTTTCGGTGAGTGATGGCTCAGGGTCAGATTGGAGTGGCGAGACAGCTTTCAGTAGCTTTGAGTGTAGAAGTCTTCAGCTGAGTCAAGCGTATTTCGCAACTAGTCTCGACTTACCCCGCTATCAACATAATCGCCTGAGTTGCGGTAAGTTGGGGAAAAAAGAGGACAGCCGAGACACGAAGGCAGGATCACAGGATGAGAACAGTCAGCTGCGAAAAAAGCCAGCCCCTAAGCAAACCAGACTCACCCTCGAGAACATCGGGAACGTATACATTGAAGCCTTGAGCGGCGTACTCATCCGCCACCAGGCGCGTATTGACGATCTCATAGCCAAAGATATCGGTGATGAAGATGACAGTCTTTGCTTTGGAGCCATCAGAGCTGGGAGAGACGTAGGCTGTTGTGCGCGCACAAGCAGGCACGCAGAAGAGCATGTGAATGTCAGTCCTAGAAAGACAAGCCCGAAGCCGCTCCGGGAGTGGACAAGATAGATGCGACACTCACTATTCAGGCCGCCGATGTTCTCGACTTTGCCTTTGGGAGTGCCAGAGTGGAGGTGTCCTATTCCCAAAAAGCAAGACACGCGAAAAAGGGCACGTGGATTGCAGATCATCAGAGTCAGCCTTGACGACTAGTGCGCAGAGCTGCTCATTGCTGCACGCAAGCTGGGCAAGCGAGCCAATACCGCACTGTGCCCAGCTGCTGCAGTGGGGGCAGCGTCCAAGGCAGTTCGACGAACCGGAGACGCAGCATGCGGAGAGTTGTTGCTGGGCCATGGTGATGGAGGAATGTCTAGCTAGCTGTGGCTGCGAAGATGATAGACCGGGTGGGAAGGGTGGATAAGAGAGAGGGTATTGAGGTCAGCCGTGGCGTCCACAAATGCGTTGAAACACTGACTCGCCTTGTCTTTGCGTTGATGCGAGCAGGTTGTGTTGAGTGAGCAAGAAGAGAGAAGCACGGCCATCCGCGGCAATTGCAGCGACTACTCGTCGGTGGCGAGAATAATATGACGCAGTGGCAAGAAATAGCTTGCTCCAAAGGGCGAAGAGTGTGTGAGGATAGCACGGCTGTATGTGCATGCGTCTGAGCATATACAGTATACTTGTATTTGCTGCTCCACCCTCACGTAGCCTCCTGTCGCGTGTGATGCTCGTCAGTCCGGCGCGTCGATTGGCTGGTATACAGATGATCGCGCGGAGCTTCAAGACTGAGCAAGCTGCTTCTTGCTGAACTTCCTACCTGGGTAATGCTCTGGCGGTCGTGCATTGCACAAAATAGGTCACTCCTGTATTACACCTCGTCTGTCCGTCCTCTCTACCTGTGCCGAATCTCTCTGGTCCCAGTGGTCCGAGTCCTCTCTTGGCCCGACCGCCTCTGAGATATCAAAGGCGAAAGGTAGACAAGGCCTGGTGGAGCGATTCACATTCAGGCGCATCCCGCACTCGAAAGCGTATATATTCCCTTTTTCCTGATCACCTCGTGACTGCAATGTCCATTCACCCAGTCTCCTATCACCTCTTCTCGCACGCCTGGTCCTTTTTCCCACCTCATGGCTTGAGCTTACCCAAACAGCCTGCTAATCCTCCATTCTGTCAGCAAGCAGCAGGCAACCCAGAACAAGGGATATGCATGCCTCCAGCTACTACTCTGGCGTCCATTGAGCAGCAGCAGCACTTGCAAGCTTCGACCTCTCTCGACGCGCCGGCTGACTTCCTCCACCAACGCGGGCAGGTGGAGCTGGGGCGGACGGAGATGAACGGGCCAACTAGGTCAGACGACCAAATGTTTGCGCGCTCTGCAAATGTAACCTTCCCTTTGGTCAGCTCGCCTGCGCTTGCCGACGTCGCTCCCCCCTCGTCGCCTCGCTGCCTCGCTCCCGTCCGCCGGGCTCTCTCTCTCTGCTTCTAACAGACCTCTTTTCGCGTCGGTTCGAGGCAGTACGTAAGAAGAGCTTCACTTGCAAGACGGCATCCTCGAGAGTCCTCTCTGTAGCTCGTCACCTCCTCCTCTGGCCGTCTCGCGGGGCCTATCACGCTCTCATCGTCACTGCTCAGCACAGTCCCTCCCTGCGGACCCTTGCAAAGGTTCGCACATCACATCGGTCAGCGCGATATCAGAACGCAGAGGACGAAGTTCGAGGATTAGCGACGCAAGTCTTGCTCTTCTCCTTACCTCTGCGCCATCTGCGACAATCTCCATATTCGACGTCACTACTACACCCCTCCACGCCTCGAGCAATACGACGTCGACATGGACTCCATGTACCATCACCCGATGGACACCAGAGGCATGGGAGGTGGCTCAATGAATGGCAAAGGTCTCATGGTCTCGATATCCGAAGATCACCGCTCCATCTCGCCCAGCCCTCAGCCGGGTTCCCAGCCAATGGCCATGATGGGCTCAAGCTCGAGCTCCATGATGATGGGTGGCGGAGGTGGAGGAATGGGCAATGCTGGAATGGGAGGCAATGGTGCGGGCGGTGATGACTCGCCATACCTACAGGAAGATAGCTCGGGTGAAGGCGAACAGCCCTCGCAGTTTGGAAGGGCAAAGAAACCAAAGCGCAAGGCTGCTCCAAGGACTTCGAGAGCGTGTCGTGGGTGGATACCTCAAACACACTTGCGCACAGCTCAAGCTAATGTCCGCCGCTTGCCCTTGGTATCCCTGCGACCCTACAGTCGCCTGTAGACGCCAGAAGATGAGATGCGAAGGCGCAGAGAACCCGCCTTGCCGACGATGCGTTCAGAACGGTGAGTCTGAGTTGGTAACAGCGCTTCTGTGGTCGCACCAAGGACAGACAGACTCGGTCTGAGCATCTGCTTGTCACTTCGACATTCCACATGTGCTCATGCAGAGGTCGACTGCGTAAGTTTTGCTTGGATTGCATTGTCGCCTTTTGGGCTGCTGGAACATGTCTGACGTCCGTCGATCGCCTCCTTCCTATCACTACGATATGCTTCGCTCGCCGTAGATGTTCGAGCGTCGCTCAGACTACCTGCTCAAGTGAGTCTTGCTTTACACGAAAGCCCTTTCACCTCAGCTGGACTGATGTCTGCTCCCGCTCCGTCACGTGCTGCAGCCCCGAAGACCGAGCCTGGCAAAATGGAGTCGAAAAGCGGCTCGAGCACCTCTCGCGAACCATCGACATGATTCTCGCACATCTAGGAGGTGGACCGGCTGCTCTCCCTCCCATGCCAACCACAGCAACTGCATTCCCAGAGATGCCCCCTGCAGCTGGCTACTTTGAGTCGTACGAGCGCCATGGGGTGCCTCAGACTGCCCCACCTGTTGGCCCTGGTGGGCCTGGCGCCGGTGGACCTGGAAGCCAGGGCGATGGTCGCATCAACTACGTCGTGCCTTCCCCCGCAGAGACGGCTGCTATCGCTGCTCAAGCTAGGATGAAGCGCGGCAGGGGTAACACCATGCCGAGGTAAGCCCTTCGTCTCGTCGGAGAGTGCGAGTTCAGCAGGATCATTATGAGCCTAATACGAAATGTCTTGCCCTCTCCTCGATTCTTTCCTATGCTGCATCTGTTTCCTACCGTCCATGGAGTCCTAGCAATATGCCATCGGCTGGCTTTGGATCCGACACTGCCTTTCAGCTCTTTTCCCCCCGTACAGCCGCCCTAGATGCGAACGGCGGCCTGCCCAACCCATACTCGTTTGGTGGTCCACCAATGCCGAATTCGGCGCATCCGCATCAGCACCCGCACATGCAGGGCCAGCAGCACGACCACTCGCATTTGCATGGACACGCGCACCACGGCCATCCTCACGAGCTTGGCGGTCATCACGGTGGATCGCATACTCCAGGCCCGCCTCCTGGCTCTTCCGCTGGTCCAGGAGGCCTGCAATACTCGCATGCCTACTCATTCGACACCGCTTACCCTGGTCCTTCGCCGGCTCTCGGAGGTCCTGCTTATTCAAACGGACCTGGACAGGCTGGCGTCCAAGGTGGTTCGGGCACACCCTCAGGGAGCTTGAGCGGACCCAGCGGATCTGGCGCCGGCATTGTAGGGTCCAGCTCGGATCTTGTACCCAGATCCCTCGGCTCTCCGGCTGTAAGATTCGCACATCAGCAAGATTTGATCAATGCTCACACTGGCGACTTGCACGATCCTCATCATGAATCGGCCGTCCAATCATTGCAGGGCACCGAAGTTGCTTGAATCTGAGCATACACAACTCTAGTTACCTCGAAGTTCGTTCCTGTCTTCCTTTATCCTGCGGCATCGGCTTCTCTCCAATTCCCGGGCATAGATCGTTTCGCGGCTTTACACCTATACTCAAATCCCGGCTCTGCCGTACAAGCTCCTTCGCTTCACGCACGTTTTGTCAAGTCAAGGGCATTCTTGGCTACAACAATGTCAGCTGTCTCTCATATATCAGTCTCCGACCAAGTCGCCGCTCTGAAGTATCGAACACCCCTTGCTACACGCTAGCACATGACTTGCTCTGTTTAAACACGCATTTGACGTTTAGGACCCTTCTCTTTCTTGTAGTACATAGCTTGCTCTCTAGCTTGTGTCATCCTTACTCTGTGACAGCCATACAATCCTTTCCGTCCAATTTGAAGCCCCCACGCCCCGCTGTGTGGCCCATATTAGCCGAATCAGGCGACGACCTTTCCAACTATGTTATACCGCTTGCTAAAGTATGTGTACCAATCATTGAGCACGCCCAATTCTTCCGCTGTCAGGCTAGAGTAGTCGGAAATGGCATCTTCAGGCTTCAGCGACGATTTGCCAAGGCCGCAAGACGCGTCCTTGCCAGCGAAGACCTGTATGACAGCAAAGCGACTAAGTACTGTTCCCAAGTACTGTCCCAAGAATATGTGTGCATCGCTTTGCACAATCCACTTACATGGTAGCCAGCCCCAGGTCCATACATCTCCTTCTTCGCAGAGACATCAAAGACAGTGCCTGCGTGGGTGATTTGCAGAATCAGAAGCGGTCCACGCGCAGCGCAATTAAAAAGCTTTTGCTCGAGGCAACCGCACCCTTGATGGCCACGTAGATGGGCTTGCCCTCTGTCTCGCCATCACACTTGGCCAGCTCTTCCTTCGTGATCGGGTCGTCTTTCGGCGGTGCGAGCTTGACCTCTTCCTTTGGTGCAAAGCCAGACATGATTGACGGAGTGCCTTTGAGCTTCGCGCCTGCTGTGCTTGCCGAGGTCTCGCCCTTGTTACTCTGATTAGCGGAAGTCTGGCTATCCTTTGGTGACGACCGCAATGCCCAGAGTGCAAGCCCGAATACGAGAGTCGTGTGAAAGAGGATAGCGAGCTTGTGCTGCTCGACTGTAGGGTATTGTCGGCAAGAGACCAGACCAAGCTCGCCGTGTCTGAGCCAGACTCACTGAATTCTATAACCTGTATGGACCAGCTCATCTACTCGCTTCGACTGTTCGAAAGTCAAAGGCGGCGCCTGATGGAGCCTCACGAGTGCCTTTGCTGCGCCACCACAATAGCTCTTTTCTGCAGACCGGCTCTGAAAGAACACATGTCCTTTTACGCTCTATTCATATAGTACACTCCGGATTCAAGAGTGCCAATGAGTGGTCTTATAAATCTAGATTCCCAAAGCATGGGTCCTCCAGACGCCACAAGTCCTATTAAGGTCCGTCCTACTGGAGTGCCGCTCTATCTCTTGCCGCCCGCTTAGCCTCTAAATTGTAACTTTTGCTAATGATGACAGTCTTCAGTCCATAGACGTCCGGCACTGCCATATCTGTTGCACCCCATCATCAGCCTGGTCACTCGTAGCGTTGGGAGCTTTGAACTCACCCCAGCACAGCCGTCCTGCATACTCGATCCATCCTCCGCCCAGCCATTGTCCAAGCGTACCGTGTGCTGGACCAAAGAGCTTCTGAGACCACTGCACTTGCATGCTGACTTCCTCCCTCGCCTTTTCTGCCGAAGGCAGTCGGGGCAGCAAGCCTAGCAGATAATCTGCAATCCAATGCGCTTGCACCATGAAAACGACATGATTTGCCTTGGTGGTAGGTATACCTGGCGTAGATAGCAATGACTTCAATACTCAGCGATGGAGGGTCTCAGCTGCAAGACATACCTGGGAAAGCAATGTCGCGTTGCTCAAGATGAGAGACGGGGACCAAATGTCGGAACAGCCGATACGGCGCGACAGCTTGGGCAGCTCTGTTTACAGACCGTGCGCTATAGTTTGACGTACTCCAAAGTGACGGTCGATCCCTCAAAGTGTATATGTCACGATCCACCTCAGTGCGTGCCTTCAAGTCCGTCTCCACATATTCCTCTTCACGGGTTGGAGGCTTTTCTGTGGAGTGGTAAACCGGTAGACCTAGCTCATCAAGTTGTTCGCGGGTGAAGAACGGGTATTCTCCTGTACGCCAGCCTGTTGCAAAGATAGTGCAGTCGACTTGCAGTTGTTGCCGGCCTCGTCCATCGGTCAAGTCGACATCAAGGGTGTAAGTGGCGTCTTCTTCGGTCGAAGCCTCCTTGCGTGACATGGCTACAAGACCTCCTCTCACGATGCTGATCTTGCCTTGTTGTATGAGACTGGCGAGATTAACGGGTCCGGGATAGATGCTGGATTCTGACCATTTTAGCGGCACAACAGGCTGCATGACATCGCTCAGCGGCTTTGTCCATTGATTGAAGCGCGAGTACATCGATGTTGATATGCGGAACAGGCGTTCGCAGTAAAGCGAGCCTAGATACGTGCAGTGTAGGAACCAGCGATACAGGGAGCTGACAAAGCCTCCAGTTGAGTATGTGCCGGATATTGGATCTTTGAAGTAGGGGACATTAGCCAATTTGTACTGGAGTAATCAAGGGGACATATCAGCACAATGCGCAGAGAGTGTACCAGGCATCAAGAGTTCGCCTACGCACTCTAGTCCCGACGTTTGCAACGAAAGACAAGTATTTCCCATCTTTGATGCCTCCGAAAGGTGCAGCCGTGCTAAGAAATAAGTAGTGAGAATGCGTATTGGCAACATGGACTGATTACGACTCACTATGGCGGGTTTCGAAGAATTAATGAGACATGTTGGCCAGCCTGTTGAGCGACACTGAAAATTCAGCTGCTGCTTGCCATTACGGTGCCTAGACTTACAGTCGCAAGCCGCTCTGCCGCATCCAAAGCTGATTTAGAGCCTCCAATGATAGCGATGCGTCGATAGCGGGCGTAGAGAGCCTTTTGGACTGTATTTTCCGACAGATGTGATGTATGAATTGTCAAAGGACCATGCGGCTTCTCCACTGGATATCTTGAGGAGTGCATGAAGGTCTCAACGAAGCTCGGCACAGACGGAAGACTGAAAGTCCCTGTTGCTACAACTAGTTTGTCGAAGTCCTCCGATATAGCATCCATGGGCCGGGAAGTCGGGGCGGTCGAGACACTCCAGCTGCCCGGACGAGATTGCTGACAGGCCAACACGCAAGTGGTGTATCGTATCTCAACTCCCATAGCCATTAGCCGTTTTGCAAGACGCTCCATCACGCGTATCATGCCTAGAGCGCAAGGAATCAGCAAATCTGGGGGCCGGCAGTGGCGTTGCTTGAAGCCAACTCGGAGGTTACGCACCTTGTCCGCTGGCTCGCATTTCGCCCAGGCCTGCATAAGCCTCAGAATCGGTCATGAACATTTTCTCGTCCTCTTCGAGACCTTCATCATCAAAGAGCATTTGATCCTTGGAGCAGAGCGTGTTTAGCGAGACTGCGCCGCCCTGCGATAGAGGTGCCTCTCCTTACCCAGGTATTGTTGGTGATGAGGCCGGGATAGACACTACACGCGAGGAGAGAGCGTACTCAGACATGTTAGGAGACTGAAACAAGACAATGCGGCCTACTTCGCAGCCGACCTGTATAGCGAAGACGTCGATCGACCTTGAATTCAGAAAAGATACCCTGCATCGAAACCAGCTTGCACGCACCACGTCCCACCAGGACAGTCCAGCTTTTCGAATATGACCACTTCAATGGCGCGCTCATGCCTGCGAGCGGTCTTGCCCAGATGGTACGCGGTTGCGAGGCCAGAAATGCCAGCGCCCACGACAGCGACGCGCAAAGCCGGCATTGTGCTTCAATTTCCGGTCAGACGAGCTCAGCAAAGGCTCTCGATGGCTCGCCAGGCATACGGCTATGTATTCACACAGCTCATGTTGGCCGCGAAGTGACTTCGTAGGTTCACGTTGATAATGAGCCGGATGAGTCACGCGCACGGCGGAGATCGCGGCCGCTTTCTTCGCTATCAAGGGCCAACCCCGCAGAAACCGCGGCTGTATCACGAGAAACGACTAGACATAAGCATCTTTTGTCCCGACTGAGAGTCTGGTTGTCAACCTGACAACTCATTCGACACTCTTCTTAGGGGAAAGCAAGCCCCAAGGCAATGGCACAGCTGACAGTCTTACAGCTATCGCGGGGTCGAGGAGGCAAGCCTCTGTGGTTTGCGCCACATGGCTGGAAGACTACTCTGGACTGCCGCCTGCTCAAGATCCCATGCGAAGTCAAATACGTGGTCTCGGCTCAGCTGGCTGAGGAATTACCCAAGCAATTTGGTCTTGACACGGTGACCGTGCCAGTAAGCTGTTTCCTGCATTGGTAACGAAGCTCGTGGTGCTAACTCCGCCCTCGACACATGCAGACCCTGCTCGTCAAGCAAGACGATGGGAAGGAACGCGTCATTGTCGACTCTTTCGATATCGCCGACTATCTGGAATCGCAATATGCAACTTCTGGGCAATCTTTGTTCACCCAGGACGGCAACGCCTCCCCCGCCAACGTAGCAGCTGGGAAGGCGCTCGCACGATTCATCGAATTATGGATGCAGACCACCTTTGGCCCTGTCATCACCCCTGGCATACTGGCTTCAGTGAGCGTTGCAGTTCTCAACACGCCTTCATAAAGCTGGTCTAATTTGCCTGCAGAGCTTTGCACAATTCCCGACAGAGGGCAATCCTGGACACGATGGTGCCAGTCGCTCTCGCTTCGAGTCAAAAGTCGGTCCAGCTCGAATGAAAGAGCTCGGTGACCTTGCGCGAGACCCTACTTGGAGCGAAGATCTGTATGCGCGAGTACGAAAGGAGTGAGTCCAATTTTCAATGGTACTCGTTTCGGAGACAGCACTGACGAGCTTCTGAATCGCAGACTCAGCATTGTGAACCGGCTTCTCAAGGATCAGGAACGCCTCGGAGGCGGTGGACCATTCTTCCTGGGCAGCAAACCTACACATGCTGATTTTGTGCTGTTCTGGTATGTCTAACTTTCTTGTCTTCTAGACACAAAGATCTCTTTTGCTGACCATCCATCGCGTTCTATAGCTACTATCCTTATGCATTGACAAACCCCGACCTGGTCAAGAATACCTTCAAGCATCCAGACCTTCCATACATTTCAAAGTGGTTAGATGCAATCTTTGCAAGCGGACTTATATCTGAAGACGAGCTGCGCTTTCCTGAGTGATTCTGTTCGCCTTTGTACGGTACAGTAACCAGTACTGTAGAAGGCAATTCTGGGGCCCGCATCGGCCTTTTGCAGAGCGCCATGTCACGTAAAACGAAATGACACGCCGACACCACGGAGACTGGCTGCCAGCGTGCTGCGTTGCCGTGTGACATCTCTTTGTTCGCATCCCGAGTGCCGAAGAGATAAGCGGCCGGAGAGTCCGTCTGAGTGGCGCCGGCATGTGGATGCGGCTTTCCTTTCTATTCTCGACCGGAGGCGAGCAGCTGGGCAGGCTTTCCCTGCTGCTTGACATTTCTCTCTCTTCCCTCCGGCATCCTCTGCAAACGTACAAAGATGGTCGCAGCCAACGGACATGTCAACGGCGATGCTGTCCACGAAGAGGAGCCCTGGCCAAGACGCAACGAGCGGGGCTACGAGATCCCCGAGCAGCCTTTTGGCACGCTCCACCACAGGAAAGTCATCTGTGTGGGCGCAGGCATCTCTGGCATCTGTCTTGCGCACGAAGTAGATACACGAGGCAAGAACCTCGACCTAACCATCTACGAGGTTGCTCCTGGGTGAGTCCGCCTCCCCGGCCACGCACCGACTTGGGCTGACAGCGATCCACGCTTTTTCATCACCATCAGATACGGCGGGACGTGGTTCTGGTGAGCATCAAACGGAGAAGAGAGTCCCACAGGTGGGCGCGCTGACCTCTATCACCCTGCAGGAACACGTATCCTGGATGTCGGTAAGCCGGACCTTGTCGATCTGCATGATGATCGGACCGAGTCCTGACACTTGTAAACAGCTGCGACGTCCCGGCGCACAACTACCAGCTCCCATGGGCCTACAACCCTGACTGGTCCGAGTTCTATGCCGAGGCTCCCGAGATCCAGGTGCGTCTCGTTCGTGACCTTTTCTGAGCGACCTACTGACGCGACTTGCCTGCAGCGCTACTACGCCAAAGTCGTTGAAGACCACGGTTTGGCCAAGTACATCAATCTGCAGCATGAAGTCGTGAAAGCAGAGTGGAAAGGCGACATCTTCAAATGGATCATCACGGTCAAAGGTCCAGACGGCAGGGAATTCGAGGATGACTGCGACATCTTCATCAACGCCTCTGGCATTTTGAACAACTGGAAGTGGCCTGATATCCCGTCGTTGAAGAACTTCAAGGGTGATCTCGTGCACACAGCTCGGTGGCCGAAAGACCTCGAATGGAAGGGAAAGCGAATTGCAGTTCTTGGAAGCGGAAGCAGCGGTATTCAGATTCTGGCTTCCATGCAGCCGGAAGTCGAACAGGCATTCCACTGGATTCGCTCGCCAACTTGGATCACTGCAGCATTCGGTCAGTGGACATGCTTGCGTGCCTGAACGTGTCAATTCTCGAGCTGACTCGACACATACTGTAGCCCAACAGTTTGCTGGACCGAATGGGGCCAATTTCAAATGTGGGCACTTGTAATTCCAGGTTCAACTCTCTCCAGACAGCTGAAGTCACGTTCCCCAGATACTGAGGAGCAGAAGCAACGGTTCCGCGACGATCCCAACCACGCTCTCAAATACCGGAAGATGATGGAGTCTGAGCTCAACCAGCGCTTCAGATTCATTGTGCAAGGTACACCGGAGCAGAAAGCGTCTTTGGCCGTGAGTCTTTCTCTTCACCACTTCAGGATCTGCCAATCTTGCTTCTTCACGGGCTGACATGCTCTCTCCGGGATGCAGTACGCGCAAAAAGATATGCGCGCTCGATTGAACAACGATGAGCGTCTGATCAAGGCTCTTATACCGACAACTTTCACCGTCGGCTGCCGGCGCCCAACTCCCGGCAATGGATACTTAGAATCCCTACTGCAGCCAAATGTCACCACATTCACCGAGATGTTCAAGGAGATAACCGCAGATGGCTTCGTCCAGCCAGATGGAAAGGAGGAAAAAGTAGATATCTTTATCTGTGCTACGTGAGTTTGGTCATGTCAATATTTATGTGGAATCTGCCGTGTCTAATGGTAGTGCTTGTTGCGCAGCGGCTTCGACACAACTTTCCGCCCTCGATTCCCTATCATTGGACACAACGGCTTGAACCTCCAAGACAAGTGGAAAGACTATCCGGTCGACGCCTACATGTCCACCGTAGTGGCCGACATGCCGAACGTAAGCCATAACTGGAATCAGCTATTTAAAGCAAAGCTGAGATTCCATTTTTGCGATCAGTACTTTGTATACTATGGCCCCTACGGACCAAATGTGAGTCTTGCTTGCTCGATGCCCCCGGCTTTCCACTGAACAGGGTCTTTTCTTCTTCCATTGCAGGGCCACGGGTCCGGCGCGCCGATGATAGACTGCATCACACGAAGCTTCTTCCAGATCATTCAAAAGATCCAGCGGGAGAACATCACGAGCATGACGATAAGCAAGCGAGCTACCGCTGACTTTGTCGAGCATGCAAAGCTGTATCTCAAGCGCACGGCATGGGCACAGACCTGCTCGTCTTGGTTCAAGCCGCCTGGACAGCATTCTGCCGATCCAATCATGCATCCTGGCAATCGAGTGTGAGCAAGATGACTCGTATCCGCTCCCGTCCGTTAGGGCATCGTTTAAGGCTGACAAACTGAATGTCTTTGCCCGCCTGCGATATCCAGACTCTTTATTGAGATGCTTGACAACCCACGATGGGAAGACTACGAGTACACTTATGGGTACGCTGGTAATCGGTTCGGATACTTTGGCAATGGGTTCACCACCAGAGAATCAGAGGCACGCGACAATACGTGGTATTGGGGACCCCTGGCCGGCGGAGGCGAGGAACAGCCAGACTACAGCGATATCAGGCCAATGTACAGCCAGATGCTGTCGTAAGGATTCATCGGTATGTCTCGGCGGTGTTGTTAGGGGAATTGCCGTAGTGGACTTTAGCACGGTCTATGTACTATCGCTGTGCAGTTGCATTACACAAGGGTACATGGACGAATATACATCTGCAGTTATAGCGCAACAGGGACTTGATATTGCCAAGATTGTAGTAGTCACGCTTGCTTTGACTTATTCTTCCACATTTCCGCCTTGAAGGCATCGACTCGATTCAACTCGGCCTGAATGTCTTTGGCGAGCCTTTTGCGAGTAGCCTTGACCTTTTCAAGGCCGCCTGATGGCACATCATCGAGGTCCGTGAGCAAGCGGAGCAGACTCTCTTCGTACGCTTGCAGTGGTCGATTGTTTGGTGTATAAGCGAGAATAGGCTGTTTCTGCGCTTGAGATTTCTGCTCATCAAAGTCGAGGCTGCGTGGAGACGGGTACTCGTCAGCATACGTTTGGATGCGATAAAGAAAAGAGGACGTGGCTCACCTTTCGGGTAGTACAAAATCACGCTCTTGCACGTCGAATGCATCGCGAACTTTTTGAAGTGCTCGCAAGCGTTGTCTGATGACGATGGCTCGCTTGGTGTGCTTCTGAACTACGGCAACAGCCTCGTCGAAGGACATTGTGGAGTTCGCGGCATCGACGTTGGGAGCTGTGTGATCGGCCAGCGCAGAGGTACTTGCTTCTGGGATATCGGATTTGACCTCCGAACCGGATGGGATAGCTTCGGGACCAACAAGATTGGCATCTCGTGCTGCAGCTTGCTCAACGGACTGAAGTGCTGGATCTTGGCTGTCGCGTCGAGGAGTGGGCTCGCGATTAGATTCCTGGGAGTAATCGGGACCGAACAAGCGTGCGAGAAAGTCGCGGTCATAGTTCGCAGCCCTCTGCGCTTCTCGTAGGTATTCTTGTCGAGCAGCTTCACGTCTCGCTTGCTCACGTCGGCGCGCGAGGAGCTCATGGTATGCTGCTGCTTCTTGCTCGGCGGCGTGTGCTGCTATAGCTGCTTCGCGTGCTCTAGCTTGCTCCACTGCTCGTGCGTGTGAGGCATATGAAGCGTTGGGATGATGGTACGATTGACGAGCTGGTGCGCTGGTGTATGCATAGTATGGGTCGTGAGCACCATAGTAGCTGGGCTCAAAGTGACGAAGAGGAGTGCAGAACATGGTGCAGGTGTGTGGATGTTGGTGCTGCTGCTGTCCTGCTGCTACTATTGCTGGCACAGACAGCGGAGCAGGTGGTCGGGAACTCGAGGGTGCGCTGTTGTCGAGTGTGAGACTGGCTGTAATGCAGGCAGGTGAGTGATGGCGGTTGTCAGAAGAACAACCATGATGGCCCGTGTAGTAATCAGCTTTTTGATCTCAAGTGGCGGCGTTCCCTCTTCTTCGCGGTCGTTCATGAAGAGACGTGCACCTACGAGATGGTTCCAGGTCCTTCGACGGCGTGATCGGCGGCAAGGTCGTGCGCACTGGCGGTACAGGAGCCATAGTGAGGAAGATAAGGGACAGCGCTGCTCAGGTGATAGTGTTGGAATGCGATAACAAGACTAGAGACCTTGCTGACGGCTGTGTTTCGTGCTAGCTGGTCAGGGTTCAGTCATCGGTGCTGCCGTAGTTTGAGTCGTCGACTCGTCAGACTCGTCAACTGGCAAGGGCGTTTGTCAAGCATAACGAGCAGCGTCTGCCGTGTTGAACAGACGGTGCAGCGGGCATCATGCCAGCAAGCGTATAGAGGTACAATCGACAGGAATGAAAGTGAAAGCCGTGCATGTAAGGATGAGATCGCCATGGTGACACCTCGCGCAAAGAGCAACTTCGTCCAGTCACGTGACCTTGTTGTTTCGCTGTTCATCAGCTTTGGGCTGAGGCAGCAGCGACCAAACTCTGCTCGACATCCACCCATGCGACAGGACAGCATGCTCGACCGGTAGCGCACAGCCTCAGTTCTTCTCCAACACCTCAAATCCTGCAGTGCGCACCATGGACATCCACTCTTGGAGGGTGAACGTGCCCACGCCGCCCAGAGCTCTTGAACTCGATGGCGACGACGGTGGCAGCCTCTCCCACCGACATGCGGGCGGTCAGAGCGATGACTCTGACTCAGATGGCGACCTGCCTGCTCTTCCAAGTCGCCTGAATACCTTTGGCGTCCCTGGCTCTCGTCCAGCGGATTCAATAGCTGCCGGTCCACGACTCGTGTCTCCCAAACAGCCTGCGACCTCTTCGCTCTTCATCACGCCGCGACACCCGTCAAACAGCTTGAAAAAGGCCAATGGACCAGCAGTCGCAGAGATCAATAGTCATGCAAAGTCTGCTCTGCCGCAATTTCAATATCGACAGCCGCGAGAAGTGATTGAGATTGAAGACAGCCCTCCGCAGGTCAAGCAGCGCCCACCAAAGCCCAAGTCGCCAGTCCAGCAGCAGCAGCAGCAGCAGCATCGGCAGCCACAAGGTCTGCGCCAGCCACTCACGGAGATCTCCTCAAGCTCGTCGGACAATAGCCTCGTGCAATTGACGGGTAGATCATCAGCACTCAGTGCGGGTCTCAAACCTCCCGCTGCTACAGCCTTTAACCCTCGCAAGCAGCCATCGGTCTATGAACCTCTTCGACAACAACAAAACAATGACAGGCCAGCTTCCCCTGCCGGTGTCGGACTCAACGCAAAAGCCAGGATATATGCCTCGTACAGAGAGTCGGGCAGTATTCCTGCAGTCAACCCGATGGGTATCAGGCCAAGTGATCCGACACTCTATGCTAGTCATTCATCTTATCGACCGCCACAGCCTTTGTCGGATGATGGTGAGTTACAATCAGTCCTTTACCCCTCGCATGGCGAGTTGTGCTGAACGTACGCTTGAAACCCCTCAGAGCTCGACGCAGAACTTAGCCGCGACCTTGACCCAGAACAGCGAAATCGCATCAAGGCACGTGTAGAGGCAGAAGCCGAACTCTTCAGAGGCGGCGAACAAGAGCAGCAACAAGCAATTTCCAATTTCTGCAGCATGGTTGAAACAGACATGTCCAAGGTGATTCCACTGGAGGCGCAGCCTGCCGGACTGGTAGGGCTATATTATACCTTAAGCCATAGTGTGATCACGCTTTGCTGATCTTGTTTTGACATTCAATTGCTCATCAGAAATGCAAACTTCATCCTCATCAGATGGAAGGTGTCGCTTGGCTCAAGTCTCGAGAATTGGGAAAAGCTAGAGGAGGTATCCTCGCCGATGACATGGGATTAGGGAAGGTGAGCAAATGCCTATTAGCCAGCCAGCCCGCACGTCTGCCCTTGCATCTCGCTAAAGCGTGTTTTGCTGGCCACAGACTGTGCAAAGCATAGGCTTGTTGCTGGAGAACCGACCGGTCGATAAGCCAAAGGGTACGCTCATCGTCGGACCAGTGGCACTATTGTACCAGTGGAGAGACGAAATCTCCTCGAAAACTACCTGTAATCCCAAATTGAAGATTCTACTCTATCACGGAGAGGGAAGACTGTCAGGTGAGCAGACTGATAGACAATAGTCCCTCACAGCGAAAAGGAGGAAACTTGCTAACACCCAAATCCTGCCCGACTGCGATCTGAGCAGACCCGCACAAGATTGCAAAGTATGATGTCGGTAAGTCGACTGTTTTGGTCTTTGGTCACGGCACAAGGCTGACATCAGTGAATACCAGTCCTGACCTCTTATCAAGTAAGCTATCGTACTTTGCTATCACAGATCCTTTCTACGTCAGGGGCACTGACACTGAGTCATACGTCCAGACTCTGAGCAAAGAGCTGCCTAGGCAAGTGAAGCCCAAAAAGAATGCAAAGGACAAGAAGCAAAAGAAACTTGATTTTGGCAATGACAAGAACAAGACCAGCGAAGAGCAGACTAGCTCTGACGGTGACGCGATCGCATTGACAGAGCTAGGCCCCCTGCTGCGAACTCCATTCCATCGCGTCATTCTCGATGAGGTGAATGCGATACTTTTGCAGCTCACGAAGGTTTAGTGCCCCGAAGCTGACAATTACCTCTATGTCACAGGCTCACACAATCAAGAATTCCCAAACTGTTCAGGCAAAGGCTTGCTATCGGATACAGGCGAAATACCGCTGGTGGTGCGTTTATCAGTAGCTGCGTACAGATTAATGCAAGTGCACTGAGCACATGTCCATCTGCAGTCTCACTGGCACACCTGTGCAGAACAGCATTGATGACCTCTCTTCACTGTTCCATTTTCTTGGTCCACCTATACCCCTTAACAATGCAACCGAGTACGTAAATTGTGCATCGGGCAGGCTAAGCGCGCGCTGTCGTTTGATCCAGCTGAAAATTGCATCCCCTTCTCAGTTTCAAGAGAGTAATCAGCATGCCGGTGCGTGCCGAGAATCCTTGACAACATCGAACGTACCGCAATCCAGACTGCTGACTACCTTTTGTTACCTGCGACATAGCTCAAGAATGGTCGAATGAAGCGAGCATTGGAGCGACTACACGCAATCTTGGCACCTATTCTGCTTCGGCGCACGAAACTGCATGTCAACGCAGATGGAACGCCCATCATCAAGCTCCCACCGCGAGAAGTGGAAGTCATCAAGACAGACTTTCTCGACGAGTAAGCAATCACCAACCAAAAAGTCTTCACCTGAGGCCGTTTTGCAGAGTGGCTGATAAGCTCACCTGATCATGGCATACAGCGATGAGCGTATTTTTTACGACGCTGTGGAGAAGAGGGTACAAGTTGAGCTGAATAAGTTCGCAAAGAAGAGTGGCTTGGCAGGACAGGTAAGCCAATTTGTCGTATCCTCTAGAGGACACTTTGAGCTGAAATGGCTTATTGCGACTCGCAGGATTACATTGCAGCTCTCGTGCTGCTGCTCCGACTGCGGCAAATTTGTAATCACCCTGATTTAGGTATGCATGCCGCTCCTCCGATCTCAAAGACGCGTAGCTCATGCATTTGCTGCAGTAAACAAGGGCAACGATAAAGAAGACGCCGAGATGAAGGCCATCAAAGACAAGGCTGCGGACACTGCAGACGAGCAAAGAGGGCGGACTGAAGTGGACGATCTCGTAGATGCTTTCGGCCTCATCAAGATTGAGCAAAAGACGTGCACCCTTTGCCAAAAGCTATATGAAAGCAGCGAGGCAAGCAGCAAGTTTTGCGAGGCTTGTAAGGGTGTCTTCAAGCAGTATACGAGCGCAAATGCATCCACCAAGATCATCAAGATTATTGAGATCATACGCCGAATGAGGCAGGATGAGCCAGACCGCAAAGCGATTATATTTTCGCAATTCACGAGCATGTTTGCTATCATGACGCCGTTCCTCAAGAGAGCTGGCATCAAATTTGTCAAGTATGAAGGTAGCATGCGCTTGTGAGTCGGACACCTTTTGTCTCGCAGAAGACTCGTTTCATGGTGATTTGACATGATTGATTACAGTGAGGACAAGCAAAATGCTCTTGAAAAGATACGCGACGACCCTTCCATTCACATTATATTGGTCTCGCTCAAATGCGGTGCACAAGGTCTGAATCTGACCTGTTGCTCGACGGTCTTCATGGTCGATCTATGGTGGAACCCGGCAATAGAGGTAAAGTCTAGCTTGGCGAGAGACTCTCTTATGCTGACATATTTAATCATTGTTACTGCTTCAGAACCAAGCCATTGACCGAGCGCACCGCATTGGACAGACAAAGACGGTCAAAGTCTACAAGTTTATCATCATTCGTACCGTTGAGGAGCGTATCTTGAAGCTTCAGTCAGTTTTGCTCTTCAGAGTCTCCGCTAGTTTTGACGGAGAGGATCCACACTGACTCTATTGTGCCTCTTCCCCCACTTCTGGCATGTTTGATCCTGTAGAGAAGAGAAAAAGGCAATCGCTGATGCCGCTATCGATGGTGGCAGCATAGCGGCGATGAGCAAGCTGGGCGCTAAAGGTGCGTCTGTCTCATGCTCGCCAGCCAAAGGCAGACAACTGATCGTTCATGCTCGTAATTGCCTTTTGCACTGCCCAGAGTTCAATTATCTTTTCGGTACGGATGGTGAATATGATGCCCCGGCTGGCTCTGCCGCGACCGCGAGTGGCAGCAATGGCACGGCAGAGCGACCGCTGGTGCTTTGATGCTAACTATGCATGCGAATGATGAAAGTAGTCAAGCGAGCGCTGCGTCTTTGTCCTTGATCGTCACGAATGCCTCTTCGACGGCGATTTGTTATCTGTACGCGAAGTCTTTAGGCATTGCACTGCTGTTAAACGACCTGAGGTAATCAGCAAGACCATCTACGAGTGGTCGAAGACCAGCGCATGCACACGGACTGCATCCTGATTGCGTCCAGATGCGCAGACGTGCGTTATTTGTTCATCCGTGCTGCTGGGTGACAATTGCTATTTCCAGCTGGCGATGTGTCACTGCGGGTCTGCAATTCCGCAGCTCTTTATAGCCGCATCAGCTCAGCTGCGCACCTGGGAGCGTCGATGCTTAGCTCAACCTAGCTCACTTGCACGCAGCTGCACCGGCCACCAGCCTGGGGCTCTCTTCAGCGCCTCGCTCTGCGCTCGGTCTGCTGCGCGCAAGACTTCCGGAGGAGGACGAGGTGGTGAACACGTGGAGCGTTGGACGACGAGGAGCTCTTGCCTCTGCACCACCGTCGACCTCCACAAGGGTCGAGACGCAACAACAGACAACATGCGCATGCTAACTGGTACTGTGGGGCTGGCTGCAGGTGAGTGCTTGCTCTGACAGACGGTGCTAGAAGTGGGTGTTGACACCGCTCTCGTCATACGCGCTGGCAGCCACCCTGCTCAGCTGCATCACATCAGTCGCAAGCACGCCCAACTACGAGGTCGCAAAGACCAAGGTCGAGGTCGACAGACATCGAAAGAAGCTCGACAATGGCGAGCTCGTCGTCAGGATCCAGCGGTGAGTCGTGCTCGCTCGTCAAACAAGACCCTAGGGCTAGGCGAGCCGCGGAGCGCAATGCGACTGCGCAGGTCGCTGCAGGTGTTAGCCAGCTGCTAGTCGGGGACCACCAAAGCGCAGATGAACGATGCTTACATGTACTGACGCTGCTCGTCTTTTGGCCATGTTCACCCCCACAGAACTCAGGACCTCTTCTCTGATGCCACTGCCGATGCAGAGGCACATTTGCTGCTGGAGCGCGACACACACCTTCTCCTCCGCATTCAGCTCGACGCTGACAACGGCAGGATCAACGTCAACGATGCTCCTCTTGACCTCAACACCGCCAAAGCTGCTCCAATCACTGTTGCCGGCATCAAAGCGGATGTGAGTGGCGAATCGGCCGGGCGCTTGGCGTGATACACTATGTTGCGCCTATAGCATGCTGATGCCTGTGTTCATGTGCATCTCAACAGACATATCGTCTCCCACAAGGCCACGACTCGCCCGTCACCAGTCCTCAGGAGCTCGAAGGCCTCATCGATCAGATGTCGCGTGGGCTCGTCAGTGTCGAGGTCAAGGTCGAATCCGAGCCCATCAGCCCCAGCGTACCCGCAGTATATGCCAAGAGCAATGATGACGGCGTTTCCGAACCTACCGTGGGTGCAGTTACCATCCGCAAGGTTGGCCTCTGGCTCCGCATTACCGAAGTCGAAGGCAAGACAGTCCCTCATACAACCGCCATCTACACCCCAATCCTGCAGCTCATTGTGACTGGCTCCAATGACAAGATTGATAAGATCAGCACACTCGCTATTGGTGGAAAGCCTCCTGTTGAAGAATCGGCCCATCACATGCCTGGACCAGCGATGGTCAAAGGTTTGCCTCCTGTTGAAGATGGACCTCTCCGAGGTCGCATTGGCGGAGGCAGGAGCAGACCGCGTCCTCCTCATCTCCATGATGATGCCGGTCGCCAGCCAGGCATGCTTGGCTGGCTCGCTCGCACTCTTGACCTTTCCCGCTGGGCTCGTCCATCGCGATTCAATCAAGGCGGCAAGGCTGGCACCCATCGCCCTTGCCACGGTCGAAAGATGACCATCAAGGGACCTCACAAGGAAGGTGACCACGAAAATATGAACGTGCACACTAGTGATGGCAAGGTAGTCGGACATCGACCTATGCTTGAGAATCCATTCTCTGGCACGATGGACGATGTTGAGGAGGATGAGCATCCGGCTGGCTCGGTCGGCAATGGCATGCGAGGTGGACACAGGATGCACGGCCAGCACCATGGACATCGATACCACCGACATGGTCATATCAAGCACGGCAAATGTGGAGCCTTCTTCCACTCCATGGCTGTCGGACTGGTCTATGGCTTCGCCATGATCGGCAATGTGCTCCTCCACCCTGCAACAGTCCTCACTCTTTCGTGCCTGCTTACCGCTGCCGTCGCCTTCCACGTTGTTCGTCAAGTCGTGATTAAGCGCCGAGGAGGCCAGGTCAGGCTCGATGATGGCAGTGATGGATGCTACGATGATGCCAAGTATGGCAGCGCATCGGGCTCGGACATCACCGAGCCGCTCTTTGTGAGCGAGAAAGAGAAGCAAGCAGCGGCATTGCACGAGGTCGTCGTGGTCGACCAGACAGAACAGCTTCCTCGATACGAAGATCGCTCGTAGGCTACAAACCAGCACCTACATCGTCGTTTTCCAGCACACGCATAACCAACCGCATCCTCTTGTCGCCCGTGATTAGATTTTACATCCGGACATGTTCCCCGTGTCTCGCGCCCTGTAGCCTGAACGCAATGCAATCTTCAGTCTCCTAAATCACATGTCGGCATAGCTTCTTCTGCATGTGTGTCACTGAAGTCCCGATCGTCTTTGGCCGATGGCTGGCTGCCGTTGTTTGCTAGCTACCCTTTTGTGCACGATCTCCAGCAAGACGAATGGTCCTGGTATGTTGGAGCAGTGAGGCCTGCGTGAAGCCTACCCACGTTCTTTAGTGGTGAACAGCTTGGATGCTGCAGCTGTAGTGCACGGACAAGAGGGCCTTCATCACTCTCATCGCACATAAGGTTATTCCACCATGAGTGGTCTATCGGACATCGTGTCCGCGCCAGGGAGCTTCATTCGCGTGTCCTGGAGATCTCTAAGTGAGTGCTGATTCACTGTACTGTAAAGCTGCTTGCTTTGGGATAGGGCTGAAGAACCAAATCACAAAACAGTTCTGTATGCGACAGCGATCGGCGGTCCTCTGCTCGCGGGCTTCTTCTGGAAGCTCTATCGACATCGCAAGCGCTGGAGGGAGCTAGATCTACCTGGACCTCCGCATGAGATGTTCTTCGGGCACTTGCGTGTCTTTCAAAACCATGCAGCTCGTTTCAAGGGTCGCCACATCGACTATACCGCCGAAAGCATAGCGACGGGCGGGCCGTACGGTCGAGGCCTTGTCTTTCTCGACCTCTGGCCTTTTGCACCTCCTATGTGCTTGATCTCAGACCCTCAGGTCGCGGACCAGATTGTCAGAGTCGACAATCTGCCCAAGTGTCTCGATGTCATGAAGGTACACTTTCCAATCTTTGGAGACGAAAGCCTGGCGCTAGCAGCTGGAGACGACAAGGGTGAAGCACATTGGAAAACGGTCAGACGAGCAATTGCTCCTGGCTTCAAGAAGGTGATTTGCCTGAGCTGGCGTGTCACACTGAAGCATCGATACTTCGTTCGTGTTACTGACCTTGAGTGTTGTGCTATCAGGGCCATCTGGAGCGCTCTTGGACCCAAGATGTAGTAGAGGAGAGCGCAGGCTTTGTGGAAAGGTTGACTAAAAGAAGCAAAGACGGCAGGCCAGCTATAATGGCAGAATACCTCGTCGAGACCACGCTTGATCTCATTCTGCGAGTCACTATCGGCTGCAAGGATCCCCGATTGTCACAAAATCTGCTCGCTGTGCTCAACAGTCAGCTCGAGCATGCATCGAATACAGGAATCGTCAATGCTCTATTCTCGGCCTTGACGCCGTTGCGCCGCTTCGGCGAGAAGCGGCGGTCAGAGTAAGTTGCGCTTCGTGGAAGCGCGTATCACAAGCTGATGTATCACCTCCTGCAGAGCAATGTACAGTCTTTTGGCACCCATCGTAGAGGAGCACATACGAGATAGCAGAGAAAAAGACCCTCTCAGCAAGCAGAAGATAGATGTGCTGGATTGGGCTCTTGCCAATCATCCGGATTTCTCAGTCACAAGTCTAGTAGATCAAGTCAAGACCTTCATTCTGGCAGGTCACGACACAGCCAGCAGTACATTGGCATGGACCTATTACCATCTTTCCAAGAGTCCCCAGGTTCTGCAGCGTTTGAGGCAGGAGCACCATACCGTCTTTGGCGGCCGCGACAGCATCGGTCGAGAAGGTGAAATGATCGCGAAAGACCCGACAATATTGAATGACCTCAAATATACCCTCGCTGTTATGCGCGAGACATTGCGACTATACCCGCCTGCGGCAGCAGTCCGACAGGCTAATAGCGATGTTTATGTGGTGGAGCATTTAGGGGCGAAGTATTCAGTTGCAGGATGCATGCTATGGGTCAATCATTGGTGCCTTCACCGCTCGAAAGGTACGTGCGAGCGTTTCATATTAAATGAGACGGTTTGGGAAGATCAATGACCTTTTTATCTTCAGCTACATGGGGTGCGGATGCTGGCGACTTCAAGCCAGAGCGATGGTTCCAAGATGACGGCGATCTAGCATCAGTGCCGCTAGCGTGGCAACCATTCTCGAAAGATGAGTCTTGTGCGCATCCTTTGTGGGTATCCAGCTAACAGGTTTTGCCGATGTTCACGCCCGAGAAACTGTATAGGCATGGAGTTTGGCTTGATAGAGCAGAAGGTTATCCTGGCCATGACAGTAAATGTAGTCACCCCGGGTAAGTGCTCGCCTCGCTGACGCAAGATCTCGATTTGCAGGTGCGAAACTTTGACTTTACGTATGCAGGAGCACAGGATCCGTATCAGATCTTCCGGTTGACTGTGAGGGTTCATCTGCACAGCTCAGCCGACCCACGTTGACTGACATTCATTGACAGGCTCAACCTAGCAATGGCATACCCATGTATGTAGCTTCGGCAGTATAGTCATAAGCAGGCATAAGTCAGACAAGTGATATTCATCAGAACGTGGTGTTGAAGTGGGATCGTTGCGTCATGTGCAAAGACAACATCCAGAAATATAATATGCTTGAAAGTCTACCGCCCGCCAAGGGCTTTCTCAACTGCGGAAACGATATCATCGTCACCAGACGGTGACGGTACTACCTCGAAATCGTCTTCTTCGTCATCTCCCATGACTATGAAGTATGTCAGTGAGAATCGTTGGAAGAGCCATGCCATATCGTAGACTCACCTTCCCCGTATACCTCAGGATGCGCTGCAAAGCATTCCTGCATCCCTCTGAATTTCTCTATGCAATCTTGACCTTTGGGCTCAGCAGTGGAGTATATGAAACAGCTGAAAGCTTCTTTGAACTGCTCGCCGCAGACGCCGTGAGCCATTCCTCCTAGACATGGGCAATCCCAGTTGATTTCGCCAGTTTCTGGATTGAATGCCGCTTGAGCGGGATCCTCATCCTCTTCTTCGCTCGATAGAGACCCTGGATCCGAGAGCGAGGAAGATACGGACACTGCATCGTCGCTGTCGCTGACAGAGGGCAAGGGCTCGGTGGCACCTGTCGAGGAGACCGCCGGCCCTGGTGGCGAAGCAGCTTTTGGTGATGATGGCTTTGGCTCGGACGGCGCGGCCCGCTTCGTAGCTGAGATGGTTGCTTCTTTCGCCTCTTGCGCCTTTTGTGTCACCTTCTTTGGGACTTGATTGCTCGCTTTCTCTGCGGCTGCGTCTGTTGAAAGCAATTACGCATTATTCAGCTTCTGTCAAGGCCAGACCTAGTTGCCTTGCAGCGAATGGAGCGCACTCAGAGACCCCACAGCCGTCTTGTTGGTGTTTCCAGCCGTTCCGTAGACGTATCCAGCAGCCAGCGTAGCTCCGAGCAACGCAGTTCCGACAAGCAGGGAATTTTGGCCGCCGCCGACCTTGGCTCCAGGCGCACTCGGTGCGGTCCCCTTTAGCGCTGCACTCTCGCTCGCTGGCATTTGAATGCTACGTCGCGGTACGCGAGGCGCATTGCGCAGCGCTGTGCCCGCTCTTCGTGTCGCTGGCCGGACGAACATGATGGCTGCAAAGATGATGATCGGCACAAGACGAAGGAGCATGACAGATGAAGATTGGACATGGGCAGGGGCTTTGGACTCGCAAAAAGCCGTTGCTACTGCACGGATGTAATATTGCGTATCACTGGTGTCATCAATATACCTCTTCAAGCTTTTTCACTGCCATCCGGCTTTGCTCTGTGACACACTGACAGTTGGTCTTCCTTTTCTATCTTACCCCGCATCGATGCGGTGAAAGTAGCTTCAGCGAAGCTAGTTGGGTTTATACTTATCTATAAGAGTCCACACTCGAGCTGTCGTGGACCTATCTGAATTTGCGGATGCAAGGCTACTCTGTGACCTCCTTCTTGTGGATCTCGATGCCAGGAGGTGCAGCCAATGCGCTCTTGATGGCGCCATATAGGACGACTGGTGAATGCATGCATCGTAAGTGATCGCACCTAGGCCCCTCAAATTCGTGCGACACTCACACTGTCCGGAGACGAGACCGGCCGTCATGACAATCCTTGGACCCAAGCCAACAAAGAGACCTGAGAAGCCAGCTTCTTTCGCTAGGCGGATAAGCTTTGAAGTAGCGCTGCCTGGACCGCCTTCGCCCTTGTTGATTTGCGACAAGAGGGTATCACCAGGCTGCGAGATCACCGCCGCCGCTGCACCCTATCATTCGTTATCATTCGTAAATGGAGAATGGCGTCAGCGGAGCATTCCCCGTCTTTTTGTATGAAGTAATGAACCCTCTATTAAATACTCACAGCAATGAGACCGCAGCCCAGAGTTACGGTTGTCTGTGCTGTAGGACCCAATTTCGCGGCACGTTCTTTTCCGTATGTTTTCGTAAAGAGCTCGTGACACCACTCATTGACAGTGAATTGTCCTATGCGGCACAGGTGCAGGGATATCAGTGACATTCGGAATACAGCGGGCGCAGGAGGGCCTGTGCCAGCGAGTAGCGAGTCTCGAGGTAAAATTGTCACCTACCTACGGCATATGGCACTTGCTTGGCGAGGATGGGTGCGAAGCTGGATTCCAACTCGTCAGTATAGTTTTGCGAGAGATTGATTATCGATGAGAGATCAAAACTCACCCTGCATAGAACTCCCTCAAACCACCCTCCTTTGCCATTCTCGCAAAAGCAGGCAAGAAACCGCTCGCATAACCTTTCTGACTGACCAAGCGGATTCGTGTAGCTTCGCAGGGTGTCAGAAGAATGTCTGCAAAGAACTCGGCTATGGCGGAAGACCCCAGATAGATTGCTGTCCTATATTGAACGGCATTGTCCGGGCCACCGACTGCGTTTACGGCCTTGGACTTGAAGAACTCGTAGCCGGCGAATTTAGCTCCGCCCTGGACAAGGTACCCGAATGCAGTAGGTCCTGAAGTGTCGTATGTTGCAAGTCAGCTTAAAAAAGCTCTCTAGCAGCGACCGGAGATAAGAAGGAAGTGAACGCACCGAAGCCCGTCAAGAGCACACTAGGTCCCTCTCTGTTGTGCGACGGGGAACATCACAAATGTTAGCCCTCCCATGTATGTCGTTGCTCTCACAGAGTCATTACACCCACTTTGCAACGAGGTCTTTCCCCGCCACGAGCATGTTCTTGCCTTTGAGCGAGCTGTCTACTTGAATGCGAGTCTGCAGAGGGTGTGAGTACAAATCTCAGGCTGGATTCTGAATGCACAAACGCACCTTGACGACATCTATGGGCGTCATGGCGCCTGCAAAGGTAGTATGCTTTAGCTGTTGGAACTTCAGACCACCTGGCAGGCCACAGTGTCTGCCCCTCAGGAGCAGGAGCAACGTACCGTGGGTAATGGTACAACACAGAGCGCCTGCAGCATAGAACTTGGCGTAGCTTGAAGAGGTGCCCGTGTTAACGAGGTCAGTCTCGGGTATGCTACGCCCGAGTGAGCTTGCTCTGCTCACTCTGAAGGCGCGAAGCTAGTGGGAGGGGTCGCCATTGTGTCAGCCGTGTGGTATCCAAGCGGGAGTCGTGCGAGTGCCAGTGGGAGTAAAGACAAGCCAGATCCTTTTCCCTGTCTAAAATATGCTCGCCCTCGTATGGCAGTTTGTAGTTCAACGTGACTGTGCGTGCGGGCTTTCGGATGACGACGTTCATTCTTTTTCGATCAACTCCACCCCAGACGGCTGCTCCGGACATGCACGCTTTGCCGTCTTTATTTCCAGCATCGACCGTCACGTCGACTCCGCTGGACTTAGCCACGAGAGCACTGCTTGCACATCTGCATTGACTAAGGTGTCAAGGCAATGCTACGTACGACAGGGCGGTAACTAGGGGAAGTAAAGACCGAGCCTCGACGTCGAGCTGCATCGTGCCTGCCTGGCGATAACGATAACGCCTACAAGCATCGATCCGGTGGACCAGCTTCTCTTCGTTGATACACCTCTGCACGTCAGCATGGAGACGCTGAAGCGATGGAAGAGCAGCACAAGCTCCAAGACTGCTGCGACAGTATCGTCGGACGGCGGCTCAGACGATGAGACTGCTGCCAAGAACAATGGCACGCATGTTGGCTCAATACCCGAAGACGGCTTCTTAGACGAGCATGCCAGAGCTTCCACATCAGGGCCACCGCTCTCAGGCGTGCATCCAAGTCCATCCAGCTCATCTGGGCGTCTCCGCATCGCGCTGCTCCAGTCTACATCGACCGCCACACCGGGCACCGTTCTGGAAGGCAACATCGATGTGGACTCCCTCAAAGACTGCAAGACACTCAAGGTTGTCCTCACTGGCAAATGTGCATGTACCATCATGGGCAAGATGCGGTACCAGGCGGCTATCGGCGTCAATGCTCTCGGCTCGGCGGGTGCTGGCTCAGCTGCACCCATAACTTTTCGAGAATCCCACACGTTCCTCTCGGCTGAGCAGGTGCTGTGGAACGGTGAGCAAGAGGGCAGCAGTAGTGATGGAGCG
The DNA here is from genome assembly GCA_003351005.1 of Cystobasidiaceae sp. HBUAS51001. Classification (NCBI taxonomy): domain Eukaryota; kingdom Fungi; phylum Basidiomycota; class Cystobasidiomycetes; order Cystobasidiales; family Cystobasidiaceae; species Cystobasidiaceae sp. HBUAS51001. The sequence goes on along the minus strand of KZ857211.1, from coordinate 207,033 downwards.
ACCATCTCTACCTCACCGCAAGCGAGTTCTAGCACTGGCGGCGGACTGGCAAACAGGCTTCGAAGGAGAATGAGCGACAACAATAGCTCCTTTGCAGACAAACAGCAGCAAGCAGCAGAGGAGAAAACTCGCTTTCCATTTACCATCGACATGCCTCGCATCAAAATGTGCACTTGTCCAGCCGCGACGTATGCCTTACCGCCGACTATCGATTTGCGGCGTTTCTCGACGACTTCGCACATGGTAGACCGAAGTACAATTGAAGTGAAATACTCGATTGCTGCAGTCTTGGATCGCAGAGGTTTGCTACGGCGCAAGCAAAAGTGAGGACCTCATGTACTTTGAATAACACCGGTAAAGAAGCCCACGATGCTGACTTCCAACCGACAATCTCAGAGCCAAGGTTCAGCTCGAGGTGCTCGACGATGCTCCTCCCGGCTATTCCACACAAGAAACCGTATTCGGGGCAAGCAAAAGTCCGTTCAAGTATGCAACAGCGGACAACAGCGCCGACGTGCCTGAGCTGGAATGTTCCGTAAGTCTGGCACACTTTCCTTAGCACGACAAGTCCTGCCTCTGATCTAAAAGACCCTACTCGATCCAGTTGTCATTTGTACCACCGACAAGTCGAGATGGTATCATCACCTACAGTGTCAAATACAGGATATACGATCCCAGCGCACCCCCGTTTCCCAGCAGCGATGGCTTGCAGGAGCCGCTCTCACCGCCTCCGGCGGACGACGAGGGAGGAGTTGATTTGCCCCCTGTCTACCACGCTCCGGCCGCTCCACTTTTAGACAATCTGTCGCCGCGGTGCGAAGTCACCCTCAATAGAGCCAGCTTTACTCGCCCGATAGAGAGGGTGTCAGAAGGGACAGAATTTCAATTTCCATCGTTTACTATCGCACAAGGGTCGCATGATCCTCTGGATCAAACGCGAAACGACCATAATGCACGCCATGGCCAAGGAGAAATTCGAGGTACTCTGCAAGTCCCGGCTGAAGAAGTGACAATGTATACGTGCGGCGCGGAAGTCAGCCATCACATGCAGGCTCGCTTGTATTCGGCAAGTCTCAAGAGACCTGTCGTAGTTAGGTGCAAGGTTTACCTGCCCAGTGGCAGGTGAATGACATGATGTGTGAAGAAGTACGCTCATTACTATGCTCCGTCTCAGTCGTAAGTGAAGAGGTTTCAGTACTGGCAGGGTTGGAATTGGCAGGAGTACTCCTTCACGCGCTTTCTGTACATTTATACCTGTAGCAGCACGAGGCCAGTAGACGTACCTCTTCAATGTAAATTATACGCATCCGCAGGCTCATGTACTGGACTACAAGAAGTAGTCGCAATTCGTGTTATACGCGCATCACCTTTATTTGCCACTGCCCTTCGGCCGGTACTTCTATCGCGAGCAGATGATTTCTTTAGGCGCAGGCATTGCTTCGTACACACCACTACAAGCAAAGACTATCGTCTGGCACCATCTTTAAGAATGTACAGACAATGTACATGCAGAGCGTTCAGCTCACTCGCAGCTCAGACGGGCCCTGTTGTGCGAGCGGCGAAGCGTCATGCAAGATCATCACGAGGCGTAGCTGGGACTTTGAGCGACGGCCGTAAGGCATTCACCGCGTTGACGAGCCGGCACTATCCTCGAAAAGCGACACCTGACAGAGCTCCGAATGATTCGCAAGTCGCACAGGAAGACTTGGAGGGCTCCGACCTGCCAGAGGCGTCCGCAAACGACCAGCGACTACCACAAGCTTCGACGTCTGCGCAACCGTGGTACCTGTCGGAAAGCCCGTCGTCGTCGACTACATCTTCATCCACTTCAGGACCCTCTTCCTCGTCCGAAAAGACACTGCCTACTCCACCCGCTGCGCTGCCGAGCTATCTACGACCGCTGTGGAATCACGTCTACGAATCGCCTTTTCTGGATCAGAAGACTATAAATTTTATAGACGCGCGAACAGCAAATTCAAATGTCGCAGAGACGGACATGGACGCTAGTGTGACTAGCTGGGTTGACTGGGTCATCGTGGCGAGCTTGCGCCGTGGGAGAGAACGTGGCATTCGTGGTGCTTCAGACGGTGTCAAAGATGCTGTGAGTGCTGGACTGGCTTTCACTATACGCTACAGAAAATTGATGCCATTACCTTGTTCCTTTCCAATCCAAAACAGATGAAAACGTGTCTGCGTGCATTTGACGCAGAACTCGCAGCACAAGAAGGCAGCACATCATCATTGTCTACAAAACGGAAGAAGCGAATGCCGCCGGTTTTAGTGGAAGGACTGGATGCGCGCGAACCACAATGGTGTCTTGTGGACGGTGGAAAGGCAGTCATGCATGTCATGACCGAAAGAGCACGCAAAACGTGGGAGGTAGAGGGTGTGGCTTCGGCATTCTCTGCCGTCGAACCAGATGCTACGCACGATGAGGAGGCGGGGCGCTTGCCATACGACGAAGCAAGCCTTGCATCGACCACTCCATCAAGCCCGACGTCAGACTTTGACCCGCGGCAATAGCTATTGCGACATGTCCGCTACATTACATCGCGACTATGGGAGCCAGAGTCATCTTCAAGCGTGTCCGGGCCGGTAATGTAGGCCACGATAGTCGAGCATGTCTTGTGCTTCATTGTACTCGTGTTGTGAACATGCTGCTGTCTAATTTCCAGTAGCTGCATGCAACAAAGACAAAGCTACACGCTAGCAATGGACAACTTTTTCACCCAATGACCCTGCTGAGCTTTTGCAGCGAGTTGAGGAGTACGTCTCCCTGCTTGATAGTCTGTTCATACCGCGCATTTTTGACATCAGGCCGATTTGTCTGCACGATTCCATTGACTTTATCAATTGAGCAATTGATCCTGCCTGCAGATACGAAGCGTGCGAGGTCGCTGTGCATCAAGAGACAGACACCACAGCGTCAATCCAAGGAAAACGAGACTTGGATACTAGCATGGGGATGCAGGGCTTCAGACTCACTTTTCGAGGTAGGACTCGCTAACGCCAAAGGCATCTGCGAGGTTCCTGAGCGTCATGCTTTGGTAGCTCTCAAGGAGCTGCGAATACGCCTTGATCCTAATCTCTCGGACATAGTACCTCGCATGCTGGTTGAGAGCCGCGCTTGGAATAAGATGGTGCGTCTCAACTTCCGCGAGGGCTCTAAAGAACTTTGCATATTCCGAATCATAGAGTGCGCTCGTGAAATCCTTCAAGTGAGGCAACGAGGGCAAAGTCTGGATGACTTCAGGGGAATCGATGATTTTTGTTTTGAGCTCCTTCCGAGGGAGTGAAAGTACGCCAGCGATGATGCATAGGCCGATATAGTCGTCATAAGGTATAAGCTCGGTTGCTGTGAATGTAGGCATAGTCTCGTGCAGGAGCACTCCACCGGCTTTGAAATCGCGAATCTGGAGCAGGTACAGGCCTTGATAGACTTTCAAACGGTTCCGTCGGTCCCAATCGCCCCCTTGGTCGATGAGCGCTTTTGCCTTGTCAATGTTGCTGCTGATGAGTGAGAGGTCGTTGTGGAAGAAGCCGACCCGAATCATCGCTAGTCGGAGGTCAATCTTGCTACCAAGACCAGCTTGTTTGGAGAATGCGCGCTCGTAGGCTTCAATTGCCAGGTCCTAGTATCATCAATGCGTCAGCATTGACCAGGTAGAGAATAGAGATCCGCGCTCTCCGATCAGGTCCTCCTGTTACAGGCCTACACACCTTCTCGCCAATCTTGGCAATGTAAGCCGCCTTCGCTCGCAATGCTTCTGAAAGCTCTGTCTCTCCCTGATTCGTCTCTGCATCTTCAATCTTGTCTTGTAATCGCTTCAGCTCGGCTTCGTTCTTGCTCTGCAAGGACTTGTACAGCGTTCCTTGGTACCCATTGTCGAGCTGCGACGCAAGCAGTGAATCTGACAAGAGCCATGGTCCCATTTCTTGTATTCACAGAATAAAAGAGACACGTCAATGTCATTCCGAGACAGTCCAGTCAAGTAAGAGAACCGCCCACCATCTCTCTCGATACCTTGCCGCAATGTCTGTTTCGCTTGTTCGTGTAGATGGCTCAACTTGGGCTGTGACAAGACGAAGCGTTCCTGGGCGACTGCGAGACGTGTGTAAACAGTCATTACAAGTGCGAAAGTGACGTGTTAGCAGTGTACAAGGGAACTCTGGCATCGAACAACACTCACGCGTCAGGTCTGGGATGGGCAGGACCGTCTCTTCATCAGACATCTGCGGCTTGGTCTCGTTGACCTGGCCATTGGCGGTGCTGGCGCCTGCAGATGTGCTGGCCTGTGGCTTGCTTGTGCTTGCCTTGCTGGAGTCTGCCATGGCTGTAGGACTGCGGTGCCGTTGGAGCAGAGGTGAGACGCTGGCGTTGCTCAAGGCCTCGTCATCCGCTGCCAGAGCGAGTCGAGTAACACAAGGACCGCCTTTTAGAGGGCCATTGGAAGTGACCGGCCTAGCTTGCCGTCAGTTTGCACATGTAAGAGACTCGCTTGAGCACCTGCAAACTGTCCCTGTATGCCTCCCTGCTTGTCCTTTCGATACCGCTGGTCTACGTGTAATGTGGCAAAAGCGGGTGATCATGCATGCACTCGTGCGAGCTGGCTGTCTCGAGGGAACTACCTGAGGCTGTACGGCTTGAGCAGTGCAGTCTATTCAGACTTATCGTTGCTCCTGTCTGTACTACAAGCTCGCTCACACGTCGCAATCACGTACGATGCGGGTGGCGAGACCTGGCTTGGCGATGTAATTGCGGGAAGCCCATCGCCGTCAGCTCTCTCCCTCTTCTCGACCTCGACCAGCACAGCCTGCAGGCACGTCGAGCAGTACATCACTCGCACATTCAAACACTTCAACACAATGTCCTCAGGTCCGCCATACACCGGAGAGCCACTCCCAGACGGGTGCGTTGGGAGCTGCTGCCGGCCGCCGGCTCGCTCGCTCGCTGCAGGCGGTGGCTGAGCATGAAGCATGACGGACGATATGCTCGAGAAAGAGCTAACAACGATGACTTTTCTGTATTTGCAGGTGGATCGCACAATGGAGTGACCAGGTATGCAGCGCTACATGCTCAGTGCCAGCCGTGACGAGCTCTTGTAGCTGATTTATGCCGGCTATCATCCCTGTTGCGTCACCATCTCGACTTCTCTCGACACCAGTACAACACCCATTTCTTCGTCAATCCACACGGTGCAAATGGCCCAGAGTCACACTGGGTGCATCCCAACGAGCAGGAGCGGAAAAGGTCTGGAGAGAAGGCCCCGACTTCATATGCCCCTCCTTCTGGGCCCCCACCTGGATCGTCATCAGCCTCAGACAGCAAGACGCCTGCTTATAATGGCGATAACCAGCAGCAGCAATACGGGCAAGGACAGGGATCCTCGTACCAAGATCAAGGCCAGCAAAAGAAGGGCGGGTTACTAGGCAAGATCTTTGGTGGATCCAGCAACCAGGGGCGTCCTCAAGGCGGAGGCGGCTATGGCAGGCCCATGGGAGGAGGTATGATGGGCGGAGGCGGCTACGGCCAACAGCGTGCGTAACTAGAAGATCTCCTTTTATTCTGGCCTTGCTTTAGCAGAAGGCATCGCAGGCTGAATCTCTACATGTGGTGTCGTGCAGAATACGGCTATGGCCAACCTGGCATGTACCCTCAACAAGGCTACGGTCAACAGCCAATGTACGGTCAACAGCCAATGTACGGCCAACAGCCAATGTATGGTCAGCAACAAATGTACCCCCAGCGAAGGCAGGGTCTGGGTGCTGGTGGCGGAGCCGCTCTCGGTGCAGGTGGTGGTCTCCTCGGAGGGTGAGTCCGGCGCCATGATGTTTATATTTCTGTATTGATCTGATGATGGGGTCTCTTTCTGCTTCGTTCTTATTAGTATGATGCTCGGCTCCGCTATGGGTGGCATGGGTGGCGACGATGTCACAAACAACTACTATGGAGGTACGGCTTGAACCGATCTGGCGTTGAAGTGTCTTTCGCCAGCGACTGACTATCCTTCTTTCTCTACTCTCCTTCCTTGATGATGTTAGACGACGGAGGCGGCGACATGGGCGGTGAGTGCTGCCATCATGGCTGCAAACTTCCTTCCTTCGCGCGCGGAAAGCTGACTTTGACTTGTTCGTGGGCGATGGCGATACAGGCGACATGGGCGGTGAGTGTTGCTATCGTGGCTGCAAAGTTCCTTCCTTTGCGCACGGCGAGCTGACTTGGACTTCTGCGTGGACGATGACGATCTAGGCGATATGGGAGGAGAGTGAAATAAAGACGAAAAGAGTCTTTTTGCGAAGATCCTCAAGCTCCTTTTGAGACTAGACAACGTCTATGCCTACAGCTTGAGCTGCTTCTCAACACAACGCCTCGACCGCACTACTTGGACTGTTTCTAGAGTCCGAACGCACTAATTTCTTGTCCCAATAGCCACGCTTTTGTCTAGTCCTATCACATTGTCTGCTATACGTCATGTCTTGACCTCCCCTGTATCACTGTGAATAGCTTGGCAATGCGTCCTGCGAATGAAAGACCTGTTCGACCAAGAGTGCTCGACGTTCAATATCCGGCCGGCCATGGGCCGGCCATGATTGCAACGACTGAATGCCTCCTCTCCGTCTAGCAATGCTTTCGAAGGCTAAATTTGAGAAGCAGCGAGCGTTGAGAGGCAGCGCTCGGAAGATAAATGCACATTGTTGCAAGTTCATGCTGAGATCTGTTGGGTCTACTGGCAGACGGTCATACATGGGAAAGCTTTTACCAGTCTTCGTCATCATCGAACCTATCTCGTCTCTTGACACGGTCGTCATCTTCGTCTGAATCAACTTCTGCCTGTTTGTTCTTGAACAAGCTATCCAAGTAAGCTTGCTGCGACTCTTCTTCCGAGAGCTGCTTCGCCATAACTTGCTGCTTGAGGCGCGGTGCTGCTGCCGGCGCTTCAGAGACTACAATGTGACATCAGCTAATTTGTCTTTGAATGCATTGTGGGAGTGGCTCGAGCCTGGCTTACGCAGGGGCATTCCTTCAGGACGAAGGTTGACATTTTTACTGCTTGCAGATTTGCCTTGCATCCATTCGTCCACTGAGAGAGTTCCGTCGGGGCTAGTGGTGTCTCGAGTGGCTCCTCCAGCATACACATCGTCTTGGAAGAAATCAACCTTTGCGCGGGGTATACTGAATTTGACATGCTGGACGGCGTTTGATGTCAATCGATAGGCATGCGCGACTTCCACTGCTTTGACGTCGACTGTCTGCTTGGGCAGAAAGGCGAAAGATAGTTGTAGCGATCCATGTTCGAAGGACGGAAGCTTTGAAAGCGCCGGTGTTGCTGATCCTTGCAGGTTCGTGACTTCATAGGCATGACAAGTGCGTTCGCCTTTAGCGTACACGAAGAGAATATTCGTGTCTTCGTCATAATGCGGGAACAGAGGCGCAGGTGAAACGTCTAGACTTGTCTTTGCGACAATTTCGAGGTTCGCGCCATCTGCACTAATGCGATGCAAGAGGATCTCCCGGAAAGCAGACCGCGAGAAACCGCATGTGATGAGATGATTGTCGTCTAGCCAGACAACTTTGCATGGCCTGACAGACTCGTGTGAGCTGCCTATCACTGTTTTGTCATCTGTCTGGCCTCGTGGATCTAGGATGCGTAGCTTCTTGTCCTTTCCCGCTACGGCGATGCGGTTTCCAAGGTGATCCCAAGCTACAGAATGTATCTGCAAAGTCCCACGATCAGTCCCGGGCTCACTGATTTCCAGCACAAATTCAAACTCACGCCCTTGCAGCCCACAGCGGTCTTTGCAAGAACAGATTTCGTTTCCGTGTTCCAGATACGAAGTGTTGATTCGCCGTGATCTTCTGACGCGCTCAAGAGTATGTTTGCAAGCGCTGGATGAGGCACCAGCTCTGTCATCTTGTCCATTGAGTCTAGTCAATCAAGCTTTGTGTCAGCACTGGTATTCACAGGTTAGCAGGCTTATCGTTTCCCACAGACCTTCAAGAACAGCATTGACCTGGGTCTGCTCTCCACTTTCCTCGCCGGCCGGCACTTGAAAAACGCGTATTCTTCCATCATTGTTGGCGACGCAGACCTTGCTAGTGTCGAAGGGATCTAGCGCAAAATCTACCACGTCGTGCCCGCTAGCCAGACTCGGCAAATGTACAGGAAGTCTTCCTTTAGCTGAAGTAGCGTGATAGGCTATGCGCCCTCCAGGGCCTGAAAGCGGATAGAAGAAATATTGCTGATGGGCTTGAAGTAGCCTGACTGACGCGCTCGTCGTGCTGTTGATATTGTGAACATCCTCATAATCGGGCTTCAGGGCGGTCTTGCCTGCTAGATATGCTCTGCTCCAGTGCGTGTTGCTATTGCTAGTACTTGCTACAGGCCCCGTCGTTTGAGGTTTGCTCTCGCTTTGTGTGGAGACAGTTGCCTTGACTGCGGCAGATGGCGCTGGGCGATCTTGCGAAGCGGTGACTGGAGCTGGCGCGGACTGCTTGTCGTCCTCAACGGACGGCCTCGCAGCGGGGGTTTCCCGATTGATCAGCTTCATGCTGTCCATTTGTGCGACTGGCGCTTCGGCGGTAGCAGGCGCGGGCACTGGCGCCTTTCCTGCGTCTTCGGCAGGCGCTTGTACGCTAGTGAAGGCAGCTTGGGAAGTCGGCTTTTCCCCTGCAACAGGCTCCTCTGTCCGCGATCCGGAGGATTGAGCTTTACTCGTGGCTGGCTGCTTCTCTCCTGCTCCGCCCCAGCTTTTCCCAGGTTGAGGACTGATGAGCACAGGCGCAGGATCATTGCCTTCACGCCACTCTTGTGCGCCTTGTACCGACGTCTGGTACTCTTGTACAGGTGGAAAGAGCTCGCCGTAGAAGTCGAGATAGTTCTAGAGGAGAATCGCTCAATGAACTTGAATATTCTATTGCGCCCGCAAACTTACCCGCCGCGGCACCCTCATTGACACAGGAACTATGGCATCCTGGCCCAGCAAGACTAGTCTTTGCACTTCCGCCTGCATCACATTGAGAGTGCTGGAAGTCTGAGGAAGCAGTGCAGCGCCTTGGGATGGCACGGGCAAAGGTGATGATCCTGATATAGTGATGCAACTCAACAGCTGATAGCTTGCAAAATGATCGCATGCCCTCACCAAAAGTCAGATCCGAAGCACCAGTAAGTTCGGCCCAGCGCATGCTCATGTCAGACTGCGTGAAGAGGTCAGAAGAAGATCATGAAGCAGCTTGTTGTCTCAGAACAAGACTTACGCGTCCGACAAGATATACGATCTTTCTCGCGTGATCTACAAGAGGCATCAAAACGCCAGTATTGGTATCGATGATCTGCTTGGCTAGAGGCTTGTCAAAGTTTCGAGGATCCCATAAAGCGCACTCGCGGTCTCGTGTCTGTAGATTTGAACAGTCGTCAGCTAAAGCAGCTTGGATTTTCGTAGACATTTCCTGCTTGACCTTTGAAAAGCCAGTAGTGAAGATCTGCTCCGCGACTGCCGTGATGCGCATAGCCTTGTTGAAGCCTTGATGTGCTGCCGTGGACTGGAAGTGCGCTTCGTCACCGGGGCGAACATAGCTATACGCTCAGAAGCTGCTGACTTACTACAGCTGCCTTGTCCGTGCTTTGCCGAATGTCCCACAAATTAATGGTATTGTCTTTGGCTGCGGTCTGCACGAGCCTGCCGTCATGACTCCACGAAACGCTCCAGTGCCCTTTGGCCGGGCCATTCACTGTATATATAGCTTGCGCGGAGCTTGATGTATCCCATATTTGCACTGCTGCGCCCTGATTTGACAAGAGAAGACCAGCCGAAGTAGGGTGAAACTGGACGCTTTCGACGACCTTTTGCGCTGGTGCCGACAGAGATGCGATAGATGCCAGCGAAAGACTGCTCGAAGATGTCGATACTAGATCGTCTTCGCTTGGACGACTTGCAATGTTTATGCGTCCGTCCTCGCTCGCAGCTGCTATCAACGGCTCCAGGAAGCTGGTGTCGAAGTCGGTTATAGGTCTGCCCGACGCGTTCCACGTAGCTGCCTTCTGCGCCTGCTTGCCAGGCTTGCTGAACGGCAGAAATACAAGACTTCCTATAACAAGCAAACCCAGCAGTCAGTCAGCAGCGCCAAGTCATGCATTGCTGGAGAAGAAGTGCCCCGCTCACCCACGCCGGCGCCTCGCGCTACAGCGCAGCTGTCAGTGGCCTTCAGCGCATCGCTGCCATCGAGAGCCGAGCTTGACGCCAGAGGGAGCTCGCTGAACCATTCTTCTTTCTGTGAGCGTGGAATGCAATACCAATTTGCAGGTAGTACTTGACGTCAGAATGCGGCATTCGCAATATGTCAAAAGGCAAGTGCAGGCACCTTGGCGACGTTGGCCTGGATATTCTTGAATGGTGAGACCTGCGCAAAGCGTGAAAAGCCCATGGCAGGGCAATTACCGGCACTGTTGGCTTGCTATGTCAACCTGAGCACGCCTACGACTCCGCTTGACTATGCAAAGTGATCGAGGAAGCCATGTCGGGAGCTGGGACTCTTCACAGAGAGGTGTATAGCTTTCGCCAACTGCCACGAAGCTGGGGCACTCATTCAAGCTGCTCATGCAGTTTGCTCCAAAGGCAGCACACAAACCAGCTTCTCGTTGCTTTCTTCCGCATCGAGCTTTCGCTTGGCCGCAATACTGCAGTTCTCTTTCGTTCGCAGTAGCGAGGAGCTCGCAAAGCTGTGATGCATAGCACCACCAAGATACTACGCGCCTGCTCAGTGTAGAGTTGGTGGAAGGACGCTGATGCTGAATGTCTGGCCTTTGAAGCTTCGCAGGTTCTTGCTGGAAGAAGCGAGCTCGAGCCTCTTCGCGATCTAGGCGTCGGAGGTTGACGAGGTCCTCCTCTTCTGAACACTGCACGTATCTTTGCAGCCTTGCTCTGCACCGATCTCGCGCGCCATCGAGGTCTCGCACGCTCTCAGTCACCTACTCGAGCAGCAGCGTGGTCATCCTCCTGCACGACGGTCTTGGCGGCCCTCGACTCGCCCTAGACAGCACTTCCTGGCAAACCCAGCCAGCTTGCTTCCACTCGCTTCGTGACGACTACAAATCGCCAGCGCACAGGTGAGTATGCTTGTGATGGCAACTTCACACCTTATCTAGCGTCCCTCGACTCGCGAGTGAGACAGGTCGCAAGCGGCCACTATCGCTGGCCGTCGATTAACGCGCAGACATCGCACACAATTGCAACTTACTACTGGCGTCTCCGAGCATGGGGGCCATCTTGAAGTCAGCGGTATCACCATCGCAGCCTCGCCCGAAGCCAACAGACCTTTTCCGACATCATGTTGGCACATCCTTCAAAGACAGCATGGCCTTTGATCTCGCAGTCCGCGACTACTACACCATTGCCTACCCTACTCTTTCGCAAGAACGCGATCTCGTTGCGGGAACAGAGAGCAGCGACGACTCGAAGACTACCATCACTAGTTTGGTATGCCGGAACGCTGCGTCTGGGTGGGTCAAGCTTTTACTGTTCTTAGCTCTACGAGCTTAATTCAATGGCTCATGTTTTGCCTCTTCGAGAATCAGCTGCAAACTTTCCTTCGTGCTTGCACACTCGCCTGACTCTCCTCTCGGTCACCCTGTTGCCCGCCCTATTCTCCTTTCAGTGAGTACAAAGCAGTCTGGCAGAAAAGTTTCGACACGCGCTCATCCCAGCCAATTCGCAGTGTCACCCTATCCACAGCAAGCGACACTGTCCGCTCATGAAAACTCACGCATCTGCACTCATTTCTTCGTCACCACATCGGCAATTCCCAAAACCTGCACAGACTGCGTCTGAGTCGCAAGTCGGAAAGTCCGCTACCGAAAACCCAGCAGCCGACGAAATGCTCTTACAAACGACAAAAGAAACCAGAAGGCCACGCAAGAAGAAGTCTGCGCCGCCGGAGCCACGCCTCGATGGTGATGCCTTGCTTGCTGTCCTTCGCGACAGCTCGCCTGATTTCTCCGCGGCCTCTACGTTCATACCTGCTGGGCAATCAGAAGAGACGAAGGATGCTTCTTCACTGGACATCGACACCGATGAGACTATGTGCGACTCAGGGCCGGTGACGAAAGACGAAGGCAAAGCGGCGAAGGACACAGCAGAGTCCTCTTTTGCGAGCATGAAGCAGGCAAAGGAAGACAGGAAGTCCAGAAGAAAGACAGTCGCTCTGACGACAGAGGATGACAGACTTGCGGAAGACACAGGAATCCTCTCTAATGCAATGATGAAGCAGGCGAACAAAGACAAGAAGTCGGGTCGGAACAAGGCCGACACAATCTCCGTTGCAGGTCAAGCTACCTTTGCCGAGGCGCTCTTGAGTGATGCACTTCTGGGAAAGGAAATTTCCACTTCGGAATTGAACATCCGCGCTTCTGAAAGGAAGACGTCCAAGCAGGATCACAATCAGTCGAAAGGCGAGGAGAAAGCGGTGGATCGACCCAAGTCCGCTCGATATAAGGTAGAGGCCAGTACGTTGAAGGAGACCAGCGGGAAGCCTTTTTGCGAATCACAAGGACCATCAAGAAGGCCGAAGAAGCAGCCGAAATTGGAAGCCATTGGTGACTCGAGACCAATTGTGGCAGACGACAGGGTCGCCAAGTGTCCATCTGGACCTGTCTCGTCCAAAAAGCACAGCAGCCAAATGGTCGATGACCCGGCCGTCAGCTCCAAAGCGCAAATTGGCCAGCAGGCCGTCCAGACTGCGTCAAGCAAAGATGCCAGACGAGCCACGCGAAAGGCTGCCAGGCCTGCCGAACGCTCACCCTCTGAAGGATCTGTGCCGTCCCGAGTTGGCAAGCCGCATGGCTTGAGGGAAGTATCACCCAAGGATAGTGCTAGCAAGCAGGATGCGAGCACTCCACCAGCGTATCTGCTACCCAACGAGAAGGAGCAGATGGGCTGGAGCGAGCTCGGCCTGATCAACGACAACGTTATCAAGTACGTTCGGCAGGGTCTCAGAGATCCGAACCATCTCAAGGCTCGTGATGAAGGGTCGAAGGAGCTGTTCGATCAGCTGATTCCGCTAGCTGCCGGCGAGCCCGAATGTAGGCTCGCTTACAACACAGAGTACCGCGTGCCTTTGCTGTACTCTTTTTTCTGGGACAGTGAGTGCACATGGCCTGCCCAAGAACCTTCGAGTGCTCACGGTCAGCTGACCCATTGCAGGAGATCTCGACAAGCACTGGAAAGCTGGCTGAACTTCACATGTGGAGTTCAAGCTGTTTTCTCTCTCTCACACGCCACATCTGCCATTCAACTCCCCTTCCTCCCTTCACTTGTGGTCGACTATTCTGTCACCGGGTATACTCCTTTGTCTCCGATGAGACCTTGGCAGGTTCGGTGAAATTGTGACCGGTCAGCCTGTGCCTTCCCTCTCGTTCGTCTCTATTCTAGTCTGCTTGTGCTATTGCAGGTTTGTAGGACACTTTCATGGGCTCGATCAGCAAGTGAATCTGCCTGCTCTCGATAGGCTCCTGCACTTCGAACTCACTTCCACAGTGCCGCGTTCAACACCGTCCGGCCGGCCTCCGACAAGCTAAACTTTCGAGCATGTGCAATGCGAGCCAAGTCTGTCAACTTCACAGTGTCGAACGTCTTCGAGGTCTATTGAAAGCATCTTCGGCGGGCTCGAAGAAGGACTCCCTTTGAGACAAATGACAGACTCTTTTCACTTGCTTTCTGCGGCCAGCATTGAACTGCTACTTTATGTCACCGTCGGACCTTCCAGGCATGGAATTCTCTTCCACCGCCGACTTCCAGACTCTTCATGTTCCGCTCTTGTCACCAGCTCACCCCTTCTTCTGACCAACTCCATTGGAACTCTCTCTTCCTTCCACCCTCCACCAATCTTTCAACGCAACCGTTGGGTCTTCAGCCTTTATACCAAAGCGAGCCGCCAGCCATGAGGGTCAGCAGCCATTGAACTCAGATGAGGTACCCAGCTGATCGTACTGACGGCCTGTGATGTTCTTTTAGGGCTGTCAAAAGTACCGGAAATACCTGAACACCGGCTATTGTGTTTGCACGCCACGGCCTGATGGACGGGAAGTCACTTGCGGCTTCTTCATCGATATGGTCACCTTCGAAGCCTATTATTACGAAGGCATTGAAACGTGCCTAGCGCAGCGGGAGGGGTTGACCAAGGGCATTCTTGGCGGGCTTGCAAGGGGAGCCTATTCGAAGCTCGGGAATTACTACTACATCTTTTTCGATGACTTTGTTGGGCATTATCTTCAGGCGAGAAATGCTGGCCCCGGATACCAGCAAGCTCTGCCACCGCGCGAAGCCTCTGATTTCATTGAGGAAGTGAACAATCGACAGAGTAAAAAACTTGCCAAGAGAGTGGCAAAGGGGGTCATGGGATGCTCAGAGTAAGGATGCCTGGCCTCCTCTATCCTCCTATGGAATCTTAGCATCTGCGACGCTCATCTATCGTACTCTAGGCTACCCAATCGTGACACGCAGACGCTCACTCGTCCAACAGCGAGCCCCACCAGCCAGGCAGGCATGCAGCGCAGGGGCCCCAGCCGGCGAAAGAGTGAGTTGTCACAGCCAATTCCACTGTAAACCGTGTTTTGACTTCACCCACGAACAGCACTCACTGGAATCCGCGTTGAAAAGAGGGGCACAAAGACTGGAAATGAGAGCATAGTAGCTCCGGCCTTTACTCCCACCAAGTCCGCCAATACCAGATCCTATGTAAGCATACCAATCGATACCTCTCAGCGGATGTCTAGTAACCAGCTTGTGAAATTCAGCCCCACGAAACACTCAGCAGAGGAGGTTCACCCAATGCTCGGATTGCAACAGAGACATCTGCAAGCATTCCAGTGTCTGCAACACAACGCATTGTGCCTGCAGTTCTAGAAGACGTCTCCTCGCACATGGGCGGTTCTCAACAGACTTCTACGTCGGTCGCTGTAAAGCCCCGTGGCGCCGAGAGGTCCGTGACAGACGGTGCGTTTGGTTTTGTGATAGTCTCGTCCTCATGTCGCGATGCACCTGAAGCGCAAATTGTTGCACAATCGGCTTGTAGGTGACGAAGAAGCAGATGAAGGGTTCCTCGAATCTGATTCGGCTCCAAGCACGGTCTCAGAATCGGGTCCAGAGTCTAACCCAGAGTCTGACTCTGACTCATCTCACTCGGATTACGAAATGTCCGCTGGAAGCGACACAGACATGATATCGGCTGGTCTTCCCGACTCTGGCGAAGCGGAGAACAGTGACAACGAAGGGAAAGCGGACAGAGAGAACATTCGAGGTCGCACGTCCAACATGCCTGCATCGCGATCAGCCGTCCCGTCATTCCTCAAAGTAAAGGTGAGCGTTTGCTCTGTTCCGCAATCTGTCGGGATGGGCTGACGCCGTCAGTGCACCCCTTCACTCCGTTGTGCACATTTTTCAGCCTTGTCAGAGCCATGCCCGGCTGCTCAACGCCGGGCATTGCGTCTGCTCAGGTCGTCCTGATGGACGTGGACTGTCAGCTGGTTTTTGCGTCGACCTCCGTAGAGGCGTGGCAGCCTATTTCGATAGCATCCCTGAATGTGCCGCAGAAATGAAGGACAGGAAGAAGAAGCTGCCGTTATCACTTATATATGATCTGTCTGCTGGAAGGGTTATCAAATCCAGTTCGAGGTATCGGTACATCTTCTTTGACGATTTCGTCAATGAGTATCCTCAAGCCAGAGTAGCAACCGAAGGGTTCCACATGTCGGTACCACGCGAGCCGGTCCGAAAATTCGCCCTGAGAACCTCGCGGAACCAGCAGCGAAAGATGGTGGGCAGGAGAGGTGTACGTGGTTGGTGCCGAGGGTGAGTAGGCAGCTTATCCTCTAGAGTGAGCATTCGCAAATAATTGAAATGGACCTTCCGTCTGTTCAGCACCACCATAGACGAATCCCAGTGGAAATCTTCAGCGATGCAGAGCTCTACGCCAAAGAAAAAGAGTGAGCACTTTCGCGAGAAATGATGCGTTCTCGGGCTGACGGAATGCTCAGAACTTCGAATTCTGGAGAGCGAAGACGAGTCTAGCGATGAGAGCGGCGCTGAACCACTCATGTCGCACTTGTCGCCCAAGGTCATATTACCTGGACAAGCCCCTGAGCTCGGCTCGCAAAGCGGAGAGAGCCTGACTACAAAAGCCACAGCTCACGTCGACCATGATTCTGCAAAGGAAGATGGGACGCAGTCCGCCCGCGCCCCTAACGTCTCACTTGCCCCAAACGACACATCAGACTCCAAAGCCTACCCGAATGGCGATATTCAGCGCCCAAACGACGGCTTGCATGGTATTGTGGCGCCAGTGTTGAACAAGATCATGCGATCGCAAGAGATGCCTCCTCAAGCGGTCTGCAATGTTGAGATGCCGGTTGTTGAAAGCGCCAAGCTCTCCACTGAACTGTCCAAGGTCAGCGACACTATTCCTCTGCCACCGGTGTACAAGGATAGGCTAGCAAGCCAAGGCTTCACGACAATCGAAGCCCTTCGAGAGGCAGGCATGCGGACCGACGCTGCTTCCATAGTGTCCATGAAACGCTGGTTAGCCAAGTTCGACAGCACGCCCGCTCAACGCACCGTTCTCAACGATGTCGAGCGCTACGTCATGGAGGGTAAGCTGCCGTTCTTCACCGAGCTACAGATATCGCAATCATACAGGCATCGCTAAATTCTCTTCTCACCTACAGGGAAGCTAAAAGAGGCTACGATCTTTGACATGTATGGTGGTCTGCCTAACATGAGGGCACCAGTTCCTTTGCCATCCAGATATCTCGAGATTTTGGAGCGACAAAACCTGCGCACCCTGCGCGACTTGGCCTTCTCGGGCATTCCGGCAAGCATTGAAGGACTTTTGGAGCGACAAAACCTGCGCACCCTGCGCGACTTGGCCTTCTCGGGCATTCCGGCAAGCATTGAAGGACTTTTGGAGCTCGCAACCGACCTGTGGACGAGTCAGCAGGAAGAGCACGCCGATGAAGATGTCGCTTTATACTTCGCCGTGAGAAGTAAGCTGCCCATCGCAGACATTGCGTTGCGACAAGAACTGACGCGTTTGAACAACACCTTTGATGTCGGGCTTCAGAACAGAGCTCGGAAAATCCAACCCCCAAAAAGCAAGATGATGAAGAGATGCTCTAATACACGGACGGAAATTACGCGTGAAAATGCAGTTCTCAATGTCGTCAATGGGTAGCAATAGGACAGCGGAAAAGCGGCCGAAAGGGCCTTGCAAAAGGGACTGGAGAGACTGAAGTTGACTTTGATCTTGAGATTTGTTTACGACGCATTTGCAAAGATAGATTGCTCTTGTGTGATGCTTAGATCGATATCAGTCCCGTCTGTGGCAGACTTGCAAGAAAGCGGCGATCAACCGCACAGCAAGAGCTGAGACTTGCCACGCCTTTCCCAGCTTGCTCTCCTGCAAGGCGACGTATCAACAGCGATGTTGTACCTCGACTCAGCTACTTCAAGCGACCACACTATGACTTCGGCACATACGCGAACCGCTGCGGTGTGTGGGACGCTTTGGGCGGGGGGTCCCACCGTTGGCAATGTTCGAACAAGCTGCACAGGCGCATGTCGTCTCGGCTGAGCATCCCTTGCTTGATGTGCAACTCACTAGCTACTTCTTCATCTGCTCGTCTTCTACAGAACAGCTCCACTCGCTTCAGCGGGCCTGAACTGTCCCCAGGGCTTCCACGCCCGATCTGCATTTTCGAGACTGTCACTTCGCGTGCATAGCAGCAAGTTTGACGGCAGAAATAAGTATGGCCATGAGCACGCAAGACATCACCGCGCCCTCGCGCTCCACAGCGGCCTCGTCAATTCGCTTCCCTCGCAAAAGGCCTGACGGCTACGACAGGTCAGCTGGCATCTTACTCGAGCTGGCCACGGGCGCAGCCACCTTCCACGCTTCTATCGACGAGTGCGCTCTCACGAGCAAGTACAACTATGTCGACATCATTAAACAAGCCAAAGGCACCGCAAAGAGGCCAAGCCCAGACTTCGCCTACATCTTCCTTGATAGATGGAAGCAAGCGTACCCATCGTCGCTCTGCACGCAACCTGGCACTACGGAGACACTCTACGAACGCGAGGCGTACCGTATAGCAGGCTTGGTGTTCGTCGAGCAAAGGGACTTCGAGTACGCAAGCTCTTTGGCAAAAGCGGTACCTCCTGAATCTGTCGCTAGGTGAGCCTTTGGCACGTCCTTGTACATACTGTACCTTTCCTTGCCTGTGCTTTTTGGCACTCTCGCCGGCGTGATGCTTTCAAGAAGCTGTACATATTGTACCTATTACACTGTGCTCTCGTGCACTTTTTACTGCATCGACCTCTTCTGGAGGGCCACAAGAGCTCTCAAGCTTGATCGGGGATCGCCGAATATGATATCAGAAATGTCGCCGCTGGGGTGTTGGCGACACTTCCGACACTTTGCAACGAGGGCTGCAGCGAGAAGACGGACATCTTCATGTCTGTGCATGCACGCTGCTAGCACCGTCAAAGTACCCCGAAGGCATAGCTTGCGTGCCAGGTTCAGGGCAAGCGTCTTGCGCATACAGCACTGGACAGCACTCGCAAACATGCTCAACGGTTGACGCGCGTCACCGCAGTTGGGCGGCCACACGCCCAGAGCGGGCGTTCGGTGTTGTCCGTACGAGCGCGTGAGTGAGCGTGAGTGTATTTAAAGACCCGGTTAAGCGGTCTGTACAGAAGCCGGAGCTCCGCACTTTGAGACTATAAATAGCAATTACCGTTGCACATGGTTTGGGCTCCGCAAGTCGCGCACTGGGCTGCCCCTGTCCGCCCGTCCTGCTCGCCATCCCTCTCTTGCTTCTCTTCTCCTCTTACGATAACACCCTTCTTGAGCGACCCAGAACGCAAAGACGAAGCTCTCCCCAGTATCTCGCAATGGCTCACCAGCGAGGACATCGTGAACGCGGCGATCTCGAAGGTGAGGAACACAGCGTCTCTTTGGGCGATTCAAGTCACGTCTGCTGACAGCTGCATTCAGTCGGAGTCTCGGACGTCTTCATCAGGCATCAGACGCCCCATGTCGCCCCTCGTCCCGAAAGACCACAATGGCTGCTGCGCTGGGAAGACCGCCGACCTCGTTGGCTCATGGAGTGCCTCGCCGAGGCTCTTGGAGGTGCGAGTCTCTGTGACGACTCTTGAGCAACCAAAGCTCTGATGCAAAGTTGTTTTATGCTTCTTCGAATACGTAACGCAGTCTTCATCTACTGCTACGGTGGAATGTAAATTTACCAAGCCACTCTTGTATACGGTTCAGGCTGACCCAGTTGCCTTACAGGGGATCCTCTGCTGCCTTCTTTGTAACGGCTGCTGCGAAGGAGCAAGGATTTGGCAACCTACTGTCCGTCGGACTTTGCTATGGCTTTGCGTAGGTCTACTTTACGTATGTCTGGAAAGACCGAGCTTCAGCTGACTTGTTCGCTCCCAGCATCGCACTTGCCATTGTTATAACTGGACCCGTCTCTGGACCTCATCTCAATCCGTGTTTCACTATTTGCTTTGCACTGTTCAAAGGTTTCCCTTGGCGCAAAGTTCCTCAATATCTGATTTCTCAAATTCTCGGTGGCTTTATTGCTGGCCTGATTGTTTACGTCAACTACAAACAACCTCTGGACACCATCACAGATGCTTTGAGGGCGGCTGGCCTCGAGGAAGAAATCTTCACTCCGACCGGCGTAGGTCAAATCCTGCGTGTGGCTTGCGTAGAATTCATAGTCAATAACTAGCTTGCTTTTGTTTTACGCTTCCCCAGCCCGCATTCCCGTTGGCGCTCTTCAAGGGTCCTACGCAGAAAATCGGTCTTGTATTTGTCAACGAATTCGTTGCGGCCTTCATCATCGCGCTCCTGGTATTCTCCGTGCTGGATCCATCAAACGGTGCGCGACACTCGAGTCTGCCGACCTGTCTTGTGGCAGTGCTCACCTCAGTCATTTCCAAATACAGTCTTTGCCAGCCCGGTCTCTGCTCCTCTTCTGATCGGTCTCTCCTACGCTGTGGTCATCATTGCCTTCTCGGTCCAGTCAACTGCGGTGAGTCTCGCAAACCAGGGCAGCATCCGGCAATGAGCTTATCAGGTTTCACTCAACAGCTCAACACTGCTCGAGACCTCGGAGGACGCTTTGCAGCAGGTTGCATCTGGGGATCGGGAGCTTTTCCCCCAGCTTACTCGGCTTTGGCAGCCTTGACCAACATCGCTGCCTCGATCTGCGCTGCTGCCTTCCAGACGTTCTTCCTTGCCGATTCGACCAGGCCAGAGGTCCATCGTAAGATCCATGTTCTCGAAAAGATTGTGCATGAGCTGAAATGATCTTTCTCATTTGCACACGCGCCTAATTTTCTCCAGTGCCACCTGCCTCACCTGCTCCCGCAAACACTGGCCTACCGGCGACCAACGGCGTGCACGACTCGGTCAACAGCGAGCCAAAGGCATACGGGAAGAATGAAGTCACCCACACGGAGCACTGAGTACCTCTGTATACCGTGTCGTGCCGCATTGCGTGCTCTGTTTTTTCATGGCCGCATGGCCGCAGTAGGGCTGACCGTGGGTCAAAGAGATTTGCGAGTTTTAGCTATTTTGAAAGATTTCATACGTTCCATTGTCAATTTCGATGTCAATAGGCAGACAGTGCAGGGTTTGTGTAGGCAACAACAGATGCACCGAAATCGAGCCTAATTGATCTGCCAAAACTACTCACTCATGAGTGACTACGAATACCATAGCGCAATACCAATGATGAGTCCAGCAAAGACAATGCCTACAGGCTTTGACTTCTGGAAAGGCGCTCGAACGTCATCGTCACTGCGATACCGCCAGGCGCAACAGCCCAAAAACTCTTGCTCCTGTCCGGGCATCCTGCGAGCCTGGGTGATTGAATCCTCGGGCGACAGAGTCGATAGCTCCGCAGTTTCTTGCTTCGAGCGAGCATCAGCATCTGCTCGAGTGTCGTGCTTCCAGCTCAAGAAACGCGCGATGGACCACCTGAATGACGTGAACGACTGGGCGATATTCAGACCGACGATGTGGAAGAGGGATCCCAGATTGAGCGGATCTGCAAAGTAGTGAAGGCAAGGCTGTCGAGCACGCGTGGAGCCCATGCTGCGGTTCGATGGGGTCTCAAAGTCCAGCTCGGTGACTTGAAGGCCTTGCCCCGCGTCGTTCTGCGCAGGGGTATCGTCACTATGCAGCATGGATGAGGCTAGACTGCATGCCACTTGACTAGGCACCTGGACGGATTCGCTACCGGCGGATGATGATGCTGACATGTTTGCCCGTTCGCCGCTATTCGAAGAAGCGCTGGAGCTCTTCTGAGACAAGCGGCCGGACAAGAGGGCGTGCGACGACAGCCAGCGCTGGGAAGCTTTGACCATATGTGTGCGGAAATCGCAAGATAGGAGGGCATCGTGAAAGCCTCCATCAATGTCGTCGAACCAAATTGGCCGCGCTTTGGTCCGCAGAGCTTTGATGCTGCCGTCCTGCGCGCGACCGAGCCATTCAATATTCCCTTGGGTAAGCTCGCTAGCGCTATCCCGCTCTTCACATACGCGCTCCCTGACCAGTATCGGAATAATCGGAACCACTCGAGAAAGGCGATAGATTTGCTGAAACTGTTCAGAAACCAACTGAGAGAGCGATATGTGCCTCGTGTGCGGGTCTAGAACGAGCAAAGCCACAGAGAAAGCTGCGACTTGGTCGAGATCGAGCAGCGAAGGCAATAGCTTGTCCAGTACCACATGCTCTGGGTCGGGTCGAAGTATGCCTTGCAGAGCATGGTGCGGTCTCTCGACAATCTCGATGGCCGAGGTGAGGTCCGCGGATTTCTTGACCATAATTTTGCCAAGTTGAGCGGCCGGCTTGCGATGCTGACGGTAAGATGCTTGACCAAGCACGCAATCCCGCAGTTCTGCCTGCTGTAACTCTGTCGCGACCAGTGTACACTGGTCAGCCAAAAGGGTGTGGAAGTCATTGAAAGTTTAGCAACTTACCTGAGCCCCCGACGATGACAAGTCTTCGAGTGATTGGCTCGGATTCACCCACAGAGCGCGAGACCACCTTGGCAGCCTTGCGGGCAGTTCTGAGCGCATCAGAGCCGGTCGTCTCTGAGCCAGAAGGAGAGCTCTCATGACGAGCTGAGCCAGTAGCCGAAGTCGAGGCTGGGGCGTGTCTAGGCATGACCAGCTCGCTGTTGTGACCTTGCGAGGCACCGGCGGTATCGACATCCTCACTTCCGCTGCCGCTACTGCTGGCGGGCTTCTTCTCGCCCACTGACGGTAAATGAGGCACTGAGCTACCCTCGTCGCTGTTGAACTCTGACAATGCCTCGTCGGTATCGACTACAGAGTCTGGGCGGGAGATGTCAGAGAGGAGGTCTGTCGGAAAGCTAGCCAGGCTGCTAAAGGACTGTGATCGCGTCTTCGGAGAGGACAGGCTGGACGACAGGTACGAGGCCAAGGTAAGAGGAATTGGCGAGTGAGGTGTTGAAGATTGGCGGCTGGACGAAGTCGGCCGAGGACTGGTGCGCCTGCTTGCCTTGGCGCAGCTGTTGGACGGCTCTTGTGGCAAATCGAAGTGGGGGCCAGTGAACGCGGCGGTATGGAGGCCTGGTGTTGTGCTCATGTCCTCCACGGAGGGCGATGCTGGACGTAGCTCGCTAGCAGTGTCTGGGATAGACTGAGATGTCTGCTCTGCTGGGGTGCGCCTGTCTGCTAGCGCAGTGACCTCGGAGCTGTCGTCGCTGCTCGAGGCGCGTGATGCCTGATCGTCGAAGGGCGAGTCTGGCTCGTAGGCTTCGTACCCGTCATCGTCCACGTCTTCATTCGAGAAAAGTGAGATAACACTGTCGTCGTTACGACGCCTCACGACTCGTGCGCCTGTTCCATCGAACACTGCGGCGGCGCTATCGCCCAGTGCTGATCGAGGTCCTGCTGGCGGCGGTTTGCGCGTGTCCTCAGCGGCCATGGACGCGCTCGCGGCGTGTGTTTCCTGGTCGTCTACTGGCTCTTCTGGACGCCGAGCATCCTGCTTGCGCGGCGCCTTCCACATTGTGTGCGCGTCGGTTGCAGAGGCAAGATGCGCTGCTGACAGCTGAGTGGCGTGAATGCGGGATGCATTGGTGGCGATCATGCTCGACGGACAGCCAGGGCTCCGTTTAGGTAGTAGATCCGGCTTCTCCAAAGCGCAGCGTCTTGGACCGCTGGCCCATGCCGACCCACCATGCCTCGGGCCTTAGTGCCTTGCGGCCCTCTGTTTGAAGACCGCCAACTTGAAGCCACGATCCGTCTATGCAATTGACCATGACCGTCTTGGATTGCTTGTCGAAATAGGCGAATCCCGGTCCCGTTCGCAGATCCAAGACCATGCCCGGACCTTGACATGCCCTGATGTCGTGTAGCTGGAGCCGCTTGCCGTTCAGAGTGGTCCATAGCTGATACTGCAGAACAAATTGCTCTCAGCCCAAGGCACCGCTGTGACGTTGCCATTGATTAACGGTCTACCTGGTGCCCGATTGCTCTATACTTGCGGACCACGTCTATGGATTTATCCTGGTTCCAGTCTATACGCGCATTCGCTGAGCTAAGCTTTCGGGCATGAGTGACGTGACGCGGATCTTGCGGAACTGCTTGGGCCTTGTATCGAGCCGCTTTAGCTATGATACATCGCACGATGGAGCGGTCGAGCGGCTTACCTGTGCTTTCGCTAGGTCCTTTATCGTCCGGACGAGCAGGTCAGCTCCCTTTCGAGCGAGCATCTCTTCCAGACTCAAGTAAGTGCTCTCTCCCGGCACAGGCTATATTCCAATCAGCCAAAACCCTGGCTTGCATAAGACGCTCAGCTCACCACACGCTCTTGCGATAGTATTTGTCCTTCATCGAAGCGTTTGCCCAATGTCTGTATCGTTACACCAGTGTGGTGGTCTCCATTCATGATTGTCATTTGTATTGGCGCCGCCCCTCTATATTTTGGAAGCAGGGAAGGATGCACGTTGAGCGTGTTCAATGGTAGAAAGTGTCGAAGCATAGTCGATGGTACAAGATAACCAAAAGATGCCGTGACCAAGAGATTCGCGGGGTCGCTGCCAATTTCTTGTTGTGTAAATTCACCGGGTAGTCGCCATTCTGTCAAGCCCGCTTCTGGAGCCACATGGACCGGCAGACTCAGGCCTTCCGCAAGTATGCGCAAAGGAGCTGCAGCAGGTGGGGCCGGTCAGATCCTTATAGTCGCCAGCGGAATGGCCAGGCTGAGAACTTACGGCGGTAAATCTGCTTTAGACCCCTCTGGATGCGCCGGTCGGGTGGGACCAGAATTTGCAAATCTTTGATGAGGCCTTCATGACAAGAGTTTAGCCTAACATCCTGTTCTTTTGCAATACGAGCTTACCTTTGCCCTGCCTCGCGAGCGCTTCTAGCGAAGCGCACGAAAATCGATCAGCCCCAGCGAACAGAATCCTGTACGGCGGCTTCGCACGAGCGTTCGTGTCAGCCGCGCTTCCATATAGGCGCCGATGACTAGACTCTGACTGTCGCGTAAGGTCATTAAAGGTGCCGCATCGCCAGTGTGCAAGCCCTGTGAATGACCGATTCCGCGTCGGCTCTCGTAGGATGGAAGAGACTAGCTCAGAGGGCAGCAAGGCGCCTGATATCGTCTTGCGCATCTTGTCATATGCCCTCAGCCTTAGTGACAGCCAGAGCTGCGGATATGGGCCTCAATGTCGCATGCTTGTCGGCTGTTGGGTGGAAACGAAGGATTGGCATCGCAAGTCTTGAAAACTAAGGCCACGAATTATGGCACGTGCCTAGCTCAGACAGAAGATGGTGCATATCATACTAAGGCTGCAGGACATTTATTGCATCTTATGCAACAGCCTACTCGTGCGAGCCTATAAGACAGCAGACAAGTCTCCCCGAAACACAGACTGAGCCTAGCTAGCTAAACAGGCCTGAGAGCAGTACCTGCGATATCGACGCAAAGGTATACTTGCTACCGCGCAGGCATGGTGCATGCACGCCTGACTCGTGTCCTGTTCACTAGTCACTCTTCACTTCCTGCTGAGGTGGACTTGCCCACTTGTACTTGGCCGCTCTGATGTCCGGATCATAGCCCTTGCGAAGTGGTCTTGCGACTGCGGTCCTCCGCTGTGCGAATTGTACTGGCTCTGAGCGCATTCGGGGAACGTACGTAGAATCTTGAGACTTGTTGCGACTGTACTCGCCAAGGTCTGCCTCTCGAAGCAGAGCATCGCCCACGCGTTCTTCTTCGAGCTCATCCTCGTTACGATACTTGCTCTTCAAGATTCGACGGACCGCTTCAGAGCTGATTTTGAACTTGTCTGCCAGCTCTGGGGTGCCAAACTGAGCTGGATCGAGGTTATGAAGCCTGCGTATGGTGTTCATCTCGCCTCGCGAAACCTTGCGCGGCGGATTCCAACCCTCTGGAAACTTTTCCTTCAGAGCTTCTCGATGTAGTCGCCAGTGCGGCTTCTCGGCTGGTTGTCTGTCTCAAATAAGCCCAATCAGCGATTGTTCGTCGCTGCAGCAGACTGTCGGTGCATTTGTGTCGCTACAGGCGTGCAAACAAGCTCACCCAGGATTCAGTCTCGATGTGGCAACAGATGGAGGGCCTCGTGCCTCTGACGAGAAATCAAGCACTCTGTGCAGTCGTGTCGCATCTCCACGTGTGTCCTCCTGGTCCGGCGGAGCTGCAAAAGCCTCTCTTGGCGGACGGCTGCGGTGCCGGATGGTGCTTGTAGAAAAGCCAGCTCGTGTATTGCGTCGGACAGCCATGAGGCAGCCATAGCAAGTCTTGGACGTGGACGGGATCATAGCGGATGTCCAGATAGTTCTGATTGGGCTGTAAGATGGAAGGCTCCTCCTCCTGACTGGACTTTTGGAGAGCAGTCGCTCGAAGCTCAAGCTGCCACATGCGACCAAGCTCGCAGCCTGTGCACAAGCGCCACTTGTTGCACCCTTCACAACAGCAAGCAATCTCGACATGGCCGACGTTTCAGATCCCGCCATTGTGGAAGGTGAGCATTCTCATTAGAGATCGAGTGCGTATTGGCTGAGGCTTCGCCGGCATCCGCTCAACCGTATCGGCCAGCCTACGAGGATGTGCGGAGCAAAAGCGAAACGTCATGGTCAGTCGCGGGATGAAGCTACACGCGCATTGGAGACTCACGCCTGTGGTGCGCAATCAGGCTCCTACTACAGTACGCCGAAGGCAAGAAGGACCGTCTTGAGCTGGCCGGGAAGGGCGAAGGCAGTCCGGTCGAAGGCATCAAGCCCTTGCTGAAGCCAGACCAGGCCATGTTCGGCTATGCGAGAATAGTAGATTTTATTCATCCACAGCAATCGCATGTGCGAGTGTCTTGTAACAACGCTGACGCACTTCATTCAGACATATGCTGTCGATAAAGAGTCACAGAGGGAGAAGGTACTTCGTGGCTACTATCTCGTCTCAACGGGTTGCACTTCGACCCTCAGCTGACACAAGCGCTGTTTCCTACAGTTCGTACTGATAGTCTTTATGTATGTGCACCTCCCATCTGACAATGAGCCGGATGCGGAACACGCGCTCATTGTTCGACCTGCCTCATTCACGTGCTCAGCGGACCGCAAGTCAAGATAATGCGACGCGCCAAGATCAGCGTCCAGAAGGGTGATGTTACCAAGATAATCCGGTGAGGGCATATTCAAAGGTGCTACTATGTGGATCAACTCTGCTGATGCACTACCGAATCCCCTCAGGGCTTATTCCATCGAAGTAGGCCGAGATTGCAAGAGTGTCCATTCTGATGGTATAGGTCCTGACCCCCAACCCTGTACAGATACCGCTAGAGTCCGCGGAACAGCTTCAAGAAGAAGCAATAATCACCAAGCTCAAGGCTGTGCGTGTCCAGTCCCGCTTCTCTTGTGGGTTAAGCTGAACTAAACGTCTGGTCTTCCACCTTACTAGGCCGGTGGAGCCAACTACGGCCCAGGGACGTAGAATAGCCCGATGGATTACATAGATACTGGTGTCGAACCTTGTGATATCAAGACCAGCAGGCGTCCAGGGAGAAGTCGGGTTCGCATCATGCCTAGCTGAATTTTTGGTCTGGGCCAACTACGGCGATTTCGGATCAATTAGATACAGCATAGACCTAGAAAGGGCATCTAGAGATGCATGACATTAACAAGCTACTCTTGTCTCTTGATTTTGAGTCTTTTTGTCTCTTGTTCGTCCTCGTAAGCTGTTTATGGCCTTTGCACTTTGCCTCCGCTCCTACTACCACGCGAAAATGCACGTGCTGCGATGACGCGCCGCCCACGGCAACAATCAACGTCGAGCAGCTCTGGCGATAGCGAGAATCGCACTACGGTCACAGATGGTGCCCTTACGAAACGCGCCAAGGTTGTCTGCGAGAATGGGGACACCGTCCCTGAACCTGGCATTGTTGCTCACAGTCACGACGATACCAGCAATGGGAACAGCATCGACGATGCGAATATAGCTATTGGCAGTCCGATGGATGCATCACTGGCAGCGACCAGCAACAAGACGAAAGGACCAAGCATCAAGATTCTGAATATGAATGTCAATGGACTACTTAAAGCATTCGCGCGCAAAGGTAAACGTTTGGATGCGCTTTTGAAGGAGCAAGGTGAGCAAACGTTTGCTAGTGTTGGCGTTGATACTCTATACGTGCGTTTCGTACGTATCAGACCTAGCTGACTTGTTCAAAGATCCTGACATTGTCGTCTTTACCGAGACACACTATGACCCGCAAGTGCCCTTGAAGCGCAAAGAAGAGGGCATGGCCGGTTATCAACGTTTCAAGGCCCGGTACCCAGTAGGAGTCCTGCATTATTCCTAATGCAATGATCGCAAGCCTCTCTGACTGCTGGCTATTGCAGTATGTTCGTATAGGGGTCAATCCAGGAGCTGCTGGACGTGCAGGTGTCGCAGTCTACTCCAAGCTCAAGCCCCTCTCGGTGGTGAAGACAGGTCTACCCACGTTCGACGATCCAGCGACAACGAAGGGTCGATACGTGTTATACGAGTACGCGAGCTTCTACCTCATCGCGGTGTACTCGTTCCATTCTGGTGATTCGAATAAGCTTGATGCGCACAAGTCAGACGAAAGTGGGATGCTGCACTTCGAGAGCACCTGCACCATCTGGACACGACCAAACCGGTTATTTGTGTAGGAGATCAGAATGTCGCCCCCACGAATGACGGTCAGTCCTCCCAAATAGCTTTGCCAGTGGTTCTCTGCTTACCCATAGATTTCGTCAGACGTACACCTTGCAACGGGAAAGTTAAAGAAGAACCCGATCCAAGGTTGCATACTAGCGCACGAGCGTGAAGCTTGGTTCCATCTTTTGCAGCCTATCCCGGGAACGGCAGAAAGACCGCTCGTCGACGTTTGGAGAAACCTTCATCCCGACACGAAGAAGCTTTTCACGTAAGCGCACCAACATTATGGTGCGGCTCGGCCGGGGAAAGCTGACGACTGTTAGCGAAGTCACACGGGGATAGACGGCACCCTCAACTTTCATTCTGGTTTCCGCTTGGATCACTTCATTGTGGGTGCGCTTGACCTTGGCATGCCGCTATGTCTAATGCAGCTTGTCAGGTGTCTGAGCGAATCGTGGCTCAGGTGCAAGCCTGCGAGATCCTTAGCGAGGAAACGGCCATGTCAGATCACATTCCTATTGTGTTGGAAATACAGCTCGAGGGCTGAGCCTAGCCTAGCCTCGACGGGCGAGTTTGTGTGAATGAGCATGAATGCAGTGCAAAATCAGCTGAAGTGGTACGTAAGCTACACATGGATACAGTGCTTTGCAGAAGGCATAACATCGATGCTGTATTAAGGATGCCAGGGTGAACGCCGTTGAATGAGCGGCTTCCGCGTTGTCGACTCTAGCGCTCTACGCGGCTTTGACCATTGCATTTGCTTGCAAAACTTTCTTTCGGATGATCTCGAGCGTTGCAGGCAGATTCGCCGAGTAGACAATTGACTTCGTGCCCGCCAACTTCAGAACTGTCAGATTGGGAAGAGTCAGATCGGCCTACTGACTGGCGTAAAGTGACATTGCCCGCGCTTACGATAGGATGCATCAGCTTGCAGATCCAGAGACAAAGCTTGATCTTTCTTCTTGCTGGCCTCGTGGGCTTTGGTCCGCTCCTCAAACATCTGCGAGACACTGATAGCCCGTTCGACAACGTTCCTGCAGATAGCAATTATCAGAGCCGTGCCTTGCCTTGCAATGCGAGGCGCGTCTTACCTAGGGACACCAGCCATGGATGCTACATGGGGACCGTAGCTTTTCGGTGATGATCTGGGCGTATCCTGGGTGAGCGGGGCTTGAGCAACATATGCGGTGTGCATGACTCACCCGTCGGTGAGACGGTATAAGAAGGTAACCTCGCGGGTCTTATCGTCGACAAAGGTCTTGAGATGTTTCAATGCGATTTCAGGGTGGTGTGCAAAGTCTTCCACCAGTGATGTGAAATGGGTTGCAAAGAATCCTACGCAACCGAGATGGCCGGCAAGTTGATGCAGAACGGCATAGGCTATACTCAGGCCGTCAAACGTGCTCGTGCTGTGCAACAGAACCACGGGTCAGCACGAGCTTTGCAGCCTCCTGTCCTAGCCAACGCACCCTCTGCCCAGCTCGTCAAGAATAACCAGCGTTTTGGGCGTGCTCTCGACGAGGATCTTCTTGCAGTCCTCCATCTCGACCCGGAAAGTCGATTGACCTGCCAGCATGTTATCTGCAGCACCCATGCGCGACACGATCCTGTCGCAAGGCGATATTCGCGCTTTGCGAGCCGGAACATAGCAGCCGATCTGCGCAAGGATCACGCCCACACAGGTCATTCGGAGAAGTGTGGATTTACCGGCCATCTGTTAGGATACACGAGGTTAGCATGAATTCAAGAGCTGCCAAGAGGCGCTTGCTCACATTGGGACCGGTGAGCAGGACCATATTTTTTTCGGTTCCGCCGAGCTTGACGGTATTGGGTATAAAGTCTGCGGAAGCGGAAAAGATGCAAGGATGACGAAGCTCCTCGAAGTCTACAGAAGCTTGCGCTTCCTCGACGACTTCCGGGCGAACAGCTGGCTCGCCAAGCGCAACCGATGCTTTTGCGAGGCTGACAAGACAATCGATCTCCGCGATGAGCTTGACAGCCCGAAGCCATTCCGTGTAGTCTTTGCTGAACTCCGCGTAGACCTGCCCAGGGACTTTTAGCAGAGTATCTAAGCGTTTGACAAGTCTCATTGATCCACCTTGTATTGGAACAGCTTGATAGCCTGATCCTGCCTCTCCCTGGCCTCTTTTAGCGCTTGGATCAAATCCTCGACTTCTCGGGAGTAGTACCTCTGCACCGCTTGCGTTCCCGACACCTAGCAGTGCAGTGCCATTTCAATTTTCGGACACGCAATCACTGGACACGACGTGCGTGGCTTCAACACTCACCTTGGTCCAGGCTTTGGGAACTTTAAGCTTCACAGGGCATTCGATCTGATATATGTCCTTGGTGCCGATATCCTTATACTTGAGATCTTTGCATCTACTCATAGGACAGTCAGAGTTGGGAAGTCCTCGCAAGAGAACTCAAACGTACTTGAGTTCCTTCTTGTACGTGTTCAGCTGGTCTTCCAGGTCATCTTCGAGTTGTCTGACCTTCCGCGCCACACTGTCGAAGTCGGCGTCTTTGCCTTTGATCGGCTTGAGCTCGTTGTCCTCGACTTTGAAGAGTGCACGTATGGCTTGGACGCGATGGTCGAGATCAGGTGCTGCACGCAACACACTTGGAATGCCGGAAAATTTGAAGTCTGATGCGGCATCAGATAATTTCTCAAACATGTCGGAGGAGGCCTTGAAGGCGTCCAATACTTTTAGGCTGTGGCGAACAGCTGTGAGCATACACATACGGTTCGGCAAAAGTGCAGATCATCACGCACAAGTCCCGAGTTCTACAATTTCCTGCATGTATACGACTGAGCAGTCGCTCGACATCAGGCATACCTTTGGTGAGCTTGTCAAAGGTGTCTAGGAACGGCTGCGACTGCATGATATCTTCCACAGCGTCGAGTCTACAGGAAGTCTCTTAGCGAGGCTCTCTACGCACCCGAATTTTGGGCGCTCACCTATCGTTGATGGCCTGCGCGGCTCGTAGGGGTTGGCAAACCCAGATCTTGAAAAGACGCTTGCCTGGAAGATGGCAGAATCCAGTGTCAACTTCGACCAAGAGAGCTCGTTCCGTGTGCACTTGCCGAATGGTGTAGTACATCGGCAAAGCAGCTTATACAAGGTGCCTTCATCGGTTCCTGATGAGTTTTGCAAGACCTCGATGTGAGCCAAAGTTTGGCCGTCGAGCACGAGCGATTGCCCGTCTTTGATGGGGTCGAAGATATCTGCGAGGATGTGAGCCTTCTTTCAAAGTCACAGTTCAAAATGGAAAGCTCACTGAAGTTCTTGACTGAGATCAGATCTTTGTCGAGATTGAGCTGACAGGGAGTGTGATAGTGGTCAGCTTGCGTGCGGACAAGGCTTGCCTTGAGTACGACCTTATTGCACGTACGCCTTTTAGGTACCACAGCATCCCGCCCATTGCACTCATGGCCTCTTCATTTTGGTACATACTCTTGATGTGCTCGGGCACTTCAGCTTCTTCTGAGTCAGTGTTCCTGAAGTGAACTTCGATCCCCTCTCTAGCATCCTGAGCCGATAGGAATTCCGTCTCCGCTTTCAGATTGTTCCATGTGCAACCAGGGCCAACGCATGCTCTGAGCAAGCGAAGGGTAGCGACCGATAGATTGCCCTTTTCGCAGATCAATTCTCGCGGCTTGTGTTGCCTGATAGTCGTTTCCAATTTCGCCCGTGTTGTGTCATCCTGTGGGAAATAGCCGTTCATGCACTCAAAATCATTGCTGTTCACGTGGCAGGCATGCCGACCTACCTGGAAAGCGCTTAACGTGAATTCCGCAGTGGAGCAGTCTGCAATCACAATGCCAAAGCGAGGGTCGGAATTGCCGTCCGCGATGTACTCCTTGATAGCGATACAGTGATCCGACAAGTCTTCTGTCAGCAGCTGACCGTCAACGATTGTACCAGTTGTGAGGACACTTTTGAGCTCTCGATTGACGATTTTTGGGCCATCAGCCTTGCCTTTGCCCTTGTTCCCTCCGGCCTTTGCATCTTGGCGGCGAAGATCGGCGCCGATGGCCGTCTCTGCTTGATCTACTCGTCCAACCTGAGGATATGATAGCCGATATCAGCTCAAGTATAGCGCGTGCTTACACCAGGCAATTCTCGGAAGCCGGATCTACCTTGAATCCTTGCGCTAGGAATTTGGCCGTCCAGTAGTCAATTGTAGCTTCTGGCACACCACACATTCTCATTTTCACTCTGCCTGTGAGCTTGAGGTCAAAGAGCTGATGTGCGATGTCTGCATCTCCCTCGTAGAGTTCTAGAACACAGAGACGCGTCAACAATTTTGCACTGCTGTACAAGCCTAATGTGAGGTTCCTACCGAAGAATTTGCCTTTCTGGAAGAAAAGGACAGTATCCATGTCTATAAGGCAAGGCGTCTCGGTCAGCTATTTTAATGAGACTCGCTTGGCTAGGCCTCACGATTTTGCTTGATATCCCAGAACTGCTTTTCGAAAGGGGTGAACTGCTTTTCGTACTTAGCGGCTATGTGCAGCGTGCGAGGATCGTAGTCAGGATGGTCTGCAAGACAATTCAGCATATAAGTAAGGTGAGCTAGCGTAGTTTGCGAAGGGAAATCGCACCTGGACGGTTCTTAGCCTTGTCCCGTCGCTCATGCGGTTGTAAGAACTCGAACACCTCGCCTTCCTGAATATAGGCTGTCTGGCGCTCCTTTGAATGACGCTCTCTCAGCCTTTGTGAAGGGAATAGCAAGAAAGAGGTGCACCAACCTGGCGAGCCAAGTCGGCATTGGTCAGGAATGTGCTGGCTGAGCCAGAAGTTTGCTTCTTCTGTATGGATGGTCACGCTTTAGTCCGCTGCCACTCGAAGGTTTTCAGATGAACATACCGCTGCAGGTCTTTTTGGCGCTGATGCTGATTTTGCTTTGGCGCTGCTCGCAGACTTGGAGGCCTTTTTCGCCGGTTTGACGCTGTCTATATCCGAGGCTACGGCATCCCAGTCTATGCCACCATCGGAGAAATCTTCACTTTCTCCATCCAGAGAGAATGGAGAGTCTGCTTTGGCTTTGGAGCCAGGTTTGGAAGCAGCACTGGATTTCGTCGCGGCTTTGGCTTTTTTCCTGGCCGGGGCGTCACTCGAGTCAGCGGCGTCGCTGACATCTTCCTCTTCGTCTGAGAGTATGATTTGCCGCTTAGCCGTTCGTGACTGGGGATATAGGAAGTATGCAGAGGACAAAGTGGATCAGCTGTCTTCACATGCTGGAATCCGCGAGGGGACTTGACCATTGGTCCTACCTTGGCTGCTCGCTTTGGGTTGCTGTCGCCCGCGTCCTCATCCTCGTCATCGTTCACGTCCACATCCATTTCGCTGGTACTGACTCCAGTAGCAATGCTTTCATTTTCACTCGTGAGCGGCGGAGTGGGTATTGCTGCAGGCGAACTGTGCTTCTTGGTGGCGGAGGAGAGGGACGAGGAAGCGCCTTGGACGGCAAGACTGGCGCTTGCAACGCCCTTGCTAGCGATCTTGTGAGGGTCTGTCATCACCGACGAAGATTCCAGATGCTCTTCTGTCGCTCCGTCGGAGGATAGATCGATTGTCTGCTTTGATGCCGACGAGGCGACAGTACGCGCAGGACCACCAGGCTTATCACTAGCTACACTGCTGGATCCAGCATGACTTGTCGAGGGCGTGATTGGCGTGCTCGGTGTAGGTACTGCTCGCGAGCTCGCTTGAGCGCTTTGGCTGCCGTTGATGCCATTGCTAGAGCTGCTAGGCTGACTCTGCGAACCAGCGGGAGCCTTCTTAAAGAAACCCAGCAGAGATGACTGTTTACTCATCGTAGCGAGCCGCAGCGGTCCTGTTCAGCTGCCAGTCCTTGTCACTTGGCTGCTGAGATCTGCAGTGGTTCTGTTCGTGCAGAGGAAAGACGCGTCTGTTTGTTTATGCAGCTCTCGTTTACGCGACAACCGGTGCTTTCCGCGACTGGCGGATGTGCAGCTAAGCGAGAGCAGCAGCGGCCAATAAGACACCATGAGACCGCTGGCAGCACCTTCCACATTACTTTCAAATTGGCGCAACACGTCTGACGCGTTCCTCTGCGCGGCGTGATTCAAGCAGGATCGCCGACCAGCATGGGCACTTCGAGACTGGAGCAGTTGGAGAAGCTGCGGGCGGGTGAGCAACGCTGCTGGCCGCTGCTACAGTGCACGAAAGCTCCGAGATCTACAAATTGAAATTGATGAACTGCTACAGATCCCCTGCTATCACAGCCTGCTGCCACACCTTCAGCATCGTCGGCGCCCAAAGCCCCCATACCGACTCAGAATGTCTCGTCGATCCTGCGAGCAGCTCAAACGACGCCCAGGTTATCTTCTGGTAGCTTTGGCCTTGACTCGCTCGTCGTCCTTCGAGAAGCAGACAATCAGCAAGGTCTCGTGGCGGGGCAGGTGCTCGAGCTGAACGGATGCCCCGGCGAGGGCAAGACCCGCACATGCATCTCGTACGCCATACAAGCCTGCTTATCTGGCGACAATGCAGATACACAGCCCAGAGTACTCATAATTGGTATGTGCCGCTTGTCTGAGTCCGCGGTCGAACTTGTCATTGACGCAAATAAGGCAGACACGCAAGGAGGCATCACCTTGCAAGCCTTGCAAAAGGCAGCAAGCGCGGTCTCGGACGAGAGTGAGCTTTGATCAGAACTGGCACACAAGTTTCACTTAAAACGACCTCTCTTGCCAGGCAGTTCCGCGATCCTTCTCAGCCGCATGCTCCATTGGAACTGTTACGAAAGCGACGAGATCCTTGTTGCCCTGCATGCACTGCGGCCATTCGTCGAAGAGCGACCATCAGTGAGCATACACGCGAGATGCTGCAAGCCACACGCATACTAATGCACTGGACAGATCAAGCTGGTCATCATCGACTCCCTATCAGCACCGTTGAACTCATACCTGGTCCCTGCCCTATCCGCCCAAATCGTGGCTGACCAAGGCAACACCGGTCAGAGAGGCAATAATGGATCTGCCAAGAGGCGAAAGAAAATGGGCGCGAATTACAACCCGCGACAGGATGCGGCTTACAATATCGTTCGGAATATCATGGGCGGGTTGGTCAAGAATACATTGTTGGCTATGTCTGCACGAGACGTGACCGTACGTGCGCCAGCCTCTTACTTTCGATTTTATAGCTAACTCAAGCCACCGATGCAGGTCATCGTTACTACACAAAGCACAATGAAGCTGGTCGACGAATTTGGCGATCGCGCATCCGGGCGTGATGCAAAACATTCTCTAGCAGTGCCATATTTCTGTGAGACTTGCTAGCGACACTTAGTAGTATGCGAAGAGCTGAAGTATAGATCTGCAATTCGCTAGTCCCCTACTGGCATATACCAAAGACGATCCAGGTCATATTGTCCGCAGCGGGAGACGGTTCTAGGTGGGTCCGGACCTGAGACAGCTTGTTCTTCTAGAGCTCAAGACCTTTGCCCGTGTTCATCTGCTCATCTGACTCTCACAGAGTCGCGATGGTGACTGAGACTCCGTCTGGTCTACGAGGCCGATCCGTCGTGTTCCAGACAGTTGTGAGTCTAGAGCTCTCCATTGCCTGAATTTGTACTGAGCTAAGATTTGCGCTATTAGGACGCTGGTATCTCTGATGCTTAGCTCATTGTCACCGCACATCTCTGCTGTCGTTGTATGCGGCAAAGCAATGCAATGACGACACTTGTTGCTGAGGCTGAGCACGATGCTTCGACCCCAGCCTCAAGTTAGCCGTGTCGAACTTGTCTGTAACGTCGTGCAGGCAGTGCCTCCTACCGCCACCAGCAGCGCAAACTGGCACCGCAGACGTTGTTATAACATGCTGCGCTATGTCCTCTCTAATCATTTACGGACTGACATTGCGACGTATTGAAGAGTCCATCAAAGCAGTGCCTTGCTGACGGTCCGGCGCATCGATTGGTATGGCTTTCGATAAGGCCAAATCCCAGGGAATTGGTGGCAGGAACGGAGCGGTTGGAGCTGACTTCCCGCGCATCATCGAACTGCCTGAAGACGATGAAAATCAGCCGATTCCTCGGGTCATGTCGCCGCAAGTGAAGGCGCACTCTGGCATTATCGACGAACATGTATCCGACACCAGCAGCGAATCATCCGACTTTGCAGAAGAAACATACTACGATGTCATCGGTGTCCATAGGCATTCAAATCGGCACGAAATTAAGAAAGCTTTTAAAGTGCAGGTCGGTCAGGTTTGGGCGCGGGACTGCCGTACCGTAACAGCACTGAACTTCATTGGCCTCTGTAGATCCAGATCACCAAGGAGATTCTGGCAACAGCTGACAGTGCCGTGGCACGCAACAACGCTCTGATGCGCGCATCGCAGCTGAAGGCCGCTTACAAAGTCCTCAGAGACGGTGGGTCCAGATTGCTCTGGCGTCGGTGCCTGCTGAATATTGAAGAGTGCTATCAGCCGCTGCTAGGGCAGCGTACGATGCGAGACTGCCAGAAGGTGAGAAAGTGGAGTGGAACGAGAGGCCGAAAGACGTGCCGTATCGTGTCATTCCTGAAAACGCGCAGCCTCGAGGGGAACAATCGCAAGCAGACAGCAGGCCCTCAGTCCAAGAAGCCGCGAAACATAGTATAGACATGCGTCCCCAAGTAACGGCAGAGTCTAGCGGCCCAGCTACCCAGCAAAGCAAGGCAGATAATCTCAATTTCACCAGCGGAGCTGCAAATTTACCTGATACTTCGGGCGAGCTCAAACCCTTGGGCATCATGGTATTGGCTGGCAATCAGCCTGCTGTCTCACTGCATCAGCGGACTGCATTAGAGCTGCCCAGCCGACTGCACGGTGCTGCAGAGATGACCGCCGTGCGTGGCTCTGCCGTCAGCAGCGTCGCTGTGCATCGTCCCGCCCCTGCATCTACGCAGACCTCAATGTCGCAAGCAGGCCGGGCTCCTGCTGCAAGTACAGCGCTCGTTCGTCGTCCGGACTTTTCTGGCGCACTCGAACAGTTCCGGCACTCTCGAAACCTGTCACGCGACCTGACCGTAGCTGCCGAGCGAAACGACGCAGGCAGCGCAGGCTGGTCCTTCGGAGGAGATTTTACTCTGAAAGGCTATGGCCTGAGAGTGAGCACGGTGGAGCGCGTGGTAGAATATGACAGTTCAGGCAATCAAGCGTATGGTCGGGAGGAGTCGAGAATGCTGGAAAGGGACAATAATGGCAGAACGCGGGCACGAGAAAGCATCAAAGAGATGCAGGGAACGTCTGGACAAGTCTCGCAGGCCATGCAGCAGCTCAGGAGCCAGGGATTGGGACTCTCACAGAGCAATCCAGCTGGTCTCGAGCCCTACGGCGGCTTCTACTCGAAGAGACGCTATTAGCACGAGTTGCATGAGGGCTGCTATACAACTGCGCGTTGTAGATGAGGTGATCTGGAAAGGCGTTGTTGAAGCTGCGAACAGATTTGCCAGTGTTTGCTGCCGCGTTGCCACTTGGCCCAGCTACGACCGAACGATGGCGAAGCGGGCGCGCTCAGACGATGGATCAAGGCAAGAAGTGTCGGATGCTGTGTCTGACGATGGCTTCGACGATGGGGATGACCTCATGGCGCGCGCCGCAAGCATGATGGACTTTGACGACGACGAAGACAGTGGCAGCGAAGATGACCTTTCCGCGACGGGCAGCTCGGAGCAGGAGAGCGAAGGAGAGGCAGAAGTGAAGCCGTCCAAGGCAAAGAAGCGCAAGGTCGAGCAGAACGCTGGAGGCAGTGACAGCTTGCTGGCAGACAATGAACAGGCTGCTCAGAGCGTCTTGCAGCTCAAGGTGCGTGATCGGACGCAGCCACAATTTTTGGTTACCATGGCTTGCAGACCCAGGCTGATAATGTAATGGGCTGTAATGGTGTTCTACATGGTCTTCGAATACGTTGCAACAGATCGATGTCCTTCTCGCGTCTGTTCGCTGTCCGGCGCCGTCAACGTCGAAAGCTGCACCTTTGGATACCTTCGTCGACCGCTTGAGGTAAACAGCGCCTTTCACTTATGTGAATGCCACGGTGGAAGCCTGCTGAGTCTCCGCGTGCTCTATTTACTTCATAGAACTTCAATCTGTGCTATTCCTGATATTCCGCCTCAGCCAGCTGCGAAAGCGGTCTCTAGTTTAAATTCGCCACTCGCCTTCACCGACGGCCGTACGAACCTTGCCGCAGTCAATTGGCAGCTTGGCTATTGGAAGCCTCAAAAGGTGATTGTTGGGGGTAGCTGGTCCACAGGCACATCAGTAAAATGGAAGGGCAAGACCGGCTGGAATGTGGATATCTTGGTGCAGATGCCTGGCGTAGGTCTCCCTCTCACGCGTGTAGCATTTCCTACCTTGACATTTTCCGTAAACAGTCCATCTTTCAAGAAAAGGATGTTCGGGACCATCGATACTTTTACAAGCGAGCTTACTATCTCGGCGTCATCCAGGACGCTTTGTCGGCTTCTAGCGCGTGCAGCGACGTATCAGTCTCCTACTTGCACGGCAACGCGAGAAAGCCCATTCTGGAAGTCCACCCTTCATGTGGTCAGTCTCATGCCAGGACCCGCGAATGCAATGTGTCTACTCACTCATTTCACTCACTTCCGTTGCACAGATCAAGTACCTGAAGCATTTTCAAAGCTGCGCTGCGCAGTGAGACTCATCCCGGTCTTTGACTGGGCCGACTCCCCCTTCAGCGTTGCAAGGCTAGCCCCTTCCAGAAACAATCTAGCGCATCCGTCTTTGAATACGACCAATACGCAAGCTGATGCCTCACCGCGGTACAATGCGGATCTGGCGCTTGATGGTTCAGCTCTACAATCATCTCTATATCTACAAAACGCTTCCGCTCGTTCGCAAAGTTTCGCCCAAGCTGCACTGCTACTCAAGGTGTGGGCACGCCAGCGCGGATTCAACAAGGAACACGGACTCCAACACTGTCTGTATCTCCTTACAGTGCTGCTTGCCTATGTCGCAAACGGAGGTTGTAAGGGCGTCAGAAGCGTGCCAAGCGGAAGTAGTGCATGGCACATGTTTAAGACCTGCATAGAGTGTCTAGGTAAGGCTTTGAGTTCAAGAATTGAGAAAGACGCATGCTGAGATGGGATCGCAGGTCGGACTGGCTTTACAAAAGCTCCGCTGGTCTCGTATACATCGTTTCGATTTGCAAAAGCACCAACTCTTGAAGAATGGCAGTCATGTCAACAACCCGTTCTGACTGATCCGACGGGCGTATCAAATTTGTTGGCTGGCACACCGTTGACGGCTTTAGAACTGGTGAGAGGGCGGTCACGATGAAGTCCACATCTTCGCTGACCTGTCCTGCTTGCATATACAGCTTCAGTACGAGGCAAAACGTTCAACAGCTGTCTTTAGTCAAAACGATTCGGCGATGTTTGATATTCTGCTATTACGCTCTGTGGATCAGCCAAGTTTGCGCTTTGATCAGCTTGTCAGGTATGATACATTCCTTTGCGATGGCGTCTGCACTCAATGCTGAGGCCCTGCTGCAACGAAACAGAGTTACCTTCCAAAAGCTAGAGTCAAGAGCCGCGGATCTGGATCAGCCCTCAGCCAGTGCCGCTGCCCTAGATCGATTGGCAAAAGTGCTGAAGAAGGGCTTGAACAGCAGAGCACGAGCACTATCCATGGTTCCAGACTACACTGCAGGCACAGACGGACGCATGAAAGTCAACGTTGGCATGTATCTCGAGCCCGACGAGATCCAGCGCCTCGTGGAGTATGGTCCGCCCGCGGATCAGAAGGCCGAAGTACAGGCCTTCCGAGGATTATGGGGAGACAAAGCAGAGATTCGGCAATTCAAAGATGGAAAGATCATCGCAAGTGTCGTCTGGGAAGCCGAAGGACCATCACCTCGGAGTCAGGTCTTCACGCAGGTAATTCGGCACCTCCTTTCACGCCACTTCGCCGATTTCGAAGTCTCAACGCACTTCTTCGCCAAAGCATACGACGCCTTACTGTCAGAATCCCCTCAAGTCACGAAAGCCTTGTATAGCAAGATCCCCGAAAGCACTGGATTCTCCCCTCTTACGGCGGCCTTCGACTACCTCGTCAAAGAACTCCAAGGACTGGAAGGCCTCCCACTGAAAGTCACGAACGTGATCCCTGTATCCGAAGAGTTGCGCTATACTAGTGCTTTCGTTCCGGGCGCCTTTCGACTTCAGAGTCTTCCCACGATCTCCACAGCTGCAAATTACGTGCCAGCACACGACTGTCACCTGATATTCGAAATCTCCGGGAAATGGCCAACTGATCTGGAAGCGATCCAAAAGATCAAAGCTGCATTCCTCTGCAGTATAGCCACTGTACTGCCCTCCGCCGTCAGGGGTAGTCATTGCGAGATTCATTACGAACCGCGAGAGGAGCAAGCCTTCCAGCATTGCGCTTTGATAATTACGATGCCGCAGGGTTTCACTTTCCGTTTCCATATTCGTCACGACAACGAGCGTCAGATTATGGAAGATAGCCTGCTGTACGAATCATTGGAAGACCGCGAGCGAGCCCTGTTACAAACACGCCTCGTGCGGCACCATCAGGCATACACCACACGACCAGCTCACAGCGGTGCCATCGCTGCACTGCAGAAGAAACATGCAAGCTACTCTACGACTGCTCGAATTACAAAGCGCTGGTTATCAGCTCACATGTTGGGCAATCATCTCCCAATTGAACTGGTCGAGCTGATCTGCGCCAAGGTGTATACAGATTCTCAGAGTCAGTACGAAGCACCACATATCGGCACAGCAGGATTTGTCAGAGTTCTTAATCTGCTATCCTCATGGAACTGGCGGACGGAACCTCTGTTGGTACCAATCTATACCTCTCCCTCTTTGCAAAGCAGTGAGGTCGTGACCTTTCCGGACCCTCAAAGAAGACAGGCACAGACGCACTTTGAAGCATTACGCAAGTCTGATCCTGCCATGAACAAGCTCGCTTGGGTTATTGCAACCGAGAAGGATCATAGCGGGCGGGCATTCGGGACAGCCAGACCATCAAAACTGATAGCCGGTCGGGTTCAAGAGCTCGCCAAAGCCTGTCTGAATGGGCTGCAACCTCTGATGCTAGATGGAAAAAATCAGGTTCAGGTGGGACATGCTCGCTTTTGCACGACGGCCCCAAGACTGACGGTGGCTTTGCAGCATCTATTCACGCCAGACTTGACCGCATATGACTTTGTCCTCCACCTCGATCCTCTCAGAGTACCTCGACACCGTCAAGCCGTGCAGACCTCAAACAAAGCTCTAGCTACACGCTCGGCCAAGCCACATTCAATACGTCCTGGCTTCGACCCTGTTCAGTCCTTCATAGAGCGTGCGGAGGTGAGAGCTGTGTTCACTGTTTGCCCACGTGCCCTTTCTGACTCTCGTTCAGGCACATTCTGGAGACCTAGCTGTTCTATTTTACGACATCTACGGGGGTACATCAATCGGAGGGCTGTTCAACCCCGTTATCACCGACAAAGAGCGGGGCTTCCGAATAGCTCTCGACTTTGCAAGCAAACCAAAGTCAATTCGACCCGCAGAAGCCAAGAGCGATGGGGTATCAAACGGCAAGGCAGGTGCTGGAGTGGTGCTGGACAAGCAAGTCCTCGTCAATCAGCTTGTAGATCTGTCAGATGGCTTGGTAGAGAGCGTCTCATGGAGGGAGGTAGCGGCGTAGAGCGAAGCTTGAACAGTCGCAATCGGCATATGCACAAGCAAAATTCCTGGCTTTCATTGCTTTCTAGTCTGCACTGCCTGGGACGCAGACGCCTGCCCTGTCTTGGGGCCTTCCAGCGCTCTGCGCATCGAGCTGAAGATCGGACCTCCGAAAGTGAATGCCAGCCAGCCAGTCAGTGCTCCACCAAGCTGAAGGGAGCAAATCAGCTATGCCTCGTCTTAATGGGTGCAATGACCTCACATGTCCAGCATGATCGAGTAGGATGCCCATGTTCTTGGCGAGTAACATCCTGTTAGGGCAATTCATGAGCCTGGGCTGCACAGAGAGGCACCCCATCTGCTAAGGAGAAATGCACACCTGAAGCGAGTACTGAGTAGCCCAAGTACATCGAACAAGATCTAATAGGTGGGAATGTCAATATTGCGTGCGCGATATGGCATTTGAGCGGAGTAGCCAGGCTCACCAGGCCAGCAACACCGTTGCCTATCGGGAACGATGCAAAGGGAAAGAAAATCAAGCTGACTTGACTATGTGGGAAGGCTGCAGATGAACGAACAGTCAGCGCGGAGGACGTCAAGCTGCAATTTAAGAGCGTACCGAGGGCTGTCATAACTACTGTAGCGTAGATGGACCCGCTAGCACCCAAGGAGGGCAAGACTGCTGCCGCAGACCTCGAGCCCATCTTGAGAGCTCTAGGCAGCATGTAGAGGAGCGAATACGCGTGAGAGCAGAATGAAGAAATCACTCCGGCTGTGACGAAAAGTGCTAGGAAGTGATAGCGTGACGTGGACTCTTTGAGGTCCGAGGCTGGGTCACGAGTCGGCTCCCAAAGGAAAGACATGGCGCCTGCCAGACGTCCTCGTGCGTCAGACTATGCCATGTTGCAGTACTATGTTGGAAAGACACCTACCTGGACCGAAGCTGTAGAAGGCTACCGAGTTGAAGAGGAAATGGAAGCCGCTGGAGTGGCTGAAAGTCGAAGTGAGAAGGGCTGTAAATTGAGGCTGCTCAGCCACTGCTAAGATCCTAAGCATTGCATGCCACATACTGTAGCTTCTCCCGCTCAGAGGGTCTATCAGGCAGATTCTATCAGTACTTAGACTTGTCTAGCGAACGAAGCAGTCCCACAATGCGTGAAAGCCTTGGAAAAGAACGTTGGCCTGATCTTCCATCCTACGAAAATGATAGCTTGCAGCCCAATGAGGCCAAGACATGTTCTCTGAGCCTCGGTCTTGTTGATCCACCACTCTGTAGCCATGGTGTACACTCTCGTCTGAAAGCTCTTCATGTCTGGCTGCGACCCTAGCCGCCTGACGAGGAACGCCTTGGCGTCTGTGAGTAGTTCGGTGCGCCTGGCCATGGCAAGTTCCACGCTTGAGGACGCTCTCCGAAAGATGGAAGGAGTGCTTCCTTTCAGCTTTTCCTCTTGCTTCTTCGTGTCCACATTCGTGTACCAGGCTGCGAGGCCGTATGCCGTCACGCCTGTTGCCAGGGTGAACAAGAGTGGCCGAAGCACCGATGGCTTCAGGGTGCGATGTATTGACGGCGCCTCGTAGACTGGCTGTGCAGGGCTCTCTTGGGCGAACGAAGTCACAATGTTGCTTGGCTGGTGACGAGCCAGTGTCTTCCTGCTGCTGTGTAAATGTCTGGCTGATGTTCGCGTCATCCGCATCATCACGTCGGTGGCTGCCGGCACGTCTTGAGGCCTGCGTCGCGAGAGAGTGGACCAAGCCGTGGATCGCGCCAGACACGGACACCTCAGGCCTATGTACGCAGGTACTGCAGCTAGAAAAGCCATCTCGCGGTCGTCAGTCGTAGTCCGTGCCAAAGCAAGCACCTCGCCTGCTCCGATCAGCCTTCGTCCTTGTGCATCTTGGATCCGCCTCGACACCCGCATCATGGCTTCAAAAACAGCAGGGACAACACTGCGGCGTGCATTGCACTCTTCGTCACGCAGTAAAGCCACACCGAGTGCGTCATACTCCATTCCATGCTGGACAAGGGCAATAAAATGACCTTTTTCATTTTCCTGACCTTGATCGGCCTTGTCCGCGTCCAGACTCGAGCATAACTAGAAGACGGATAGAAGCACAGAGGAATGCTGCTGTTTCCCCAGACGTGCGTGTG
Source organism: Cystobasidiaceae sp. HBUAS51001 (assembly GCA_003351005.1). Lineage (NCBI taxonomy): Eukaryota > Fungi > Basidiomycota > Cystobasidiomycetes > Cystobasidiales > Cystobasidiaceae > Cystobasidiaceae sp. HBUAS51001. The sequence goes on along the minus strand of KZ857211.1, from coordinate 162,975 downwards.
ATGCAAATGCCTCTATGAGCTTCGCGGCCTCGGGACTGACATCGTCTCTCATGCCGGGCAACAATATACTATAGGCCTCGACTTCTGCTGTCAAGCTAACAGCCTCTTCAAGCGGCACATCAAGGGCCGTCGATGTCTCGTACCTTCCTGTTCTTGCAAAGGTGTGCAACAAAATGAAGGGAATTTAGTGACTCGAACCGACATGCTGATCGTGTACCTTGGCGACACTTTTCGAAGGCTCAAGTACGGAAAGATGCAGTGGGCACTCCAGTGATCTTCTCAGAACGATACGCAGCAAGCATACTCGATAACGCGATACCTCGGACAACCCGTAAAGACTTCTCCTTCACGACGCAGCCGTCTACTGTCTTACGGCAAGCTACTCATGAAATCGTCGAAACTCTTCAAAGCCGACCTTCGACACGGGCGGTCTTGACCGGAGCATCAGGTTCAGGACGGACGACTACCATGCTGCAGACCATTGCATGCTGTGAAGATCAAGGGTGGCTTATTCTGCATGTGCCAAACGGTAAGCCTTCTGTGCCCACGGGAGCAGAACGCAGTCAGCTGATCACTCTGCTTATTCCAGCCTACGCACTAATAGACGGCAGGCATAGCTATTCCGCACCTTCAGGGGAGGGTAGGCCATATGGACAGTCTGAATCGGCCCAGGCTATCCTGAAGCGATTTCTGGCCGTGAATGCGAAGAAGACATTGGAGAAGCTGGCTCCACAAATTTTGAAGACCGTCGAGCAAGGAAGCAAGAACCGCTCAGCTGCCTCGGAAGCCCTCAAAGCATTACTGGCGTCACCGAGCAAAGCGTAAGCTCATGGTATGCCTTTGGGCCCAGCATATTGCTGATAATTCCCACTCCAGAACACCACTCCTTCTTGCTATCGATGGAGCAGAAGCACTGTCATTGGCATCACAATATCTCGATACAGAAGGTCGGCGGATACATGCCAATAAGCTCGAAGTGCCCCGAATGTTGAGCGGCTACCTAGACGGAGATCTGCAAGAAGGAATGCATGTCCTCGTAGCGGGCGATAAGAAGAGCGCCGTTCCTGTGGCGGCCAACGCTGCAGAGTATGATCTCAGTCAGCTCTCTCGTGACGAAGCTGCGGGTATATATCAGCATCTATACGACACGAAACTCCTCAATGGCGAGATTAGCGATTCAACATTCCTTGAAAACCTCGTGGCCAGTAGTGGCAATGCACGCATCTTTACTCGCGGATTGCGCGCAATTGCCGGAGGAACCGCTCGAGGCGTCGTCAAGAACGGCAAAAGCAGGGGCACGTCCGTCCGGGATGACCGATTGATCACGGTCACTCTATAGCGTGGTCCGCTGGCGCAAGGGATTTAGTCTGTTGTAACAAGCAAAACCGGATTGGGACCATGCGGCGGGTCATATAGGCTTTCCTAGATCGATTACTGCTTCCAGCTTTTACAACAGGGAGTCCGCTCCTTTGCCAACACTTATGGCTTCTTATTAAGCGCGTCTTTCGTTTGCGTCAGGATCTTGAGACCTTGCCGACCACCAACGTATGACAACCCCGACCATATTGTTGTGCCCGCAACAACGACTCTGTAAAAGACTCTTCAATATGATTCTTCCGAAAAACTGCTTCATCAGACTTACTGCAGTGCTTTCAGCGTGTGAGCCATGTTCAAAGGCACAAGCGGGGAAACAGTCGTGACGCCCATGAGGACGAGCTGCAGAAAAGTGTTATACTGTCGAGTGAGTAATATATCAGCATCTACAACAAAGTTCAAGGGGAAGCCAGTCTGCATGCTCCGCGAGAGGCGACGCCTCCTTGGGGTGCAAGTGCTCACCTTGCTGATCTGCGTTGGCTTGACCTCTGCTGATGGAATTGAGAAGTCCCAATAACGCTGGAATGTTTTCTGTCGGCCAGTGGCCACAAAGGTCAGCATGCCATCAGCGAAATGTGATTTGCACAGGCTATATCAATGCTGGACGCGCGCTTACCGGCTCGGGTAGGGAAATATAGCGGAAGTAGAATGCCGAGATAGATAGAGCCACGTCACGTCCGAGTATGAGCACAGCGAGAGGCACGGGCAGGAGCCCTTTGACAGCCAGTGCGATCGTCAAGGTAGTCATCAGGGCTTTGTCGGCGGCAGGGTCTAGGATGCTACCAAAGACGGAGCCCATATTGTACTTTCGGGCAAGCCAGCCATCGAGCTGTTAGCCATTCAATGCCACGGGCATAAAAATCACAGGGAAAAGCGTCAGCATGCTGCCACGTGGAACAGCTTAAATAGTACCACGTACTAAATCGCTGACTCCAGCATAGAACAACAGCGAAGTCGCAGCCACAAAGTTGCCATTGACGATAAAGTAGCCCAGGAAAGGACAGGATACGATACGAGAGACGGTCAGGAGATTAGGAAGAGTGTATATGTTTTCCCGCAGTGCAGTTGACTTGTGGGTTTCTGGGTTTTGCTGCTCGGGTCCTGCTTGCCCGGCAGTGGATGATTGCTGATTTAACCCTGTTGACGCCGGTGCGTCCGCGGGCGCGCGTGACTTCAGGCCAGAGGCTGAATGTGACGTACTCGTGCCCTGAGACACTCCAGTCTGCCCACCATGGCCGTCTCCGCTCGCGGAAGTAGAGTATGCGAACGCGACTCCCTGCCTGGCGGTCGAGATGTCACCGAGCCTTGCCAGAATAGACGGCGGCCGCAGGCGCAAGCCAAGGGAGCTCTGTGCTGAAAAGCACGGTTTGCCTCGGGTAGCCCATGTCCGAAGTATCATCGAGGTAGCGGATGTGGACTGAGAAGGACGGCCAGCTCTGTACTTGTCCAGCTGCACGGGCTGCATGATCGACGCAGATGGGCACGTGAAGATATGCAAACAGGGCTTCAAAGCCACTGATGCGCTCGCGAACATGGGAGGATATAGGACGAGCATTTCTGAATTTGGTATGTTACAGTGTGATATGATGTGGTTGCGAACAGCAGACGCCAGAATTGCCTCGAGCTAAGCCGTCCTTAACGCGACAAACTGACAGACACATCTGCCGCGACTTGCAGTGATCTTGTCTGTCCCGACTAACGCCTATACGCAGAGAAAGCGTTCCACGAGTCTCTGTCATGTTGTGCTGTGCTGTTGGGCATGCTTCATGCTCCGCTGCGCAGCTGCTTTGCAGATGGCGATGAAACAAGTTGTCAATGCGAATGATATGATGGGCGGAGAATGACGTCGAAAAGTGCACGCTGAACGGGCAGTCCTCAGAAGGGCGACGTCTTGACCAGTCTAAAGTCTTGGTCATGAGGATGGTCGTAGAAAGCTTGGTGGTAACCAGATCTTCTGAGCTGCGAGACCCTCCACTTGTCGACGAAAGAGCTCTTGAGACCGAGAAATGCACGCTTAGGAGAAGAGACGGGCGCAATCGAGTTGTCTTGAAAGCTGTCATTCAACAGGACTGCATGTCAAATACTGCTCAGCATCTTTCGAAACCACTTTGCCACCGTTTCGTAGGTTTTCGAAAGGCACAAGGCAGCGGCGTTGCTCGCGGAAGTGACAGTCACGGGGTGAAGGATCCGATCGGGTCATGGAGAGAGTCATGCGTGAGAGAGAGACTGCAAGAGGCTTCAGAGCTTGTTGCTTGTGCTGATTTGCTGTCCGCGTATGCGCTTGCCTGGCTTTGCAGCGGTGCCAGGTGGACTCGAGGAAGCAGAGGTGGCACCCGGACGTCCGGCTGTGGTGCATGTGCCGGTATGACAGCTTTTTTTGAGTGTCATCCTTCGAGTACGACCTGTATGCATTGGCTGTGCGTCATTCTGTGTGTCTTTGTAGTCGCAGTGCTTTTGCCCGCAGCGCCCAGCAGCGAGAAAGGGCCTTCGCCTGCAAACATGCGCTGCAGCATGCCTTTGAACCAGCAGTAGCGACGTAACCAGCGGAACAACGGAGGGTCGAATTGGTGACCAGCGACGCGGTACAAGGCTGGTCAGTGCATCAGTGACCGCTGCGTCGGCGCTGTCATCGTCCAGCTGCGTGCCCTCGACGGCCCGTCCACCAGTTTTGACAGGCGGCCCGTCAAAGGGACACCCAGCAGTGGCGCACAACACGAGCAGGTGAGGCGTGGCAGCATTCTCCAAAGTGCCCTGTGTTCTTGCCTAGTGTCGATGCTGAGCCCCGCGCAGACCCTGGGCTGCGCTTTCGTGCTGCAGAACCGCCAACGATTTGAACGAGGCCAAGTCAGCCAAAGCAAGAGCTTCAAGAGAACCTCTAAGCGCGCTGCCAAACGGGCTGGACACCCTGCATTCGACGCGGTGTCCCATAGAGCATACATTCGCGGTCCCATAGGTGCGACTGTGCGTGTCCTGGTCGCTTGCTGCCACCGTACTGGGGGCTTCACTTCAAGCTGTCAAACACCAAAACTGCAGTCCTTGCTCGCTCGGACACTTCGGCAGGACGCGTGACAAGACTGAAAGCGGCAATAGTAAAATAGAGCAACAAAGTCCTGTCTTCTTGGAGTCGATACAATCACGATGGACGCATCAGGCCAGGCTCCTCCGCCTGCTGAAGGCGCTCCAGCCGAGTCGCAAGACTCAATCTACGCCCGCAACAGGGCAATCTACGAAGCTTCCATGAAGCAGCAGCAGCAGCAAACAAGCGACCTCAATGGCGGAGCGTCACACGACAAGCAAGCTCGTCCTAGAGAGGACGAGGACGCTGCGGTGACAGCAGACGATGCGCAGCCTCCTGCAAAGAAGAAGCTCATACGCGCAGGTGATCTAGCTGCTGCACAACAACAAGCCGCCGACAGTGGCGCAGATAATCCTGCTCTTGGTACAGCTGCCACGATAGAGCCACCTGCGTCTGCTGCCTCTGGACCCGCCGAAAGCATGCGAGAGAAGCTGTCTCGAGCTTCCAGGTCTGGCTCTGGCTCGCCTTTTGTTGCACAACCTCAATATTCCACCGCTGGATCGCCTGCAGCATCTGTACCTTCTGGCACATCCCAGCCTCAACCTGGTGTCGGCATCACTGGTGGAGGTGCGAACGATGTCGAGACCGTCATTGAAGTTAACACGCTCGCATTTTGTACCAAGAATCCCTCAATCGACGCCAGATTCGTCCGTGAAGCATTGCGGCATTCCAAAGGCGCATTCAATCAGGATTTTCAGACTGCACTCAGGCTCCTCGTGGATCACAAGCAACAGAATGGCGCCCCAAGTTCCGGTTCACCCTCGCTTGGGCAAACGGCCGCTTTCTCCCCTCCGCCTGTCCAATCTCCGAGATACCCTGGTCAACAGGCAAGCTTGCAGCCAGCCCAGCAATCACGCTATCCTGGCCATGTACCTGCAACGGGCGCTCCTCCACAACAGATGATCCTAAACGCTACGAACCGGATGTCACCACCAGCACCTGGAGGTTTATATCCCCATCAAATGCCAGGCCCGCCTGGGACTGCGGGCGCTGCAATCAACGGCCACAGCGCAGCCGCACTTCAGATACAAGCTCGAAACCAGCAGCAATCTCCAGCTGCTGTGGGTGGTCTGCAGCCTCCGAGTCAACCTATGCCTCCACCACAACCTGTGGGAACCCATCCTGCGATCGGCTTCTCTGCCTTGCAAGTCCTGCCCGAGGCCCAGCATTCGCAATTCTACCAATTAGCGCCGCAACAGCAGACAGACTATTCCTTGCAGGTCTTCCAATCTCTAAGTGCAGAGACCCGGGAAGGCATCACCAACAAATTCAAGGCGGCCGAAGCACTCCGACAACAGTGGCAGCAGTGGTGTGCGCAGACAGGTTTGCCTCCCCAATATGCTCAAAGGAGTCCACAGCAACCGCCGCAAGGTCAGCCTCACCAAGGGAACGGCCAAGTCATGATCCCACCGCGCGGCGGAGCTCAGAATCCATACTCTGGCTACTCTACACAGGCGCCGACAGCACAGCATCAATTGCAACAACAGCGCTTTCCTGGTCAAAATCCTGTTTTCAGAGTTGGGGCAGCTGCACCGCATGCAGGCGGCGCCGGACAAGGGCAAGCACAACAGCAAAGAGCGCAATCTCAGATTCCTGCGCACCAACCACCTTATCCCTGGTTCCAGCAGGCTCAGACTTCTATGCTTTCGCAGATGAGCCCAGAGGCCCGTCAGAAATTCCACGAGATGTCACAGCAGGAACAATATAATTACGTTGTCGCGGCCGTTTTGGCGAGGCAAGAGCAAGCTCAGAGAGCCAAAAATCAACAACAGCAGCAGCTCAACGCTCGTCAGAAACAGCAAAAGGCGATGGCTGATTCGCATCAAGCTGCAAAAGGTGGCAATGCGCCACAGGCCATGCAGAAGAAGAAAAAGAAGAAGAACCAGGATGCTTCGGACGATTCGGATGCGCTGAACCTGCACGACGACGATACAGACGACGAACGGGATGACGATGACGCAGACAACGATGATGGCTCTGAAGCAGAAGCAGAACGCGAGGAGGCCGCTTTGAAGTGGTTCAATGAGGCCAAGGCAGAAGAGCTCATGGAGATGACAGGTATGACCTGTATTGAAATGCTGCCCTCAAATGATATGCTGACAATGACACACTGTCAGCTTGCTCTCCAGAAGCTGCGAGCGCCGTGCTGGAAATGCGACCTTACCTTTCAACGGGTGACGTGCGAACAAAGTTGCGCAAGCGCAAGGGGGTATCTGGTAATCTGTTCGATAACTATGTGGACCTCATGCATGTACGTCGGTCGCTCCCAAGCTTGCGTAAACCCTGCTGAAGTGATCTATCTGTGCGATCAGTCCTATACGCAGACCGATGAGTGCCTGGCAAAGTGTACCAAGATCGGAGAGGAGCTTCTGGACGTGATGCGCATCTGGACTGGAGGCAAGAAGATCGATCCGACGCCCTCGATGAGGCCGTCAGCGGAGCCGGAGGATGCCAAGCCCGTAGCAGAGATCAAGGTGGAGTCTACGACTGACTCTGCCGCCAATGGAGATATCAAGGTCGAGATCAAGCCGGAGAACCAAGAAGAAGCGAAACCTACCAATGCCTTCCTGACGGTACCTGGCGCCGAGAACGATACTTCTGCGCCTGCGCAAGGGACATCTTCCGACACAATGACAGCCGAAAATACCGCCAACATTGGTACAGGTCTCACGGAGCTGTCAGAAGACGTCCTTAAAGAAAGCACGAAGCAAGATGCCAGCGCAGAGGTAAAGAAGGCGTTTGAGGGGTACATCTATACGCAGCCCAAATTGCTGGCTGACAATTTCAAGCTCAAGGCTTATCAGCTGCTTGGTGTCAATTGGCTCAATCTCTTGTACCGCAAGAATATTTCTTGTATCCTGGCCGACGAGATGGGCCTTGGCAAGACTGCCCAGGTCATCTCTTTGATTGCTCACCTGAAAGAGACGGGCAAATCGGGTCCACACCTAGTCATCGTACCATCTTCAACGCTGGACAACTGGCTTCGCGAGTTCGAAAACTTCGCTCCAAGCCTTAAAGTATATGCGTACTATGGTAGTCAACTCGAGAGGGCGGACTCGCGCTTCTTCCTCAAGCAACAGGAGGATCTTGATGTCATTGTCACAACCTACAATATGGCCACGGGCGCGCCAGATGATCGGAAATTCCTCAAGAAGATGGAATTCAAGGCGTGCATCTTCGATGAGGGTCATCAACTCAAAAATGCCGAGAGCAAAAAGTACAAAGACTTGATGGAGATCAAAGTCGGCTGGCGGTTACTGCTTACTGGTACACCGCTGCAGAACAATTTGCAGGAGCTGGTGGTAAGTTTGCTCGCTACAGCATCCTTTCGCATGCTCTGTCTGATTCAGTCTCGATTGCAGTCCTTATTGAGCTTCATTCTGCCGAAGATCTTTTCTGAAGCACAAGAATCGCTGCGTGCTATCTTCAAAGTGCCGCCCGAAGCTCAGAAGAATCTGCTGACACGGCAGCGTGTGCGAGCTGCCAAGAAGGTTATGACGCCTTTCGTGCTTCGGCGGAAGAAGGCTCAAGTATTGCAAGATTTGCCGCCGAAGAAGGAGATCGTTGAATACTGTGACATGACCCCTACGCAACGTGCGATCTACCGGGAAACTCTGGCGACGCACAAGAAAGCGGTAGTGGAATATCAACCAAGCGGTACAAACACGCCAGCGGAAGAACCGCAACCCAAGAAGCGCGGCAGAGCTGCTGCAAAGAAGGCCAAGCCTGCAGTGGAGAACACGACAAGCAATATCTTGATGAGTCTCCGTAAGGCCGCAAACCATCCCATGCTGTTCCGTCGCCTGTACGACGACAAGAAGATCAAGCAGATGGCCAAGGACTGCTTGAAAGAGGAAGAGTTTGCAGACCGGAATGTAGACTATATGTGAGCACGCTTTTGGTCTATATCTATCGACCACTTGACTGATCAATTCACACAGATACGAGGATATGGAGATCATGACGGACTTCGAGCTACATCGCCTGGTAAAGTCATACAAGCATATTGGCAAATATGCTTTGAAAAAGGACGAATGGATGGACGCTGGCAAGACTCACAAGCTCAAGGAGATGCTTCCTCCCATGAAAGAGCGAGGAGATCGCGTTCTCATCTTCAGCCAGTTCGTTCAGGTTCTCGACATCTTGCAGCAAGTCTTGGAGACAATGGGCATGAAGTTCCTGGTGTTGACTGGTCAGACAAATGTCAACGACCGTCAGGCTCTGGTCGATGAGTTTACCGAAGATGACACCATCACCTGCTTCCTTTTGTCAACTCGTGCGGGTGGTCTCGGTTTGAATCTAATGGCGGCCAACACCGTCATCATCATGGACATGGACTTCAATCGTGAGTTGAAATGACGACTGAGCAAAGTGGGCAGCTCTGATGATCATATGCCCATTTGCAGCTCATAACGACAAGCAAGCCATGGACCGGACCTACCGAATCGGACAGAAGCGTGAGGTCACCATCTACAAGTTCGTGACAAGAGGCACAATAGAGGAGGACATGCTTGCTCTTGCCACCACCAAACTTGCATTGGACGAGCAAGTTTCGGCCGAGTCTGCTGTCTCTGGTGATATGGCTGGCAATATCGAGATCGACGAAAGCGCCGAGGGCGTCATTGAGAAGAAGGTTAAGAGCTCACTCATGAGCACACTGCAGGCCCGCTTCGATGGAGGTGACGCAGACTTCCAGTCTACACAAGATCCATCCACGGCAACAGATGGAGATGTCAAGATGGAGTCGGCCGATGGCGCAGCAGATGCAGCACACGGCGAAGCCACTCTTGCTGTCAAGAATGGAAAACAGCCTGCCAAAGGCCGCCAAAAAATTCCCAAGCTTGCTCCGAGGAGGGAGAAACCAAAGCTTGACGACGACGGCGAAGAGCTCGAGGAAGAGGGCGCGGACGATGCGGCTAGCTCAGCTGCGTCAGATGCTGGATCTGAGTACGATGGCAACGAATAAAGAATGCAAGATGGTGATCTAGCCTCTGACGCGCAAGGGGTCTTGGCCACGGTACGCAAAGCAGCGACACAAACGACGATGATAACTTTTAGGAGAGCTCGTATACCATTTGAGGCCTGATTGCAACAGGAAGTGAAGGTTGTTAGTGTAGACATCGGAACCTTGGCGAGATGCAAATGCGGGGTCCAGAGCGGTGCTTTCTTTTTCCCTGTATCGCAGTTTCAAGAGTTAGGAGTGCTTTTCAAAGGCAGTTCTTGGTGTAATAAATGGTCAAAAGTGCTCTACAAGTCGGCTATCTTTCAGCTCTGGAAGTGAGTTGCCACCTGCGTTTCTGCAGGAAATCGAAAGTGAAATGCTCTACCCTGACTTGGCTCTCTATCGGAAGTTGCCATGGCGCGGCCACCTGCAGGGAGAGCGTTCTTGCTCATTGGTGCCAGTGAGCTCTGTCCTGTCTTGTTAGCCTGCGCCGCGCATTTGCTGACTCTGGTGCGGTGCCAACAGTCACTGGCCTCGGCTACCTCACGATGAAGCGCAAGTCCGCTCGTTCTTGCATGGCATAGCTATGAATCTGACGCTCATCTCTACAGTCGCTACCCCTTCTGACGAGAAGTTTTACAACGTAAGCTCTGCTGCTTGTCCATCAAGCTGCTACGAAGTTCCGATGCTGATCGCGGCCACTTGCCATGTCCTGCAGTCGCTCTCTCCAGAACTCAAGGTGAGTCGGCAATGCAGCTGTCGCACAATTGTAGGGTCGCGACCAACGGGCCGACCTTCCTTCCCGTGACAATGTCGTCAGACGCGTGTCCAATCTGAAATGGATTCTCCTTCGTTCCGTCGTTGATGCCACCTTCGTCCCTCTGCTTCTTGGATCTCACACTACCCGCAAACAGCGCAGAGTCGACGATGCGCGCAGCGCTGAAGCTCGCAAACAGCAATTTGAGAAGATGAAGGTAGATAGTGCTAATTTAGTCCGCCGGAAAGCTACGCCTGACTGACCATCACTGCAATATCGCCACAGGCGTCGGCCGAAGCTGGCGAACCTATCTTCCAGGACAGTGCGAGCAAAGGCTCCCGGTAGCCTTGTCGCTCGTGTATCAAGATATGCAACGATCCTCCAATACCCTGCTCAGCGCGACGACGTCTTAGTAGACTTATATATAGCAAACGACGCGCAATACAGACTTTCATACAAAAGGTCACGCTTGTGCGTGAGGCTGAACTCTCCATCTTCCCCACAAGCTGCTTACAGCCAGTTGTTGTGCCTCTCGCGAGCTTTGTCCAGACGATCCTTGCCTTGCTGCAGGGACTTGGCACCTCGCTGCTTGACGCTCTCTGGAATGGGCGTCCTTGCGATATTGATGCCAAACCTTTGCAGGTATCTGTGAAGAGCGATGGTCAGCTAAATGGCGTACGTTAGATCCGTGTCACTCAGCCCAAAAATACCTACTTGACTATTGCCGGAGTAAGAGCAGCTACAGCGCCCAATCTGACCGGTAGCCAAATAGTCTTGTGCAGCGTGTAAGCGAGGACAGCGGTCGTCCAGAGACTTGAAGAGGCTGCACCGCCTTCAGTCGCCGAGATCTTGTGTTTCTCTCTCCATCCCTTCAGGAAGCTAAGGATGCCCTTTGCTTCGACCTCTGGCACCTCTTCGCCAGCTGCTTGCCCATCCGTAGTCGTAGACACCGCGGCAGGGGTGTGACTTCCATACACGAGCATGTCGAGAACATAGTCTTGTGCACGCACAACGTGTTCAGCTCCCACGAGATTGATGAAAAAGAAGGAGATGCCAAAGTCGACGACGCCAAGCATTGCGTAGACTACGATAGTCGCCCATCCATACTTTCGCGTGAGCTCCTTAAAGCGACCTGTAAAAGAGCCGCTGCTCTTGCTGTCGGACCCAGCATCTGGGCCGGCTTGTGAATGATCCGTCGGTGTCGAATAATGTCGCAGTGACGGCTGGAAGAAGGGTAGCCGGTGCTCACGTCGCGGCCAGTGTCCCTGACTGCTGACCCGAGATGCAGAGGCGATACTTGAAATTGGCAGCTGTCGCAGTGACAAGTTGCGCGAGTAAAGGCGTGCTATCCGGCGCTGGACTTGGTTTCGTAGATGTGCAGCTCGCGTCTCGCCTCGTGTTGTATATGTCGACTGCTGCCGCCGCACTGCCTCGTCACCTTCGCAAGTATTTGCTGACCCATCGATTATTCGTACAGAGGCTGTTCGAGTGGAAGCCTGAGACAGCGGTGGCTGTATACCCGACATGCGAAGACGAGATGGTCCAGCTACTGGAGCTATGCTCCTCGCTCGCAATGCTGTTCGCCAGCTATGCCCAAACGCCTGTTTGCTGAAGGTCTCCAGGCGGAAAAGCGCATGATGCGCGAGGCCGTAGTTGAACGGTGTGGCCATGTCGATACAGTATGAGTGATCTCAAGCTCTAGCTAGCTTCTGAAGCTCGCCAAATTTTGTCCTACGGCGTGTGCATGTCGAGCAGAAGCCAACCTTGTCGGCGTCATCCACGCTCTCGGTCATAGAGGACCGATCACGCACGCAGCGAAGGCTATGTTCATTGTGCGATTCTGCTTCGTAGAGCTTACAGACAACAGCAGCACGGCTCAGGAACCGCGCGTATGCTCACTTACACTTTAGATTGGTCCCTATGATCTCGACTAGACCGTTCCAGGCTCATCAGGTGCGCGAATGCAGCGAGCCAGCCAGGCAGCGGAACGTGACGCGCTTGACAGCACACAATTTGGACATTGACGCTGCAATGGTGCTCTCTCCGTACAGTTTGCCTTACTCCACTTGCTCGGTCTGCTTTCCATCTCACGGCCTCAAGAGTCGGGCAACCCCAACGAGAGGCACGACAGCCCTGAATATGCTGGATTGCTGCAGCTTCCTCAGGAAGTGCTCATCAACGCGTACTGCTATCTGACCGAACAAATACACGAGGTAAACGAATGCGTAATGAGAGATGCGACATGCAATGTTTCTGATGTATGGTTTTATGCTTACGACTATCAATGTTTCGCTCGGCTCATACAGGTTACAAAGCCGCATGCAAGCCTCGAGCAGCTCTTAGCGGACGTATACAATCTCACAGCGCCATTGCTGCCTCCGGCCCCGACTGGGGCTTTACACACCCAAGTACAGGGACAACCGACCAAGTCTAATAGAAGCAGTCGGAGAGCCTCGACCCGTTCACCCACGAAGCGGGCTTCAACTTCACCGGCTGCAAACACTCGTTCACTGCGCAGATCGACCTCCAGGACTGCCGCAAGCACAGCAACAGACGCCTCTCATCCGCTTGTCTCTGTGCAGTCATCTTCCACAACTCGACTAAGCGAGGACTCGACCGACAGACTTCCTCCAGATCCGGCCGCAAGTGATGCCTCCCAGCCTCCGGCTTTTCTAATCAACGGAGCCGTGCCTGACCGCACGCGAGGGACCTACCCACTCGTGGAAAGGCTGTACACCAATGTCATCTCTGACATCGGTCACATCAAGGAAGATCGATCAGATGCATTATTCGCTGGGCTACCGGAATTTAGGGTTCTGCTTGGAGAAGTGGACAATGTGAGTTGAGAATACTAGATATCTCGTTTCAGGTTGAGAAGTGTTGAAAGAAAAACTTGCGTTCGATGATAGCCAAATAGTGTGGGCTTTTTGGATCGCTCCTCGCCTCTCGGTCTGTGGCTACGCCGCGGATTGCTTGACTTGAGCAACATGGCTTTCGCCGAGACAGAACGGCTTATCGAAGATCTTCTGGTGTGGGCTGGAGTGAGCAATTCACTCAAAGAGCGAAACAGCGACCAGGGTCTCTTCGCTGTCGCGAATAGCTCACCTGAGTCATCCAATACCCTTCAAGCTCGGACAGAGACGTTTGAAGACTACCAAGCAAGCTTACGTAAAGAAGACTATTCGCGATCACTGGACCTCATGCAGCAATTCTTTGACTTTGAGACATTTCCACTGGCTGGCGGCGCGTCGGCTAATCGAGGGATGCGGCAACACGCTCTTCTGAACCTGGCACAATTTCACCTCTCACATGAAGAATTTGCAGCTGCCCGACTAGTAGCAGTGGAGGGCATGAAGGTTGCGCGCAACGCGGGAGACATTGTAGCTATGAATGCCTTGACAAGCGCCCTCAAGAAGATTGCCTTTGAAGAGGGTAGCGACCGGCCAGAGTACCGAGATGGAGGGCATGCGGACGCTTACAATGTCTACGATGCTACAAAAGAAGATCCAGGAGGATATGTGCCTGCGAGTGACTATGTATGGGATGTCAAAAATGGCATATCAACCGTAAGCTGGATGATAGCGCGATCAGATCCGCGCGGAAAGTATAGCTGAACGCTCGCTGTCCACTGCAGCGCGTGCCTCTTCCGATTCTGACAGCAGACCTTATGCGTGCAAAAGCTTTGAGCTACTTTGCAGCGAACCAAAAAACGAACCTATCCTCGAAAGAACGTCGTAAGGAAAAGAAGCTGGCCGCACAGCAGGGCAAGGAACTGGGTGCCGGACCAGACTCTCAGCAAAGGCGATTGAAGTGGAACAGGCTCGACACGCTGTCTGTGATGTCGACTGCCTCGGATCTCTGGGAGCGTATGGGTGAGCTAGGAAATGACTATTTACTTCATGAGGCGCAAGTTGACACGTGGACTGGGCAGGCTGCGATGACCTTGCTACCACCTACCAGATCATGGCAAGAAGCACGACAGCGGGCGACATCGATCCGCACAGTGGTGCTCGTATGGCAGCTGTCTGTCAGCAAGCTTTGCACGTACGTTTCAGCCATCACGAGCTCCAGTGATGGCATTCTCACTGAGACTGTTGCGTTGCAGATGGCGCACATGGATCAGTATGCACCCGCTCTCTGTTTGCTTCTAGCCGAAGTAGCGCAACAGACAGACTATACCCCGACGGTGAGAGATGTACAGACCTGGCAAAGGGGTGTATATGCTGTTATCCGGGTCGAGGCCGAAAGAAGGTGGGCACTGTTGCGTCTGAGGGCGAGAGAAGGCCTGGTGTTGACATCATTTGCCTCAAAGTCGGAATGAGATGCTTCTAGAAGAATTGGAGCGTGCCTGTCCACCGAGTGTCGTTTCGACGGACTTTCCCCGTCGAATCTTGACCGCTGAAGAGCAGATCCCATCCAGCTTTCCAGGACTCGATGAGGTGCAGCATGAGCATTCGGGGCTTGTTGGCGAAGTCGAAAGCCTTGTCAGGAAAGCCACAAAATATCTGGTGAGCGCGAGTTGCGGTGTCAAAAACGAGTACCGCAATCTGACACGCATGCAGGACATGTCTCAACCAGCGCAGGCCTGGCCGCTGTCAGTCAAGGCAGTGGCATTGTCGGCTATCTCCGATGGGCAGTCGCTGGGGAAACTGCATCTTCGTGCTGTGCTGCAAGTCGTCCGCGTTCAGGTGGCTCTAGGTACTCCAGACCGGGCCTTGCGGATCCTCGATGACATTTGGGCAGACATTCTTGGAACCGACGACATTGCCTTCCGTGCCTATGCACAGGAGATCAAAGCCGAGCTCCTTCTGGTTCTCGTTACTCAGGTATGCAAGGAAAGGCAAAGTGCTGGCGAAGAGGGACAGGCTGCATTGGCAAAAGCGACAGTACTGCTCGACTCTTCAGCGGCCGAGTACGAAAAGCTCGGTATGGCAGACTCCAGCGTCAAAGCTTTGAGCAGGCTTGCGCATCTCCTGCATCGTCGCGAGGACTTTGAGGGTCGGGATGCAGCAGCCTCTCGATGTAGAGATGTCCTGACCAGATTGCGGGCTGGACGGAGCCAGGCACATCGGCAACAGCTCGCGGCCTTCAGCAACTTACAAAAGCTAGCTGCGATATTCAGCGCGAATGCAGCCTTGTGATAGACTGGGCCAGATAGTATCCAAATGTGCACCCCTGCCGTGACGAGGGCGAGGTGCAGCACGTCTCAAAGCACAGGCTGCCGCAGCGGCTTCTTGTACACGTTCTTCCCGCTCGGTCTTTTCTCGCCACCAGGCTTATCAACGTGCAGGCTGCTGCCTTCTACCGCGTGCTCTCTTGCCTCAGAAGACTCCGAACTTGCACGCTAGCGACGAACATGCGCTGGGAGAGCTCACAGATTAGATCAAAGAGGACGGGGGCACGAAAATGCATGCTTCACTTCTCTTCTCTGCACTACTGACGCTTCAGCTGAACACTTCGCACCTGGGCTCTTGCACGCTTGCACAGCGGCCGATCATCGCGGCAGCAGAGGAGTTGCGTTCAAGAATATCGAGCAGCCACCAGAGCAAGACGAGCAAGGCATTGCAGAACGGCTCTCATTTCGTCATGAAGCTCGCGATAGTCGGTCTCGCCGTTCTCGTCCAAGGCTTGACCAGGGTCCGCGGCCAGGCGGGATTCGCGCCACTCCCGTATAGCTTCATCCAGCCTGCGAACCATTCTTGTGTGATTCAAGACAAGCTCCCTTCCTGCCCTGAGCACGATCCCACGAAGGTAAGTTTCAGCTTGAGCATCTCGCTGGCTCGCTCTAATACAGACTTCCCTTCGCGCCGCCCAGGTCGATAGTTGCTGCGTGGAGACCTACGGTGAGACTGCGCCAGTACTCTAAGACTACAGCAGCGGCTGATGCGCAGTAAACAGGCGGGCTTGTGCTCTCGACCCAGTTCTGGAATACTTACTCCCAGCCAGGGCAAAAGTTGCCTGCAAAGACATGGACGGTAAGAAGCCAATCTAACTGACATTGTGCATCCCAGCGTGTTCTGACCGAAGGTGACAATATCTCATAGCTCCATGGATTATGGCCCGACTTCTGCAATGGTAGCTACACCGGATATTGCGACAGTTCCCGTCAGTACGATCCGCACCCGTGAGTATGCACCGTACATTTCGCTATTTGTCCTGCGATCCACTTTCAGGAGCTGGGATATCAGGAGGTACAAGTATGGAGTAGCTGACCTCATTCTGGTATCACTCAAAGGAGCCCCAATGTATCGAGCTCCGGCGAACCGCTGGACAACTATAATGGCAATATCACTGGTTCCAACGTATTGACTCGATTTGGTAAACTCGACCTGCTGGACTACATGAACCGGTAAGAAACGCCAACAAATTAGCGCAAGATACTCGCTGATAGATCATTTCTATGGGCAGCTATTGGATCAATCGCGACGCTTCGAACGACGAGTTCTGGATGCACGAATATTCGGTGAGCTTGAGCATATCCTCCTCGGTGTATTCACAGACACTGACGGGACGTTTCAGAAACACGCAACATGTTACAGCCAGTACCAGATTGATTGTTACGGCGAGAGTTACGTCCAAGATGAGGAGATACCCGACTTTTTCGAAAACGCCATCGGCGCCTACAAGATGTACGATACCTACAATTGGCTAGCCGATGCGGGTATCACCCCTTCAAACGAGTCGACATACAGTCTCTCCGATTTCGAAGGTGTATTGACCCAGCATACTGGCGCTATTCCATACGTTGGCTGCTCTGGTCAACGATACAACGAGTCTCAAGCAGGTCAAGGCTCCAACGATACTGGCAGAACGGAAATTTCAGAAGTCTGGTACTATAATTGGGCTCTTGGCAATATCCGCGACCTCAACTACATAGCTGTCAACCAGACAGGCAGATCGTCTTGCGCAACGACCGAGAACGCTCTACATTACTTTACTAGATCGCCAGGCTTTGAAGCTTGAGCGAGAGCATGTAAATATCTATAAATGCCGGAGCTCTGAGCTTTCATCTCGGTGACAAGTAAATAAATCGATTATCTATGCTGTTCTGTGTGCCTGCAGCACGCATCCATGCTGTGTTCAGCAGAGACGTGGTGACTGCACCGAATAGAAGATAGTGCCAGCCAAATTCATGGAACGCCAGTCTAGGCCCCTCTCTTGCATGATGTCCAACACGGCTATCTTTAATGCCTTGAAGGCTGATGTCTCCATTATGTGACGCTGCGCTCCGGTCCCTGGAACCCACGCGATGCTTGGGAAAGACTTCAGGTTGGGCAGGTAGTCGGCCTGGCGAAATTCCGCAAGGAGTGCTCGAACAAATTGCGCATCCCAGACTCGCACATCGAGGTGCTCGCACGTAGCTGGTATTGCGCGCGGCGATAGGACTCTCCAAGCGCTGCTCGAATTGCTCTGCAGGGTCAGAACCGTGACTCGAGGCAAGAGTCGCAAGATCCTGTCGATGTCCGTGAGATACACTGCTTTCGCCGAGAAGCTGGTGAGCTTGTTCCCCAGTATGCCGAGCATCATTACAGCCGTGTCTTGTCGAAAGGTATGCTGGACGCTCAACTCTCGAAGGTTGCCGAAGAAGCTAGAAAAGCGAGCAACGCATTTCTGAGACTCAAATGTAACTCCGACCAATCTGAGTGTTTTCACGGATCGAACTGCTTGTCTGAATTGATTGTCCATTTTGCTAATGTGAACATAGGCAAGCTCGAGCGCTCTGAGGTTCACAAAGCGGCAGGTGAATATGAGGGAGGAGCTTTTGAAGGTTCCGTCGTGCAGCGAGACGCTCTCTATGCAATGCCAGAGAGTCTCCGCCTTGTTGACAGCCGAGACGATCTCGCGTAGGTGATCAAGGCTGGTGATGTGGAGAGTTCGATAAAGCATCTCCTCGACCAGGGGATACCACCGTTTGCAAATCCGAAGCCATTGAGCGAGTCTGTACGTCGGGGTGTCCAGCTCATGACTTGGCCAGAGGTCCGTGCTGTTCAGGTGGTATAGCTCTCGAAAGATGGCTCGGAGTACCTCCGCTGGCAGCCTTTGTATAGACACTTAGAGCAAGAATCAGACATGGGCCCCGACGAGGCTACTATCGCTTCGTTGAAGCGTGTCTTGAGAGAGCGTGACTCACTGTTGAGATGTGCTGTAAGTGCCGTAAGTGCCCTTCTAGTGGGTTGATACTGAAAGACTGCTAAGTGTGAAGATGGCCAGGTGTCGGAGAGAGCAAGAGAGCACCATCTCTCCAAACATGACTGTATCTTGCCTCATTGCAAACGCGACTGGTCCTGGCATGCCTGCAGAGAATCGATCGTAGCTGTGGCGAGGCCGAGGCCGGGGCTGTTTGGGTAATAGCGCCTCGAGTCACGTCTCTCGAGATGGCAGAGGTACTGCCGTCCGACTTCAGACGTGTCTAGCCGAGGCTTGACCGTATTGCATGCATCTCATCCTGGGTCAATTGCCCGATCTGTCCGGAGAGAACTTGTACGCCGAGCATCATGTGTGAAGAGCTCGTAGTACCATTCAGAGGGGCAATGCCTTCTTGAATGCAGAATTGGTAGAATGTTTGTTCGGGGGTCGCTCCGATCCGACGAGCTGCAGAGGTCATTGCTTTGTCGCGAAGCGCGTGCGGGTCTGCAGAAATCCCACGGGGGTCAGAGCGTCTGCGAGAACTTCTTTGACCTGGCATTGGAGGGCTTCAGGTACGACTTACTGGCTGTCAGCGTCCAAAAGGACTGATAGACTATGTCTGAGCTTTTACACCATTCTCTAATGGCTTTGTCGTAGCCGGTTGCACTGTAGAAGCGATTCTGGCTATATAGCGAGGAAGACACAGAAGCGTGCGTGAGTGCAGTACGCCATCGCCTTCATGCAGCGAATCTACTGACATGAATGATATCCGCATGTCGTGCTTCTCTAGTGCTTCTTGTACCCCTTGCAGGCTATTGAACGATCAGTCATCAAGAAGGGCTACGGCCTCTGTTCCTGTTATCGGAGGAGATGAACCCACCTCGACAAGTCGTAGATGTTGGAGATGCCGACATAGCGCAGCTGCTTCGATGTGATGAATCTTTTGAGGGCGACGAGAGCTTCAGCGGTTCTGGCTACGGAATTCTCTGGACTGTGGAGGAGAAGGGAGTCGATGTAGGTTGTCTGAAGCTCTTCGAGGGAGTTTTCAAAGGAAGACACGACCTGTGCGAGTATATCAGCGAGAGCAATCAATAGTTAACGTTGCATACTAGCGTAGCTGACCTGATCCTGCAGCTTTGCTCGGGGGTCGTACGGTATGAAGCCAGAAGCATCCTGTCCGCCGACGGACGTGTATTTGGTCTGAATGAAGAGATCCTCCCGCTTCAGGCCGTCTTCCTTGATGAGCTTCGCTATGGCTTGTCCCGCTAGGTCTTGCCTGTAATGCTTTCTTTGTGCAGCAGTGTCGACAGCTCGAAAGCCGGCCCGTACGGCCTGCGTCACCAGCTCGGTGGTCCTGTCCTGTGGGCGAGGCGAGGCGGCCAGTCAGTGACGGCCTTATGAGCTGGCTAGGGTAGTCGGAGGGCAAGCGCACCTTCTTCCATGCAGTGCCATAGATCATGCGCGGTATCCCAGCCATCTCGTCAGAACTTGGGTCCATGCAACAATGACCTTTGGGCGATCAAAGTGTAGGCACGAGGTCAAGAAGCAAAGAAGGCCTGGCAAGTCCAAGCACCAGCTTGTGCAATTTTCAAATAAACATAGACTGATGTATGCAGCCCGTACACCTAATGAGACTTGACTTTCGCTCTCTTCATGGCCGCCTACCCTGTTACAACATCACTGGAGTCGCCACCTTCAACCACGCTACATACGCGCATCTTCACCGTCTGATCTCGTGCTCTGCGAGGAGCTTGAATGCACAGAAAAGAGCGTCAGCAGGAGCAGTCACATTCTTTTATCCGAAAGCAAGCCGCTCACCATGTTCGGTATCCCCGCCTTGATCTGGTACACGTGAGCACAGCTAGGGCAGACCATCGCTCCATCCTGGACATGTAACTGGATGCTAGCGTCAGTATGACGAGAGAAGGTGGGCGAGCAGTGGCTGTTCACCTCTAACAGAACGCGATGAAGCTTCTGTAGCAGCTCCTCGTCCATTTGCTCAACGTCGCGGAATGATGCAGGCTCCTCATCTGGTAAGGTGGTGTCTCCAAGCTGGGTAGCGGGTCATAATGGCTGCTCAGCGTGCGATTCAGTGCTACACAGCACTCTCAGTCCACTCACCTGCTTGGCAGCGCCAACGAGAGCCTTGTAATCTAGCTTGTTGCCTCCAATGAGACCCGTCAAGAAGTCCAAATTCTGTTCAGCCTCGATGATTTCCAGTTTCGAAACGTCTTTGAACTGGAGCGGGAAATTGCTCGGCGCGTTACATGACCGTGCATGACACGCCAGCAGGTTATGTGTGAGAAGCCGCATTGTCGCGCGATGGATTGTGCTGGATGCAAGCTGCCGTGAAAGAAAACGTGATCGCATGTCGACGGCGTTCGCCACCCTGAACAGAGTTGATGAAATCCTTGTCTGCTTCCTATCCATGCTCAGTCTGCAGTGCATACTGACTACCATGGGCCTCATCTGACCACCAAAGTCACGGACAAGCTATGGCAAAAGGCAAAAAAATCAGCCTGAAAAAGGCTCTGACGAAACAGCAGACGCGAGAATACGAAGCAGCGCAGCGCCTTGCCTATGAGAAGCGACAGAAGGAAACCGCAAAGCAGAAGAACCTTGCAGGTTCCAAGGGCAAAAATAAAGCCAAGAGCGCCGGCACCCATGGGTCCTCCCATCGACCGTCCTTTCAGCCATATCGGAACGGTCAGCGAGTACTGCTGGTCGGCGAAGGAAACTTTAGCTTTGCACTCGCGTTCGCGACTCGCTTCCCTGCGTCCGCAAAAGTCTCTATAGCCTGTTCATACGATTCAGAGGAAGAGGCGCAACGCAAATATTCTGATGTTCTGGACAATGTTTCTAAGGTGACGCCCGCCTCTCAAGTATACATTGCTACCACATGTGATTCAGCTGATGTGCCCAATTTGATCTGATTCATAGCTGCGAGAGCTCGGAATGACCGTCTTGTTCCAAGTCGATGGACAGAAACTAGACAAGACAAAGGCCTTGAAGAAGTGTGCTACACAAGAAAGCCTTCGATTCGACCATGTCGCCTTCTACTTTCCGCATGTTGGTGGGTACTACGACCCTAGACTTCAGATGAAGGCCGCGACTTGCTAAAGAGACAACTTGTTAGGCTTGGGCGAGAAGGATGAGGAACGCAACGTCAAGCTAAACCAAATCTTACTCCTGCGCTTCTTACGCAGTGTTCGTCCATTCCTCAAGGAGAAGATGTCCGTTCCTAAATTAGCTGCGGGAGATAGACTGGATGAAGACGCAATTGACGATGACGATGAGCTGGGAAGCGATCCAGAGTCTGTGGAGGATGATGACAAGCCAATTCACCAAGCCACAACGTCGACAGGCAGCGTTCTCATTACGCTGTTTACCTCGAAGCCCTATAACCTTTGGGCGCTTGGGTGCGTAAACTCACAAGACATTGTACATACATCGTCCATGGAGTCTTACTGAACAGCTTGCGCTTTCAGTGCTTTGGCCAAGACACCTAGTGTCGCCGCAGCCTTGCTGCCATTTCCCGAATCTCGCGACCCTCAGCCAAAGTACAAGATTGAGCGAAGCTTTCAATTCTCACCAAAGGAATGGCCGGGCTACGAGCATAGAAGAACAATCGGAGAGAAGAGAGGAGATGAGAGCTTGGTGGACCGGACTCGTACAGATGCCCGGACATGGCAACTGACTCCCTCGTTGTAGACGTCAAGTCTTTAAGCAGTAGAGCATCCTGACAAGGCTGTTGTTGTACTGCTATTCATGCACTACTTGAAGTGTTAATGCTGCAGAGCTGTGTCGCGCCGCGCATGGAGAAGCCTCTCGTTGCCGATGGGCTTCTGTTTTAACAAAGTCCTGTCGAGCAGCGGCGACTCCGGGGCTAGCCACCAGCCCCGTTTCAAACGAGCACCAAGTCTGACGGGCTATACCAAAGGTCTGCCGCTATGGCAGCCGTGCCTGCAGACCTACCAGAAACCAATGTGGCACGTACAAGTAAGCTCTCTCTTGCGTCTATGGGCTCCTGGCTGCAGAGGCTAATCGGGTCCCCCACCACGGCTGCAGCTCCGCCGCCCGTCAGTAGAGTCATAGAGATCACCTCAAGCGCGCATGGTTCCTCTGGCCAGCGCAGAAGGCCCGTCTTCGACTTTGGGCGTAAGCTAATGCTCGCTCATTGCTCTACTTAGTGCCCCACCTCTGACGCTGTTTCCGCTGCATTCCAGCTGCTCCGAGTCCGAGCACCTCGCGTCTGCCGGCCTTTGGACCTACTGCGGCACTCGAAAGATCAATGAGCTCGACCTCGTTGGTCGACAATTCAGATTCTGAGGACCTGCCCGACCTTCCTCTGCCCTCTACATCACGAGCAGCAGGCGCAACTCCAACACCCTCAGTGAGCCGGCTGTCAATAGCGCTATTGTTGCGACATCCGCTGATGCCGAAATAATGCTTCGTCGCCGTACGTTGAACGTGTCACGAAGAAGAACGACGTCAAAGTCAAGGTACGACCTCGCCTGCCTTCTCTGTCCATTGTGTCTTGCGCTGACCTCGAGCACGCGACCTTGCAGCTCTCCGACAGCCAGCAAAAGTCCACGGCCAGTCGGCCCGACAAGGGCAAAGGACGCGAGGTCGACGCAATCGACATCGACTCTAGCGATGGCGAAGCTCCTCATGCGCGTGACAGCGATGACGATGTCATCTTTGTACGCGAGCAACGCGCCTCGACGCCGCCACATCGTCGTTTCCCGGCTTCGCAGGTCATTGTGAACTCGACCAGACGTGGAGGAAGCAGCGAAGCCGACAAGCCTTTCAGCCCTCAGAAGCGCGAAGGTCGTAGGCGGGCACGACCGAGCGCTGCTCACCTTCGAGGCAAATTTCACGACGCTGAATTGTCGCGAGCGTCTGGGTCGCCTGCTGGCTTCGACAACGACCTTCATCTCGGCTCTCCTCAGCCCAAGGTTGAACGCAGTAGCTCAGCGCCGAAACCAAGCCCCGAGTTTCAACGCAGCAGCCCTCAGCGTGCTCTCGCTGCGGATGGACGGAGACCAGGCTTCGAGCCACTGCACGAGCTCGCAGACGATGCACTCGTCGGTCTTCATGTAATTAAGCAAACATCGCAAGAACTTGACAGCGCCGATCTTTCTGTCGCTCAGCCGGCCTCTGGGCAGATTTCAGGCACCGTCAACTGGCAACGGATGCAAGACTCTGCACATCCAACGGTACCTCCAGATGAGGAAGAAGACGAAGAGGAAGTGGATGAGCTTGCAGACTCTGGGTCATCTGAGGTGGAAGACGAGGATGCCATCCGGCAAAGGGTTCAGCACGCGATATGCGAAGAAAGCCTACAGCCTGATTTGATGGGTCGAGGACCCCGCCGCAGTCCACATGTGGCTTCCCTCAAAGCTGCAGGACAAGATGATGCTTCAGCCAGTCCCATGCCTCTGACGCCGCCGGACATTGTTGTTACGCCTCTTCCAGATGCGCTTCTGAACGATGCCAAGGCAAATGGACAGGTCAAGCCCGGGAATTCAGAAAACACTCCTTCCGCCGAGGACACTCTTCACACCTCAAAAGAGGAACAGCTGCGCATCCGCGCCCGTTGTACTCCTTCCCTGAGCTCAGGAGGAAGTGCGATCGGAAACAGTGATGATGAATTGTCAGACACTCCAATCAGACGGAGGCTTGACGTGATTTACATAAGTCACAATGCCTCAATCAAACAGAAGAAGCAAAAGAACCCACAGGCAAGATGTCTAAGGCCAGACGCGGTGCCAGACCTGCTATATAGCAGCGCAGACAGTGCGGAGTCGGGCTCGCGACGATGCACGCCTGTACCTGCACCACCATTAGGCAAAAAGACCAAGAAGAAAGTAGGCAACAATTTTTACGCAGACCAGACCTGACTAAACTGAGATTTGGCGAAGACCCAGACGCAGGTTGTGAAACGTCCGCCGGACTTCCGGCATCGAAAAGCCGTGATTTGGACAGGGCGAGAAGAACCAGGCATGTTCCGAGAGGACCAGCTTGTCAGGTGCGCCATTGCAACTTCTGTATTTTCGAGGGGTGCAGTACCTGACAGCAACGCTGCCAGTCTTCGGAATATGGCATCAGTGGATATCTATGCTGCGAAGCGGAATCAAGACAGATTCACTAGCTTCATCAACGAGCAGATTGTCCGGGAAGAACCGCAAGCTCCGCATGTGCAAGTACTCGACCCTTCTGGAAATTACGCCTTCCCGCCTTTTGACTTCATCTACACGAATCGCGTTCTTTAGTAAGTACTACCGCGTTCTGTCTAAATTTACTATATTGACACGCAACATAGTCGCGATGGCGTTCCTTCGCCGGCACAAGCTTCAGGCTGCGGGTGCATCGACGGATGCCAAGCCAACAACCCGAAGTGTAGCTGTGCTCAGAAGCAGCGCCACTGGATCGCGCGCACAGCGCCTAACAGCGAATTTAGAGGCTTCGCCTATGATGACTACGGCCGCCTCATTCTACCCGATGATGTTCCCATTATCGAATGCAACGTGAGCAGCTGGCAGCGCCATAACCACAGAGCTCCATTCCGCTAAAATGATCCGATTCTACAGAGCAACTGTCAGTGTCCAGCGAATGTGAGGCAGTCCACGACCATTGATGGGTGCTGCGCACTAACGAGGTCACATTTCAGTGTGTCAATCGGCAAGTCAGTAACGGGCGCACTCAACACCTTGACCTCATCAAAACGGAGAAGAAAGGTGTGTTCGCTATGCGTACTCGCCTTGCATTGTCAACTAATGTACCTGTTCGGCAGGTTGGGGCGTGCAAGCCTGTGCTGAGAAGTGCTCGATTCGCAAGGGAAGCTTTTTATGCATCTACTCTGGCGAGCTCATCACATGGCAGGAGGCCGAGTGAGTCTTGCCAGTGTGGCTGTAATATAACGATATGGTCTGATCTTAATGTCTGCCAGGCGTCGAGGGCAGCTCAATGATGACTTGCTGAACCCTACGTCGTACTTGTTTGATGTCGATTGTTCCTACATGAGCAAGACACTGGCGCTCTTCGAAGAGACCGGTATCTACATGCACGGGGACACTCTTCCTTTTGTACCTCCTTCTTCTCAAGAGAGCAATGAGCAAACACAACAAGAGCGATACAGCATCGAAAAGTCTCTGTGAGCAGTCACATCAATCTTCGGCAGCGATTTCAGCTCTGACTTATATCGCCATAGATATACTGTGGATGCCATGAAGTATGGCAATATTGGCCGCTTCTTCAATCATGTGAGTCCTGTCTGGCAGGTCAAATTGACCTGTGAGCTGAAAGTGTGCGGTCCAGGCTTGTTCTCCAAATGCTATGCTACGGTAAGACAGAGCGGAACTTGCTTGCAGCTCTCGCTTACCCTGTGTCATGGTCGCAGTGCCGTCATCTGTGATGATGGCGACGAGTTCAAACCAATACTCGCTGTCTTTGCGAAAAAGAAGATCTATCCTGGCGAAGAGATTACGTGAGTGTGGTAGGCTGCTGCAAATGACTTTTACATACTCAAAGCAGCCTTTCAGCATATCATACCGCGGCTTCATTGATGGCGGGTCGGAGGATGGCGACTCCGAAACCGATGAGGAGATCAACGAATATCCAGACTTTGCCCGAACCAGAAAGCGCAAGCGGTCATGGCGACAGCAAGCACCCAGTCGTGGCAGGGGCAAAGCCCGTGGCAGAGGCAGAGGCGGCAAGCGTGGCGGTGGTGGTGGGAAGCGAAATGCGTGCAACAAGAAGCAGGCAGGCAGGGCGAATGTGCAGCCAGCACCACAAGCTCAAAGTGTGGCCGAACAGCAATGCTATTGCGGCGCTATCAATTGCGATGGTCGTGAGTCCTTTCGCTCTTTGAAATGCGACTCGCGGCGACTCGCGCTTTGAGCTGATGGTCGTCCCTACAGTCATGTTTCCACGCGCCGAAAGCAGTGACGGAGATGAAGTCGAATGACAGAATGTGGCGAATACCACTTGCCATGGCCCCCTGGGGCCCTTGCTTCCGCCAATAGAACTTGCCATGGGCCCCCTAGGGGCCTTTTCTCCTCCTCAATACCAACTTGCAGGCCCCTGAAGGGGCCTTGTCCTTCACAATGTCAGCTAGCCATTCCCATGCCAATTTGCAAGGCCCCTTCATGGGCCTTTTTGTTCTTCTTGCAACCATCTGCCAAGGCCCCTGCAGGGGCCTTTTTATCCTGCTCTGGTACTTACCAAGGCCCCTTCGGGGGCCGATTTCTCTTCCCTGGTACTGTCAGCTTCTAAGGCGCCGGGTCGATCAGTGGCAAAGCCAGCTCAAGAGCGCGGCCGCGCTCGGAGGGTGGGTGGGTGGTTTCTTGAGAGGCCCCTTCGGGGGCCTTGATCTCTAGAATTGAGGCT
The DNA here is from genome assembly GCA_003351005.1 of Cystobasidiaceae sp. HBUAS51001. Lineage (NCBI taxonomy): Eukaryota > Fungi > Basidiomycota > Cystobasidiomycetes > Cystobasidiales > Cystobasidiaceae > Cystobasidiaceae sp. HBUAS51001. Next base: position 136,308 of record KZ857211.1, on the reverse strand, counting down.
GACAAGGCCTTAGCAGGGAATACGAGGGTTTGACAAGGCCCCTTCAGGGGCCTTTATACAATGCATAGGGCGGTCGGCTGCTAGCCTTGACGTAGCAAGGGAGCCCATTGGATGAGAAACAGGCCCCACAGGGGCCTTGCTCATACATATTGGAGGAGAAAAAGGCCCCTTCGAGGGCCTTAGTAATGAATACAAAGCAAGAGAAGGCCCCTGAAGGGGCCATGGTAGTCAATGTTGGAGAGCAAAAGGGCCCCGAGGGGCCTTTCCAATGAAAACCAGAACTGTGGAATACGTGATCGTAAATTGTCGGACATGCGAAGGACACATGGAAACTGGTCAAGAAACTGGTCGACCAGAATCTCGATCACTGCCGAAGTGGCCCGTTGACCAGTTCCCTCGAAGGACGAGCTTCTTCCATCTCCGCTCTTGCTCTCAGCAACACCTTGAATCCCTGCAACACACGACATGGCTCTCTACGAGAACGCTCGCAAGTACACTGCTATCGGCACGGGCGCTCTGGGTCTGGCGACTGTGAGCGCAACATGGCCGGGCCACAAGACCACCTCGCGTCTTGGTAGCTCTTTGACCATGGCTGATATCGCGGACTCGGTTATGCAGGGCCTGGTGCTATCCTACAGCCTTATTGTCATTCCTATCATCAACAAGTCTAAGCTGCAGACGAAAGACAAATTGACTCTGTGGCACAATAGCTATGAAATTGGAGTGAGCCCGCTGGCGTGGCAGTGACCGTCGCCCTCTGCTTGGTCGCTCAGCAATAACGCTGAAGGCCAACGCTAATAATTGACGGCTAGAAATCCATCATGGTTCCTCTGCCACTCGTTGCAGCAGCAGCACTCGGAGGCACAGCCTGGTCCACTCGAGGCCATCCTGCTTCAAAGTGAGCACATCGATGCGTCTCCTTGGGAGGAATGCAGACTGAGGAGTGCTTCAGAATACTTGGAACAGCTGCTGCTCTCTCCACTGGGCACATTTTCACCACGCTGCTTCTGATGCTGCCGACGAACAGTAAGTTGACGGACCCAGCACATGGCCGGGGTGCTTTCGCAAAGGCGCATCAGACATTCAAAATCACGCATCCACTGACGTGTGATTGTCTTGAATGAACGCTTCAGATCGACTCATGGCCCTTCAGAAACAGTCTGTGCACGCCGAGACAGAAGAGAAGGAGACCGATGAGCTGCTTAACAAGTGGCTCGGCTTGCACGGCATCCGGATTGCTTGGTTGGCCGCAGCTATGACTACAGCTTTCGTCGGTCTGCTCAGGCTGTGAAGCCTGAGTGCCTTAATGGCTAAACTCCGCGCAAATGAAGACGGAAAAGGCCACGGATGCAGGGAGTGTCAGGTGCCTGCGGAGACTAAGTATTTCGCCACCAAGTAGAATGTCGAGGTGCTCTTAAGCAGGTCAATGTAGTGACGCAGGAGCAGGACCACATTCGTCGGGTATGGCCGCTACGTACATACTACCCAGGAGTTCCTGTAGCCAGCTTGTCCATGTGTACCAGAGCGAGAGCTGCTTTCCACCAGGACGTGATCGTAAATTGTCGGACACGAGCTCTGCTTCGACTCTTGGAGGTTTGACCTCGGGCAGCGAGCATGGCCACCAGCTTGGACCTGCACCACATTCAGTCTCCTACTCTCTGACCATCATCATACGCTTTTTCGCCAAAGCACTGCTGGATGCCAGCTGAAGCTGTCCTCTGTGCCAGGCAGCGTGCGCGCGAACTACTGTGTTCCACAAGTTCCAGAGGTTCCACAGCCGTACGATGGCGCCGACAACCGTCTCTCGACAGCCACTATTCAGTGTGGACGTCTCTCCTTCTCCTGTGGGCTCTCACAGAAAGATACACGTTCAGCAAGGCCCGTCAAACGCTGGGTGGCACAGTCTGGAAGCAGATGCTGGTGGCGAGATGCAGAGTCATGGCGTAGACGACCTAGTCGAGCAGACGATCCCGCGCTTCACAGAAATCATGGACGAGTCTCTCGATGTACCGCCGTTCTTGACGGATGCTAAAGCCCCTGCACCCAATGGTCGCCTGTCCCCCACACATTCCACTCGCAACTCCACGTCCGCGGGCTTGGGGCAGTCAACACGCGGTACTCGCGAGGTCAGTTTGGTGAAAAGGTCGACTGCTTTGTCATAACAGAGTCACTAAAGCCTTGCCTGACTATAAAAGCTTCACGAAGATCTTCAAGACCTACACTTTTCTACTCTTTCACCTGCAGGCTCTTCAAAGCAGACTCTTTTAGACCCATCAACCAGCCGCGGGGCTGCTCAACCGGGCCCCGAAGAGGAGGAAGAAGACGATTTTCTGGCGGATCTGGATAGAGCGCTGGACGAGGCTGAGGAGGCCGAGGATGACTTTCTAAAAGACCTAGATGAAGCACTGGCGAGGACCGATGCCAGACCTGCAATGTCCGCCGCTGGTAGCTCAAAGGACAATTCTAGCAGGCCTTCTTCCACTGTGTCTCGGAACTCTATCTCCATCAAGGGTCGAGCTGCCGAATTTCTGCCTGTCTCTGCGTCCTCCACGGCATCGCACAGGTCTGCACCGCCTTCCTCGAATGCTTCTTCGGCGGCGCAGTCTCTTCAGAACAGCAGACTTGATGACGAGAATAGTATGCAGCGGACGAGACAGGACCGCTTCTCAACTCAGCCTGAAAAAGCAGTCAGTACACTGAGACCGGCTTCACCTGTCTCTTCATTTGTATCAGCCCGCGGATCTCAGGTCACATCAGAAGTTTCACGAGTTACGCTGGGTACCGCCGCTGCGAATTGGGACTTTCAAAGCGGTTCATGGTCCAAACCTATCCTACGAGACGCTACCATCGAAAGTATGCACAAGAAGCTTCCTCCGGGAAGGGCTTTAAATTTGGGCGGAAGAAGCTCTGCCATGCCTCGAAAAGGGCTTCCGACAACCTCGATATTGGCGAATGGCCGAAGAACGATGCAAACTGCGGAGCCTGTACGCCGTGGTCTTCCTCATCCGTCAAGGGATTCCGCAAGTCAATCTCGCAACTCGAGTCCTATGGTTCGTGAACCCGGTCCCCTCGAGAATGTGGAGATCCAGATAACCCAAGTTCCGCTGGACGCCTCAAAAGAGGATCTTTACTCTTGGCTCAGCGAAGGTGCACTGCATCGTCATCCCTTCTCCACTCGCGAGCGCCGAATGAACTTTTGGTACGCGGGCCAGATCGCAGTGATTGGACTTCCTTCCTTGCTGATGCCGGCTTTTCAGGATACACTTGCCAAAGCCAAAGCACAACCCGCTTGCATGGAGCTTAGCAAATTCCGGAGTCGCGTAAGCAACGCTCCCCTGCTACAAGCTCAGGGCCGGTTAGACTGACGTTTGTTCTTTCAGCTATATGACATTGCCTACGGCCAAGGATGTGCACATGTTCCTCGGCAAGTACGGCCGCGGGAACCCATCTGCTATCAGAATCCGTGGTCTCGTCTTCGACAGAGGTTCAAAGACTCCACCGAATGGTATTGTGGAATGGTTGCAGCGCATGCCGTTCCCTGCCAAAGGTGATCGCTCCCAAAGAGTCATCAACGACCGCAAAGCGGATACCCTTTCCATTGCACGATTGGAATTCGGCATTTTCTGTCGAGATGGCGTGTACTCGTCAGAATACGTGAAAGACATGAGAAATGCCAAATTCTCCTTCGACTATCGCTACCGCACATTGCGGATTTCTCTACTGCTGCAAGCGGCACGCGGTCAAACGCCTTCGACTCGGCTCATCGTAATCAAGAGCTCGTCTATTAGGATGGTCCTTTCGTCCGTGGAAGACGATGAGTACATTGCGACTCTCATTTTGACACATCCTCCAGCATACGAAGAGTTGCTGTCCCGGTCGCTGAAGGAAGAGGACGTAATAGTGGCGGACGATGCGAGCAGCGATCAAGCGCAGACCAAGGTCGAGCATGTCAAGTACACAGGCAGGCAGCGTAGACCCGGGTGGGACCACGGCCATCAGAAGATAGCCAACTTCACGTCACGAGCAATCCGCTTGGTCTTTGACTCTGAATATCTGCGGCACGACTTTGAAGACCTCCTCACAGTCATTGGATGCTCACATGCCAAATACGTCACCATGCAAGCTGAGCCCCGGCGTCTATATGCCACTTCAAAACGTCGAGCAATCAATGAATGGCTCAATTCGACGGCGAGCCGCAGTGTCGCATTCCAGATAGCACGGCTCTATCACAACAACTTGTTGGTGCCTGTGGACATTTTGGCTCTTCGTCCGGCTGTGGAAGAGCTCTACGCCAAGAAAGGCCCGTATATCACGTCAGACATCCTTCATCAGTACGTTGAAGAATTGACGCGACTTCAGGAAAGGTGGTATGATCGCATCATCAAGGATCGGCGGCATGAAAGTGAGAAAGAGCTAGCCCAAGGTGTTGACGTGATTCAACTGCTGGAAGACTTGGTCACGAGGGGCATCAACCGGGTGAATTGGAAGGAACACCACCAATCGCAGCTCATGCAGTGTCTTCATGTCATATTGACACCAACTTCGATGGTCCTCGACGGTCCTTACCCAGACCAGTCTAATCGTCCACTGAGGTGAGCGAGCCGGAACTCTCAGCAAATGTGGGACTTTGCTGAAAACACGCTGCAGAAAATACGGTCATCACGACCATTTTGTGCGGGTCGCCTTCATGGACGAGGATAGACAGCCTTATTATTGGGCAAGTGTTGCCCATTTATGGGGCATGGTATGCCACTTACCACATCTTTGGTTTTACAGGGTCCAGACATCGATTGGACAGCGTTCCTAGATGAGCGTGTCGGCGCGATCCTACGGGAAGGCATCTTTTTGGCTGGAAAGTAAGTATTGGATGCTATCATAATGACATATTGTCCAGCTGAGTCACCTCAACAGACGATACGAGTTCCTCGGGTACAGTATGTCATCCTTACGAAGCCGTTCCACGTGGTTCTGCACGCCCTTTGAGTGGGAAGGTCAGCAAGTTGACGCAGACTACATCCGAACCAATCTGGGCGATTTCGAGCGAGTCAAGCGCCAGCCTGCGCGATATGGCGCTAGGATGGCACAAGCTTTTACTGCCACAGATCCTTCCATCGTCCTGCGCAAGGAGGAGATCATGGAGATACCGGACGTGGAAAAAAAGTTCAGAGGGGAGACAGTGTGCTTTACCGATGGCGTTGGCAAAATTTCTCTCTCGATGACACAGCGGGTGTGGATGGCTCTACACCACGGTATGCAGCCAGCAGGAGTGCTCCCCAGTGCTTTCCAGGTGAGAACAGGCTTTGTCTTCTGACTCCCGTGTCTACAGTCACATTGACCATGAATCCACAGTTCCGCCTCGGTGGCTACAAAGGCGTGCTAGCCGTGGACTCTGAGTTGGAGGGCGACAAGATGTGAGCGACATATGCGTAGCAGGTGAACATGTGCATGCTAACAGGTCTCTCCCAGCTGCGTACGTCCTTCTCAGCAGAAATTTGATGCTCCAGAATCCCTTGGTCTCGAGGTTGCGTACACCTATACCAGTGCAATGCCGATGTTCCTCAATCGACCCCTGATCAAGGTTCTGGAAGATCTTGAAGTGCCGCCTGAAGCCTTCCTGAACTTGATGCAAGATGCGATCGGCAGAGCCGAAGACCTCAAGGTTTATATACGAGAAACTCGGAAACAACTTACTCTGCACGAGCTGGGCAGGCCTTTTGACGTAAAGTCACTAGTCGAACATATCGGTAGTCTGCTCAAGACAAACAGGATTGAGCCCTTCAAGCACAGCGGTCGTCTTGCATCTTTTGTTGCCGACTCTCTCGAATTTGCTGAAGTGCACATCCTTCGACTTCTGAAATTGAAAGCGCGAATACCCGTCCATCAAGCTCATGTTGGCGTTGCCATCGCTGACGAGTCAGGCGTGCTCAAGGCGGTGAGTTCAGCCCTTCCAACCCTCCTGAGAATTGTATTGACATTGCTTGTCTCCGAAGGGTGAAATCTACACCCTGCGGCACGACCCTGGAGAACCACCTCGTGTGGTGGAAGGCGACGTTCTTCTCGTCAGAGCACCGACCGTTGACGTAGGCGATGTTCAATATGCCAGAGCTGTAGGCCATCCTCCGCCCGGTGCCGAGCGTTTGCACGACATTCCAAATGCTGTTATATTCTCCATACATGGCGACGAGCCTTTGATCACAAGTCTGTCTCGAGGTGACATGGACGGTGATCTCGTCGGCGTTATCTATGACCGGCGTCTATTCCCAAAGAAGACAGAAAAGGCCATGCAGCATAAGCCGAAGAAAGCGGTCGATCTTCCCTACGACTGCACGATCAATGAAGTCATTGACTTCGTTCTCCGTTTCTTCCGCAATGATATGTTGGGCCTCATCGCAAATAGAGTAAGTCCCCTCTCTTCTAGCAGCAAGGGCATCTGCACTGACGGTGAAATCAGCACCTCTTGATTGCAGATCAAGCACCGAGTGGATTTGTGACCGGACACGGAACTCGTCACCCAGCTTGCAAGATATTGGCCCAGCTGCAGACTATTGCTGTCGATGGTGCGTAGTGGAGCCCCTCGTGCGATGACTAGTAGTCTTACATCGTCTCCCTTGCGTTGCAGCGCCCAAGAGTGGACAGTCGGTCGACCTCAGTGAGATGCCGCGACCTCTCTTTCCACATCGTCCAGATTTTGCTTCACGCGACCTCTCGCTTATGAGTGGAGAGCCTGAAGAAGAAACTTTAATATACCAATCGAGGAACATATTGGGGAGACTTTACCGCTCCATCTCTCTGACTAGTCAAGAAATGGAGAATCAGACACCCAAAGAAGCCGAGCCGCTCGACAACAACTACATCCCAGCCGGAGAAGACGATCAGATTCTGACAGCTCTGCTGCACGAGCTTGAGCTCTGTGGCCTTCAGACGAGTCGACAGGCGTCAGACGAAAGTTGCCGCACTGACGCGTGGTATGCGATGCACTCGTATGCAAACGATCTCAGGCACATTGCGTGGTCCAACACAATGAATTCTGGTCATCCGTTGACAGAACACGAGCTGTTCATCACCACCATATTGCACGGGCCATGGGCAACCAAGCAGAAACAAGAGCTACTGGCACGCATCGGTCTTCAGAGTAAAGACCTTATCGATTCAGTACTTCTCAGGCTAGAGGGGACCGATGGTCGCGATCGACCTCAGCATTGGACAAATCGCGTCCTTGCCGCCCTTCGAGTAGCGGTATCTCAAGGCTCCAAGTTTGGAGCTTCTACTTTTGCATTGATAGCCGTTCGGTCTTGCCTGAATTTACTCACCATGATGCGCGAGGTTCATCGGGCACAAATGTTCGCAAACCACCAAGAAGCAGATGTCGAGGAGCCTTTCCGACCGGTCTTCACCGACCAAGCGTCCTTCTTCCAGTCTATCCCTGTCACTGCCTTTGGCTCCGAGGAAGGCATCCTCGGCCCAGCAACCTGACGTCGCCTGGCACAAAAAGACTTGTGTCGGACCGGGTCGCAGCAATCAAATACAGTTTCGCTCAAAAACATAGGCAAGCAGCCAGGCAAATCTCATGCAACGGATTGGTAGTGGCAGTTTCATGACGAATGATGTAGCCTTAGAGATGAAAGCGTCCCGTGAAAGCGTATCCAAGAGGTTTCATCTGTAGTCAGACATTCAGTCGAAACGAAGGAAACGGGCACTTTTGCGGGAGACCGACATTCCAGCTGTTGCAATGACGGTGTATCATGGGTAGTCAAGCTAGCGAAGCGCTTCTACAACACCATTCGTGCTTGCATCGCCATTGATGGCTGTCCCAACATGCTCTTGGTCGACCGGCATAGCATAGTCGTCCATGTGAGCGAGTATGAAGTCCAAGAATGCACTTTCTTGCTCAAGTCGATCCGCGCGAGCGTAATGACGCTCTGTATAAGGAAGAAGTGCCTCGATAATCTCGGACATGGTGCTTGTGCTGACGGATTTGCCCTCTTCGAGTCCAGTTGACGAAGGTGTCGCAGCCATTATTTTCGAAAGACTATGCACCTTGAACAGGACATTCAAGACAGCCTGGGCGATATCAGAGTCACGCGATTTGGCATTCCAATCGCGAACGTATTCAAGAAGTCGGAAGATATCTCCAGCCTCCAGGGTCTTGAAAATCTCCTTGAGAATGTGAGTGTTGCTCGTGTCATCGCTCAAAATGTCGCGGAGCAAACCCAGCAAGCGCCGTGGTTGATCCATGGAGAGTGCCAAGATTACAGCGTTACGATAATCCTTAACCTCCATATAGTTGGCCAGGTCTTGCGAGCTGCGAGGCAGGTTCAGCGAACTGCAGAGCAGCGAGGCAACAAGACCCGCGACTCACCGCAATATTTCCTCCTCTTCGGCCATAGCCTTTTCATCCTCTTCTTGCTCGGTAACGTCGTTCCAGAAGCTGATAGTTGAATCCGCACCGCCCGAAATTAAGGTACTAGCGTCGTGATTTACTGCTAGTGCCCAGATCTGACCACCGGTTCAGCTTTTGATCGTTTCTTGCTCGACGACCTCAACTTACTTTGTCTTCGTGATTATCGAGCGTCGCGACGCATTCTTCATCCTTGACATTCCAAACTTTGACCAAGCCGTCGGATCCGCAAGAAACCAGCTGCTGGCCACTGGGCAGAAAGTCTATTCGCAAGATTGTATTTGTATGACCTTCCAGAGTCTGAAGACAGCGCGAATCAGTGGACGATCGCAGAGACAGCTTGGCGGACAGGATGAGCATCTGTGCACATACCTTGAGGCAAGTGAAATCGTTGATATTCCAAAGCTTGATAGTCTTGTCACCGGAAGCAGTGGCCAAGCACTGATCCGTAGGTGAAAATTTGACACTCCAAACGCCACGTTTGTGCCCTTTAAGCAGACCGAGGGGCGTCATCTTAGCTGTCGGGACTGTCTGAGCTTTCGAAGCTGCCGCATAATCGATTCCAAAGAGCTTGGCCGTCCGGTCTTGCGACCCCGTGGCCAGTATCCGATCGTTTGGCGCGAAATCTAGCGAATTGATGTCCTTGTCATGGACTTTGACAGTCGTCAAGGCTAGAGCTTTACGAGGTGCTGAGCCATCATCTGTACTGATCGAAGACGCATCGAGAAAAGGTGATAGATCCCATAACTTGACGGTACGATCTTGACTGGCCGTTGCAGCAATCAAACCATTCTTGCGGGCAATGGAAACGGCGCCGATGCTTTCGAGATGACCTTCAAACACTGCCACGCAAGACCAGCGCACCTTGCCCTCTCCAGCATTGACGTCCGGAGATGCGCGCCACAATCGGGCTGTTCTATCTTTGCTGCCGCTCATGAGCAGCTTACCATCCGCACTCCGCGCAAGACATAGCACGACATCGCTATGCCCAGCCAGGAGCGTAGTATCGAAAGTTGCCAAATCATATATGCGCAATAGGTCTGAATTCGTTGCGACTGCAAGGTGAGTTTCTTGGGCAGTCGGTCCCGTTGATAGATAGACCGTATCGATGACTTCGTCGTTGAAGCCTACTACGTGCTTGATAGGTGACAGAGTAGCCAGATTGTGAAACACTATATTCTGATCGACATGCGCCGTGATGAGAGTGTCCGCGAGTGTGCTGACGATTGAGAGTGTTTCAGTAGCGGGAAGACTATGCAGATGCTCACAACTCACCAAACACCAACTATCTCATGAGCTTTGCCCTGGTCTGCGCTGCTGGAAGATGACAACTGGACTTGTTGGCTGCTTTCCAAATCCCAAAATTTGACTCGACCACTGTCTCCTGCAGTCCACAACACGAGCCTCGTCTGCTCGTCGGCGGCTTTCTTCTTGCCCTTGCCTTTTACTGGCTTTTCGTCGTGCACAGGCAGGTTATAAATGCCTAGAGCCTCCAGAGTCTCAAAGACTGGGATTGTGTGCTTCAGTCGTCCAGTCTCGGCGTTCCACACGCTGTAGACCTTGTCTCTTCCGCCGGATACAATAGTCTTGCCATCCGGAGTGACTGCCAGTCCCCGGATGACCGACGTGTGTCCTTCGAGGACGTGCAGGGCTTTCCTCGTTGAGAGGTCCCACAAGCGAATGCGGCAGTCATCGGAAGCAGTGACCAGCCTAGGTGATCGCGAGGGGCTGATGTCGAAGTGCAAGGCGCTCACCACACCGCCGTGGCCCTTGAAGACATGCGTGCAATGTCCTTGTGCTGCGTCCCAGACTTTGACGATGCCGTCGGCGGATCCAGTAGCAAAGAGAGAGCCTGTTGGGTCTGCAACAGCTATGGTAATGGGAGCGTCGTGCGCACGAGCGACTGAGCGGATGAGAGAGAAGTCGTCGGCGGTGTGGAAGCGCAGGGCGAGTGACCGGTGGGCCACGAGCAGGGTCCCAGCAGAAGACGCATTCTCAGGGGAAACTGCAAGAGTGGTCACTGCAGACGTGTCCTAATAGTGATCAAAAAGAGTGTCAGCAGTTGGGCTCCATGCTGTCGCAAAATTGTCGCCACAAGACCACTTACACCTCTGAACAGATGGAGCCGCGTTCCAGATGCGACTTCGGTGAGGACAACGTTCTCATTCAGGGTCGTGTATAGCCTGGTGCCATCTGCGCTTGCTCCTATAGCTCCCCCGGTGTAGATGGGCGTGTAGCTCTTTTCAAGTTTGAAGCTGATCGACCAGCATTTTTCATGTGTAATGAAAGACGAGCAGCGTCAGTCAGCGGTGGGACAGCCCCTCAGAACAGATGCTTACGAAGTCTTGAGGCGCATAGCCATGGTATGCGAGAGGCTCCAGTTGACCAGTCGGATTGGAACTAAACCGCCGAGAGGGCCACCACCGCTGCCAGCAGGACCCGTAACAAGCAAGCAGCACGAGTTGGCCTTGTGCCATCAGAGAGCACGGCCGGAGAACTCATCGTTGGACACACTCACTTCAAGCTCGAGATACGTCGCGACAGCTGCGAGGGCGATCCACTCGAAGGGCACCTTATCAGACAGCGAAACCATGGAGGGACGCGTGCAGGCCTATATCGCTGCTGGACTGCCAAAAGCAAAAGCAGAGACGGCAGCGAAGAACGAAAAGGTCGCTGCATCGCTCGACAAGATCATCTCCAATGCATCCATCACCGACGCTAGCAAAAACCCCAAGCAGGGCGCACTGCTCCTGCATCTCGCAAGTAATGGACAGGACCTGCCTGACTCTGATCAGACTATGGTCGCCCAGCTAGTTGTGGAAGGCAAGGTCCAGACGCAGGACCAGCTTAACGGTATGTTGTTGCAGCTTCTCGCGCTGCAAGTCCCAAACACGCTCAACAGTCACTCCCGCTAGGCGGTCTTGACCATTTGAAGGCTGGCGGCGACCGATCTATTGGCAGCGTCGAGAAGGCCAGTGGCGTTGGTAAGTACTTTTACAAGCTTCATCAACGAGCGCGTTTTGCGGGAATGATACTTTTTGTCGCTCAAGAACTGACCATCTTCTCATGTAATCAGGCATCGTCGTATCTGCCGAACAGATCGCTTCAAATGTCGCAACCTACATGTCTGAAAATGCAAGTGCGCTGGCAGACACCACCTGGGCAAACCTCGCCTCTGCAATGAATTCCCTGAAAGTAGTCGAGGACCTCCGATGGGCAAGCCCACTGGACATCAAGAAGTCGCTAGAGTCTGCTTTCACTGCCAGCTTTGGCTCAAAGGAGGACTACAACAAGGCCAACGCTGCCGCTTCGAAGGCGTCGAAACAGCAGGCCAAGCAGGCAACAGCGGCGTCCTCAAAGACGGCTGCATCTGGAAATGAAGCTCAAGCCAGCACGTCTGGATCAAATGTCCCAAACATGTTTGAGGAAGGTTTCTTGGCCAGTCTGCATCCAGTCGGCGGCAATGCTCAAATCAGAGAGGATCGGCGACAGGAGCATCTCAAAGCTACAGGGGGAATGGTGCATACGCGGTTCCCTCCCGAGCCTAATGGTAAGCTGAATGATTTGTGTCGTGACCATCTGGCCAGGCTGATCATGTCTGTGCGCCTACCAGGTTATTTACACATTGGTCACTCCAAGGCGATTGCTGTAAACTTTGGCTTTGCGCAATACTATGGCGGCAAATGCTACCTCCGCTATGACGACACCAACCCTGAAGCAGAAGAGCAGGTCTATATTGATAGCTGTCTTGACATCATTCGCTGGCTAGGCTTCGAGCCGTGGAAGATCACCTATTCCAGCGACAATTTCCAAAAGCTCTACGAATTGGCTGTAGAGCTGATTAAGCGCGATCGAGCGTATATGTGTCATTGTACAGGTCAGTAGGCGTGGCCGTCTGTGACAAAGCGATCATCCAGACTGAAGGTTTCTTTGATAGCCGAACAAATACACGAAAATCGAGGAGGAGCAGACCATGGACCCCGCAAAGCTTGCGAGCATCGCAATCGCCCTGTACAAGAGTCTCTAGACACTTTCGAGCGCATGAAGAATGGGGAGTTCAAACCTAGTGAGGCGACTTTGCGCATGAAGCAGGACCTTGAAGATGGCAATCCTCAAATGTGGGACCTGATCGCATACCGGACCCTGAAGAAGCCACACCATCGGACAGGAAGCACATGGTGCATTTATCCGACATACGACTTCACCCATTGTCTCTGCGATTCAATCGAAAACATTACGTGAGTTACCTTCTCTGCGTACATTCAAAAACGTGGACTTGCATCTGACAACGTTAGCTGCAGACATTCACTATGCACCACAGAGTTCAGGCAGTCGAGGATATCCTACGACTGGCTTTGTGACGCCCTGGAAGTCTACCGGCCACAGCAGAACGAGTATGGCAGGCTGAAGCTGCAGGGCACATTCCTGTCCAAGCGCAAAATTTTGAAACTTGTTGAGCTGGGAATTGTCAAAGGCTGGGACGACCCGCGTCTCTACACGCTTATCGCACTGCGGCGCCGAGGTATCCCCCCTGGTGCGATCTTGTCTTTCATTAATGGGCTCGGCGTGACGACCTCTACCACCACGATTGGGACACACCGCTTCGAGCAAGCTATCAGGGCATATCTGGAACTCAAGACGCCTCGCCTCATGCTGGTGCTTAAGCCATTAAAACTCACATTGGAGAATGTACCGGAAGACTACGTCGAACTAATCGACAAACCTCTACATGCCAAGGATGCAAGCTTTGGTACCAACAAGCTTCCGCTCACTCGACACTTGTACATCGACGCAACGGATTTCCGCACTGAAGACTCAAAAGATTTCTTCCGACTCGCACCAGGAAAAACAGTTGGCTTGCTGTACGCCAAATATCCGATTACATGCACCTCTTTCAAGACAGATGAGAAGTCAGGAGAGGTCACAGAGGTATTCGCACGTTATGAAGGCTTCACCGGCACATCAAATGACAAGCCAGCCAACGCCCCGAAAGTCAAGACTTACATTCATTGGGTAGCAGAGCACGCGGCCTCCCACAGTCCCGTCAAGATTGCAGAAACGCGGATATTCAAGCAACTCTTTAAATCCGACGACCCGGCTACGCTCACCGACTATGTCGCGGACGTTGATCCAGACAGTCTGCAGATCGTCAAGGGAGCCTTGCTTGAAGTCGGCTTGTGGGACATCATCGGGCAAGTCAGAAGCGCGGAAAAGTCAGACAAGGCTGAGCAGAAAGCTCTGACTTCGGATCCTTCCGCTGCGCTGTCTGGAGGTGTGACTGGTGGAAACGAGCGCGTACGCTTTCAAGGCCTCCGTACAGCTTATTTCTGCTTGGACAAGGAAGCAAAGGTCAATGCTCTGACCGAGGAGGCCAGCAGCGGGCCTGCAGAGGGAGACGAATTGATCCTGAATTGGATAGTTTCGCTCAAGGAGGATAAGACGAAGTGAGAATTGCTCGAAAAAGCAGTGTGTGCGGCAGTAGTGCAAGGGTAGCAAGGTAATGCAAATGCGCGTGATCGAAAAACGTGACTTTGAACTGGGCAAATTCGCCAGTGCGGCGGTTATCCTTTGCATTGTCCACACACACCTTGCGACTGCACTTGATAGCCCATACATAGGCCGATATGGCTCCTACTGCTCTTCTGAAAGCGCTTAGCAAGAACAAGAGGAAGCGCGACGAGCAGGAGGAGGATGAAGCAGACGGCATCGCGTACGACGAAAGCAACGAGGGCAGCTCGAGCAGCGAGGAGGACGACGACGAAAGCGAGGAGGAGGACAGATCAGACTCAGAAGCAACCGGAACGCACGGCCAGGTCAACGGCAGCTCTGCGCTGGCCAAGCTGAAAGGCAAAGGCAAGGCAATCGATGGCGAGAACAGTTTTCTGGACGAAGACCGCCTCACCGCATCACAGAGCCGGAGGACAGTGTTCAAGCAGAAGACATTGATCCTCAGCAGTCGTGGAATCACCCATCGAATGCGCCATATGATGCGGGACATTTCCAACCTCCTGCCCCATTCCAAAACTGGTGAGTGGCAACACCTTCATTATAATGCACTTGCTGACATGGTAGTGTGCGCTTCTCACAGACGCCAAGCTCGACACAAAGCACCAGCTGTCGCTGCTGAATGAGCTGGCAGATCTGTCCAACTGCTCTTCAGCCTTGTTCTTCGAAGCACGCCGTCATGCAGATTTGTACATGTGGGCGTCAATGACCCCCAATGGCCCTTCTGTTCGGTTCCACCTGCTCAATGCGCATACGATGGACGAGCTCAAGATGACAGGCAACTGCTTGAAAGGAAGTCGGCCTATCCTTGTCTTCGACAGTTCTTTTGACCAAGATCCACACATGCGTCTAATCAAGGAAGTTCTCATGCAGGTGAGCTGCTGAGGCTGCGCTGCCCTATGTAACGCATGTCCTCACATGTCACCTTCATTCTCAGATCTTTGCTGTACCAAAGACCGCTCGCCGCGCGAAGCCGTTCGTCGACCATGTCACCTCACTCTCGGTTGCGGATGGCAAGATTTGGTTTCGCAACTATCAGATAGTGCCAGATTCTCCCTTGGACCTTTCAGATTCAGCAAAGCTAGCGGAAGAAGTAAACAAAGTCAACAGGCCAAAGAGTAAAGGCCCCCTCGACCCGTTGGACAAGATGAGCATGAACGAGATTGGCCCACGTTTCGTCTTGGTGCCCATCAAGATCTTCGAGGGCAGCTTTGGCGGTGCTGTCGTTTGGGAGAATAAGGGTGTGTCCGAAGTCTTGCTTCTCCAGACTAGTGTTGCATGTCCACTGAGTAAAGCGCATCTTCAGACTTTACTGCACCAACAGCAAAACTCGCTCAGGCGAAAATGGCAAAGGCCGTTGCATACAAGGACCGCAAAGGCCAGGAGCAGGAGATTTCGTCCAAGAGGGAGTTCCTCAAGGAACAGGCTCAAGCGGACCGTCAAAAGAGTGGAAAGGCGGCTATCGAGCGTACCAATGTGTTCCGTTAGTGCTCGCTGGACCGTGTTGTCGTCTATTCTGCAGTGCTCTCCCTTGTCCTCGGTGGCAAATATTGCTTGCAACTTTCGCATGTCGAAATGGTATCACCTGTCTGTCTACAAATCACACGCAAACGCAAAATGGAGGTGGACACAAAAGCTGCACTGCCAGAGCTGCGCGTAGTCCTGCCTGGCGATAGCGTCAAGCAAGTCGTACAGGATGCACCCATCAAACTTGGCCCAGGCGTCATGCAGCTGGCACAGCGCAAGGCAGACGCTGCAGACCCAGGAAGCAGCCAAAAGAGCAGTTCAGGGGACAAGATACACATCACTGCGACAAGATCTGGTATACTAGGCCATCAGGCTGCGTCGTCAGGGAAGAAGGACGCCAAAAATGCACCAGAAGTCTGCTGGGTCGAGTCTCAAGGCAAAAGAGTGCGTCTGCATACTTTGAGCGCAGCGACGGCGTCCATAGAAGACATCTGACAATGCGGCTTGCCCGCGTCATTCTCGCAGTACATTCTGGCGCAGGGCGAGCCTGTCATTGGTGTCATCACAGCCCGCTTCGCAGAAGGCTATCGAGTCGATATTGGCGGTTCGCAAAGCGCCACACTAGACGCACTGGCGTTCGAAGATGCGACAAAACGCAACAAGCCGAATCTCAAGGTAATTTTGCTTGGCATTCACTGCTTTACTCGTACTTCTGCCCAGCCTGACTGCCTCGCCGTTCAATTCCTCCAGGTTGGCCAGGTGGTTTATGGCAGAGTTTCGCTGGCTCTGCCCTTTTGCGAACCCGAGATAGAATGCTTCGATGCAAAGACGGGCAAGGCAAAAGGTTTTGGTGAACTGAATGGTGGCATGCTCATGCGAGGACTCGAGCTAGGCAAGTGTAGAGCGTAAGTCGTGTCGCCTGAACCTTCTACTCGAATGTATCAAAGTCGGAGCAATGAGCTGACAGATCTGCATTCGCACACTTTGCACACTCCGACGATAATATTATAGATTACTCTCGCCATCGCATCCCTTGCTACCACGGCTAGGGGCAAAATTCCCGTTCGAGCTGGCGATTGGGATGAACGGACGCATATGGGTCAAGGCGGCCGAACCACAAAAGACTATAGAGCTTATGAAGGCAATACATGATGCATAATCCACCCATGCGACTCCTTCAGCACCCTGCGATTCTGTTGTCGTCGAAGGTCTTTCTCTCGCAACGATCAGGTGGAGGCTGGTCGATGTTATTGCGAATTGGACCGACCGAGAGCACTGTTTTGCAGCAAGGGACGATCATCGACAACACACGCATGCTGGCAAGCGCAGCTGAATAGGCTCCAACGGGCTCAAAGCTCGTCATAGTTATCAGAAGGTGTCCGAGCCAATTTGGTATTATGCTGTACCTCACTTCGGATCGCTTGCCGATTTGTGAGTCCTGCTCATTTCTTTCGGCCCTACCACGCTCATCCTCTGTCATGCACAGTTCTACCTTTGGGCATCATTGGCTTCTATCGCTATTTGTGGTATGTGATCCGGTTCGCTGCTTTCATCGCGTACAAGCCTATACCGGTACCGGAGAAGCCAACCTACCGTGCCGAGGAAGATGTTACAGTCAGTCTGATTTCTAGCAGACTCTAGAAATGCCAGCTACTGATAGTCATGCAGATAATTGTACCAACTATCGACGCCGATGACAACTTTTTGGAAGCCTCGCAAACATGGCTAGCTGGCAATCCCAAGGAGATCATCATCGTCACGGCCGAGCATATGCGGAAACCTCTGGAGGAGCTGGCACTGCGCATGGATGGGCCAGGAGGTAGAGTGAAGGTCTTGACAGTGACCCAAGCAAACAAGCGTAGACAAATGGCCGAAGGCATCAAAGCAGTCCAGACGGATATCATCGTCTTCGCGGACGACGACGCGCTGTGGCCACCCACACTGCTGCAATACGTCCTGGCGTGCTTTGAGGACCAAGCTATTGGAGGTGTCGGCACCTCTCAGGTCGTCAAGCCAGTGGGCAAGCGCATGACCGTCTGGGAGGTCCTTGCGGCTATGCGCCTCTCCATTCGCAATATCGAGATTGCCGCTTCAACTCACATCGATGGCGGTATACCTTGTCTTTCTGGCCGGACAGCTGCATATCGCTCCGTCATTCTCAAAGATCCAGACTTTCTGGATGGTTTCACCAACGACTACTGGCTTGGCAAATATCATTTAAATTCGGGCGACGATAAATTTCTCACAAGATGGCTTGTATCGCACGGATGGAATACATACGTCCAATGCTGTCCGGGCGCTGAACTGCAAAGTACAATGAAACCTAATTGGCGCTTCCTCAAGCAGGTCCTGCGATGGACACGCAACACGTGGCGGTCCGATCTTCGCAGCATATTTATGGAGCGACACATCTGGACACGACACCCTTATGTCGCATATATGATGATCGACAAATTTCTCAATCCGCTCACCCTCTTGGCTGGACCGTGCCTGGTTATCTATCTTTGCGTCAAAAGTGGCTATTCAGACCACATTGAGGGGTACAGGTTGCCCGCGTGGAACATCCTTGTGTCCTGGCTGGGATGGCTGCTCTGTGCGTATGAGCCACACCTACTATGCCTCTGGCAGCCTGTCTGACATGTTCCTGTGCTTTGCAGTGACTCGAGGTCTCAAACTGGCACCGCATTTCTACCGTCGACCGCAGGACATAATCTACATCCCTGCATGGCTGCTTTTTGGCTACTACTTCGCTGTAATGAAGATCTATTCTCTCTTGACACTACATGAGGTAAGCCTGCTGTAACAAAGACAGCAGACCGAGCTAATCGGTGTTTCGACAGGTTGGCTGGGGTACGCGTGCATTGACCGATACGACGCAATCTGCAGCGACTGTCAAACAAGGCGGAGAACACGCCGAGAAGGTCAGCGATGGCGGCAAGGGATTATCACAGGCTGCAGTTGAAGGCGAGAAGGAACAACTAGACTTTCGGTCTCGTCAACCGGACTACGAAAACCGGCAGCGGGCAGACGACGGCACTCGCAATGTTCCCGCACGCGCATATGATGATCAAGCCTATTATGAGGACGACAATGCCCACGGCATAGAAATCTATCACGATTATCTGCCGCAGTTGAGTCGAACTCCAGATCTGGAGAATGCAAAGCCGATCATACGAATGTAGTGTTAGCCAGCACGTTGACAGATGGCTGCCGACACTTCGCTTCTCTCTACCATGTGGCATCTGGCGTATTTCGTTGAGCTTCAGCGTAGCGTGGGCCTAGTTGGCAACAATCGCAAATGCATTGTCAACCTGCGGTCGAGAAGTTTCAAGCACGTGTTGTCTTATCCGTCTCATTTCTAGTCTCCTGTATTCAGTATATGTCCCCACAAGTCCAACATGTGGATTGCTCATCAATGGCTAAAAATCCCAGATCTTTGCCAGCCGGCACCGCTGAGCGTCTAGAACATAAAGACTTGATCATCCTTCTTGCTGACCGTGCGTGGCTTTTCGTAGCCCAGAGCATCCAGGGCTTTCTTCATCGCTGTCATCATTGGCGGAGGACCTGCAAAAGACAGTGCCACGTTACTATAGGCTCGCTGCAAAGCCGCGGTGGCACTAAACGTACCACACATCAGAATCTTCATGTCGCCCGGCACCGACGATGGCGGCGGACAGTGCTCTTTGATGATATCGGCGGTAACGAAGCCGACACCGCCATGCCAGCCCGTGGCAGGCGGGTTGTTGAGCACATAGTACACGCTGAAGCGCTTCGGGTGCTTAGCAGCGAGCTCGTCCAGCTCTTGCTTAAGCAGGATGTCATCGGGGTTGACATTGGCGTAGATGAGCGAGATAGTCGTCATATCGAGTGGGTTCTTGAGTGCTGCACGGATGATTTGCTGTCATGAAAAACACGATCAGCGACGAGAATGTGTGGATTGAATTCACATGCAGCAGGGTAGGTTTCTTATTATCGCCGGCACGCTAGAACGGGAAGACTCACCAGCATTGGAGTGATACCACTGTATATAAAAACAAGAAAGGTGTATCGAGATCAGCTTTCGGGTGCTCTTCAGACAGAGGAGCAGGCAGAGCCATGTCGGACAAGCGTCACTTACGTTCCACCGGCAATCATGCCAATCTTGAGAGCCAAATCGGCCTTGTAGTTCATCTGTCCTTTGGGTCCTTTTACGTTTAGCTTGTCTCCAAGCTTCATCTCTGCCACGACGCGCGAGATGTTTCCTGTGGGGTAGGTCTAGTCAAAAGCAACAGAGTCAGCCACCGTCTTGTCAGACAAGAACTTGCGCTTTGTCGCGAAAACAAGTCGCATACCTTGATGAGGAGGTCAAAGTGGCCCTTGTCGTCGTCGGACGAGGTCGGCGTGTACGAGCGCATGACCTGCTTTCCGTCAATTTCGGCCTGAACTGAAATGTGCTGTCCGATGGGCAGGCCCAGGATGTCTGTAGGCTTCGGGAGGGCATAGCGGTAGCTGTAACCAGGGACACGTTTCGTCAGGTTGGCGAGCCGAATCCAGCATTATGCCGATTAAAGCGCTGCGTACATGGCCGTGTTATGCGATATCCGCTGGATCTCAACCAGAGGGAAGTGCTGCCATTTCGTGGGGTCAAGCGCCGGCTTTGCTTCTGAGGTGCAGCGAGCGAGCGGCAGGGGTGGATGAGAGCATCGCATCAGTATCTACAATGCCCCTAAGCGTGCCGTGTAGCAGCTTGTGTATGAATGTCGCCCTCACTTGTTCCGGAGGTCGCGAGCACAATGGCCACGAGCAGGGCGAGACCGGCCAGAGCAGCCCCGACGAGCTTGGGGTCGAGCTGGTCCATCATACGTGCGATTACAGCTGTCTCAGCGATGTCTGTGGCACGTTCGAAGCTCTTGACGCGGTCTTGCGATTGTACGATGCAGAAAGCAAGACAAGCAGCTGCGGAGGTTCGGCAAAAAGCAAGTCCCGAACGGAAGTGGCAAAAAAGCAATGCGCGGACATAAGCAAAGACGTGGACGCGTCGTACGTGGGTTCATACTATGATACATGGCCTAAAGACTACCGAACCATTCTGCCGCTCCACCATCAAGCTACAGTTGGGCCTGCCCCGCGGGTATACGACTCGGGCTCATCCAGCATTTCCTGTCGTTCTGTTAACATAGAGGCATCGATTCCTATCGTTCTGTTCAGATAGAGGGCATCGGTGTGCACGGCTCGTAGTTGTCGAAACTGTGCTGCATCGCACCACGGCACGAGCCCCGCGACGCGGCCAATCTGTTGCAAGAACACTTGGATGCTTTTGATGTTGCCAACGTGTGCGCGCAGACTGCCTTTTGAGTCGCTATGTGTGCAAGATAGGTAGATAGAAGTAGAGCGTCACTGTGTGAACTACCGGAAGACGGTAAGACCTGAAATAAAGTTGTTCACACTGGTGGTCCAAAGCAATAGTCAGCCTTTTGAAGACAATTGCCGTCACGGCCACGTGCAGCGTCTGCCCACCTTGTTCTGAATGCTTGCGAGTCTATACCCCTCCCACTGACTCTCGAGTCCATCTCCATGACTGGATTGCGAACGATGAATTCTACAAAGGAGCCTTGGTAGATCTGCTTGAGGATGAAGCGAAGCGATTCCACGTTCGGGTCTGAAAAGAGGACAAACTTCATGCCAGAATGGGTCTCAAAGAGATGCAGCTTATAGGTAGACGTCTTGTACGCAATGAAGGCTTCGTCCCTATTGATTGAGGAGCACCTTCAGACCGTATCCCAACTTTCAAAACGGCAAGGGTAGTTCGTGACGCACTCCTTGGTAGATATCTTCTTCATCATGCTCCGCAGTGAGTACACAATGCCATAGACCAGCTTGCACTCTTCATCGAAGGGCAGACCGCGCTTCTGCTCAGGCTGTTCATTCACGCGCTCTTGCACTTGCGTGGATTGCTGCTGCTGTGACTGTGAGCGAGCGGACGGCAGCACTGCAGACCCCGGGATGCGCGGAACACCGAGGCGGTCCAGCTGCCGTTGATGCAGAGACTGAAGAGGGGGTGGCTCTGATCGCTCAATCTGCTGCTGCTGCTGCTGCTCTTGTGCTTCTTGCAGTCGCGTGCCAGGTGCTACGCCGGGCAGGACGTCCTTGCCAGGTCTGATCGGTGTCGTCCTGTGCCAACCTTGATAGTAGACGCACTCGCAGTGCCTGCTTGAGCAAATGCGCGTGTTAATCCATTTAGTCGACTTTCCAGTGTGTCTCCCATGCAAGAGCCGCTGTGAACTCGCCTGTCATAGATGTAGAGGCTAGACGGGCCGACAGAGGTGATCAACGTGACGCTGCTGCCTCTGCCTTTTGATCTCCACTCACCTGTAGATTGTCATCGCAGCTGGTTAGCGCACAGGCGCGCTATGGACTCTCCACAGACGCCCGCAGTATCGCGTCTGTCACCGCATTAGGTTGGACTGGGCTGGGTGCACTCGGTCGGTACGAGGCAACTGTGACTGAGTCGTGTGCCTGCGCACCGCAAGCGCAGGATCAGAGACAACAAAGACTCGTCACCATGGAAAGGAATGCGTCCTCCGCCGCCAGTATCTGGACAAAGCTAGTCGGCCGCATCAAGTCACAGCTGGACAGACTTCCTCTGGGCCTGCGTTTCGACCGCAACTTTCTCTTTGGCTTCGTTATTGGATCGTCCTTTTTCATTTCCTCGGCCAGTTTGGCGTGTGCGCATGCTCTAGCCCTTACAACCATATCAGACACTAACGTAGTTCGTTTCTGCAGATTTGTACATTAGCAATTGGAGGAAGCAGGTCGGTCGCTTCTTCCCTTCTAAACTTGCATCCAGCTGATTGCCACCTGCCTTCAGATTGCTTTGACTCTACCCAAGCGACCAATAGAACTTCGGTGCGTGTCATTTCGGCGAATGTATCATCCTCGAGCACTTACTCAAGTTTCCTCATTGGCTAGACGTGACGAGATATTGGACGGTGTCACTTCTCTTATCGGCAATACACCGCTGATTCGGATAAAGAGCCTCTCGGATCTGACTGGCTGCGAAATATTGGTCTGTATCTGTGCAAATCACCTTCGAGGAAGATAGCTGACCTCTAACCATCATCTTGCCCCTCTCGACCTCCACAGGGCAAGGCAGAATACCTCAACCCGGGTGGATCGCCAAAAGATAGAGTCGCCCTTCGGATCATCGAGCAAGCAGAAGAAGATGGATTGATCCATCCACATACCGGCTCTACAATATTTGAAGGCACGGTGGGCAGCACTGGTATATCAATTGCCACTGTTGCAAAAGCAAAAGGCTACAATGCTTGTGAGAGCCAGCGGCTTCGACCCTCCGGGAAAATGGTCAGAATCATTGATGCTGTTTGACAAGGCATATTTATGCCGGATGACGTAGCTGCCGAGAAGTCGCAAATACTAGAAAAGCTGGGAGCTACTGTGCAAAAAGGTCAGCAAGCTGACTCACTTGCACAAGGAAGTCTCGGCTGATAAGACCGGGCACCATGGCCAGTCCGTCCAGTCTCCATAGTATCAATGCAGCATTTTGTCAATCTCGCACGTTCAAAGGCACTCGAATTCGGCCAGACCGAGCTGGTCGGACCCGACGTGCGTGTCAAAGACGGACAAGACCGGGAGAGTGTCAAGAGGTCAGACCTGGTCATCACGACCAAATCGACATCGAGCGAAAGTCAACATCGAAAGACCAAGTCATTTGAAGACATTTTCAAGGAAAAGCCGCGTGGCCTGTTTGCAGACCAGTTCGAGGTGGGTCTGACTCCGCCTACTGGACTGCCTCATTGCTAACGGGAGCTTTGTCAGAACCTTGCCAACTTTGAGGCGCACTATGATGGCACGGGTCCTGAAATATGGCGACAGACGAACGGAGGCATAGATGCTTTCGTTGCAGGCGCAGGGACTGGAGGGACGCTAGCGGGTGCAGGAACATTCTTGAAGGAGGCCAAGCCAGACATCAAGGTCGTCCTTGCTGACCCACAAGGTAGCGGATTGTATCACAAAGTGAAGAACGGTGTCATGTACGCCTCGACCGAAGCAGAAGGCAAAAGGCGGCGATATCAAGTGGACACTGTGGTCGAAGGTATCGGGATCAATCGAACCACTGCAAATATGCAAAAGGGACTGGACAAGGTCGATGAAGCATACAAAGTGACAGACTTGGAAGCTGTCATCATGAGCCGGCATTTGGTAGAGCATGATGGCCTTTTTCTTGGCTCAAGCAGTGCTGTCAATCTAGTTGCGGCATGCCGGCAAGCCAAGCAGTATCAGCTCTGGAATACGAAGAAGACAATCGTCACCATCTTGTGCGACAGTGGCAGCAGGCACTATTCGAAGTTTTGGTAAGCTTGCCCACATGGTCAGGCTTGTTGGAACATTGATTGAAGCCTTTCTTACTAGGAATGATGACTACCTTCGTGCCAACGGTGTTCTCACAGGCGAGGTTGTTTCGTCGCTGGACAGCATATTGTAGTGTGTGTAGCAGTAGATGCACCGAGGTGGTGCAATTACGATGTCCCAGCTCTGTGCACATGTAAATGATACTTCGAGCCATCTGTCACGTGCCGCGTTCACGACGATCACCTTGGACGCATCCCTCGACCTGCCGCCTTCTCTTCGCCCGAGCAGGTCGCCCAGATGTGGGCTCTTGTTAGTTCTCAAACGGTACTCGCAGTGATCGTAGCCGTACTGGGCTACGTCTATCTCGTCGTCCAGCAGAACACTGCCCGCGATGACTTCAGGCCTTTGGAGCTCTACGGTCCGGCGCTTCACGGCGCGGTCGACGGCGTAGAGCTGGACGGCCTGACGCTCATGCGGACAGTGCACATGCCCGCCATCATAGTCAAGCTGCCTGGTATCGGGGTGCTCACGCTCAGGAACCACTCGAGCGAGCTGGTCTTTGACACTCTGCGCGTCACTGACATTCGAGTGCGAGCTCCAGACGCCGCTCGTGGCGTCATCGACACGACCACAAAGGCAGACGTCAAGATGGCTGGGACATGCCTGGCCCGCATTGAGCTGGTAAGTCTGTCATTTAATAATTGCATCGTTCAGCGTCATTGATTTGCATGCGGATATTCGCGAATTCTTACAACAGCAAATGAGCCCCAAATGGCCGTGGATAGGCGGCCGCCTGTACCGTTTACAGCAGTCTGGCCGACTCTCGCTTTCGCTGCGCAATCTACACGTACAACTGCCTTTGGTCATTGGAAAGTCCAGCAACGGAGAGCCTAGGCTCCGACACAATCCTATGGTAATACTTGGGGGTGAATTTCGAGAGCTATCCTTTTCAGCTTCTGCGCACGCGCGCCTCGCGACGAACCTACCGCTATCCCTCACCATGGCACCAATCGCCAATTTCTTGCTTCGAGATGCTTTGAGAAGTCACGAAATCGAAAGCATGCTACCAAAGGTATGGTCTGGTATCAAGCCATATCTCGAAGTCGAACCGTGGCAATCTCTTGGTGCGGAAAGACACCTACCGCCTATCAAGGCAGCCTCGCTTTCAGGCAGGCTCGAAGCAATGTTCAGCATCCTGGGACAGACCAACTTTACAAATATTCAGCTTCCAGATCATTCACCCGAACTATACCGAGAAGGCTCGAAGCGCGCATACCTGCAGTCTTGGAACATGCTCACAAGTGGAGTCAAGTGCGATATCCACAACAACAAGATCTTAAAGTTGGCTTGGAACCATGTTGGGATAGAATGGAAGCCGGATCCCGCTCCGAACAAAGCAGCCCATAATGCAGCGAAAGATGAAGAAGCGGGCGCGTCGGTCACACAGGATCAAAGCGAGAAACACATCATGGTCTGCAGGATCGAGGGGCTGCTGGCCGAGGTATCTTCAAACTTTTCGGTATACGTCGACATGGGCAAGGCCCTACAATTCGTGACAAACAAGCGTCAACTAGGTGAAAAGGCACAGAGCCGGGCACAAGCTCGCGCTGCCCGCCTTGAGCTCGCCTTTCAAGTGTCAGTTGACGAGACTGGCGTCTCTGTAAAGACACTTCGAGTTGATGATCTAGATCACATCGAAGTATCGATAACAGGGCTCAAAGGTCGAGCTAACGATCTCGTCAATTCGGCATTGAAGGTTATAAAACCTCAGATCGCGACCGTTGCAGGGATGCTGCTGAGAGGCTTTCTCGAAGAACAGGTCAAGCAGTCAACAAAGGCAATCGAAACGGTGGAAGATGCGTTGTTACTACGGGGAGTCGAAGTCCCCGGCCTATTCCGCGCAAGAAAAAGGGACCAGCTAAGCAAGACTGCAATTGAATTGCAAGAAACAAAGCCAGACACAACTACAGCACTTCCAGACAAGGAACCCGCTCTCACTTGATGTGAGGCGCAACATCGAACTTTCGCCATTGCACTTTCTCCTTGTCGCGCAGCGAACGTCCTTTGAGCTTCCGCATGCCAACCCGCGAAGTCTTCTCCATCTGGATCTTGCCACGTCGTCTGGACGAGTCGAGCCATTCGTTCCACAGATTGCCATCAGTCTTTAGTTGACGCAGGCTTTCTGGCAATTCTTCAGACAGCAGATATGCCTGCTTGGGCGTGGGCACACGAGACGGACCCGACCGCATTCCTGCGAGGCCAGACGCAGCTAGACGAGCAGCCAACTCGCTCTTGCGCTTGTGCAATTGGGAGAGTGAGATGGAAGAAGAGGTATCGAGACCGCCCTTGATGCTAGAGAGCGAAGATAGCGCCTGTCTTTGAGACTTCGTCAAGCGATTCTGAGCGCGCTCGTGAGCCTGCCACAATTTGCAAACTTTAGTAAATTGCATTTGGTAGCAGTATAGGAAGGAACATCGAACATACCTCCAATGCAACATTCGCCTGCCTCCTTTTCTTCTCTTTCGTAGTCTTGCGTCGCTGTTTCTTCTTGCTTGACGTCGCCTGCGCTTCGTCGCCAGAGCCAGCGGATTGCTGTCCTTCATCTTCTTCGCCACTGCCTACTTCATCGACATAGCCCGTGTCGCGCGCGTCTTGAACATCCTCGCGGCTCTGCATTACTCTCTGTCTCATCTCTTCGAGTCGCGCTGCAGCCTGCTCCTCTGTCAGCGCCTTGGCATATTCAGCCGCCAGAAGGGTCTGATGGTCGTCCAGAGTAGGGTTGTATGACTCGCCCGGATGAGGCGCAGTGATAGACGTGGGAATGTTTGAAAAGTTGAGTAGCTTGTGCTCGTGCAGTGTTGCGGGTGCCTGAAGCATAGTACAAACAGTTTAGCGCCACGGTATGACAAGCTCGGCAAATGCAGTCCTAGAATTTACCTTGGGCGGGGCGCGGTCAACGATATCGCGAATGGCTTCTGGGACTTGAGTAGAGGGGCCTGCATCCTGTGAAGTGCTGGCCCACATGTCGTACTCGCCAGCAAGCTTTGGGTCCGAGAGTTGTAGATTTCGAGGCGCTCCCGGCTGCTCCACGTCCCACAGCCCTCTGTCATTGGCATTCTTATGGTTGACCATACTGCGAAGCCTTTTCTTGAGCTCTGGCGTGATCTTCATTCGCTTCTCCCTTTCCACCTTGTACTGCACCATTGCTCCTGGCTGCACCTTGCTCGTCCGCGACGGCACCTTGCTACGCTGCGCCAGGATCTCGGCTGACTTGAGCGGCTTGCCAGAGCCTCGTCTGGCATGGGCTGCAGCTGGATTGTCCCACGTAGACGATAAGATCTGCCTGCGCAGCGTCTCATCGCCGCCTTCGTCTACTACAAAGAGGTCGGCATCGGTGGCCTGCTTTTCCTTCGCTTTGCCCTTGCCTTTCGCCATCTTTGTCTAGGCCCCAAGACGTGTATGCGATGGTCAGAAAGACGCGCGAGCTCGTTGGGTGCAGCAGAGCGAGCGAGCGACCCAAAACCACAGAACAGCTTGTTGTGAGCAGATGCACGGGTGGACTGGCAAGCTGCAACCCCGAAAATTCAGAGGTCAGCAGTGGCAAAAACTGGCACGTGCCACAGCAGGACAAAGGCCGACACTCGGTGCGTACAAAAACTACCCATCTAAAATGCCCTCTACTTCACTTTGTTAACGCCCTAGTCTTGTGTATACATCTATATGGTCAGGTAATTGCGAATAGGCATGTGGCCGACACCACAAGCAGCGCGCCAAGCTGGAACTGGAAGCTAGGCAAGCTACGTGACAGCAAGCACGACCACGCAGTGCTCACTGTGCGTGAAGCATGTAAGATCACTTGTCCTTTTGAAAAGGGTGAAGACTTTCTGGCTCACAGATGACAGCCAGACTCGTTGCAAATCCCTTGCTGACGCTGTCTGCTTCATTGACAACCGTAGCAATCAAGAGGCCTCCCAGAGCCTGGTTGGCTACCACGAGCCATGTCAGGATATTGAAGCCGGTCAAGAGACCTTCATGCAATATCCGTTGCCGATCGTGTGAGGATGCGAGTATGCCAAGCAACGATAACGGCATCGAAACCAAGGCAAGCTGCAAGTTGCGCATTGCCAATGGTGGTGCAGGCGGGAGTTTAACAATGGGTTTTATACCATTCGCTTGGCCATTGCGGTTGGAGCCAATTTCTGCAGGTTTGAGTATTGCCCTGCCAGATCATGTCAGTCTGAAAGTTCAAATCGTACGCAAGTATGGGGAAACCTCACTCGAAGTAGCACCCTGCTACAGCGCTGGAGATGCTGGCAGCTATCACAGCAGCAAACCCCAGGAACTGATCTTGTCCATACGCACGAATGTTCGCTTCAGGCTGCTTGCTGGGGATTTGCACGATTGCAACTCCGAATGTGAGAAGCAAGAGAGCGAACCACTTCCACGCGGAATACTTCCGACCAAAAACTATCGCAGAAAATACAGCAGTCGCCAGTATTTTAAGCTGATAGCTGACTTGGTATACCGATGCTGGCAGGTTGCTGAGCGCAACGTACTGCCGGTCGAAGGATAAACATCAAAGGTCAGAGTTGCTAGCCATGGATACTTGTGCGCACGCAGACTGACAAGGAGGTTGTTCTGGCCGGCGTATAAGATCGAGGGGACCAATAACACGGCCAGGTCCTTCCAGCGTGTGGCCACTGCGGTCGTCAAAGACGCGTAGACAGCACGGACCCAGCTGAACAATGCTGCATCATCTTCCTTTTTGCCTCTAGCGAGGTTACGGTAGTCGCGACAGAGTGCAATGAGGCTGACCAGAGCTTTGAGGACCTGCATAATCACAGCTCAGCGAGTGGTCTACCTGTAAGACGGACCCCATAACCTCCATGAAGGTAATCGAGCGCCTGCGGCGGTACGACTGCATGAAGACAGTCGCAAGCAGAGGAGATGCAGTGCTTACCTCGGCGCTAAAGACCGCTACAGACGGCAGATAGAGGTTCTTGGGGTCGCCAATACGCGACTGACGGGTCAGCAGCGATATGCTCGCATTCTGCACGGTGAGTAGCACCAGCGCTTGAGTCCGTTTTGAGACTTGTAGACCAGGCCAGTTTGCCATGCGAGGGAACGGCCGTGAGCCTGCCTGTACTTCAACTGCAGTGCTGTCACAGACCCGACTGCAGCATCGTGTTGGAGCGAAGCTGCTAGACGAGTTGGCCTGCACGCGTCGCCACACAAGCTCAAGGGCCTTTGTCACGCGCCCGACCGTGTGCTCGAAGAACCAGCTGAAGAACAAGCTGCACAGACTCGCAAGTGACAGTGCACTATGTACCTTTGATACTTTGGGATGATTTTGTTGCGCGAGGAGAGTTCGCAGATATGCATAGTCGAGGTCGAGTCCCATTGACCTGGACCGGCGCGCCTGTGGCGTTCACAACGATCAGTCGTGTCGGCCGCCAGCGGGTTGGCTTCACACCACGGACCTTTGGAGACTCCAGGGTGTGGCAGTCCCGAGGGTGAGCGAGTGAAGGCCGCCAGTATCAGCACTTGCGTGTATGGCCAGCGCTAATGCCGTTCGTTTAGCCCAGCCTTCTTCAGCCCGTGACAAGTGACCCAACTAGCAGTGCAAGATGCCCCGTCAACATCCATCCTCTGTCGGCAGCGAAGGAGAGCACGAGCTTAGCACCGCCCGCGAACGATTCGAACTACGTCAGGATCTCGAAGATGCCTTCGAGGCGGACGGGCCAGACTTGGTTAAATGTCAATTCTGTCGCGACTTCTCCTGCAAGAATATCCCACGAAGCAAAAAAAGGCATCTGGCTGTTTGCCGTGCCGCCAGGCAGCACGCGCCGCCCAAGCTGAGAGACTCGTGCATCACGTAAGTTTTGCGAATACGCGACAGCGCAGCGGCGCGCAAAAGGGCTCGGGTCAGGAGGAAGGCACAAGAGCAGTCGTCTGTGGCTTCTTCTGTTGAAGTGAGTCGCCCCAACAGCTCGGCTGGCAATCTACAGAAGCGTGTCGCGCTGACAGTTGAGCTTGGTACTTGTTCACTTGCAGCCCTCATCAACAGTATCGCCTTCACGTCATGAAGAAGTGTTCGCCGACAACGGCGCGTCGAGCTCTCCCACTCATGCGCGCACGCCACCGACAGCGCAGTCTCACGCTCAGGCAGATAATGCTCACGTGGAGCTGTCTGGCGCTGCAGCTAGTCCACGTTGTCCTTCAGCAAATGGACAGGCAAGAGTATCCGATACTGAGCCTGGCGAAGAGGCACTTTCACCGGCTGCTAATGGTCAAACTTGTCAGCCTCGCACCGAAGATAGAGAATCGGGCTAGACAGGCCCTCGGTGTAACCTTTACACGCCTAGGTCACAAGATCATACACTATCTTGTTGGCCACTGCTCTTCTCCTACAAACATGTCAAAGCAATGCTCTAATCATAGCAGACATGCCTTCAACCATGGTTTGACAAGATCAGAACAATGCTCTAACAAACCCCGTGCAATGCCTGAACGAGGATCGAGAGTAGGACAAAGCTCTGACAGCAGGGTGGTGAGTACAATGCTCTAGACCGTCGGATTAGTACAATGCTCTAACCCGAACCAAGCAATTGCGAAGACTAAGGCTACACGACTAGCGGTGATGCAGGCTCTTGAGCCTTGAAGAAGCCAGCTAAACTCATCTGACCGTTGCCAATCTTGCCATTGACTGCTTTCGCCAGAGTATGATTGCCGAGTCTCCGCTGTAATGCAACCTTGTCGGCTCGCTTTGTAGCAGCTTGTAGCTGATACTCCATGCTGTGCTGCACCCGAACCAAGGCATTTTTGGCCTTGTTACGCATAGGACTGCTGAATTTAGGGTTTGCCCCTGTCAGAATCACGCAATATCTGAATTAGTACAGTGTACTAACGAACATGCCTTGACGGGAGACTTACGCAGTCGACTTTCGACGTCTTGGACAGCATTGATCAAGGCTTGGGTGTCTTGACGAGCCTCTTGCGCACGCGCTGCAACAGCTTCGTCGGACGAGTACACATCGCTGACGAGTGCGGCTGACATGTCGGTGAGTAGCAGTTGCAGAGTTAGAACAGAGTAGTATAGATCAGAATCCTGAGATGCCTCGGCTGTATCGCTGATGTGAAAGACGGAACCCGATTTTCGGCTCGTGACCAGGGAAAGAAGCTTCTTCATGGGCAATTCCGTATCAAAGTCACTGCTTTCATCCTTCTGTCCACAAGCCCGGGCATCAGTATCGTGCGGAAGAGGTGGGAGACTCATTGTCACTGACTTCATTCCCCTGCAGCATTCCGTAGCAGATCGCCTTCATCATGGACCGAGTTTCAACTGAGTGCATCGGCCAGAATGTGCCAATGGCGTAGCGATCCCGCACCGGCAAAGCGGCAGCGAAAAGCAGCACGCTTTGAATGACGGACATGCGATGCAGCGCATCTTGCAACGTCTCCAAGGTGCAAGAGAGGGTTCGAAGAGCGGCTTCTCGCAGATGGTGATCCTGTGTGTCCAGAGCCATGCGCAGACAGAGTGTGATGATTGAGCCGACAGTTGAAGCCGGTATGCGCCTGAATGCGGGTTCATCTGAGCTCAGGCTGAGCAGGAACATAGCAAAATTGACTCACTTCGTCTCTAGCAATGTACAGACGACATTCAGAATCCGCAGAACAGCTTTTGAACGCTGATGTGCGGTGAAAGACACGAGATCGGAACGATGGACATCTGTGTCGCCTTCAAACGTCACGTCCATGTCATTTGCTTCTGCCAAATCACCGTCGAACGACTCGCGGCGAGCTCCCAGATCACACAAAGAGGTGACGATGCAACACATGTCCACATCCGTATCCTGCGAGCTTTCTGTTCCAATTTTGCGTAATAGGCCTCGTAGAACAGGGAGTACGCGGTTGGCGAGAAGGGAGTCCGTGCGAGGGTGCGCTATTAGGTGGTACAGAGAATAGGTGACTGAGATGGAATCCCGCATTGCTCGCCCTGATGACATGAAGGGCGAGAAAAGCTCCACAGGAAAGCGAAGCGGATCCACCAGGCCAGCTGAAGCAAATAGTCTGAGCACAGGCCAAGCTCACTGGCGGCCAGCCATCGGACTCACCAAGAACTCCCTCCCTGAGGGCGTAATCGAACCCCTTGCAGCCTTCACTTTCATAGGGTTCGAATGGCTGTGCAGAGTCTTAGCAATGAGGCAGGGGGTTTTGGCGGCCAAGAAACTCACCTTGATCCGCAATTCGCCTTTCGTCTCTTTCCAGAAACTTCGCCGTTCTTGCTCTCTCCGTTGCTTTGCTCTCAGCTCTGCCTCATGCAGCTCGAGATTCGCCATCTTCATGGCTTCTATCATATTCTTGTTCTCTTTGGTCGTCTCCATCTCTTTGGCTATACGGGCTAGATGATCTGTTGTGACCGGCTCATCCGGCAAGTGTCTCTCTTTCTTCTTCTCCCCTATTTGAGGAGGTGCGTCAGGGAGATCAGAGTTCGAGCCGCCATCATCGTCATTCGCGTTGTCACTATCATACTCGGCCTCACTGCTACCTTCCGGATGTCCTTCTTTCGGTGAAGATCTCAAATTTTCGGCTGCCTCTTCTCTCGACGCTTCATCTATGCCATTCCAGCCACGGGCTTGCTCAGCCCGACGAGTTGCTACGAGACTGTCCAACGAGTATTTGCTCTTCGACATGGGTGGAAGACTAGATTTGCTCTTGGGCTTCTTGCCTTTTCCGTCATCTGCTGCTCGATGTACGGCAGATTTGCCGGTGTGTGTCAATGAGCTTGTCGCTGCTGTGTCCGGTATTTGCTCGGGAACCGTCCTTGGCCGTACATTTCTAGAATTTTTCAGGAGAGTGCTTGTGTCTACGAGATCCTCATCGTCTTCGTCCATGTCATCTGTTGTCTTAAAGAGCTCGAGGTCATTGTCTAGATTCCACTCATCTTCCGCCTCTTGATCGCTCTTTCTTTCTTCGTCGGAGCTCTCCATGCCAGCATCCGCCTTGCCTTTTGCACGAAGTTGAGCAATGATTTCCTGCGCGGACATCGTTCGTGCTCCACCGACCGTAGAAAGCGGCACGAACGGCTCTTTGCTGGCCTTAGGGGGAGGCGGAGCCGGTGATCGGGTCGGCTCACGGTTCGAAGTGCTCTCTTGGAACTGCTCGTCTTCCACCCGAAGTCGCTTGGACACAGGTGGGGACTCTTCGACCCGCTCGCGGACAGCTGAGCGATGCTTCTTCGTCCGCAGCTGGCTCGTTGAAGCCCTAGAGGGAGAGTCGTGCACCTCATCCCAGGCCTGCTCGACGTCCGGGTCCTGACGGCCTTTGCCTTTCCTGTCGCTCTTAGTGCGGGTCGGTGTGGCAGACGGTCTTTGCGGCGCACCCAGATCACCCAGTCGAACATCACGGAAGACATTGACTTTTCGTGCAGACGTCACTTCGACACATGAAGATTCCCCACTAAGGTCTTCCGTAGACGTGCGCTGGCTGGTGTATACTTTTGCGCTACTCTTCGTGTCGCTTCGATGCCTTCTTCTGCTGTGGTAGATTTTGGGCCCTTTTCCTTTCGGCTGGCTTTCAATGGCTTGCGATTTCTCGCTATCGCGTTTCGGACGCGACGGCGTCAGATCCCCGTGGTGGCGATGGCCATTGGCATGTGTAGATCGATGGATAGAACGATTGGAAGCATTGCTGTTCGTACGCCGGCGTGAAGATATCCGTCCATTAGAACGTTTCCGCGACGTCTTGTCTGAATGTAGATCTTGTCCGTTTGGATGGTCGTCTGGGCGTAGAACACCGCCGCAAGACAAGATCGACGGTTTCCAGTCGTCTGGGTCCAGGTCTGCGATTGTGAGATCTGACTGAAGGGAAATGCTATCATCGTCCAGATGGTTGACCGGCGCCTGAGAAGCCTGTTGAGTCAGAAGCTCGGCTTGCAATTGATCTAGGTGCTCTTGGCTAAGCGGCTGGCTGAGTTGTTTGCTGAGCTTGCTGGGGGTCTGAAGGCGCTTGGACGATGTGTACAGCGAACCCAGCTTGTTCGCCGTATTCGAGGAAAGAGGAGGTAGCGAAGGAACTGGCGTGACCGGTCGCGAGTCGGGCACAAATGATGTATCCTGTGTTTCTGGTCCAGCTTCCGAGGATGAATGTCGATCTTCGCCGTCAGGTCCTTCGCCCTCACTGGGGGACTTGTCGGAAAGCGGGAGCTCCGGAGAGGAGATTCTAGAGCTGTACAAGTCCGCAGCCCCGTCTTTGTCGACGTCATTGGTGTTTTCCCAGCCGTTTTCTGCTTCTGTCGGTCCCAGGGGCTGGACTGCACTTGTTTCCAAGGTTGCACTGGCGTTTTCCACATCTTTGGGCCGCACGTCTACCTCCATCATCGCTGCAGACTTGTACTGTCGTCCACGTAGGCTACTATGGCTTGATCTGCTCAGTGCCGCTGTCGTCGTAGGCGTGCTGCTGCTGAGCGAGCACTCCTGCTGCTGGACTGGCTGTTCCGGGCGCGTAAACAGCCTGCGAGGGTCGCCAAAAGAGGGTGGATGGAGAGAGATGTCGTTGGAGCGCCGACTATTGCACAAGCACAGACAGGCGCGGTGTAGGCATCCTCAGTGTGTGTGCGCTCCACCTGGTGGAGCGATAGATGTACTTTCTTGATGACTTTCGCGCTTCACGTTTCGCGCTTCACGTGAGGCAAACGACTTGGTCAGAGTCAGAGCAGCGTCTCTAGAGCGCACGCTGCGTCCCGTTCAACACGTCCAGTGCATGGGCAGAGCAGAAGAGCGTTTCATCAAGCTACATATCATACGCCCGCAGTATGCTGTAGTCCTTCGCAGCGCTAGCTACGCCAGACTGCCCGGCGGTGGATACCAGCATGGTCCGCATCAGCACTGTCGCTGCCGCAGCCTCTACGCAGCGGGCGCGAAGCAGCGCTGGGAGCGACGATGGCAGGCCACAAGTGGACCAGCCTATTGCCACGGCAAGAGCTCATCGCACGAATGCGCCCAACTATGGCACCGTGCGCCCTCCACCTGCATACGCTGGACAAGCAGCAGGCGATCGCCTTCCTGTATCACCGTCTGCGTCTTCGGACCCAACCATTGGGCCCGCAGGCGCTGGCACCTCGTACCACGGACATTTGCGCCGTGCAGACTCTGTTGATGGATCATCTGCGGGCTCCTCCGCTGGTCATTCGTCTGTCTCGCTTGGTTCGGCCTCTTCGTACACTGGTCAAGGTGACGAGACCGCTATCCAAATCTTGCCGGCCTACTCTGCCTTCAAGCTCACCCATCAAGCACTTGATATGCCCCTATGCCTGGTAATATTGGTGCTTTTCCTCCTACTAGCTGTGTTCGGGTGGCCAGCGCGAGACTCGCCATATCCTCACCACATCCACTGGAAACAGTTGACTCTGGGCGCAATCACGTGGATCAGCACAGAAGCGATTCGCAGACGCATCTTTCGCTTTCTCGGCAACAGCAGATTTCCTTTGCTCCGCTCTACAGCTGTGCTGCTCTTGCTGCATACTCTCTTTCAAGAGCTTCTCCGACTGTTCGCCATCCGCCTCACCTTCCACCACAATTCGGCAAGTCCGCACATTCCCAAAGATCCTCTACCGCCCTCTGAGTCGCCTGGCACGGAGCTCTTGCGCGCATTAGACTTTGTAGTCACCGCACCTCGTCCTCCCAAAGGATTCTTCAAGGCTTTCTACCTTGCACTCGGCTTCGCAGCTGCCGAAAACATCTGGCAGACACTCATTCTTCTTGGTCAGGTTCATCTGTACAAGGGTAGGCGATATGTACGACCACCATGCTCTCCGTAAAGCTGTTAATAATTAGAACTACCTGCAGACGTGCTCGCTCACAGCCCATCGGGCCCATGGCTCGTCGGAGAGGAGAATGTCCTGCATGTCGATGCTCCAGCTCACAAGACTCCCATTGCAAAATCGGTCGATACATCCGTCCATCGTGCCGATAATGAAGGGCTTCATCAGCATCCAGGACGCGGTAGTGCACACGTGGAAGCTTCCCAGCCGGTCAAGCAGCATGAAGATCATTGCGCAGAGGGACACTTGGCAATTTCCGACCACCACGAAACCCACGTCCAGAGTACGCGCAATTCGTCAATCCTTGAGAATGAAGACTTTGTCACAGATGCGCCTGCAATATCCGACAGTGAGCTCAACGCCTATATCCGAGAAAGAAAGCGTGTAGAGTTCGAGGAATCTTTTGGCGGTGTGGCATTGTGGGATATCTCGGTCTTCGTTATTGCAATGTGGCGCTTGGATTCGTAAGTGGAGATTCGTGCGGATGGTTCCGCACCTCAAGGACGCCTCTGATGTTGATTGCCGCTGTTCCCGTAACACAGATGTCTCCTCAACCTATCTCTTACACTACTTATGTCGTTACCGTTCCATCACAATGACACGGACATCCCTCCGCGGAGGCATCCTTCAATACACGTTCATCTGTCTCTGTGGCCAACCTTCTTTGGAGTCGTCTTGCTTCACTGGCTATTATCCCTGGGATGGACGCTGGGGATCCGAAACAAGGAGCGATTCAGCCTGGCTGGGATCAGTTATGTCACGCTTGTGGGCGTAATGGGAATATTCTTCGCGAGTCTCGGTGGTAAGCGAGGATCGTCTAGCAAGTTTCTGCATTCACTGGCGCTGATTCAGGTCTCACTTGCAGTTTGGAGTGCTTTGATATGAGACGCAAGAGCAAGAGTAGGTAACACCTGAAGTTTTAAACGACCTGCGTGTCCATCAGTAATAGCGACTGTAATGCGGTTTCTCGACAACCCTTGCCTCTTCACGCGCACTCATCTCTGACAATGCAGCCCAACGAGAGCTTGTGATAGCTTCGCGGTGTCCAATATGCGACTACAGTTCATAACGTTTCAGACGCATATTGTAGAGAGCTTGCTGTCGGGCGCACTGCAGGCTTATCGGCGTGGCAACCTTGACCGCACGTGAGCGACAGTCGCTCCTGTTCTTTGCTGCGGGCCTTGAGTTTGGGCGCATCGATACAGACGCACGCAAAGCTAGCTGAAGAGCCTCATAGGAGGCTGAAGACTGGACTGCATCTTCAGCTTGTAGCAGGCGTCATGTCAATGCAGATCGAATCATGGTGTTCAGGTACTGCAAGCCATGAAGCTTCCAAGACCGGCAATGCTGCTCAGCGAACGTGAGCTGCTTGACAGTCGCAACGTCCTTGCAGAGCTGATATGCTTCTCATTGCAGGCGTATGCCGCCTGATGTAATGGCTATCGTTCTCGACTTTGTCGACTCCAAGCAGACGGTATTGAATGTCATGCGGACATGCAGGGGATATTACGAAATCGCGGTACCCCACGTATATCGCGATATCACGTTGGATACCGTCAGACAGCTTCTGGCGCTGGTCGAGACTTCTCAGCTTGCGCTCCATGATGGTGAGCATTGTGATTGCCACCGACCGCTTCAAGCTCCGAGGCTGACGGCGACTGAACCTTGTCGCAATCTTACTCTGCTCGATGCGACCGTATCATCTCGCCAGCTCGATTGTCACAGCAGTTTCATCATACACGATCTCTGCGTTACCGCGTCAACGAAGGCGCCTTTTATGGTCAAGAGTTTCGAAGATACCGCAGTATCAGCAGGCGCTCGGAGTGGAGTACTATCGTCTATCTTGCTCTGCGCGACGTTGAGAGCTACGATACTCAGTCGGAGCTCATCTTTCCCAACCTGAAAACCGCCGAACTCCACGCTGTGCCGAGACTCGACAGCCTCGGTTACGTTAAATCGACATTTCTGTCCGGTGTGACAAATGTCACTCTCCTTCATGACCCACTCTCGGAGCATGATAGTTCTATCCACTTTGAGGCTTTGGCCATGTCCAACATTCACGAGATACGTCTTCGTCATCTTCTGGGCGTAGAAGTGAGCGGTAAAAGCGATCTCATCAAATATGTCGGTGCACAGACCAAGCTTTCTTCTTTTCATTTGGACCTCGGCGAGCACTTTGATCATACTCTGGGATCAGAAGCCGGCCACGTCGGATCTGCCAGCTTGCACATCAATGGAGGCACCCAAGTCGTACCCTCGGTTCGTCGCGCTCGCAACATCGAAACACTGATGTACATTTCCGAATATGCCAGTGCCGTGGCGATGGTAGTCACAGGCATTGCATACGGCAGGCAACTCGCTCGTAGTCAGTCCTATGCCCTATTCCCAGCACTGGCCCGTATGACTATCGATATTGGCGGCGAAGCCGATATTTACAAGACCTTGCAGGCCGCACCCGACCATGAAGCGGCAGAAGGGCAATCGTCGGACCGACAATTGCTGAGCGAACGAATACGGAGGGACATTATCAAGTGGAGGCAATATCACAGGGAAAGAGCAGCACGGGCCAACCACGACGCTGCGGCACAAGCACAGTTCGCACGAGGCTTACCCCCTGTCGAATTGCGCCTTGGGCCGCAGGGGCCAGCGTGGATGCTGGGTGATCCAGAAATGACGCCTCAGACCTCTCAGATTGAGCACGATGAGGCGGAATCTCTACCCTCTTGGTATAGAATGCGGAGTGCAGGCCGCGCTGCGCCTTAACTTACGAGACCATTCTCACGGCCTGCAAGGCGACACAGCGACGGGATCTACGCAAGCCGGAACAGCACCTTGCAAGCTGAAGATCTCCGTCGGTGTGTATGGCTTTTAGCATGCACGGTTCGCAATGCAGTCATCCGACAAATCTGCATATCCCTTTTGCTCTCCTGTCACATCTGAAGCACGCGTGCATGTAGCCGGCTTTGCCAGCCGTAGTTTACCTGATCACAGTTCCTCTTTGACGTGTCATACATAGGTATTCGAGCGCATGTGATGCTTGAATAACGTCGTGTCGAGCGAAAACGAGAGTCTTTCACTTGCAGAAGGAGGGATTGCATGAAACACGTGCACGTGCTGGACAGCTACCTGTCATGGCGCGCAACTTCATGCAGTATCATACAGTTTATTGCAGCATCCGCGCGAAGCTTGGCATAATGGTTCAGTTTAGAGGCATATTTTTCGACAGCACACCAACTTGCGAGGTCCTTGCAGACGCATTCCACTATGAAGCCCTTCGGCCTGTCCATGCCTGCCCGCCACCCGCGACTGCCAGCTCTTGCTCTTGCTCTTCTGAATCAAGCTGCAAGCGATGCACGACGCAAGGATGAAGAGAAAGTAGATCGAGTGTTGCACAAGAGGCATTCTTGTCCAGAGCTGCAGCAATGCCCTCTTCAGGCCTGCTCGGTCGACGCAAAGCCAGCTTGAGCTTCGCATCAGGCGGCAAAGCAGGACCATCAACAACAGCGGCGGGCAACGCTGGAGGGAACGCAGGCAGCAGCGGCAGCGTCAGCAACGGCAATAGCGCGCACAAGGGCTCCTCGCGTGGCATCAAGTTGACCCTCGAGAACGACGAGGACGACGAGCTCGAGACCGGGGAGCTCGAGCACGATGGCATCAAGGTCAATAGGCACAGCAGGCCCCCAGCAAGCGGCCACCAGAGCAACAGCAGCAGCGGCAACGAGCTCCCTATGCTGGGCGCCGGCAGCAGGTGCGCTCAGGTCCATCCCCGTATTGATTTGCACCTGCAGCCCTGACATTGATGCACTTTGCACTCCAGGTCCAAGATCCTGCATCAGCTCGGCCAACCCGCCGACATATCTCCACTCTCGAATGCGCTTCCAACGAGCGCCCAGCATATGTCACACGGGCCGGCGATTCATGCCAGCAGAAGCACGCCCTCCTTGAATGGGCTCGTTTCGAGCTCGCCATTGGCGACCCCAGGCGGCACCCCAAGGCCTCGCCACTTTCGCAAAGCCTCATTCCAGAACAAGCTGTCCCTCACCGGCCTCAAGGACGTAGTGACCGCAAGCCCAGTATCGACTCCGAGTCACATCACCGGCGTGCTAGCGCCTGAGCAGCACACCTACTTCGACTTTCCAAGTGTGAGACCGACCCCCGCTTCGCCACAACCTCCGACACATCTGCCCAATCCCTCCTCCTCCTCCTCCTCCTCACGTCCATCTGGTGCTGTTGGACCCATCATAACTACCACCAGCAACGACAGCAAGCATGGTGGCGCTTCAAGCAGCAGCAGTAGCGGGTTCGGAAGCGCTCACTTGCCCTCCCCTCCGCTGACTGTGCATCAGGGAGGTGTACAGTACGCTACAATGCAAGAACCGGAGACTGCACCTCCAGCGCAATCGACTGGCCTCTTCGGCCGTCACAGACGCTCCTCCAAGAGTAGCTCTTCTGTGAGCTTGAACGTAGTCGCTAGTCCCCCAGGGCGACAACGCTCGGCCCCTGCGGGTGTACAGACTTTCAACGTCGGGCTACCGCCCGCAGATTCTTCTGCCCGACCGCCCTATGGAAACTCAAGCCTGCCGAAGACGCACACAAAAGGCAGTCTCTCACGCCAGTACTCTGACCTCAAAGCCTTGGGGAATCCATCCGAACCATTTCCAAGTGGGCTTGTGACAGCCAGATCGGCTTCGTTCCCCGACCTCGACGGCTCTATTGAACGTGATGCGGGGGCTTCGACATCCCCTTGGCCAGCATCTGCATCTCACAGCAGCAGGCTCGTATCGCCTGACATCACTGCCGATGATGGGCAATTGGAAGAAATCGTCCCCTGGCTTTATCAGGGTGCCGATGGCAAGCGACCCACTTCGCCAATCTCCTTCTCATTCACAAGCTCGCCCGCTTCACCCATCCGTCAAAGCTCGCCTCCAGTGCCATCAGGCTCACACAGACAATCAGTCGGGCAAATACTCCGTTCCTCGAAATCTACGAGCAATGTCCGGCAATCGTCAGACCGTTCACAATCTGCTGGGTCGATTGAAGTACCCCGGGAGCGCAAGCAGAGTAATCGCTTCATGGGTATGCTACGCAAAAAGTCAACAGCTTTCGTCGATGCAGTATCGAGCTCGTCTGCTCGCGAACGTGATGATAATACTCTCGCAGCGCCCTCGAATTCTGTATCTGCTGCTGCCGCAGCTGCAAATCGAGCAAGACGAATGTCACCTCGCGAGGAAGAGTTGTATAGCGGACGTGGAGTGAAGAAGACGAAGAAGGATAAGAAGACCAGTAAGGACGCGCCAGCTTCACCAGCTCGTCCGGCTACAACAGGCATCTCTCTCGACACCAATTTGGATCAGATGGAAGGAATCGTAGATCTCAATCGGAACACTTTTCCGACCAGTTACAGTATGTCCAATCCTTACGAGCACCTCAACGCCGTCACAGCAGCGCATGGCTCTCCCCGCCCCGGCACTCCCCCTTCGCCATCGCAGATCCCTACCTTGCGGCGGCCGTCTATAGGAGCAACATCGAAAAATTATGAATTTGTAACGAGCGATGCACAAGATCCTTCACCTTTGAGCAAACGGCTGGGCCTATCCCGTAAACAGAGCATGGATATCCAGGCCAGTCTGCAAAAGTGGCCAATGGCGGGCAGTGGACCGATGACAGGTCCAGGTCCTGCATTCACGGAAGGCGGGAGAAAAGGCTCCTTAGCGAGTCTCTTGAACGATCGTAGAGGCTCAGAAGGCACGGTCAACGGCATACCCTCCGCTGCAGATGCCGGATGGACAGCACCGGACAGCTGGGCTGTGAAGCCGAGCGTCAATAATACCAAAGACGAGGACTCAGATGATGACGATCCACGCATAAAGCAAGACACGGTTGCCGCGGGCAGTCTGCCGGCTACTCCATTGCTTAACGGTGATCCTTCCGATATGTCCTCGACGTCTACTGCTGTCACCCCTGCCATCAAAGCTTCCAACGGACATCGACCTGGTACTGCTGGAAGCACGCGACCCGCAATAGCATTGAACCTCAAGCCACTTGCGACTATGGCAGCGATTCGCATTCACAAGGTTGATGGATCACATACGACCATAAGCTTGCCATACAACACTACTGTCGAAGAATTTCAGGTTGCGATCTCAAAGAAACCGGGATTCGTCCCTTCTAATTCAAAGATCCCGGCCAAGTCGTATAAACTTTACATACGGGCTAAAGGGCTGGAACGCTTGATGGCGCCCAAGGAGCGCCCACTTCAATGGCAGGAGAGAAAGTTGAGATCAGCTGGCTACGATCCAGACAGCGACAAACTGGAAGAGTTGGGACGTGAAGATCAGTCGTATCTCTGCAAGTTCATCTTCAAGCCGGAGACGATTCCCCTAGTGCGACTTGAGGAGGAAAATATTGAAAGCTTCGAATATATCGATCTCGCTTCACGCGGTATTGAGAACCTACCAGTCTTCTTGCACAAACATGCACATGAGATCATCAGTCTCAACATCTCTCGCAACTCGCATCTCCACCTGCCAACGGACTTTGTACAAGCGTGTACCTCGCTCCGAGATCTGAAAATGGTGGAAATGGGCATGAAGCGCATACCGCAAAGTGTGCGTGAAGTGCCCGGTCTCACTCGACTCGACATTTCCGTCAACCGCATCATAGAGCTGGAACATTGCTGTCTAGATCAAAGCAAAGAGCTTACGATGCTCAATGCCCTCAATAACCGCTTGACGTCATTACCAGACTACTTCGTACATTTCAAGGCTCTCAAGTACCTGAACCTGTCGAATAATCGCTTTGAGATCTTCCCTGTGGTCATCTGCGAGGTGGCTTCTTTGGTAGACCTGGATATCTCCTTCAACAGCCTGTCCTCTCTACCTCCGGAGATCGGCAAGCTAAAGAACCTTGAGAGTCTCATCCTCGTGTGTAACAATATCGCCACCCTACCTTCTACCATTGCCATGCTACCCAAGCTCCGTGAATTGGATTGTCGGCGGAACAGAATCGC
Organism: Cystobasidiaceae sp. HBUAS51001; assembly: GCA_003351005.1. Classification (NCBI taxonomy): domain Eukaryota; kingdom Fungi; phylum Basidiomycota; class Cystobasidiomycetes; order Cystobasidiales; family Cystobasidiaceae; species Cystobasidiaceae sp. HBUAS51001. Next base: position 93,759 of record KZ857211.1, on the reverse strand, counting down.
AGATTTTTCGCCGATCAGCTCAATGCCCTCATTGCAAACTGTGCGGGCTCAGCATAACATGGCAAAAGCCCTCGAGCTGCATCCAGGTTCGTTGGCCGTACTGAATCTGTCGAACAACCCCATTACGAGATTCACGGTCGCTGGAGGTACAGATGTGTCTGCTTTGACGCACCTTGACATATCGAACACCCGACTGGAGACCATACCGGAAGAGCTGTTCGTCTCCTGCACCCAGCTGCAGGTGTTGGCCATCAATGACAACAAGATACGATTCCTCAGTGAGGCTGTTGGCGATCTGCAACGCCTTGGTCGCCTGTCCATCAACAACAATGCCCTCCAGGCCCTCCCAACATCTATAAGCAAGCTTCAGCGCCTACACACCTTGGAGGCATCCAACAATAAGCTCACGACGCTGCCCAGTGTGATCTGGCAATGCTCAGAGATTGTGAACTTGAATTTCAGCTCGAATTCCATCGTCGAATTCCCTGATCCATCACTACCAAACGCAGGCGATGCAGGAGAAGATCAGGATCGCAAATTCTCTTCCGCTTCCGGCCCTCGTCAAGCTCCCCCGCTTTCAATGAGTCTGAAACGATTGCATCTGGCGTACAATCGTTTACGAGACGATGTGTTTCGCCCTCTTTCTTTGTTTGCTGGTCTTGGCGTCCTCAATCTCAGCTTCAATGACATCTACGAGATTCCTTCGGGCCTTCTGCAAAAATGTTACCAGCTCACTCACTTATACTTGAGCGGCAACATGCTTACGAGCTTGCCAGCGGACGATCTTGAGAGATTGATAAACCTCCGAGTACTGCACTTGAATGGCAATAAGCTGCAAACTCTGCCAGCCGAGCTGGGTTCCATACAGACATTGCAAGTTCTGGATGTGGGCTCGAATGCGTTGAAGTATAATATCGCCAATTGGCCTTATGACTGGAATTGGTACGACTGCATAGCCACTTAGCCAATTTCATCGCTGACAAGTTTTGAGCAGGAACTGGAATCTTCAACTGCGCTACCTCAACTTATCAGGGAACAAGCGCTTGGAGATCAAGCCATCGAACCAGCATGCTCAAGAAATATCACCCAATGGCATGCCTATCAAGCGTCGCAATCTCTCCGACTTCTCTGCTCTTTCACACTTGCGCGTCTTGGGCCTCATGGATGTTACCCTAATGATACCGTCGGTGCCAGACGAAACGGATTCGCGCCGTGTTCGGACCTCGCTCTCATCCATCAATGAAATGGGTTATGGTGTGGCCGACACCCTTGGCGCGAGTGACCACTTATCGATGATCGACCTCGTTGTCCCGCGCTTTAGAGGCAAGGATGACGAGTGTGTCGTCGGTCTCTTCGATTGTGGTCTTCAAGATAAGGCAGGCGGCGCCAAGATTGTCAAATTCATTGTCGATGGGTTCGTCCAGCGATTGACGTTGGAGTTGAGCCGTCTACGAGATGAGGATGCATCTCAGGGCCTACGCAGGACCTTCCTCAGTCTGAATCGCGATTGGGGTAACTCCGTAACTCTGGACTACGACAGAGCAAGAAAAGAGTCAGATGTTCTCGGTCAAGGCGACAGATTCGTTAATGGCGGTCATAGCTCACAAACGAGCGTTCAAGCCGTTGCATCTGCTGTGGTCGTCTACATCTACAAGAAGACGCTGTACGTTGCAAATGTCGGAGATTCCATGGCCTTGATAGCTGGTCGGACGATGTTAGCCCGTGATTTGACTACAAAGCACGACGCATATGCTCCTGAAGAAGTCTACCGAATCAGAAGCGCGGAGGGATGGATTTCTGCTCGCGGGCTTGTCAACGACGTCACCGAGCATGCGAGAGGATTCGGCGCTTTCCACGTGTTCCCGGCTGTCAATTGTGAACCAGCAGTCCACGTACTGGACATGGTGGATTCCGATGAATTCGTAATCATCGCCAACCGCGGGCTGTGGAGCGTGCTTACGTCTCAAATGGCCGTTGATGTGGCATGGGAGCACAAAGGTGATCCTATGCTGGCTGCTCAGAAGCTGCGTGACCTCGCAATTGCATACGGAGCAGATGCCAATGTTATGGTCATGGTGGGGAAATTCATGCTCAGTTGTGATCTTCGTATGCTAACTATCATTGCAGGTTATCAATGTGGCCGACCTGTACAAGAGCAAACAGCCTATCATCCGAAGAGGGCTGGTAGTACCGTCCGCTGAGCCGGACAACTTCTACGACAGCAAACCTTTGATCAGAAGGCCGCAAGGTAGCATACCGGGACTACGTGTTGCGGATGATACCGTCGCTCCTCAAGGCACCGTAGCCTTGGTCTTCACTGATATACGAAACTCGACGGCCCTCTGGGAGACGAACCCCGGCATGCAAAATGCCATGCGAATCCATCACGAGCTTCTTCGCCGCCTCATCCGAGCCTTCGACGGCTACGAGGTCAAGACCGAAGGTGATGCTTTCATGGTGTCATTCTCGTCCGTAACTTCTGCCGTCTTGTGGGCTTTCACAGTACAGCTCGAACTGTTGCGTGCCGATTGGCCAGTCGAACTGTTAATGAGCGAAGAAGGCAAAGAACTCTATGGTACGTGCACGCAAGCAAGTATTGTGTCAGTATGCTGACTCGCCTAAACAGGTCCACAAGGAGAACTCGTCTATCGTGGTCTTTCTGTTCGCATGGGCTTGCACTGGGGAGCACCTATCTGTGAACAAGATCCTGTCAATCATCGCATGGACTACCTGGGTCCGATGGTCAACCGCGCGGCGCGAATTAGTGGCGTCGCCGAAGGCGGTCAAGTCACCGCCAGTGCCGATGCCATTGAAGTTCTGCAGGCTATGCTGAGCGCCTTCAACGACAATGAAGATGACAAAGATAACCCGCTGGTGGACCCCAACCAGCTCGACGCCGCCACCAAACGTGACATTGCATCCATCCGGCAGCTCGGCTGCGTAATTAACGAGATTGGCGAACACAAGCTGAAAGGCCTGGAGACACCAGAATTCCTGTCTCTCATATACCCATCTGCCCTGGCTGGTCGCCTAGCTGGCGGCAATGCCAAGGAAAATGTCCCTGGCGCGAACATTACGGCATCCGTGCTGGCCAATGTTCAGGCAGTCACCCCAGCGCTCCCGCCAGTGTTGGAGCATATCGACGTTAGCGCTCTCGCTATGCTATGTCTTCGTTTAGAAGCCTTGAGCGTTGGCCAAAGTCATCGCTTCTACGAATCATCCTCGCAACACCCCACCTCAGCCTCACATTCTCCGTCCATCGGCTACACCACTTCATCCGCTGCACCACGTCGGCGAGTCATGCTCTCGCCTTATCTTCTATCCACCGTCAGCATACGTCCAGAGGCTAGCGAAGAAGAGCTCCTTATTCTTCTTGAATCCTTCATCGTCAGAATAGAAAATGCACTATCTGCAGTCCAACTTCGACAATTGGGGCCCTTCACGGATGTGCTCGCTGCCCTCGGCGATGCGGTGAAAATCGAGCCCAGCCAAATCCTGCAAGCTTTGACCATGCTGTCACAGATGCTATGATTAGCTGTTTCAATGTTCCAAAATTGGTTTGGTGTTGTTGTATGATGGACGCCTACGAGCGACATCGGTCATTTTCGTGCTAGAGCGGGCGGGCACCGTAGCATATTCAGTGCGGCTGTAACAGCTGGACACATTGTCCATCAGCGAGAGGGCATCTGTATGGGGCATAAGCACCGCAAAACGTTCTGTAGCAACTGTAGATTCAAAAGCATATGGAGCAGGTTACTGCATAAGGTACATAAGGGTGCTCGAGCAAAGACAGTGCACCGAGGGCGGGCCTGGCCATCAGCGTGCGAGTCGATATCGAGAAGCAACTACAAGGGTGTCCACGCTGGCACAGGACAGCAGAAAGAAGACGAAGTACTGGTGCTGTCTGTCTATCCATTTACTGAGGAATTACGCCGCCCATCTGATGAACAAAATTTGACCACAGGTCGTCGTTCGGCGTTTTGTGACGGCGAGTGGGAGCTGCTGCATTGCGCCTCTCCGTTGCCGTTGCCGATGCAGGGACGCGGGCTCGTGCTTTCTCTTTGGCGGTGCCAGCCTTCTGAGCTTTGTCTTGTTTTGCACTTCGACGCTCATGCGATGCCGAGCCAATACTGATGTTGCCGGACTTCTCCCCTAAAGCAAGTCTCTCCTTCTTGTGGACGCTTCCGGAGGTAGATAGTTTGGTAGCTTTGGACGATGTAGCATCTTGCTCAGGTCCAGCCTCTTTCTTGTCCCGCGGCAGGGACTCGTTGGATAGTTCTGGTGATGGAGCTGAAGATCTGTCTGCTCGGCGGTACTGTGCTTCACTATTGGTGACAGTCGAGAGCGAGTCGCTGAACTTGGCTTCCTCAGTGGACACTTCGGTAGTCACCTTTGGAGAGTCTGCTGCAGCAGGTACGATTCCCATAGCCTTGGCCGAGATATCAGGGAATGTAGGCCTCGGTGGCAAGCTATGGTGCTCCCTATGCGCCGTCCACCCTCCCGGCCGCAGTGCAGGCGGAACGTATGGAGGACTAGCTGCTTGATGCAAAACGGGAAGTTCCTTGCGTGTAGTAACATTACCAGACGCGGCGCTCCAATCTGCATTGAGCACTTGATCCTCGAAGGTGACCGACTTACGACGGTAAGAGTGCACAACAGCAGGATCATCAGAGATGGATCGTTGCAGCGATAGCTGAGAGGCTGTCTGCTGGCCCTTGGCGGCCGGCTTCTGAATCGGGACGGCCTTCGAAGGAAAAAGATATGGTGCGGCAGGGGCGGCAGCGGGAGTTGCGTATACTTGTTGCACATTCTGCAATACGTCGAGACCCGGAGGGTAGCGTGGAATAGCTTGTTCGGCAATGACTGGACTGACAGGGGGCACGGCGAGCGGCCACATGTACGTAGGAGAGCTGTTGCCCGCCAAGACTCGCTCGGTGTCCTGGAGCATCGAAATGAGCTGCTGATTGGTTTGCATCATGGTCTGGATGGCAGAGAGTACGCCGAGATTCGGTGCGGCCGTCAGAGGGGAGCTAGGAGCCATCCCACCCTGGATGTAATTCGAGGTATTCTGTAGAGCAGCGATCATAGCCGACTGTTGTTGCAACAGCGAATCGAGAGACATCTGCGTAGATGCGGGCTGGGTTTGAGCTCGTTGCTGAAGGATGTGCAACAGACGATTTTGTGTCTTTGTCACTTCAGCAGCCGAGGGATCAACATGCTGCTGAGAGTATTGAGCTTGGGTGTACGCCGCCTGAGTCTGAGGTGGAAATGTGTACGAAGGGTGGACGAGCGGTATGCCATCGAGAGCGACAATGTTCCCTGCAGCTGGATTGCCAGTCCTAGGCAGGAACGGAAGAGCGCCAGAATTGAGTTGCTTGCCAGAAGGTGTGCCATGGATCTTGGCAGCGGCCTTCTTGGGTGCTTCAGGGGATGCCTGTCGGGTCCATCCTACTTCGGCATCATATTGCCATTTGAGCAAGTCATCGCCAACAATGGTGGCAGTGGAACCATCGCCAGGCACAAAAGCCTCATCGGGCGGGTAGCCACCGACTGCTCTCGAGTGCCGCTCATCTTGCTCTTGATTTAGACGCTTGACGATCCGAGCGAGCTCCTTCCTGCCTTGCTCTTCGATCCTAGCCTGCTCGCGTCTCATAGTTGCGCTCTTGACACGCTCCATCCTCTGCCTGGCTCTCTCGTTGTGCGAACTTGCTCCAGATGCCGGAGGCATATTGATCTTGGATGGTACGCTGACGGCCGGCGAGGGACTGAGCAGGACATCGCTCCCGTGCGGGCCAGCTCCGCCGGCAGCTTGTCCACTCCTGGCGCCCTCGCTCGTTGTGTCTCCGACTGGGGCCGGAGGCGCTTGCAACTGCGTGTTTGCCGAAGACCTGGGCGGCATCACAATATCGTAAGGACGCGGTGCCTGCAGGTCGAAAGCGAAGGAGTCGACGCCGCTATCGAGTTGAAAACTGGGTGAGCTGGAAGAAGCAACAAGAGAAAGACTGCGAAAACAAGACTCACGATGGGCACCGAGCGTATGGTAGGGAATTTGGGCCGACCAGAGTCGGTATTTTCTGATTGTATTCTGGACCGGTCTGAACATGTTTGTTGTTTTCAGTCAGTGGCGGAGGGGCTTGCCTTGTTCGCGACTCGTGACGTATATCAGGTGGCATGCAGCTCTTGATGAAGTCGTCCGTGAATGTGGTCGGCTGTCCCAGCTGTTCGAGCTCTGGTGGCAAGATGTCTGCCTCGGCGGCCTCTTCTTCCTCCTCTCGAGCAGGCGATTGCCATAGGATATCCCTGATCTTTGCTTCTTGCTTCCGAAGAGGGGAGAGAACTGCTTCCATCTGTAAATCACCTGGCTTTCGTACCGCAAGAGCGGCATGTGCAGCATTTTCATTTGCGGGATTGGGAGGAAACGTGAGGTTGGGAGCAACAATACCCTGACTAAAGCGTTGAACAAAGCGGATCGGCGAGCCTTCGTGTATCAGAGGAGCTAATGAGGGAGAGTCGAACATGGACTCGTTGGATGAGCGCGATTTTGTGCCTGGTGTGCTGATGCTAAACGTGGCGGAGGGGGAGCCGGAAGAGGCGGACGTGTTGCTGTTTGTCTCGCGGAGCTGAGTGGCAGCGTACGGCCTGCAGAGAGATATGGGAAGCAAGAGCAGGATGTAAAGAACATTCTTTAGCTTCTTGTACGACGCTCTGCCGAGTCGCACGTGTGCGTCTCTGGTGGACGAAGCTCACGTTGGACGCCTGCCTGCCAGGGAAGCAAGACTGCGCGGATAGAGATCCTTGAGCGGAGTCTCTATGTGAACATGCATGCCAATGCGGCTTCCATCTTCGGTGAGCTCGTCTATAGGGTCGAGCTTTGGGGAGGGGATCGAATAGTAGTCGCCACCTCCAGTCTTGCCAAAGGACGCGCCGACCGAGGGCGGGGGCGGACTGATGAGAGCAGCGGCGCGGTGAGGAGGGACGTACGGAGGGATGCCCTTTGCAGGCGATGCAGAGGATACTGTGCCTGTATTGTTTGCGTGTGTCAGCTTTTGTGTGTTTACTGTTGTGTACGCAGCGTACCTTGTGAATCATGGCTTGTTGGCTGCACGTGCCCGGACCCGGTGCCTGACTGAGTGAGGCGACGCGTTGAGTGAGCGAGCAAGGGCGACAACGCGAGTGGTCCAGCAGGCTGTAGTCCATTGTGGAAAGAGTGTGCTTCATCGCTTCTCGTATCTCTCGTTGATCCAGCAGTGGCCTTGCCGATACCGCTGGTCGCAGGCCTCTCTGGGTCGAGGGCACCATCAGGGGCATCATCGAGAGCTGGTGAGCTGCCACGGCGAGCTCTGATGCCCAGAGATTCGCCAGACAAATCATTGATGTCGTCTTCGCAGTTGCCGTGTGTGTCGTCCATCGTCACCGCGCTCTTCGAGGTTGGAAGAGACGAAGGCTGCACGAGGCCTTGAGGGCTTGGAGCGGGCTGAGGGGCAGGGGGAAGAGTGGGAGGGAGTGGGAGAGCCATTGGGGACTGTGCAGTCAGTCCAGTGAGTGTCTGCATACAGTGTGGCTGCTTCTCGGCCAGAGCAGTCTGGCTCTTGTTGAGGCGGTGGATGTCCAGCTGGCAGTCGGTCAGAAAGGGAGCGGCGAACGAGGAGCGGTACCAACGCTTGTACGAGACGCTACATCCAGGCTCTTACAACAGACGTGCAGGCTCGCACTAGTCCACAGCACCAGCAATCGACAATCAGATAATCACACGCTCCACGCTAAGCCTCTGTCGAAGCAGCGGCAGCGGCAGGCGCTGGCGGCGGCGTTTCGCTGTTCGGGCTCGGAGTGGGCGTCTTCTTGGAAAAGAAACTCGTGAGAGGCGACATGCCACGCGTAGACACCTTCTTGAGCTGTCGCACTCCCATGCTCTCCTTGGCCGGACCTTTCTTCTGATTCTTCTTCTTTTCCAGCTCGGCTCGCTCGTCTGCGCTCAACCGCTTTGGCATACCGAATGTGCTGAAGCCTTCAAGTTCCATTGAAGACACCGACGCGGTAGACGAGGTGGCCGAAAGAGCTGGCGTTGACAGACTGCTTCCACTCGTAGATGCGCCGTGTCCCGCCAGATACGCCTCATAGCGCGGAAAGCTGCGACGCGGAATACGTTCAGTCACGTGACAGTGACACCTGATTTACGCGTTGCTGGCCACTCTCTGGCTTACCTGTACGTCTTGACGAATGTTTCAGAGATCTCTTTTGGCAGATATCCGCACAGCAAATCCAGACCTGCTTTTTGCCGTGCTTCTGAAGGACGAGGAAGCCGCTTGTCAGTTCGCCGAAACTGTGCATTCGAACGCCCCGTTCCGGACAAGGGCACGCACCTTCGTGTAATTCCGCACTTGGCCCTTCTGACTCTGTGATTCCTTCTTTCGCCAGTATGCGGTTGAGAGAGGCCGATTTGGCGAAGGCTTCCTTTGTGGCTAGCTTCTTTGCCTTTGCGCGAAGTACGGCGAAAAGAGCTGCGTCGTCTAGCCGATACGTTGACAGCTCGGGCGTAATGGCTAGAGATTTGATTAGTCTCTGTGCGCTGCGCTCATAGTCTATAGCCAAACCTACCTTGGACTTCGCAGATCCGTTCCATTGCTGCCTTTGTGCTCGCCAGTTTCCCGAATAGCGCCATGTCTTCATGAAGTAGAGAAGCAGCCGCTTCAGCTTCCGCGTCTGCACCAGCTATCGGTGCACTAGCGTCAAGTTCTCCGTTTTCTGTCTTTTGTCGTTTGCTTCGTGATCGAGGAGTGTCGGGCGCCGTTGATGTCGAGCTTCCCAAGGTGGGTGCCATTTGCGCGCTCGCAGTTTCGAAGATGTCCTCATATGGCAAGGACGCCCGAGTCGTCGAGTTCTGCGTTCAAGGGAAGGGGATCGCATTCAGATTGGAAGCTCTCTCTGTCAATAGTGCTGCGATAGCTCACACGACCGGTCCGCCCGACCACAAGCAGGATCCGAACAAGCAAGAAGATGGGGTCGAACGGAGTCAAGAGCAGCATCTTCCCATCTGTAGGAGACCACACGAAATGAGCCAATGCGCAGCATGTTTGAGAATGCACAATCTACCTCCAATAACCGTATCGTCGCCTGTGAACCATGATCTTTGCTTGTCGCCGGTCGCGTTGACCGCTTGGACCTCGAGCAGGATCTCTGCGTCTGTAGACGACGACGCGTTCCTGCAAGCCGGCAAAAAGAGGGCTGGCGCGCCTACACACACACACCCAAGCAGCATACGTGTCAGTATCCTGAGCTTTGAACTGCACAATTGCCCGCCTTCATCGAGCTCTCTTTCGTCGAAGAATGCAGCTTGCAAAACAGACGCGCCTGTTCGGGGATGGGGCAGCTTGAGAAAGCGCGTGGCACCGCTCGTAGATGGAAAGGACAAGCCTACCGCAGAGCAGTCAGGAAGTCAGTATCAGTGCTCCGTTATTGCGGATATGCCTCTCGCTGCTCACCCGCGGGCAAGACCGCGACGGACTGGTTCATGCTTGTGTCGCGATTGGCGTTGGTTCAAGCTGCGCAGTGGCCAGACGCACTCTCGCCTCTGCACCCATCACCCACTGGCATGCACAGAACGACGTCCGTCCTGCTATATGCAACGTGTGCAGGCTACAGTGGGATCTCCAAGACGTGTCAGGATGGGCGCTCAGGCATATCTCTCTCAAGCATCGCCACTAATTCAGACGGACTGCTTCTGCAATGCTGGCGCTGAACACCGTCTTCAAGGGCACTTGGGCGAACGCTCTTCCACAACATGACTCGCACATTCGACAAATTCTCTCATGACTGTCCTCGCCGTTCTGCTGCAGGTCTTTAATGGGAACATGAACAGCCGGCGTCATGTCTGTCTGATTGGCGCAACGCGTTGCGTTACCTCTTGCGTGAGTGTCAGAAGGTCTTTGGGGTATCACCAAAATCTGGGACCATCTACAAACCTGCCATTATATTTGCATTAGGGTATGTGTCGCCTTGGCGTCCGGGGCGCGTGTGACGTACGTGCGGTACCACAACCGCAATGACGATCCTGCCAGTGTGTACTCGACATGCAGGACAGACGGACCGGTCCAGCAACACGTTTGGAAAGAGTTTGGGATGAATGAGTGAGACTGTCCGCCTGTTGCTCCTTGGCTCTCTAAAAGCAGCTGCGTACGACAATCGGTTTTCCACTTAGAGCGACAGCTGTCGCGCAGTATTGGATCAAGACTTGTGAGGTCAAGCACTGCACACATGGATCATTCCAGAGACCTGTCCGCTTCTACTCTGGCGAACAGCACTCCTCCATCGCAACATGCCTCCCTTGAAGCATCGCGGCATCCGGAGGCTGGAACTTCCGCCTCTGCAGCTTCGAGCTCTGCCTTGCCAGCATCAGGTCCTGCAACAGAGGCGGGACAGAATGGCTCTACGATGCGGAGGCCCCGTCCACCCTTCACTAGTCGAGCCTCTTCCGAGGCAACCGTCACTCCGCAGTTGCTCGCATCTGTCCAGGATCACGCAAGCGATGATACGAAGGCGGTAACCGACGGCCAAAGCATCGTACCGCACTCCACAGCCGAGGGTCAGGGCATCGTACCACAATCGGAAGTCGAAGATCACGGACAAGTCTTGAAAGTCGCATCGCCATCGAGCGCCCATGTCACGGTCCATTCGGGGCTTACCCAGATCTACAACTTTCCGTTCAAAATGCGCCAAGATGTCGACCCGAAGGTCTCTGATAGTCTCAATCAGATGCTGCCCGGCGCGGAGGCTTCAGGCACTACTGAAGAACCTCGCATACGCGCCGCAGCCACTGTAGACCCAAGTCTGATCACTTCCCTCCCACCTCTTCCGCCTCCAGAGCGCCATGGCGTCCTACTATACAAGGTTGCCTCTGGCAACGAACCTGCTAGAGATGCAGCAGAAGGTTTGCACAAGCATGATAGAGGTATGGCTCTACTTCAGTGCCCCTATACTAGAATGTCTAATGAACTGCGTGTGGTCTCAGGTACTTCCGGCCAGCCGTCAAATCTGCCCCAACTTCCGACACATGCATTTGGCGGTAGCAATCGATTGCCTGAACGTCTGATTCTAGTTCCATCCAACGAGCCCGAGACAGAGGCTGAACGTCAGCAAGCAAGCAACTACTTGCTCTACAAATCCGTTGTTGCACTCAAAGAGAAAAGCCACAGAAAGCGTGCCGAGTTTCATCTTGAAGCGCACGAAATCGAAGCTCTCTGTGATGGTCAAATTCGGATGAAACACGGGCACAACCTGCTTGACAAGAAAAGGGCTTGGTTGCGCGAACTCCTTTCCGTTTTCAAACTTGGAAAGGCAGGCCGAGACTTGGCAAAGCTGCGACAGCTCCATAATGACACAGAGACTCTGCTGCTCGAATGGCGTGAACTTGACAAGCGCTTCACAGAAGCTGAAACTTTGTCAGGTGCGATCCATTACAATACCAACGATGAAGATACGCGTGACTCTGTCAACGGTCATGAAGATGATGACAACAATAATCAAGCGACTGGAGGCAAGAACCCCGGCAATAGCAACGTGTACAGTGGAATGAAGGTCGTGCACGCCGAACCCCTGGCAGACTCGACAAAATTGACCGAAGAGGTAGAGATGCGTATAGCTGAGGCGCGGGCAAAACAGGTCGTCATAAGAGCGAGTGCTCAATACATGCTCAAGAAATGGCGTTTCTTCCTGGCTCGATTGGAGTATCAGCAGTGCATGCACCGACTCAAGGCGAAACAAGCTCGCCTTTGAGGCAAGCTGCCGATAGAATGACGGATCGTTGATCCATTCTAGACTGCTCCTGTACTGTTGACTCCATTGCAAATCTCCTGCAAATGTCTGGTTTCCATCACGTGAACATCTGCCAAAGTCTGAGCTAACTCTCATCCGCGACACCCGACAATTCTTCAGTGAATCATTGAAGTGTTGGGCTTTTACTCTACTGACACGATTTTTCCGCACTGTCACTACAAGACACGATTTCCTTTCCGCTGCAAGGTTGTCACCGGTAACTTTGCATGGCGGTCAGGCGGGAGTACGCACTTCTCCATAGGGTCGTTGGCCAACCTTTTCACCAGACAGTTGACGTTACTGACGGGCGTAACCTCTTCGGCATGGCTCGACCTGACAATCGTCACAGGCACTACAGGCAATTTTACGACTGTCACAACCCTTTCAATCAGGAGTCATCCGCTACTTCCTGCTCTCGTGTCTTCTGAACCTAAGCCGCTGTCGTATCACCTGAAAGTCGACCGATCTCCATCTTTATCAAGGCAACGTTGGCCAGCAATCTTATACGATGAGCAGCGAGATCTTCAATCCGACAATGTCACATGCTGAAGACCTAGCTGCGTTCAGAGCTGTAGCTTACGAGCAGCTCCGCAAGTCGCAAAATTACGCAGCTCCCACCATCATCGATCCATCAGAGATACACGAGACGCTCACTCCGCTTCCCAGCCTGAGAAATTTCAAGTCGCCTGACTCGGCCGAATCAACGCCCAGTGTTAAGAAGGAATCCAAACCTGCGCCCATCGAGCAGACGGTGCGCCTACCAGAAGGCACATTATTCAAGCTTGTAATCCATGCTCAGACTGTCCACATCTACAACATGGCTCGCTCCCTACCTCCGAGCTCTGCTCAGGGTGATTCCGAGGACTCTGGTGTCCACATTTTCCCACAGCATGCAAGCAATTTGCAAAACGCAACCACAGGACAGTCTGGCGCCGAAAATGATGCTTTTTGGCGCGCCCAACAGCTGTCGAGCATTCTCAACCCTCGACCGGTACATGCAGAGGGCTTCGATGAGCGCAATCTCCTTCCACCGTCTCCGCGAGTGTATCCGCATGGATATACAGCCGACTCGGGCTACGACATCAGAGTAGTCAAGCCCTCCCCTCCCTTGAACGGTATCTCGGTGCCATCTTCTCAGGAGCCTGGCAAAGCATCACTTTCGCCGCACTCCGGACCATATAGATTGCCCACTACTTCTAGTGTCAACGGAACCAGTACCGCCCCCTCCACGCCGCTCACAGCAACGTGGACAAGCAGCACCACTGCAAACACTAGCGCTACTACGGCTTGCAAGAAGGGTAGCCAGGACTGCACGTGCGTTGACGTTGCCAGCTTCGATTTGCTGAAAGATGCTGCCACCTATCTATACACGATGTCTCGCAGTCTCGCGAAGGAGCTCTTGGGCATCAGCCAGCAAGTCAACCGCCTGCTAGAGGAGCTTCAGGATGATGACCTCCTCAAGGCTGGAGTCACGCTGCCTTCAAAGGTGTATGACTTTCTAGAAACAGAAACTGCGCAGCTCTTGCAGGATTGGGCCAACGCCGAGGCCAAGTGCAGTCAATATATCTGCGACTGCATACTTGCCGACGTGAATGCGGGCGACAAGGCACATCAGGCTTTCACACCTGCCGGCGGTTCGAAAGGCAAGGATCCCGAGGATCCGCTAGCAACTCCCAGTGCTGAAGAGATGGTCGAGAGCGCTATGGGAACCTCTTCAAATGCGTCGGACCACCAAAAGGACTGCACCGGCCGCTTTGAGGAAGTCAAGGAATTGCTTATCGAGTTGCGGGACAGATCTGAGCGCGTCTTGAAGCAATGGCACAACCTCCACGAGTAAGCTGAAACCACTCATACACTTCCATACATCTTTCAATGCATCATCAACCGCTGACCCTGCGGTTTTGCCAGACTATGTGGCACGTTGGCGACAGCGGCAAAGATTGCTTGAGATTCATCATATTGAGACACCAGAGACCTGTATGACCTATGTACTACGTAATGTAATGCACCTCGTGGGCCAGCGCGATGCATCTTTTTCAATCGCGGCACTCTCGCCGTGCTGTGGCAAATCTGGAAGTTCGCCTTGCGCCATTGAGCAGGCGAAGCGGTTCGTCTCTTGCCAATGTCCATCCGGACACGACAAGGGAGTGGCTGCTTCAGCTACGTCCAAGGAAACAACTACATTCACTGCGCAATGCTGCAAGTCCGCCTCTGCACATGCGAGCGTGCTTGAGAGTGTGGCATCTGGGTTATACGCCAAATTTCGTGCGACGCTGGCGAGACGGGCCTGGCAGGCATTGCACAATGTACGTCTAGACATTGGCAGCTCTGACCAGCTGAAATGCGCCACTGCATCATCGCAAGCTATCGACCATCACCTCTCCCGCTTGCAGCAGCCGGTTTTGTTATTTCTCACTCTTCCGGACCCTCGCTCTCGAGCAGGGTCACTGACAACATGGAAAGTGCAGATTGTACGCCAGGCGATATCAAGACAGAAACTCTTTCATTGTCCTGCATGCTGGTTGCCTCGGGCTCAAGCTACAGGATGTGAAAAGTTCGAATTGTTGGCTCTAAATTCGGTCGGGCATACCTTGCGACAATGCATCTCAAATACGGGGCCAGATCTTACGATGGGCCATACATCGTGCTCGTGTCATTCGATTGTACTGCAAAGTCCTCTTGCCAGATGCAACCAATATATTATATCGCTAGTATCAGGTGGTGACCACCTCGACATTATAAATGACGTGTGAAGCCAGCGACGCGGAGTCCACTGCACGTAGTCCATGGCGACCATGTCAGGCAAATACATTTGCATCTGGAATGTTATATGTCAAGCCTCTTTCCTCGTTGCATCGTATCAAACTCCTGGCAAAGCCACCTCCGTGACTACCCCACTTCTTTCTGTTGATCTATTGCGAAAGACCATTCTATGCCCCTTCGCCCCTGCTCGCTCCACCTTGATCCGAACGCAGCTGTTCAATGCGTGGGAAGTGCTCCCCATTACTTGTGCTTCGCTGCGGACCTGCTTGATTCGGAGGCTTGTGAATCATGCGGTTAGGACCATGGCCTGCTGCTCCCCATGTCGACAATAATCCTGGTCGTAACAGTTCAATCTCGATGGCCAGATCATAGCTGTCTGCATGTACCTATGTACCTGTGGAGATGACTTCCAGCCGTGTCGACTCTCAATACAGAGATGTGTTTTTCTTCAAGAACTGCATAGTCAGCTCGAAGCCGACGAACTGCAAACGCGATGCTCAGCATATTCAGGAAAACTGGGTGTGCGGTTCTCAACGCACCGTCGATGCTGCGGCCGGAACACTGAAAGTGAAGGCATAACGATCAGCCAGCCCCATAGCACGTAATTACCCGCGCAAGCCCTGACTCACGCTCGGATATCTGAGAGGAGAAGAAGGTAAAGTCTCAGCACGCCGATGTGGGTTGTGGGCCATCGAGTATCTCTCCCAAGCACTCACACGTAGGTGTCAAGCCTCTGAAGAAGGCATTCATGCCGCCCTCACGATAGATGGCTTGGAATGTGTCTTTGATATATCCCATGCCATTGAGCGGGGTGGTGGTGCTTTGGACTCTGCTCTTCACGACATCGAAGGGATAGCATGCCGTCCAGTACGCTATGCCTCCAATCGCACCAGCTGTCAAGGTCGCCCAGATGGGCAGAGGCGTATCCTTTGAAGCATGCGGACCGAGCAGCCTCGTGTGGAATTTGCGCTTTGTGAATTCGTATCCCGAGTAGAAGCCGGCTACCGCTGGCATTTCGCGAAGGACTGTAATCCAAAAGCCACGCATAACTCCATTGCGCAACCCATACTGGCCGAACATCTCTTGGAAAATTGCTCTCAGTTTCTTGTCTGTCGCTGCGCCGAATTGCCCTGTGCGCAAGTAAAGCCAAAGCAAGACATGTGAGCAGGGCATCTGGGTGCATCGATAGCATTGATGATTGCTTCTTACCTTGCATTCTGATCTTGAAAAGCTCCACAGGGCTTGCTAGAATGGAATTGGCTGCTCCAGCCGCAGCTCCGGCGACCGCAGTCTGCTTGATTGTAAGCTCTGGGTAAGGCGACACAATCTTCTTCGCTTGGACGTATGCGCCAAACAGAAGGGCATTGACTGCAGAAATGCCGATAAGGGGAGAAGCCATCCCTTTGTATCTATCATAAATGCATTACACTCGCTCAGGAGGTGGCTTCCAGCAACATCGCGAGTCGCCACTCACAATGCGAAGAAGCCCTCTTTGGAGACGGTCTGTTTCGCAATATCCCATGTGTTCTTGTATTGCCCTTGCCGCGCTAGCTGTGCGCGGACTTTCAGCGTATCGAATGGCTGTCCACTGTAGAGAGATCGCGAATTGGTTCAGGAGAGCGCCTGGCAGCTTGCATGCAGGACGTCTTACATGAGTACCTGGAGCGCTCCTCCGACAGAGCCAGCGATAAGCGACGCAGTGGTCGAAGGGTTCCGCGGACTCGACTCGCTCTGGAAGTCCTTGCCCATCACAGAGGGCGGTAAGCTACGTGTGGTCATTGTGTGTCAGCGTTTGTGGTTACTTGAAGCTCAAGCAAAGCTGCGAGAATGAGTGGATGGCGCATTCGTCGATCACGGCCGACATGTCGCGTAGAGCGGCAGCGTTGTATCCTGCTATAAGGCATTGAGGCGCTCATTTCTCGTGCATCCTGTCTATGCCGTTCCTGGTCTGCGTACTATATACAGGTGCAAGAAGTTCGCAATGACTCATCTTGTACAGCAGAAGCCCGAGACGCCACCAACTCGGTCAGCCGAACCACCTTAATGAGCTACGCCGCTGAGCGGTCACTGCGAAGACTCTAACAAACGCAGCTTGTATTCATTGCGCCGCATGCGCAGTGTCTCGACCTTCGTGAGAAAAGTGCACCCTTCGTCGCGAACCTCATCCAGGAGCCCGATCACGTACTGGCTGCATGACCACCTCGACATCTGTCCGAGCAAACAATTTGACGCAAAAGTATCTCAAGACATCAAGCAATAGTAGATTCTGAGTGGTGCTGCGGAGCCGACAGGCCAGAGACTAGGAGCGAGGACGGGACATGGTCGCGGGCAAGTCGACCAGAACGAAGCAATGGGTCTCTGGCCAAATCGAAAGTTTTAGTGACTTGGAAGGCAGAGGCAATGACGATGATAGCGACTCGGAGAGCGGCTCGGACCAAGGGGACAAGAATGCCAATGGCGACACCCGCGACAGGGCCTCTAAGGACCGCGACCTGCAGGACTCGGGTCCAGATCCCAAGCGAAATTGGGATGCCTTTGAGGATTTGGCTCGACGTCAAGTTGGCACGAGCCGGACCGCACAGCGTGCAGGCTTCCTAGAAGATACGTTATTGAAGGCTTTGAAGAACCAAGGTGTGTACGAACTGTCATAAGGGAGATTTCGCTGCAAGCTGAACCTACTTGCGAGTAGCACTAGACGCACAGCAGGTCTCGATCATCCTAAAGCTGCTAATTCCCACCTACCCTCGATACAGCGACTACCGGTCGCGAGAGGCTGTTCTGGCATGTATATCAGCAATCGTACAAAACGACATCTCCCCCAACAGCGCAACAGGCGGAAAATTAACCGACAACCTAGTAAAGTGGCTCGACAACGAAATCACGAACAAGCTATGTTCTGCGACGGCACCTGCTGCTGCTGGCTCGACGCTATACAGCATCCTGTGCTGGACATGTTGCGTGCTTTCGAATATATCAGCCGGTACTACCGATGGATTGTCACAAAACCAGAAGACCTTGCTCAAGGCTCTGGCTGTCTGTTACAACTCGTTGCTAGACGGCAATGCCAAATCTCGGGTGAAGAAGAGCTCCACAGTCGTGACAAGGCGTCTCTTGCGAGGTGTAAGCTCCCCAAGAGACGCATGTTCGGATGATCCATACACTTATTGTCTTGGTGGTCTTCAGATCCCAGCATCGTTGCCCAAGATCTTGCAGCTCCTGACCGCAGCCTCCGAATTCAAACCTAGCACGCTGGCTGCTCCTTTGCTCGGACTGGTTATCGACGTCACTCTGAGATTGAAACCACGAAAGGAACAGAAAGCGGGCTATGGCCGAGATTGGGTTCTAGCGGCGAAGGAGGATATTCTGAAATACTACCGAGAGCACATTGTAGTGGCTCGGACACCGCTTCCTCTTCATGCTATCGTAAGCCGGCATCAATATGTTCGGCTGTCTCGCACATGCTGAGCCCTGACTTTCAGGTCGCTTTCAACGACTTTATCGGGACGAGTATCACGGTGGAAGACCTATCACTATCCTCTGAGCTCGTCAAAGCGATGGACCGAGCTCTTCTGCGCAATCCTGAGTTGGCTCTCCCAAGTGAGTGGCCCTACTTGTACCGGGAAGGTCTGCCCTTTCTGAGTGTCCTGCCACTCGGTTATTGTGACAGCTCTGGACTCCTTCTTCCAGAGCTACGTTGCTCCAGTACCTTTGTCAGGGGAGCAGTCCTCATCTAGGCCGCCACCTCTGGATCTATTCAAGACAAAGCTGCTGCCAGCGATCCTCACGGCGTCCAAGTCAAGCAACGCTTTGACGCGATCATCAGCCGCACTACTCCTGAACACGCTGTGTCAACCCAGCCTCTCCTCCGAAGGTGGAGCGGCACTCGCGCTCCATATAGTCAAGGAGATTGGCGGGCCCATGAAAGCAAACAAGACAGCTTCTCCTGAGCATCGAATAGCGTTGAGCCAGCTCATACTAGCGGTCATCTCCACGGCGCCGCAAAGCATCGGAGCCGAGCACAACGCAGAGGCGCTCGACTGCCTTGCGGCCACACTGGCCAAAGAAAGCAACGAGAATGCCCTGAAAGCGACTTTGATCAGCTTTGCAGAGGCCACAATAGCGCTTCTGAAGCTAGATCATGCACAGTTGAAGTCCACAGCAGCTCTCCTGGCGAAAGGCATGCAAGACACCAAAGCAAACTATCGAAGGCTATATATTGGCTGTGCAGGCGACATTCTTTGGAGATTCGCTCAAGCCGGAACAGAGCCAACAGCAGCTCTGCGCGACTATGTTACTGCCCTCAGACCTGGATTTGAGAGTGCTCTCAAAAATGTCAGCAGTCCGGGCTTTGCCTCTGCTGCAGACGGCTGGGTCACAGTTGCGACTTGGAAAGGCCCCCTTACTACCTGGAATTTGGCTCTAGATCTCTTTGAGAAGAATGTCAACGCCCAGGGCATCTTGAGCTTCTCTCCGCGACCGTCCTTCTTGTTGAGCGAGAAGACATATCGCAAAATCAGCGACTCCGCTGACGAGCTGTGGCTGGTTCGTGCCCTAGAGAGCACAGCGAAGAACAAAGCTGACCATGCTCAGCTGGAGAGGGATCAAGGTCTTTATGCGGGCGTCTGTGCGCCTTTGATGCACATCGCTCTTGATAGTCCTCGGCACGTGTCGAGGGCTGCCGCACGGGATGCGATTGCTTCCATCGCAAGCGAAGGGTCCTCGCCTACGATCAGTGCTTTGATACAGAGCATGGTGCTCCAGTTACAACAGAAAGACAAACTTCAAACTCCACAGACATGGAATCCAGATGAGCCAGTGTCGGCAGATCACAGCTCTCGCTGGCAAGCTCTAGTAGTGGCTGTGGCTCGAGGAAGTCGACATACGGATAGCACTTTCGTCCAACTCCTAGTACCCAGTCATCACGAGGCGATAAGTGGCAAAACGCCCATATGGATCGATGCGTGCATCGCCAACCAGCAAGATCCCGCTGCTATGGTTGCCGCGAAGGCAGAAGCATTGATGAGCACCGTACGACAGCACCAAAGCTTCCCTGATCTCGCTTTCAGAGATGCTGCATATCATGCCCTTTCCACCATTGCTTTCGTCGCACCCGAGGTGATAATGCCCCTCATCTCGCGAGATATTATAGATGGATTGTCTCCACGTAATTTGGAGTTTATCGGGGATATGGAGCTGGGAATATACCAGACTCCTGAAGGGTCTACTTACGTTGACGGTGAGCGACCACCCTCGAGGCGTAGTAGCTTGTGCGTCATACCTGACACTTTCTGTTCTGCACAGTGCTGAAAACTGCACAAAAAGGACAATCAGTCCAGAAGGGAAAGAATGCAGCTATCGACAAATGGGATCAGGAGACCCGAGCTGCGCTTGCAGCGAAGAAACAAAGCTCGGGCCCTACACTAAGTAAGGCTGAAAGGGCCTTGGTAGATGCGCAGCTCGAGAAGGAAGCCGTCATACGGTCTCGCGTCACAGAAGCCCTAGCACGCACCCATCAGGCGCTTCGTTCCATACGTTGCTTGATGAAAGTTCCTCTCGCATCTTTGGAGTCAAGTCTTCCCGATATTGCCTCAGCATTGATAGACGCCGTCACTGCTGAGACATGCACTTTGGTCCGGGAAGAGGCCTTCCAGACTGTCCTGGTAAGCATGCTGAATCACCAAAGCACAAAGCAGTCCTTTCAACGTGCTGAACTGACTCCGGTCGCGAAAGGCTCTGTACGAGGCATGCTCGCCGCGCATAAGCGATATCCGTCTATCCTTAGCTCTTGCTGTCCTTCGCAGTTCAAAATCAGCTGCGGTACCAGCCGATTTCCAGGTAGAGGATTTATCGGCCTTGGTCGCTCGCGTGCTTTACCGGTTGCGCTTCCAATCCGAGAGGGAACCTTTTGGAGCAAGCACATTCACGCTGGCCTATCCTTTGCTTGCGCAATGTATACTTCAAGGCGGCATTGGCATACAAGATGGCGATAACGACACCACATTAGAGCAGCTCACCTTGGTGATCGACATATTTGGGTTCCATGCCCCACACTGTAAGCCGTTCTCAACGAACAGCGCTAGCAAAAGCTAACCGCCCTCGCAGTTGAACAAACCACTTTCCCGCGCCTGAAAACTCTGAACAGTATCCTGGAAGGACTTTTGCGCTACCCCTCCCTCGGAAAGCAGCTGTCAGACGCCCTGGTAAAAGCGGGAGAAGCTATCGCGAGCAATGCATCTCCCCTGGAGCAATCAAGGCTCTTGAATGGTCTGCTAGTGGATGAAGCACAAGTCCGGCATGCCTGCTTACAAGCGCTTGTGGTGAGCATCCCTCACGTCCATTACTTCGATGCATCATTGACCCGAAAGACAGCCGCTTGACCTTACCGACCTGGATTACAGCAATGAGATATGGCTGGCAATGCAGGATGGCGATGACCGGAACAAACAAATTGCAACAGAGATTTGGGAAGATAACGGTCTTGACGTGAAAGAAGCGGCGCTAGCTGAACTGCTGAGATCTCTCGGTAAGTCCTCACAAACGGCAGTAACGACCAGTACCTGATGTTTGCTCCACAAAGGACATTCATCTGCGTTCGTACGATCTTCCGCGGCACTCGGCATGGCTCGAGCTGTGGCACAGATGCCACAGACTTCCGGACAGTGCATGCGGATGCTTGAAGACAGATACGCAACGGCTGCCAAGGAGAAAGTGCCCGAATTTGACGAGTTTGGCATGATCATCGAAGCATCGCTCCATCAAACGGACGAATGGACCGAGAGAGTTGCGATTGCTGAGACATTCGGTCACCTGGCCGAGCTGCTGCAGCCGACCGAGATTGCCCTGCTGTTTGAGTTACTCATCAACAAGCAAGCTCTTGGAGACCGATCCGAAGCAGTCAGGAGCAAAATGCTGGAGGTAGGCTGCCTGATCTCAGACGAAGAGAAGCACATTTTGATCACTCCTTTGTTGAACCAGGCTGGAATTTCAGTCATTGATGCCAAGGGAAAGGATAATATTGACAGCTTGATGAAGACATTCCAAGATTATCTTAGTACTACACAGTCAGGTTCGGAGTCTCAGGACAGAGTGACCGAATCTTTGATCGTACTGCTTGGTCGACTGGCAGGCTACTTGGACCCCCGAGATCCCCAGGTGACGGCAGTAATTGATCGACTCATGAAAGCTCTGCACACTCCCTCGGAAGTCGTGCAAGAAGCTGTCGCAGAGTGCCTTCCTCCTCTCGTGCAAGCCAATCGACAGAAGGGTGCGGATGTGATAGAGCACCTGCTACGGGAGACACTACATGCATTCAAGTACGCCGAACGCCGTGGTGCAGCTTATGGTCTCGCCGGTGCCATCAAAGGTCGCGGTATTAGCGCTCTGAAGGAGTTCGGAATCATGGATCGTCTGAGTGATGTAGCAGAGGACAAAAAGGACGCCAACGCTCGTCAAGGAGCTCTTTTTGCGTTCGAAACCATGTCTGCAACTCTTGGTCGGCTCTTTGAGCCGTACGTCACGAAGACCATTCCGCTGCTCCTCAATTGCTTGGGCGACTCGGACCCCGGAGTCCGGCAGGCGACCAGTGATGCAGCAAGGGTCATTATGAGCAAGGTATCTGGACATGGGGTGAAACTCATCCTCCCTGCTCTTTTGGACGCATTGGATGATCGCCGTAGGTTTTCACAGTTCTACTCAATATCGGAGGTACGATACTGATGTCTTCGATCACCACAGAATGGAGGACAAAGAAAGGCGCAATTGAGCTCATGGGGAGCATGGCCTATCTTGCGCCACGGCAACTTTCAATCTCCCTGCCGCGTATTATTCCCTCGCTCACTGAGGTTATCACGGATACGCACACCCAAGTCCGCACCGCAGCAAATTCAAGCCTGAAGAAGTTCGGCGACGTGGTAGACAACCCCGAGATCAAAGCTATGCAAAGCACACTCTTGAATGCTTTGGTCGATCCTACCAACAAGACCTTGAAGGCTCTCGATGCATTGCTCACAACGTCCTTCGTGCACTACATCGATACTTCCTCATTAGCACTCATCGTGCCAATCATTGAGCGCGGCCTGCGAGAGCGCAGTGCTGAACTGAAGCGGAAGAGCGCTCAAATCGTCGGCAATCTCGCCTCTCTTACAGACTCGAAGGATCTCATCTCATACCTATCCCAGTTGACACCTCGTGTTCAGGAAGTTTTGGTCGACCCCGTTCCAGAGGCTCGCGCTACTGCCGCAAAGGCTCTGGGCGTTCTCATTGAGCGTTTGGGAGAGGATGCATTCCCTACCCTCCTGGACGACCTCATTGGTACGCTCAAATCAGATCTGAGCGGCGTTGATCAGCAAGGCGCAGCCCAAGGTCTGTCCGAAGTTCTGGCTGGTCTAGGGGTAGAAAGAATGGAGAGTATGCTGCCCGAGATCATCAACTATACAAGCTCACCGAGGGCATATGTTCGAGAGGGCTTCATATCTCTGTTGATCTACCTTCCGTCAGTCTTTGGCGAGCGATTTGCACCATACTTGAGCAGGATCATCCAGCCGGTGCTCAGTGGTCTGGCAGACGAGTCGGAATACGTTCGCGAAGGTAAGCTTCTCGCGTCTCGGTAGCATGAGTGCCTCAATTGATCTCCATTCGTTTTCAGCCTCGATGCGAGCTGGTCGAATGATCGTCAACAATCATTCAAACAAGGCTATCGATCTTTTGTTGCCAGAGCTGGAGCGTGGTCTCTTTGACCCGAGCTGGCGTATCCGTCTTTCCTCGATCCAGCTTGTCGGCGAGCTGCTGTTCCGGATCTCTGGTATCAGCAACAAGGCCGAATTCGAAGACGATGGACCAGGCGAGGAAGAAGAAGGCACTCCACAGAGTAACAGCGAGATATTCAAGAAGCTATTGGACGTGCTTGGCAAAGATAAGCGAGACCGCGTTTTGTCGAGTATATACATTCTCAGGCAAGATTCCGCTGGACAAGTTCGCATGTTCTCTCTCAACGTCTGGAAGGCTTTGGTCTACAATACTCTCCGCACAGTTCGCGAGATGGTTCCAGCGCTCATGCAGATTATCATCCGTCTCCTAGCAGCGCCAGGGGCAGAGCAAAGGGAGATGACAGCGCGCACTCTAGCAGAGTACGTATTCCCCGGCATTTTGTTCCAGACTGCAGCTAAACGGTCCTTTTTCTCCCATATAGACTGTGCCGGAAGCAGGGCGAGCGCATTCTTGTACGGATGGAATTCATTCACCCGAAGACGTGCACTGAATTTTACAATCACTACAGGGCGACATTATACCCATATTGCAGCAAGCTGGAAAGGGTTCCGTGGCTTCGCGCCAAGGCTGCTGTCTCGCTTTCGCCGAGATGCTAGATGCAACTACCAAAGTCCAGCTGGAAGGCCACGAAGATTCCATCATCGAATCTGTGCGAGGTGCACTGGTGGATGAGGAGCCGAGCGTACGCCAAGCAGCAGCACTGGCTTTCGACGCCTTGCAAACGCAACTGGGGCCTCGGTCCATCGATCAAACAATCCCTACGCTTTTGGGAGCATTGACATCACAAGGAGCAGCAAGCGACGCGGCGCTGTCTGCATTGCAAGAGCTGTGGGTTCACGTGCTACCAAACAGCTTCTCCCACTTGCTGATCTAGCTTTTTGTACAATCTCAGCATGTCTGTGAGATCGCATGCTATTTTCCCCATCCTCATTCCAACTTTGGTGGCCTCTCCAATCTCGGCATTCAATGCAAGAGCTCTTGCCTCGCTTGTCGGGGTCGCAGGAAGCGCCCTCAACCGGCGTCTCTCGCAAATTCTGGATGCGCTACAAAGGGATGCAGAAGTGCAGACCGATGCAGAGATCAAAGCGGAGCTGGACTCGGCTATAAAATCTGTTCTTGCATCTGTGCACGATTCGGATGGGCTACACATGCTCATGCTGCACCTTCTTGGCATGGCCAAAGACCCGCGAGGAAAGAGACGGGCCGGAGGCTGCGACTTGTTCGCCGTTTTCTGCCAGGTCACAGAGGAGGACTTCTCTAGCTACCACATCGACTGGTATGTGGCAAGTCGGCGAGTGCAAGAGGCACGTAAAGTTGACGCGTTTGACTTTACAGGTTGCGCCAGATACTATCGCTGTGCGAGGACAGCGAGCCGAGCGTTGTGGCAGCCTCTGGACGAGCCATGGACGCTTTCGCCAAGACCTTGAGCAAGGACCAGATGGAAGGGCTTTCCGTTCCTTTGAGAAGAATTATCGAGAATATGGGCTCTCCAGGCAACGAAATTGCTGGCTTTGGGCAGCCTGGCGGCCTCAAACCCATCTTGCCAATCTTCATCCAAGGTCTGCTTGCTGGCACGAACGAACAGAGGGAACAATCCGCATTCGGCTTGGGAGACATTGTCGAGCGCACTGCTGTGGACGCATTGAAGCCTTACGTCACGCAAATCACAGGCCCGCTTATCCGTATCATTGCAGAACGGTATCCTGCACCGGTCAAGGCTGCCATACTGTCTACCTTGGCAGTTCTCCTTACGCGAGTACCGCAATTTGTACGACCTTTCTTCCCGCAGCTACAACGAACATTTATCAAGAATGTTGCGGATCTCACCAGCTCGACAGTCAGGATTCGCGCGGCAGCTGGCTTGGGCGTTCTCATGGGCTTGCAACCGCGAATCGATCCTATCATTACGGAGCTGGTCAATGGTCTGGCGAATGAAGAGCAAGAGGTCAGGGACTCGATGGCCAGCGCGCTTGGCCTTGTCGTGCTCTCTGGAGGCGCCAACATGGGACCTGCCGCCCGCGAGTCGGTTGCGAATATCGTTTCTGAGACCCTGCAAGAGCCGAGCAGCAAAGATGCGTACAATGCAAGCATCGCACGCGTGCTCGCTGGTATGGTCCTCCACGAGATGCAACAGGCCGAGCCTCTGCTAGCAAGCTTGCTTGAGAGCAAACCGACGCCGATGGGAAGCGTCTGCTTTGTGACTCTGCTCGAGCATGCGCCTGGGCAGCTGTATAGCGCGATACCACCGAGCAAGACGGTCAACAAGATCTTGAAGAATGTCATCAGCGATGTGCCGGGAGTGGGAAGGCCAGCAAGGGAGGCACGCGACTTGCTGAAGAAGACGGCGCCGTGGAGCGATGATGAGGATGTGCAAGCTAGATTGGCGTAAGTTTTGTGAGAAAACTTAACAATCACTGTATTTTGGCACCGCATCGTCGCTGTGAGAAACAAGGCAAGCTATCATACGTTGTTGCGGAAGCAGGGACGGTTGACGCGTTCAAAGCAATTTGGACTGTTTTATTGCGTCTGCTTCAACGGACTATCTAGCACAAGTACTTCTTCGCCAGAAGTCATCCTCGTTGGCATTGCCTCTTTCTTCAGATTCGTCCCCCGTTTACTTCTTTCCCTCCTTCTTGGCGAGAATTTCTGTACACAAAGAAGTACAGAATCAGATTTCGGTCTTGGCACCATAAAAACGTATGGAAGCGTGAACTAACCAGCCTCTTCGCGCTCCAGTTGCTCGTCAATCTGGAGGACATTGAGAAAGCCAAGGTTGAAGATCAGCGGATGCGCAAACTCGGGGACGCATCGAATCGTCTGATACACGGCAGGCTCACCTTTGCGCCCTTGCTTGGCTCGTTGCCATGTTTGCGAGCGGGATCAGTGGGCTTCTCTGCAGCCTTGCGGCGCTCTTCTTCAGCCTCTTCCTTTTCGGCTTGCTTTTCAGCACCAGCTCGTCCACTCAGCGATCGCGAGTCCTTGGGGTCGTGGCCGATGTGCGACTGCTCCTTGCCCTCCTCGAAGCGTGGGCCAGTGTGCTCATCCTCCTTGGTAGGGTGTGGGCGCTGGTCGCCGTCCTCTGTGTGTGTTTCAAAAGCCAGTGTCAGTTGTAGCTGCGATCGAATGACGCGTCGGGACGAGGCACAAGGTGCAGGAGAACTTACGGAGGTGGGCTGTAGATCACGCCATGCGGGATAGGTCAGTCTAGGGGCCAGTTGGCCATAGCAGGTAACCACACGTACCCTCGCCGTGACTGTTGGCGAGGATTTGCAGATTGGCAAAAATACGCAAGTCCAGGGTCAGCTGTCGCGTCTATTGGTCTGTGCAAGTAGAGAGACATACGCCTTGGATGAGGATGCCATGTCTGGTAAAGTGGTGAGACTCGGTGCTGTTGCGCTGGTGAGAAGTAGTGAACGGTCAAGAGGCAAGCTGAGACTCGTAGCTGGTCGACTTTCTTCCGCGCTCCCCTCGCGACGTCATCGATTATTCTCCTGCCCCCTATTCTGTCAAGGATTCCCGACGCCCGTGCGGACAAGGAGGAGAATTCCGTCGTGCATGTGCTGTATGCAGAAGCAATGTCTTTACATGAGCTCGCAACGTAGCCTGCAGATAGAACTACATCTATCTACATCTCTGCCGCAGAGACTTGAGTGCGTGGTGGTCAAGGTGCGGAAGCCGGTGGTCCCCGAAGTGGCAAATTATGATGACCCTCTAATGCATTTTGCAATATGTTGGAAGACAGAGATTGTGTTCTATAACGGTCGTTTGGTGCAGTGGTACGCACGTTCGCTTCACACGCGAAAGGTCGCGAGATCGAAACTCGCAATGATCATTTTTGGTTTTCTTGGATGTTATCAGATGGTGGAGCATCGACCTTTGTAGAGCGGAAAGTGTCTTTTTCCCAGAGCCAGGGCCAGTATCCGCACGCGTCAGGTGTGCCTACGCTTCCTGCAGTCGTTGTTCTGCCCTGCATCGCTATGCGATCTTCTTGGCAATTTCCTTGTGGTCGGATGGACACTATGAGGGGATGACTTTTGCTCCACCTGTGTCGAAGCTCTGGCAGAGTTATGCAGAAGTAAATGTCGAATCAGTCATAGCTGCTTATGGAAATACTCTGAGATTGCCCAATGGGCAACCTTGAAAGCATGCAAACACTCAGAAGCATTGCTGTCTTGCTGTCAAATGCTTCAAGACCGCCTGATGCTGCAGGAGCGCGACCCTTTCGGAAAGTGCTTGTAAGAGGAGAGTAGGCCAGCTAGGATATGCTCAAGAGCATGTCTTAGAGTTCTGGCCTTTTGTGTGTCCTGTTTATTGATGGAAGCGGCCGCGTAGCTTTGAGAGAGATGGCGTTATGCACTTGAGAAATTTTTGTACAAATCGATGGCGACAGCCGAGATAGCGGATTCAGCACGCATCTTGTCCGCTCTTTTGCGAGCTGCTTTGGTCAACAGCACAGTATGAGTCGTCCGATTGTACAATGATCAGTTGCAGCTCGTGCTGTCGAAATCCCA
The DNA here is from genome assembly GCA_003351005.1 of Cystobasidiaceae sp. HBUAS51001. NCBI lineage: Eukaryota > Fungi > Basidiomycota > Cystobasidiomycetes > Cystobasidiales > Cystobasidiaceae > Cystobasidiaceae sp. HBUAS51001. The sequence continues at coordinate 65,911 of KZ857211.1, read as the reverse complement.
GGAAAAGCCATGTCCAGTAGTCTTGGACGCACAGAAGCAGCCCCCAGGTCCAGCAGAAATGTACAGTAGGTATATTTGTTGCTCTGACATGCACTGCTCGTCCCAAAGTAACTTACATGTTCTCTTGACACACCTCGAGGAACCCATGCAGCTGCCGCCACTTCCCCGGCTCGAGGGTACCTTTCCTTGATTTCCTGGCTTCATGGCGTCTGCGAGCTCACGGACCAGCATGGGGAACCAGAAAGGTGCACAGTCCAGCGTTGAGACCCTTTTGTCGGCCTGACAAGACAATTCTGCCTGTCCGGTCGGTGTCCCGCTTTCATTCACTGTCGCTCGTGCGGAGAGCTGGAGCGTCCGGCATGCTCGAGCTCAAGCCTTTCATTTCCATTTTACCCGACTCCGGAAGTTCGGACAAGACGAGAGCCGATCATTCTCGGGCAAGGAGGATCAGCTGTCCAGCTGTCATCACCAAGGGAAAGGGCTGACGAGCACGCTGTGCTGGCAGATGTTGGACAAAAGGCTCAGATTGATATGATAAAAAAGAGTGCATCGAAGACAACGAGGCAGAGAAGTCCCAGTCCAGTGGTCCTCCTTTCCTCCAGATCTGCAATTCATGAAGCGTCGCCTTTGGAAGAGTAGTGCTGGTTTGTCGCAGCTCCTGCTGTCATCGAATCCTCCAACGAGCAAGTTTACCCAACGTACAAAGCCAGTGCTCCGACCGGCCAGCGGTCCCAAGGCAAAAAAAGCACGCGTCTGGGCGGCACAGGCACACCGAGAAAGAAAAAATTTGCCACCCTGGGCATCCGGGTATTATTACAGAGTTCGCTGCTCCAGCTTTCGCATGCTGCACGCACACGCAGGGCCCGGCTGAATCTCTGTCTCTCTTTGTGGAAGCTCCCAAAGTTCTTCAATCTCCTCCTCCAGGAGCTCCTCTCCTCTCTCTTCTCTCTCCTCCTCATCCCACCTCATCCTTGCCAGCTCGACCTTCCTACGCGCCACTTGGACCTCCAGCTGAAGACTCAAGGACAACGAGCTTTGTGTGGTCAGCAACAGCCAGTCGTCGACTTCATCTCCAACTTCAGCTCTCCAACACACTCCATCCACCATGTCCCACTCCCGCCCAAGCTCACGACCTGTCTCGCGAAGCAACTCCATCTCCGAGGCACCCATCAGCATCCCCGTTGATCCCAGGATCCAGGCTTCCCAGCACCAAGCACACCAGTCGCACCACAAAGAGAAAGAGCACCACCACCACCGCCATCATCATCATCACAACGAGCAGGATGCCAAGCTTTTCGTCAGTACTTTTTCCTTTCCAAATTTCAAAGCAGCCGTGATCAAGCTTGTTGGCGCGAAATTGCCGCTAATGCAGTGGAAACACTTTCTTACTCTCAATCTCCACCCATGGATAATACAACAACAGGGTCCTGGTTTCTCATCCGCTGCGCCCAACACCGCCGCTGGCCAGTACCGCTATGTGCTCGTCACGCCCGAGATGATGGCTGCCATCGAGTCTGGTGAGTCTTGCGCCCATTTTAGTTCGCGACCACGTGACGCGACTATCTCTTATTAATTGCAGACCAGGACTGATCTCCCCTTTTCTACGTTTACCAGGCACCGCTCCTCAGACAACCCTTGTTCACCCTGCAGGCACCGAGTTGCGATCCCACGCGGCCTCGCACTACCAGAGCCATGGTCTTTCGCGTGGCCACGGCTCCAAGAGCAGACCGAGCACGCCTCCTGCTTTGCACGTGAGCGACCCGATGGAAGTTTCATTGAAGGCCTCGGACCCCACGACATTGTACAAGTCCGAAAAGGGCGAAGTTGGACAGATGAACGAGCTGTCGCTCAAGCAAGACGGCGTCTCCACTTGCGACTCGGCCGACCACATGGACTTGCCAAACCCATGGGCCCGTGTCCGCCATTCCATGAAGGAATACTTCGCCGAATTTATCGGAACATGCGTGCTCATTCTCTTTGGTAACGGTGTCAACTGTCAAGTCGTCCTCTCTGAACTCACACAAGGCAACTACCTCTCAATCTCGCATGGATGGGGTGTCGGTGTCTTGGGTGGTGTCTACATCGCTGGTGGTATTTCTGGAGCTCACATCAACCCGTAAGCGTTGCAAGCGACCACTTTCGTGAGAGGTGCAAATCAGCTGAGATAACAATCGCTTCTAGTGCCGTCACAATCCCTCTTGCCATCTTCCGAGGCTTCCCATGGCGCAAAGTGCCCGGCTACTGTCTCGCCCAAATTCTCGGTGCCTGCTTCGGATCCTGCCTGATTCAAGGGAATTATCACGCCCTTCTCAACCAGTACGAGGGAGGCTACAATTTGCGCACTTTCACTGGCCCCAATGCCACTGCCACGCTCTTCTTTACTGGAACCAAGGATTACATGTCGAACATGTGAGTTTCTATAGCAGTTCTGTCTCATCCACACACGCAGGCAAGACACGACTCTGACGCCCTGCCTCTGATTCCCAGTGGTGCCTTCTGCTCCGAGGTGCTCGCTACATGCGTCCTTCTTGCGCTCATCATGTCACTAGGCGATGCAAACAACAACCCTGCACCTGCCGGCATGAACGGTGTGATTCTCTTCTTCATCATTCTCGGCATCGGTGCAGCGCTCGGAACCGAGACTGCCTACTGCTTGGTGAGTGGCTTTCTCAACAGACCTAGTCTTGCCGAGCTTTGGCTGACAATAATTGCTGGTCACCAAAGAACCCTGCTCGTGATCTTGGCCCACGCATTGCCGCCGCCATGTACGGATACCCATCGACCATCTGGACAGACAGGAACTGCTACTGGATCGTGAGTCAGGACGACAGTTCATGCAGAACTCTTGCGTTGGGAATCACCAGATCTAATCTGGCCGTTTATTCTCCTTTCACAGTACGTACCTATCATTGCAACAATCCTCGGCGGCTGCCTCGGATGCTTCGTCTATGATCTCCTCATCTACACTGGCCCAGAGTCGCCCGTCAATTCGCGATGGGAACTGCCATGGTCGAACAGGTCGCGCAAGAACAGGCAGGCCGCCGAGATCGAGGCTTAGACGGTTGGTTTTACCATATCCTGCACAAGCCAAGAAGTCTTTTGAGCACACACACAAAATTGCGAGGCATCGCAGTCGTCTCAGTCCTGCAAGTCACTCAGTTTTACGAGGACTCTTCAAATACACACAAAGCGAAGAGCGCTGTCGTACACGTCAGTTTGGAAGGGAACATGGTTGAGGACCTGTCGAAGTTAAGAGAAAAAGAGGTGCGCAGTTGCAGTCTGGCACCTCAAGTCGACGGCACTTGAACAGTCAGAGAAGGTCTATACAGTCAAAAGGAATGGAGCATCTTGTTGTCATGTACAGTACATAGCTATTTTTCACTGCTATTCTCGGTCGTCAGAGCAATCAATGGCGTTAATACCGAACAAAATCAGTCGTTGCCAGCGGATTGCATTTTGCATGATCCAGTACGATATAGTATGTCTGCCAAGGCCGTTCAACGCGAACAATTCCATCCATGCTGTTCGAGGCTGGCCTTGCAGAATGAGCTGCAGCTTGAGCTGTGTGGATGCCGGTGGCGCTGAAATCACCTTTCACAGCGCCGCTCATCAGATCTGGCTCATTTTCTCGAGACCCAGAGTGCAGTTCTGGTGAGGAGATTTGCGGGTCAGCATCTTCACCCGCCTCAGTTCAGGCTGGGAATCTGGGTGGATGAGATTTCTCGCTTGCAAAGGCGCTGTCGTCGAAGTTTGGCCGTCAGGGACCTTTGACATTTACCCGGCTCGCCCATGATCAGCCGTTCGCCCCGGTGCGGTGGCGGCAAGCGCTTGAAGCGGAGGCGGCGTGAAAGAAAGAGAGAACGAAAGGGTGGATCGAGGAGGGAGGGAGAGCGCGACGCTGTCTCCAGACGACCAACAACAGCGAGTGCACCTGTCTCGCGACTCGCTCTTCAAAGACCAGCGCACCTTGCTTGTGCGTCGTCCGTTGCTTTCACGGCAACCTCTTTAACGCCTGAGCCCCGCCTGACCTCATCGATTTCAGCACGCTCGCAGAGGGGAAAGCCAGCTGTTCACAACTTCAAAGGCGCAGTCAATAACCCAGCCATGGCTGCAGCCTCGCGCTTCGCAGGCAGGTTCCGCGCCAAAGCAACCGCGCAGAACGCCCTCACCGTCGCGGGTGCAGCGACGGCCTCGTACGTCGCCTTCCAGCTCATCCAGCAGCAGCGGCAGATCCGCCTCGACGCTCAGCGAGAGGCAGATCCGGTTCTCAAGACTCCGTCCCTGTCATGGGTACCTCCTACAAGAGACGAGATGCTCAATGCTCTCAAGAAGAATGCCACTCTTCATCCCAAATTCGAGCCCTCTTCTGAGCTTGCACAGGCTCGAAAAGTCAGGATGGCACAGATCGGCACTCAGGATGAGGGATACGACCTTTTGGTGAGCGAGTAACTGTCATTTTATGATCTGAGTTTTCGCTGACTTGCAAATGCGCAGATCATTGGCGGTGGTGCTACAGGTGCAGGAACAGCAGTAGACGCTGCTTCGCGTGGCCTCAAGGTCGCAATGGTCGAACGTGACGACTTCTCGTCTGGTGAGTATCTGAGAGCGGCACCACCCCTTTGACCCAGCACACTGACCGTATTTCCTCTTTTTGCCCACAGGCACGTCCTCCAAGTCAACCAAGCTCATTCACGGGGGCGTCCGATACCTACAAAAGGCCATCATGGAGCTAGATTACGAGCAGTGAGCTTTTCTGATTCCCAGATTTCCAACGCAGGGAGTGCATGCTTAGCCTTTGGCTTTCCTAGATGGAAGCTCGTGCGCGAAGCTCTGCATGAGCGCAAGACTTTCCTCGAGATCGCACCGTACCTCTCCCACCCTCTTCCCATCATGCTGCCAATTTATACGTGAGCATCAGATCTCAACAACCCTTATCGCTCTCCAATACATCGACTTACAAATGTTCGCGCAGTTATTGGCAGATTCCCTACTTCTGGTCTGGCTGCAAGGTCTACGACGTCCTGGCAGGATCGCAAAACATGGAGGGATCCTACTTTATGGGTCGTGGCAAGACATTGGCGCAATTTCCTCTGCTCAAGGACGAGAAATTGCGCGGATCGCTCGTTTACTACGATGGTGAGCTTCAGATTCCTCTGCATTTACATTACGATCTGGTTGCTGACGAAAGGCATTCCTTTTTCCCTGATGATTTAGGCCAGCACAATGACTCGCGCATGAATGTTGCGCTCATCATGACCGCTGTCCACCAGGGCGCTGTTGTTGCCAACCACACCGAGGTCGTTGCGCTGCACAAGAACAGCGAGGGCAAGTGCAGTGGCGCTCGCCTGAAGGACAATATCACCGGCGAGGAGTGGGACGTAAAGGCCAAGGTATGTAGTCTTCGATCTGAATCATTCTTCAATCATGCCTCGGGCCGTGCTGACTATTTGCACATTACAGGGCGTGATCAACGCTACTGGTCCTTTCAGCGATGGCATCCGAAAGCTCGATGACCCTTCTGTGCAGACTATCGTTGCCCCCTCATCTGGTGTGCACATCACCCTACCCAACTACTATTCCCCTCAATCCATGGGCATGCTCGACCCCGCTACCTCGGACGGCCGTGTCATCTTCTTCCTTCCATGGCAGGGCAACGCCATCGCCGGTACAACAGACTCTGCTTCGCCAGTCGATGCAAACCCTATTCCTAAAGAAGAGGAGATTCAGTGGATCTTGGGAGAAATCCGCAATTATCTCTCCAAAGACATTCAGGTCCGCCGCGAAGACGTCCTCTCGGCGTGGTCCGGCATCAGGCCACTTGTCCGAGATCCTGCAGCCAAGGACACCCAAGGTCTCGTTCGCAATCATATGATCAACGTCTCGCCCTCTGGTCTTCTTACCATTGCCGGTGGAAAGTGGACGACATATAGGGTCAGTAGAATCATGATAGAAAATGCAGTCTTACTCGATGCTGATGTTTGCACTGGCACAAACAGGCCATGGCCGCTGAGACTGTTGACGCCGCCATCAAGGCTTTCGGACTTGAAGTCGACGCCGTTTATCCTTGCAAGACCGAGTCCCTCAAGCTGCTCGGCTCGCACGGCTGGAGGAAGAATCTCTACGTCGAGCTCATTCAGCAGTATGGACTCGACACAGAGGTTGCCAAGCATTTGACGGACACCTATGGCGATCGAGCCTGGAACGTCTGCGACATGGCCAGCAAGACTGGTCTGCGGTGGCCCGTGCATGGTAACAGGCTCGACCCTGCTTATCCATATATTGACGCCGAGGTCAAGTACGCCTGCAAGCGGGAATATGCACAGACAGCGGTGGATGTCATCGCACGACGGGTGAGCGGGGTTTCCATTGCCTTGACGTGAGCAAGTGCTGAAGGTCTTGAATGTGCCAATTAGACACGTCTATCCTTCCTCAACTCACAAGCAGCTCTAGAAGCTCTGCCAAAGGTCATCTCGATCATGGCAGAGGAGCTGAACTGGTCCAGCGCGCGTCAAAGCTCAGAGTTCACCGAAGCAAAGAATTTCCTCACTTCAATGGGCTTGCACCCTTCGCTCGAGGGCGTCTCGTTCGACGACGTCAAGAACGGCAACGTTGCCAATCGCCGAAGTCTCGGTGATGACAACAGGACAAAGCACCTCGCTGCTCCGGAACAGGGCAACAAGCAAGAACGTCGCCAAATCCCAGTTGAACGCTCTGGAGGTGGTACATGAATGTCAAGCTTTTACTAGCTTGGGAATGGCCTAGTCATCTGTCCGATTGCGAGCTGTTGCCGTTCAAAAATCCCAAAATTGAGTCGGTATCAGACTCTGCTTCATAATATTGGCCTCGATAGCATCGTACTGTGTCTGTACCATCAGTCATTGGTCCTCGTGTCCTGTACATTTGTCTCTGCGTCATGGAAAGGATCTCCGAACATGCAGTCTTAGCATTTCATTGCTTGGATGGTCATTGCCGCCCCTGCTGCAAACAGGCTGCATGACAGATTGCGCCCCCTCTGAACACAACAAGGCTTTTGTCGTTACTGCCATTCTCGTGTGCTTTCTTCGGTTCATCTTCGTACCAATCCGTTTCTTTTCCTTTGAGGCTTGGTCGTCGCCGGATATTGGGCCTGCCTTTCAGCTTCTCCTTTACTTCCAGCCCGGAAGCGCTCGGTAGTACCAGACCCGGATCTTCGAGCCTGCTCTTCTCATTCAAACGTAGCCAGACTGGGCGTCCGCACGCTTCGCAGAGACCACTTCTCTCGGGGCGCCAGCCCTGCTCCCTGGCCTTTGATAATTTTTCAACCTGCAAATGCAGATCTTCCCGAACAAGCTGGAGTGATGCGTGAAGCAGGTCCTCTTCGAAGTGATGCGTTTGCAGCATGCTGTCTAAGATGTCCTTGTATTCCGCATACGATGCATGAGCGTCGCCTTGCATGAGGGCCCGGAGTAAAGTTGATTGCGATAGATCGGCTCTTGAAGAGACTAGACTCGCGAGGGCCTCGGCTACGAGACCTCTCAACGGCAGTAGAATTCTAGAGTTGCAATAGTCGTAGCTGTCACTCGCGGGAGCTGGAAGAGCTTTACCTAGGTCCTTGGTCAGGCCCGTCAGAGACGATAGTATAGCTGTCCAGATCTCGATGGCTTCCGCTTCGGATGCAGACGAGGCCACGGAGGCTGCGACCGAGACGCACATGCGAGTGACCGATGCGATACGCTGGACGGGGCCTTCTTGAAGGTGGTGCACTGATTCGTATTGTATGAGTTGACTCGTGAGATCTTGGCTCTGACTTTGCAGAGCTTCTCGAGCAACTTCCAGACCTCGCTGAATGTCGCCATCACGAGCATGCAGCCAGATCGCGGTCTCGAGGTCATCGTTCTGACGACATATGGACAATAGTCGTTCGGTAGATAGATCTGATGATGTACGTAGATATGTTCGAGCATTCACTGGATCATACTTTGATAGAAGAGAGATGTATGTGTACCGCTGATCATCGGCGAGGGTCGCTGGTGCAGCATTCTGTGTGTTACTGTCTTGCGTAGTCTCTGGTTCCAGTAGCGACCGGAGATAGGCCATCTGACGAAGTGGACTCTCTTGCAGAGCTACCAACACCTCACTATGCTTCTCGGGCATATGCCGATCGACCAGATGGGATGTCTGCGAGACATCTACCGTGACCAGCGTCGAGATGTTGCGTAAGATAGCTTGCAATGTAGCTTGGTGCTCTTGAGCATCAGAGGACGACTCGCGAACGACTGACTCCACACGTCTAATGAGAGACTCTCCAAGGGACATATCTCGTAACAGGACTGATGCCAGACTGCTCCATGCCTTCATCACGTGATAGTGGGACGCGAGGACTCGGTAGAACTCTGCCTTTTCGAAACTGTGTAGCAAGGGCGCATCGAATGGGGGATGATATCTGGACAGCAAATACTCGACTGCCAGTTCTCGGTCTTCCCGGGTGGAGAGATCTGGGTCGTCCGCAAGCTGGTACAAAAGCTCGCGGGCTGCGGTTTCGTCCAGCTGCAGAAATTGGCTGTACTTGGGTAGGTTGCGCGCCACAAAGATATTGATGAGAGTGCGGCTATCAGCCGCCAAATCCTGCGAATCTGCGTTCCATTGTGTTTGAGACAACTTCAAGAGCGTATCGACGATCTCTTGTCGATTGGGGGTACCTTCTGCTTCTGCGTCTTCATCGAGATACGGATCCTCGAATGCCATGTCCAGACAATCCAGCAAAGCCTCCGTGTCAAAACGAAGAAGGAGCCGCAGGTACGGCATTCCGGCGTGCTGGTCTGCATTATCGACGCTGATCATATTTCCGGATCCATTCGGGTACTCTTGCAGGGAGGCGGCGAAGAGAAACGTGTATAAAGATCTTTTGGCAGCGGTAGCCGTTTGAGTCTCTAATGGCTCCTGATTGGAGTGCGACAAGCCCACCAAGCTGTCGGCCAGATAGGAATACACCACGTAAGCGCCCGGCACCATGCACTCGTCTTCGATAACTGTGTCGTCGATCGAATCATTCTCGCCGAATGAATTTGTCCATCGTGGCCGTCGACTCCTGCTGTCGGTGACAGCTCTCACTAGTCCCAGCAGCTCCACTAGTGGTCCTACAAAGTCACCCAAAGCGTTCGTGTACACGTAGATAAGAGCATTGTATAATCGATGCCGTGAGCATAGAGATACTGCTTGGTGGACGTCCAGACATGCGGGATCAATGTGCCATATGAGGTGTTCAGCCTGCTCTAGGTCGCCACGCTCCTCATGTCGCTCTAAAAGCCGTTGAACGATGTCGACGGGTATGACCTTTATTGACCCTTTCAAGATGAATGGCTCCAATTGCTCCAGGAAAATGCCCTCGATACCGCTCGCCGAGAAGCGCTCCGCCAGATCTTCAAAAAGGAAGGCAAAGTGCTGACAAGCCAGACTGGCTCGAATGGTAGCATCGACAAGCGTTCTGAACAGGTCTGTGCGGTCGACTCCTCGATTTAAGCCAGAAGGATCGACATGCGTACTGTCGCGCATCCGGTCTTCGGAGAAGACATAATCGGCAGAAGCCTGCAAAATTTCGTGCAGCTTCGGTTCCACCACCAGTTGACGCGCCTCTTTATTTGACGGCAACTCCAGGCTTTCGAGTGGCAGTCTTCCTCGATTCACGCTGTCGTCGTTGCTGGTCTCGAGGTGTTCGTACGTATAATATAGCACTAAGAGATCGATTGCACCGACTAAATCACCAAGGCTGACGAGCTGGAGGACCCGGTCTGCCCAGGAAAGAACCGTGCCGACTGTCAGATCACGAGAGCCCTACGCAGCAGGTCGAATCCACAGAATCAGCGTCTGCCTGTGTATTCGTCTTTGACTCTACTTACAAGCAAGAAGAGCTTCCGCTTGTATGATCGAAGCGATTGGCTATTGAAGTCCCAGAAGGCAGAGAGACCGCCCGAATCCGCAAAGATGGCTGTTTCTAGCAGACACATGCCTTCCAAGCTGAATAAAGCAAGACCTCGGACAGTGAGAAGAGCTATCACCTGTTGTAAAGTCAGCGATGCTAGCTCCAAATCACGAGAGGACGACAAGCTCACCCCTTTGCTGAGCCACTGTACGGATATGATATCATCGGCTGACTGGTACGCTGGCCTGGATGAATCATGATTGGGATGTCCTCGCTTGTGAGCGATACTTTGTAAGCTTTCGAACGTCAGAGTCACATCGGAGGATTTTTTTGAAGGGGCCCGGTTGTCTGAAACCTTCTGTTGTGCGAGCGCCCCGGAGTTGCGTACGCCGACCTGGACGATGCGCAGGTCCTTATCCCAGCAGAAGGCCAGCAGCGGATTCTGGCCATCGATGCTGGGTAGCCAGGCCAAGGAACCGAGTTGTACCTTTTGATCTGCTGCGCTGTTCGTTTGCATTTCAGTCGTAACCGGCCGATCATCTACGTGAGGCTTTGTTTTCGACCTGATGAGCGGTGCATCCTCGTTCAAGCACCTCCACCAGGTCCTCGGCGTGGGCTTAAGGCCCGCAACAACGAGTTTACCGGGCGTGAGAAGAGCTACCAGACTGAAGCTATCGGTAGCGTGATTGAGTGTGCCAATTGGCAAAGGCTGCACTCCCAGAAGCGTGCCATTCGGAAGCGCCGGCACGGGTGCTCTCACGGTGTGCAAACCGTTTTGTTTAGGTAGCAAGGTATCGGGGCTGTTGGGGTACTTGCCGAGTATTCTGAGTATATCGGTATTCGCAAGGCCGAGCACCCTACCTAGCGAGTGGTAAAAGCATAGGCCATAGTGATCACCTGACACGATAGCAGTATGTCGACTACCCACGAAGCCAAGGTAGCGCACGTGGCTTCCGCCATTTTCGGTACCTCCGCCAATGTGCCCCTCGGCTTTCCCAGCATTGACTGCTTGCAAGTTGGTCGGTAACACAGTCCTTGCGGGCGTGCCAGGCTTCCGTTCCCATTCAAAAAGGTTTATGCAGCCACTGTCGTATGCCACTGCTACAAATGAGGTGTCTTGTGAAAGTGCGACTGCGGTCACGCTACCGTTTGCTGAAGCTATGTCTTCGTTGCCCACTACTGCCTTCGTGTTCTGTGCGTAATCGAAGATAGTCACCCAGCCTGCTCTGGACCCAGTCACGATGAGACCGCCCGATACGGCGAAGCAAGTAGCTGAATCCGGCTTTTGCTCTCCTGGAGTGCTTCCACGATAGGCAGCACCCTCGCTGGATATGCGACTAGACAGGCGTTTGAGTGCGGTCCATCTAATCGGAGGGACCTGTTCGTGAATGGCATGTGCGGTTGCTGGCCCGGCATGCGCTGTATTGGATCGACCGGCTGACGCTTCGCTCGGCGCCCCATCAATGTCAACAAGGTCGCTTCCAAGAATTGGGCTAGCTATATCGGCTCGCTGTTTGCGCGCAGCAATGCCTGCAAGGTTTGAGGAGGACGACCGATGACTACCGGCCAGGGAGGGACTTTGCAGACCGTTCAAGCCGGTCTGCCTTGCGTTACCCTCTTGTCTGTGTGACACTGAATCGTTTGCAAAGCCATGTTGTGCATCTTCGCTTTCACGAATCATCAGACTAGCTAATGAGGACGTTTGGGAGACGCTTCGCACGCCGCGAAAGCTTTGTGACGGCGTTGCCGAGGTCGAGCGAAGGCGTGAAACCAGCGGGTTCATTGCCGGACGACGTGCAGTAAGATGAGAATATGATTGGCTGCGGAAAGAGTTGTCCGGTACTGGTGAAGAAGGTGTTGGAGACGATGGCGTGATAGAGGAAGCATTCGAGCCCAATGAAGCTTTTCTTCGTGGTCGAGGAAAAGGCTGGCTTGCCGGCAGCTCGTGATGAGAAAGAGGCCCATGTGAGAGGTTCCAACCTGGTGGGCTTTCAGGCCCTTGCCGTTTAGGCGAAGACCGTGGCCAAGACGAGCTGGGAGGGGGCTGTGGTGGCGTACTCGTGCTTGGACCGGCAATGGGCTGCTGAAAGCTCGTGGACTGCCGTGACATGCAAGATTTAGCTCGCTGGTCTTCCTGAGCTTAGCAACAGCCACGACCTACCTCCACATCCTTTGCTGGTTCAGCACGTGAATTGCCCACGCCGTCTTGCAGTACACTATCTAGACGGTCTTGATAGCTAAGACTCTCCAGCCTGGCCTCGTCTCTGAATGCTTTTGTATCTTCGTCGTCCGCTCCATCGTACAGGAAGCGCTCGCCCTCTTCTGCTTCGTGCGCATCATCCCGATTGACCGACCCATTCGAGAGGTTGGTGCTCATATCATGCGTATTGACCAAGACAGACTCTAGAGCAGTCTGGTAGTCGGTGGACGTCGTGTCATGGCCATCTTCTTGGTCAAGCAGAGATTCTTCTCGCGCGAAGCGCTCAACCTCTGTATCGTTCGCTCTTGCTTTGCCTTTATAGCTTGACGTGGGCGAGACATTCATGCCATGCAACCGCCTGGCTGCAGCTCGGTACCCCGGCAGAGACTAGGTCTAATCAAATCGACTCTTAAGATCCAGATGGCGTCGGTCTTGAGCAATCACTATGCGCAGCCTGGTCTCACACCAGAGCGTGATCGGCCTTGTCAATGAGGTACCGGTTTCTTGTGCACACCGCACGTAGCGTTACAGAAATGAACGCAGTATGACAGTAGCGCGTTGTTACAACGACATGCTTAAAATAAAATTAGCGGCCTAGGCTACCGTCCTTATTGCTGAAGTTGCGATTGCCACCAGGTCGTAGCGGACTGGTTCACTCGCCAGAGCCAGCTGTGACCCAGGGCTGGCGGTCAAGTGGACATTGGTTCTTGCTGGACTCCTAGTGAGGCACGAGCGGTCTCAGTCGTGCACATTTCAAGCAAGCTATGATTCGGACTCACCGCGTTGAGCCAGGTGAGCAGACAGTGCAGGTGAAACTGCGAGACGCGTCCAGCGGGCAGAGCGTGTCAGTGGTGAACAGAGCAGATGGGAATTCATCAGCGCACAATGTGCGTACACGCTCCAAAGACTGCAGATAGTACGCATGAGCTGCCCTTGCCTGCGTCCTCGAGCAGTGAGCCACGACTCTTACTCAGAGGGCAATCGTCGCCAGGAATCTTGCAATTCGGGCAAGTCCCTTCAAAGGCAACTCTGCAAATGCCACAGACGTCTTCATCTTCATCGTCATCCTCATCTTCGTCCTCCTCGTCTGCCTCTGCGTCTAGATCACTCTCGGCTTTCGAGAGGTTGCCTTCGTCTCCCTGACCGTCTTTCGGCTTGATGTTCCACCTCCATGACGCAACGGCACTGTAGGACTTGACTTTGATCTTCATAGTGCCTCTCTTTTGCGCCTCTCAAGGTGTCTGGCTCATCCTCTTCATCGCTCAAGCGCGCTTTCTCGTAATGTATCGAGTTGGTCGCGAGCGAGCAGTAGCGCACGTGCAAGCCAGCTCCTGCAGCGTCGGTGAAGTGGCGATGGACATGTGGACCCGCATTGCCGACAAGAGAGAGAACTTTCAACGCTACCGCAAGCGCACAACACGATTTCTCTCGCATCCCCGCTGAGGAGGCTCTACGACAAGGGCTTACAGACTGAGTGCGGAGTATTGTCGGCTTTTGCCTTTACAATCAACTAAATCTCGCTAACCTCTTCAACCGCATCTCTTCAGCAGTAGGAGCCTTCTCTTCCTCCTCCACGGCCTCCTCTTCTGCGTCATCTTCGTCTTCGGTTGCCATTTCGAGGTCGTTCCCCGGGCCAGGCGTTTCGTGCGAGGATGCCGATCTCTCTGATTTCGTTGCTGATGTTTTAGCATCCATGCCTGGATCGTCTCCCTTCAAAGAATGCGGAGAAGGTACTTTCATCTGACTGGTGCTTGAGTGGTCATCCAGACTGGCTGCAATCGCAGCAGCAAGTTCGGGATCTTCGTCAAACTCAACCGATGAGGCGATTGCTGGCGTAGACTTCGTCTGACTTGGTGCCGGCGCCTGGTATCCTCGCAGGCTAGCTTCGATAGCTTTGTTCAGCTCTTCATCTTCAGTCCCTAGTACGCCAAAGCCAGACAGCGATGCGCTGACCACCTCGGGACCGTGCCCAGTGCTAGTGAAGAGATGCTCATCGTCAATGTCGCATTCGGCCGGCAGATGATCAGGTCGAGTCTTTCCCAGTGCTATACGTGTCTCTTCGGCCACTTCCTCTATTACGTTGTCGGCCCTCGACTGGGGAAGGGAAAAGACTGTAGTGATAGCCGACCGCGATGTGCCGGCGCCTTCGCCTGTCGGTAGAACCACAAACACGCTGTACCCCTCGTGTTCCGCCTGGTCAATCTGTAAGCCGAGATAGAGAGGCGACACGTGTCTGGGTTGCTGATGGAATGAGTTGACTATTCAAAGATGGACAAGGTCGGCAAAGCTCAGCATGTGCGTTGCAATGTTGTGCCGGAATTGAAGTCACCATCAAACCAGAAATCCTTGCTCTTTCCAAATTTTCTGAGGGCAAACCAGTGGTTGTGCAAATTGAAGACAAATGCCTCCATCTTCTCAGGACTTGCATGCAGCGAGCGAAGTTCTGCGTTCCTCCAGCGGACCAATTGAAGGTTGAAAGACCGCAGGGCTTCGTCCATGACTTGCACACTGAAAAAGCCAGAGTCGTCCATGTTTCGTGACCGGCCGGCATTGAGGTGCGGATTGACATGTCTCATCCTGCTTTCGTAGTCTTGCGCATCATAATCCTCATCATCCAATGGGTTTGGATCAGATTGTCTCCTGTTGCGTGATGTTGGGGACAAAGCAGCTGCACCAGCTTCAGAGGCTACATTTGCGCCTCCTCGAGCCTCGAGCTCGCGTTCGTCGAGCTGTCTTGCAAGATCTGCCAAGTCGGCGGCGGTCCAGAGGCCATCTTGCACGAGGTTGTTTAGGCAATGCTGAGCACAAAGGGAGCTATCGGGCTCTTGTTTCTCGTGGTAGATTGAGGATACTACCCTTTCTTTCAGCGACATTGTCGATTCGCGAGTATCGGGCAAGTGGACGTTTGCTCTAGCAGACTATTGCTGTAGTAAATGACGTTGCGTGTGGCGAGGTGCCCTGCAGACCTGCAGGACAGCGAATGAAATACGGCAAGGTGAGCTTCCATTTCAGCTCAGGAGGGAGTGACCCATCAGCGTACAGAGAAGTAACCTGGTGTGAAGGGTTTCAGCACGCTGGTCTTGGAAGCATTCACCGTACTCTGCTGACGCGGACGCGGAACGTAGTGGGCCAAGCTGGCAGTTGAACGAGTATGCCGCCGCTGTTCATGTGACACAATGGAAGGAATCAGTGGCTATATGACACGAGCATCGCTTGAGTCACACTGGACTTGACTTTTGTAGCATGAACGAACCTGGCTTGTAGGACAGACTGCTGAGCGCGGTCCAGTGTACCAGCTGCCAGCGACCTGCTTGAGCACGTTGTGCGTTGCGGGAGCGTGCAGGAAAAAGTCACTAGGGTGCTGACTGCTTGCGTGCAGCCTTGGACATGCTTGTCGTGGCGTGACGAAGCCAGGCAAGTGTTTCGCAGTGAGTCGTCGCCTCTGCACAACTGCAATCGAAACGCGAGACCGGCAGGCTCGACAAAATACCAGCAGGGCGAAGACTCGCCGGTCGTAGGACCTCTGGCTCAAGGAACCGTGTGTATGGCGCGAAAACCTCAGCCGGCCTCCTAAGGATCCGACGCGAGAGAAGCGGCGGCCATGAAAATCAAGCTCAAGGGACAGTACGCGAGTCGAGAGGCAGCGGAGTCTCCGTCTCTGACAGACGCGCCGTCTGCCTCTGTCAACGCTAGCAGCAGTAATAGAGCGGATAATAGCAGGAGGCAGCAGCGGCAGAGGTCAGACCCTTCTCAGGGCGCGGACGCAGAAGATGCTGCAGAAGAGGCAGAAGCGGACGACAATGGTGATGGCGAAGATGCAGGAGAGGCAGCATATCAAGCTTCATCCACAAGCTCATCCCAGGGCGACGATGACGATTTCCTCAACGCTCCCATTCGCGACCTGCCAGAAAGCTCAGGCGATGAATACTCAGCGCCGTCTGGTAAACCCCGTGGCAGACCTCTAGGCAGCAGGAACCGCCCCAGCGCGTCCTTTTCCGCTTCCAGACCAATACGAGCAAGCAGATCAAGTTTCAATCTGGCGGATGACTCCGCTACCGACGATGCTGCCGAGTCGAGCCGCCAGGCGCGCTCAATTGCAAGCCCACGGCGGGCAGCCATGTCGCACTCTGCTGGTCTAGCATCAGGCACGGCACCTCCGGTCAAGAGAGGTCGAGGACGACCGCCAGGTTCTTTAAACAAGAAAACCAAGCTCAAACAGCGCTCGGAGACACCCGTGCTAGACGAAGAGGAGGAGAACTCCGAGGAAGACGAGGATCCCGAAGATTCGGCCATGTTTGACGACGATGAAGGCAATAATTCAGCTTTTGCGTCTGGTCGCTCTACCCCGTCAAGCAGAGCTGTGTATGGAGCAGACGGCAAGCGTAGAGGTGGAGCCGTGTCCGGAGCACGGACCAAGGCAGTCAAGGGTGCCAAATACGACCTTGCCAATGACGAGCTGGCCCTGCCTATCGATCCGAAAGGGGAGGAGAAAGTGGATCATCTTGGAAGATTACTTGGAGGTTCGTCAGCTTAGCTTACGGGCTCTCCAATCTGTTGTTCGGCACACTGAACGTTCGGTCGTCACGCAGGCCGGGAATACAAGACTTTCACATTTACTTCGCCAGCTCGGCCAGAGCCCGAGAGGCGGTACGTACTCGCCATTGACGCCGCGCGATGTGCTGGCTTCAGAGACAGTCTCTATTTCTTCCGCCGCAATCCGTGGATACACAAAGTCAATGCGAGTCAGGAGGAGAAGGAGCTTCTCATCGAGTTGGGTCGTCTGCATCAAAATTTGAGATCTCGGCAAGTCACCATAGTAACGGCAAGAAGTTTATATCGCGTATTCGGGGCTCGATTTATCAAGAGTAGGTGCATCAGCAGTGCAGCACAGGTGACTAGCTGAATCTGCGTATCTAGATGGAAAACACGTGACGGACGACTACTACGAAGCTGCTGCAATTGCAAAAGGCTACAAAGCTGGGACGCCAGCGCACAGCGAGGTCTATGATCCTGATATAGACAACACCACTCTTGCAATGCCGAAGATCGGAAGCTTTGCCAAAAGCAAAGCCGAAGGGAGACCTGCATACATGCGCATGGAGAAGGCTTTCGAGCTCTTGCATCGCGGGAGAAGCGGACAGGAACAAGACGATGACGATACTCCAGACGTGGACAATTATGCAGAGCATGAAGAGCGAGAAGCTGAGCGTCGAAGAAAGAGAAAGGAGGATGATGGCGAATCGTCGCATGACGAGCAGGGCAACATCACGCGCAAAGGCAGGAAGCGTCCGAGCGCTTTCGTCAGCCTTGCACTTCCACAGAATTACACCGCAAATACTTTTGGGCTCATTGCCACTGCCTTTTCGAATCAAGCACCAGCGGCACAGTTTGGTGGGAACGGTCAGCCTCCGTTCGGCGAGCAATGGGAACGTAGCAAGGCCAAGAAGCCGGCGCCTTTCCTCACGGGCTTCAATTGGATGTATGAATTTGCACGCTTCACCTCTCGCGAGACCAACCGGGCAATCATGGGAGTGCGCCGTGAATACAATGCCTACCATCGCATCACGTTGGGCTTGCCGCAGCACAGCTTGACGCCGTTAGAGGCTGAAGAAGAGCAAGAAGGGGTATGGGACGTCAGCGAATCAGACCGCGAAGACGAGTATGAGACATTGGACCAGTATCGCTCGCGGGAAGGCTTGGATAGCGGTGCGGTCATTGGGCCTGATGGCGAGATGGATGACCGGAAAAGGGGAAGAAGCCCTAGTCCAAGTCAGTTGGATGTTTCTGAGAATCAATCGAACAACAAGGTCAAATCTGCCGACTGTGACGCGGATGTCGATATGGGAGGCACTGTCAACAAGATTCAGGCATCACCTAAACGCAAGAGGCGGCGCAGATCACCTTTGCGCGGCTATTACGACTCGCACACTCGCGTTCCACAGGTCAAGCAGAGTACACAAGCAAGCCAGGTGCTGAGCTGGGAGCAAACCGATCTACAGCCTCACGTCAGCTTGCCCGACCAAGTGACCGCACCGGCAATGGGCATCGCGCAAAAAGGCGTTGCAACCGTGCAATATTGCATGAAAGTTCCGGCATAATATTGGTACAAATGTATCTTGCTTGCTGCACCGTAGTTGGTCCAAGGCAAAAGCATTGTTGTTTTAGAATTGCTTGGCTTTCACACTATCTGAGTTGGACGACCGTAAAGATACCACGGGACTGGCGGCACCTTCCCTATTGACTAGACAACACCGGTCCACTGCTACTTCGCAGCAGTTTGATTAATAGCTGTGCCGTTTTGGCCAACCACATCGTAGAGGAAGCCAGCATTCGCAAAGGCCTGAAGCGAGCAGAGGGCAGAAGTGAGAATAATGCACGACGCAGGCATATTGACACGCTTGACTACTTACTTGGCATTGTGGCTGATACAAGACACTCGAATGCTGCGGCGGGTCATTGATCAATTGCAAAGCGGTAGTCGAATTAGGGCTGAAGGCTTCGAACGGAACAGATTGCGAATAGGACAAAGTGGTGTTGTATGCTCTGCCGCGGGCACGGAGGTAGTCTGCACTCGGCTGCGGGTTTCCAGTACGAACGAAGGCTGTCCAGACGTCGTTGACATATTGATTGAATGTCAAGGAGTTAAAGGAGCCTTGTTGGCCATAAGACAGTCCAATGACGTTGCTTGTAGCAAAGACTTCAAGGATATCCTCGCTGTGGCAGACACGATCCACGCCAGAAGTACTCTCCGGAGTACACGCAGCGGGACCGTCGCCGACCAGCACTCCTTTATCGAAAACGAAAGAGTACAGAGTTGAGAAGGTGCTGCGCTGGTTGGCTATGCCGAGAACCTGCTGCAAAGGACATTCTGTATGAAGGGGGCGAAATCAGGGTCATAACTTGAGGTAGTATGGATTTCAGATGCTTACGCCAGATATATTGACTGACATATAGGTCGTCAGCAAAAGGCCCATTAAAGCTGGTAACTATATGTGAGACTCACGTCTGGATGCTGCCAGCGAGGTCGCGCAAAGCATCCGGATCTGTGGTGTTGAAGGCAAACTGACGACCAGCTATCAGCTTGACTGTTTGTGGATAGGCTCAATGCCACTTGGCACTGACCAGGTCCGGATTCTGATTGACCGCTTCGATGGTTTCCTCATTCACGGCAGGTTGAAGCAGGTATTGCAGAGTGAAGTTCGAGGCTGGCACGGGGTTTGCCAGCTGCGGGACGCTATTGACGAAGAGGGTCTACCGTAGAAATGGCTCAACACGTGTGCACTATTGCTCCTGAAGCAAGAAAGTCCACCCACCCCTTCATCGCGTACGTTGCCAATCATGAATGGGATGCCGGCGGAAGGAAGTCGACCAGACTGGATGAGCTTGTCTGGAAGATCGTCGACGATGCCAGTGCCAACGACTGGCAGCAGAGGCTCGACAGCAGATACAAGCAGCCCAGCAGACGAGTACTGTTTCTGCGCTGCGGTGGATGCATCCGTGATGAGCGAGAAGACATCCGTGTCGTCCAAGAGCGAGCTACTGTCCAGAGCCTGCAAGCAAGTGAGTTGCGTCTGTTCGTCTGCGCCGGTGCAGTTGGTAGCATTCAAGAGCGCGGGATAGATGGCGGAGGAGTAAACTTCTCGGGAGAGGAACGGATTCCAAGGACTAGACTGAGAGATTGCTTGCTGGAATAGACCCTTGGCTGGCGTGGAACTCATCAAGGCTAGCACGCTCTGCGCGCCCGCCGACTCGCCATAGATCGTGACTTGTGATGGGTCACCACCAAAGTCGCGAATGTGCTCTTGTACCCATCTCAGCGATTGGATTTGATCGGCTGAAGGCGTGAACCAAGGCTTAGCTGAAACCCGATTGAGAGAAGGGCTGAACTGCAGGACTTACTAATGCCCTGCGAGCCGTTGAGGCTGTTGCTAGCCAGATTGCCAAACAAGCCCAAGCGATAGTTTGTAGTCACGACTACCACATCTCCTCGTGAAGCGGTGTTCCCTCCGTCATAGCTGAGAGCAAACAAAAAAATTAACCTCAATCTCGTTTGATATTCGCGTGCAAATAAACCCTCACAGAGGGGTTCTCGCCGAGCCTCCAGTGAAAGCCCCGCCATAGATCCAGAAAGCCACGGGTAGCAAACGTGTAGAGTTGCCTTGTCCCGGCAGGACAGGGGAGAAAATATTGAGAGTCAGACAATCTTCGCTGATTATGCTCGCTGGGAGACCCTCTGTGGAGTTTGCGGCTTGGGAGCAGACGTTGCCGAATTCGAGAGCGCTGACGTTGCTGTATGATCCGTTGTAGGGCTGTGCTGCGAGGAACCGAAGCTCGCCTGTAGGCGGCGCAGCGAATGGTATTCCAAGGAACCTGAATGACCTCGAGTCGCGTGCGCCGGTGAAGCTGTCTCCGGAGGACGTGGAGAGGGTGCTCTGGAATTGCGCTGCGACTTCACTAGGGCTCGCTGTGCTGCTTCGTCGTGTTGGTGGTGCGGAGTTTGTGCATAAGACCGGCTGTCGGTTGCCAGATGTTCGCCGGTTGGGTGCGATGGGCAAAGAGGACGTGTAAATTAGCTTCCGGGGTCTCCACAAGCTAGCTTTTTTCGCGAGCGTTACGAAGAAAGAGATACCCACCAGCTCAGTCGAGCAGTCGATGCTGCTGACGGTGCCTTCTCCCACGGTGTACGCCTGGCAGAAACCTTGCTGTCGTCGGTTGTAGCGTAGGCGGACTAGCCGGGTGGTTCCATTGACGTTATTGCCACTGAAGTTTGCGCTGACATGGATCCTCGAAGAGTTGCTGAGGTCTCCGCGAAAGACGAGGTAGTTGAGCTCGTCTTGGATGTCTTGGTTAACTGCAGAGAGGAGCTGCTCGCCATACGCTGCACATGCGCTCGAAGCATTGGATCCAGTCTGCCCGCCTTGGAGTAGAAGCGCCGAGCTCAGAGTGCTGTCGGAGAGATCGTTGGCGATGAGCAGGCGGACCTGCGCTGTCACAGGACGCGACAGCTGCAGCGCTGCAGCCAGGAGCAGGGCGACCAGCATGCTGACCGGGACTTGAAAATGGAAGCCGCTGCGTAGGAAGCTGAGGACGGTAGGAAATCCTTGCTGAGCTCTTTTTAGACGATGGGCTTTCTTGGGAAGTCGAATAGGGGCGAGTGGTCAGCAGCAGCGATCGCACGCACGCGAAAACGTGACTTTGCCGATGCTGTCGGCGAGGTTGTGCAAGTACTGAGTCTGTTTCTTTCGCATGCTTCGTAACTTGATCATGATGCACACGCATCTCGACTCCTGCGTTTGCTGCTGTAGTCCATCTTTAGACTCTGAACTGAAGGACTAGGTTATGGACTCGAATTTCTTCTATCTTCAGGGCAGTTAATACTGGTAAAGCCGTCATACCCTACCATTTTTCTCAGCACCACGGGTATTGCAATGGCTACTTGAATAATGAACATGCTGCTCTTACAGCACTTGTGACGACTCGGACCGCAGAGCACTTCGAGAAGCCGAAGTTGGCAATTTCCAAATGGTAGCTGCCTCGAAAGCACGTGAGTTGGCATCGCGTCACAGACAAGCGCTGCTACCGGGACGAGGCCCGCTGTGATATCTAGCACCGACTTGCAGATATCTGCGAATTAATGCGCGTGCCAAACCCTGCATCAAGGGACCCTTTCAGCGCTCCTCGTAACTTCTCTCTTTTTTTGCCACGATCGTCACTATTTGACCTTGTTTATGGGAGAGCGCCCTGTTGGACGAAGCGCAGTACAAGCAAGAGCAGCAGGAGCAGCAAGAACTGGAGCGCAACCCACAGCGTCTCACCTGAGGACACCACATACCTCGCACACCTTTCTGTGCTGGATTGACCTCTGTCAAACGGCTGGACAAGTGCCCCTCGCGCACGTCGATGCGACGCTGGCAGGAGGCCAGGCGGCGACGAGGGCCAGACAGCGGTAAATCACGAAGCAGCAGCGCTATTCAAAGCCATGCATCCACACCCTCAATGACGCTCATGGCCGCCGCGGTGCTGCTGCTGCCGCTCTGCAGCATCGTGTCAAACTCGCTCGTCGTCTTCGCACAGGCCGCCGCCACAACTGCACCAGCGCGCGCACCCCAGCTCGACTTTGACGCTCTCGGAGGCAGCCTGGGCGTCTTTGGCTCTTTTGCAGGCATAGAGCTCTTTGGAGACGATGGCACCACCTCTTTTGGCATCAATCACACCGCTTCTTCGGGTCAGCAGGCAAACCTCCTTTCGCTTGATGCCTCGAGCCAGGTCAAGAACATTGCGAGCGTGCAGGGTACAATAAATGTCGTAGCTCGGTGCGGCGTAGGAGTCAACACAGGCATCTACTTTGGTGGTGCCTTCTCTGCCGTCACAAGCAGCTCAACCAGCAATAGCACCACCACCATCGCATCCAACATTGCTGTTTACTTTCCCTCAAACGGCTCGATCACCTCCCTCCGTGACGGCGTAGATGGCGCCGTCTCTGCCCTCGCGTGCGACAGCAGCAACAGCGACACACTGTACATTGGCGGCTCCTTCAAGCAGCCAGTGAACGCTCCATCCGGCGGCTACGATGGCGCCGTGGCTGTGTGGAACATTGCCTCTGCCACCTTTTCGCCAGTCGCGTTTGGCGGGTTCGGCGGTGACAATGTCGAAGTGCTGGCAATTGCAATCAACGACGGGTCCTCAGGGTCCAATGGAAAGTCTGTCATCTTTGGCGGTGACTTTACGACCTATTGGCTCAACGACACATCGGTCGACGACGCTGCCAACGTAACTGTCGTCACCTCTCCAAACGGCGCCGTCGCCATCACCGCCAGCAATTCCTCTTCGTCCAGCAATACACAAGTGGTAGACGTTTATCCATCGCTAGGATCATCACTCATCCCGATATCGCTAGCAGATGCAGAAATATCGGCCTCTTCCAGCAGTTCGGATCCGCGCTACAATCAGGTACAAAGCATCTTTTGCCCGGCTGGCGAGGATGGATCTACTGGATCAACGTGGCTCGCTCGACAGGGAGACGAGATCAATCGTATCACTGCACGCTTGTTTGCGCCGCTCGAAGTCGGTGGCTTCAGGGTCGGCAATACGCGCGTCAATGGCGCTGGAGCCCAGACCTTTAGGCAAGTCTTTTGTTTTCCTGATCAGTGCGCCCTGCACATGTACTCATGCATAATCTGATATTGCGCCCCGGCAGACTCACCGCCATTCCCTCGAACGAAGTCATTTCCTTGCGATATCGTCAAGATCCAACTTCCTCGACTTCCCAGCTGCAGGCCTGTTCGGATGCTTGCCCTCTCAGCCATGATGCATCAGTCGAATATGAAGATTTCATAATAGCTTCTCCATCCAGCAGTGGCGCGGCTCTGATGACTGGATTCGAGATGACGATCACCTCTCACTACGGCTCGAGCAGTGGTCTGCACTCTTTGCAGCTCCTGTCGTCCGGCTCAGTCTCGTACGCTATTGATCGCCAGAACAATGGCAAAGGCCGAGGAGTATGCAATTCTGGGCCAGCCTCAGTCTATGGCCGCTCTAGCTCCACTCAACAGCCTACTAGCCAGATCTCGTGGGATCCTACTCAGGTCACCTCTTCTACTATTTCTGGAACCAACGAAGGCGTCTTGTGCGGAGCTACGCCCGTAGACTTGGACGCGAGCGACTCCCCGGTGGTCACTTGGTACCCTTACATTGGTCAAGATGGCGACTATGAAATCAAGTTTTTCACTCCAGCCTGCTCTTTCGATGCGACATGCGGCCAGCGGGGTGCGGTCGATGTTCAGGTCGCTATTACCGGCGCCAGTGGCAGTAGCTCCCTGCTTACCATCATCAATCAAGAAGTCGAAGTAGACACCTACACGACCATCTACTCTGGCCGAATCGCGCCGATTGCCGACGATCAAGAGGTCAGAGTCACAATGAGACTATCAAGCACCGAGCGTCCACAACTCGCTCATGGAAAGGGAGACAAGTACTATCTCGTCGCAGACAAGATTCTTACAGTCGCGAAATCAACCGACGGCAACGGAGCTACACAGATCAAGGTTGGCACCGGTATGAATAGCATCAATGTGACAACTAGCCAAGACGCAAGTAGGCGACTAGCGTACGCTACTGGACATGGCCTCTTCGAGTGGAGCGTAGCAGACGTCAATGCCATCTCGCCAACTCTCGACACGTCGTCTACCGTGCCTCAGCGAATGCGGCCGATTGGCACTAGCTCTACCACCAATCGCTTGGGCTTTGGCTTGAATCCATCGGCCAAGGTTTCTAGGCTATTGGTCTTGCC
Organism: Cystobasidiaceae sp. HBUAS51001; assembly: GCA_003351005.1. NCBI lineage: Eukaryota > Fungi > Basidiomycota > Cystobasidiomycetes > Cystobasidiales > Cystobasidiaceae > Cystobasidiaceae sp. HBUAS51001. The sequence goes on along the minus strand of KZ857211.1, from coordinate 41,524 downwards.
TGAACAATCGGCGCTGGCTGTAGCAGGGATCTTCCAAGCAGGCCAGCGCGAAAATATCATCGTTACGCCCCTGGCTGCTGGCTCTGCATCCTCCTTCTCTCAACAAGGCCTCAATGGGCCAGTCGAGTCGGTCTTACTTGACAATGAATACCTCTATGCCGCTGGCAACTTCTCTCAGACTGCAGACGGCAGCCTTTCTGGATTGAGAGGACGCGCTCGTTTGTCATTAACTTCCACTGGCTCGCAATGGGAAGAATTGGGTGGACTTTCCGCACAGGAACAAGCGAATTTCATCGCGAGAGCTCCATCGGCTGGAGAACTACTCTTCAGCTATGATGGACAGTCTATCAGCTCTTGGGACCCCGCAAATGCTTCTGTCAGTAATGGCGGACCGCTGCTCGTGGGCAACTTTGCAAGCAGTACTGCCGGAGATGATCCTTCGGTCGTCTACCTAGCTGGAGAGATTTCTGCGTTTGCTTCTCATGCAAGCTCTGGGTCTGCTCGTGTCACCAAAAATGGCGTTCAGCCGTACGACTTTGGCTTTGGATCGAGCCAAGCGCCCGTCACAAGGTCATCCATTGCGAACCCTACCACTCGATCTTTGGGATCATCGCTCGTTAGCAATTTGAAAAGCAGACTCCGTAAACGACAGAATGGGAACGCGTTGCAAGCACCAACTAGCCTGCCTCAGACTAGCCTCTCCACGTCAGATGATCCGGTCATCTTGGCTGGTGCGCACTGGCATAATTCAACAGCAAATGACGACGTCGCTATCCTTGGAGGACGATTTGTCAGTCGTTATGGACAAGTCACCAATCTAGGCGTTCTCGATAGCAGTGGCAGCATTCGCCCACTAGGAATGTCTGATTCCACAGGCGAAGTACGCAGCCTCGTCGTCTCTGACGATGTCCTGTGGGTCGGCCGCAGTGGTAGCTCCGGGCCGTCGCTCTCGACCATCAGTCTGGGCAATGAAGAGGTCTCATCTTCGAACATCATTCCGACGACAGTGACCCCATCGGCAGCCGGTAGCCCTGCTGCCATCAACGTACTCCTAGCTCGAGATAGCAGCATTATTGCGGCTGGCTCGTTTGGTTCCATCAATTCGGTGGTCGGCTGCAGCAATATTTGCGAATGGGATGAAGACTCAAAGGAATGGACAGCCTATGGCAACGGTGTAGAAGGCACCGTCGCAGCTGCTGCCCTCACCAAGGTATGTTGACCAGGCACAATGCTTTGTCCGCGCTGCTCATCGAACTTGCTATAGGACTCCATCTTTGTTGGCGGAAGCTTTGTCTTCAACAACACCTCCGCTTACGTCATGAGCTGGGACTACGACGAAAAGGTTTGGAGCGCTCTGCCTGCCGAGGGTCTGCCTGGCCCCGTGCTATCAATCACAGTCGATGACGAGACCAGCATCTTCGTCACGGGCATCCAAATCGACGCAAGCAGCTACATCAGGCGGTGGGATGGTCAGACCTGGGTCGATTTTGCTTCCACATCAAGTGCTGTAGTCGACAGCCTCGATCTGGCCAGCTCAAGCATTCAGCAAGTTGCCCTCATGCCAGTGTCATCGGAAGTAGCCGAATCTAGCTACTTCTCTGCGAGAGACCGCGTCCTTCTGGTGTCTGGCCAGCTGAATCTAGCAACGACGGGATCAGCGTCGAGCGCAATCTTTGATGGTACTCGCTGGTATCCGTACCTCTCGGCTCTTCTCTCAAACGGTGACACTGGAACGATCGCCGGTTATTTCTACCCAGCGGCTCAGATACAGTTTGGTCGACATCGTGAGTAGCACAATCTTGCAAGCTCGCGGTGTATGCTCACGTCTACCCTGCAGACTACCTGGCCGTAGGACTTGTCATCCTGATCTCAATGGCTATCGCACTTGGAGTGGTTTTCCTAGGCGTCTTGATCGCTCTCATCATCGCTCTAAGCCGCCGGCACGACGACAGCCATGCATACCCACCGGTTATGATCCCTCCGTACGATGCAGACTACGCAGGCTCCGAAGCTACATCGCCTACGCCCTTCTTTAGCGACAAAAGCCGAGGAAAGTCAACCCCCACACCAATGCTGGAGACGCTGCACGCAGCTACAGCCGCATTGTCCTCGGGCCATCCGGGCGCTCAACGCACTGGTGGTGTGCGCGTAGTGGAAGACGAAAGTGCAGATCACCATCAGGAGCCATCCTCCGCAAGCGAACTGGATCCAGCAGGAGGAGTTACCTCCGAGGAAGATTCAGTCTATGGAGACCCAGACGAAGGCGACGATTCTTTGCCTTTGCGAGGTGTCCGCTATACTTTCGATGCCGAAAGGGAAGAAGAATTATCGATTTCAACGAGCGACATGGTCGAAGTCCTTGATGATACGGATGACAATTGGCATATTGTCCGGCGTTTACGTGACGGTAAACAAGGTGAGTCGGCCGTTTGACTTGAGACGTCCGTAAGCTTATTGCATTATGCAGGACTGGTGCCAAGTGCCTTCTTGACATGAAGGCGGCTACGGTCGTGAGATGCCTGCTTTGCTGGGAGTATGGGTTTCAGCTTCTTATTTCAGTCACGGCAGTCAACGTCATTTATGCAGTATTACCTCGATGGTCCACATGCAAGCTTTCTGCACAGTCGTTATTATTTGTATTCAACGAGGTCCCCGAGAATATTCGGTAATTTATTCGGATTCTTCGCAAAGTCGAAGGTAGCCCAAAGCAGTTCCCAATGTAGCTAGTTTAACCTTATGACTGCGCAAGTCGCACAATCACAAGCCTTCTTTGCGTTACACTGGAGGTTTGGACTTTGACAACAGTGCCTGCACATGACTAAGGGTGCTTTCGAGCTCTTTGAGGTGCTCTCTATGATTGCTCAGATCCGATCTCAATAAGCGAAGTGCGACTTCCGCCTTGATGAAGACTTTTGATCGCAGAGTCTCCCGAGCGTTTGTCTGTCAGTACACACCATGCTTGCTCAGCTGACGACGTCTGCTTGTCCTCGGACCCTGAAATGCTCACCTGCAAATCAAAGGCCATAGAGTCTTGTGCTCTGCCCCAATCTTTCCAGAATCTGCCCTTTGCTTTCGTCCACGTTCCTTGCAGATGCCAGGCCGCAGCTGCCAGACCCAGTCCAGCAAATCCAATGCAGAATGGTAGGTCTTGCTGAAGTTGAAGCCAGCTGGTCTGATTCAGGAAGACTGCCGATGCGACGCTTAGACCGCTGATGGAGTAAAATCTAACGACAGCTTGTTGTGCTCGCAGCTGTAGGCGCTCGATAGCCCCGCCAGAGGATTTGAGCTGCACGCGGCGAGAAACGATCGGGCTTGAAAGGGACGTTTGTGAGAGGTTGAAGGCAGACGGGTGTGCGGGTGTCGGGAACCCAAATTGGGTGCTCGGTGAGTACGAAGCGATTTCATTATGCATCTTTGCTGAGTAGTAAGAGACAGCAGAGCTTGACGTTGTCTTGGCGAAAGGAACAGTCTTGAGGGTGTTATCGACCAGCAGCGAGAGTTCGAGAGATCGTTCGGCGAGTCGACCCGTTTCGAAGATGAGCCTTTTCTCCAGGTCGGCGAAGTAAGAATTCAGACCATTATTGAGGTCTGTCGCAACATCATCGGCTCGACCAAGTGGTAACTTCCACCATTTCAATCGCTTGCTGTTGAGCGCCAGTTCCGTACCGCGACTCCCATCCTGCAGGAGCACAATCTCTTCTTCTTTAGATGCCGGCCCTGCTGAGTCGGTCTTTGGCCCAAGAGCATCTACAGTCGCCGTTGATGTGCCAGGCTTGAGGGTGGTCGAAGGGGAAGTAGTGTGAGATGCTGTGTCTGATAGAAGACTGGCAAGGTCGAGCTTGTCCAGATCCGTGAAACCTAGCTCAATCTCGGAGTGCTTGATTTCCCTTGCGGTTCGCAGCGCCAGACGCCCTAGAGCACCTTCGGCTTCGTACAAGCTTTGATGCGAGCTCGCCAGATTAGAAGCGAAGTCCAAGACAGCTCTATGCAGCAGATGGTGGATGGAGGCTTCCCGCGTGGTTTCGGAAGATGCCAGATTGCACAGATGTTCGCTCAATTGAGGAATGCCAGAGTGCAGTGATAACGCCGAAAACTCTGACATGCGCGGTGCTGAAGTTTCTAGAATCTTGTTCGCCTGTAGAGCCTTGTCCAGGTCGACGAACATGGAAGATCTGGTCGATGATTCTGCCGGCCGGCCCCAAGCGTTTGCGGGCGCGAATATGCGAGTATCTCCAGTCTGTGACATCGTCGCTTGAAGTTGATTGTCCAAGAAGACTACATTCGGCTTCTGCAGCAGCCTGTAGATATCTGAGCTCCGCAAAGGGTCTGAAAGAACGATTATCACGTCGCTCGTAAGAAGGTTTGTCCATATATTGGGACTCATAGATGGTGAGGCTGTAGAGATGTATCATCAATAAATGCATCGCTGCTGGTGAGAGATATGAACCCACTCTCATCAAGCAAAACTTCCTTGATCTCCACGGCGTTGTCCTTGAGGTACGGGCTTGACAGGAGTAAGTCTGATATTTGCGATGTACCTGCCTCCGCCGGCGCTGCGTCTTCTGTTTTGCTCAAGGATTCTCCGTATCGAATTGTTCGCACTTGCTCTTTCCTGCGTATTTGCCTGCATGATTGCGTCCGAGCCGCCAAAAGCGCCGCCTGAGTCCCGTCCGATGATAATGGATCCGTGAGCAATGCTTGGCTGAACTTCGCAAGATCTTCAGAAGAGCTCCCAAGCACTGTCGTGGCGCAACAAGTGGTCAGCCGTCAATCATCATGACTTGAACGCTAGCCTTGTGCATCAAGCGCCCACCAGCAACTACTGTCTTCCGGCTAGCAAGTCGAGCCGTCGAAGCCGAAGATGATGCCCACTCCAATCTAGAGACCCATTGATGCTCTTCCTCTGCTCCACCATCGCTGTCTGGCCAGGCTACCTCCCGGGGCAGGCCGGCATGGTTGTGCAAGGTGGTGCTGAAAAGGTGGTGGAGGGTAGAAGCCAAAGAGGCCAGGTCATGGGAGTCGTCTTGCCGCGAAAGCGACCGAGTGACGTCTGAAGTAAGTGTAGAGAATTGGACTTGCGCATCGACAGGCGTGTCTACGCTTCCCAATTGCGTGGAATGTGCTGTTGCTGTCGCATATTGTCGATTGCTTGTTTTCGAAAGCCGCGTCCTCAGGCTGACATTCGCAGCTGCTCGTGAAGCCCTGGCTGCCGGCCGGTGACTTGTGCTGCAGGAAGAGCTGTGCAACGTCGTCTCGGACGTATGTGTGCTGCGCTTGTGACAGCTTGGGCCTGCCCTTGCCGCTAATGGGACTGACCGGAAAGCGTTCAAGTTGACCAGGCCAGCTTCTTGCAAGCCAGCAAGGCACGGACGCGCCAGGCCCGATGCCTGCATAGCACGAGTCGTAGAGGCTTATCACGATGCTCTTTGACAGCCGAGATTGCCTTTCGCTGGCATCAGTGAGTAGGAGCAGACCATGGTAGCCGCCTTCTACAGGTCGCAAAGGCACGTGTTGCAGGCGGCCGGTGGCACGACCTCCCATGAAAAATGCGCAGGTCCGGCGGTGTGAGCGAGCAGACCACAGTGCAAAAAGGCTGTTCAAAAGCTGAATGCTCCATTGCATACGAGACTCGGGCCGTCATTGGCAGAGGGAAAACATACAAAAAAAAGAGGCGAAGCCCAATGCGGGGCTGAGAGGGAAGTCAAAGTCAGGAACTGTAACTGTAACTCGAAAGCTGAGTCTTGGTATTACTAACCTCGAACCCGCGACAATCAGATTAAAAGTCTCTACAGAGCAGAATAGGCGACGATGAGCCAAAGTCGACTTGTTGCGTGAGGGGGAAAGAGACTAACGATGCTCTACCGACTGAGCTAACCGGGCGACACAGATTAAGGCACGACAGGTCTCAAAAACAAACGGAAAGGTCGTCTGGAGGGTTGTCAAAAGCCATACAGCCCAGACCGACGCTTTTTAGCCCTAGTTTCTAGCTTCCTATTCAAAATCATGTAATCCTGCTTCTGTATACACTGAAATACAGACGAAAATCCCCCCCCCCCCCCATTCTTGTCCCATGTGCTCCACTGGCAGCCGGTGATCCCGGTGGCGGCGGACCTGCACTGCTTTACCTTCAACAAGTCAGTGCCAAGCTGCTGTGCATGCCACCACTGTACCAGGTACAGCGTATCTACGCCGCTCTGTTGTCGCCCGCACGGCGTCTTGTTCTTGATCAGACCTCGTGCCGCAAGCCCTGCTTGCATATTTTTGCCACTGTCTCGAAGGATTTCCTTGCCTCTGCAAACGGCTGCGTGCTTGCATTTCTACAGACAATCCTAGGCAACATGCCTTTGCAGCACCCTCGTTAGCGTACCCGCATCGCACTCACTGGCCTTCCATCATGGCCATTCGCAAAACCCACGTCAAGTCGGACAAGCGCATCAAGCGAGACAAGGAGGCCAGAGAGGTATCGCTGGCCAGTGCAAAGAAGCAGCGCAGCAAGAAGCACACCTTGGGCAGCAAGAAGCAGACTGTTGTGCAGACTGGTTTCCGAGTACGTGCACCGTCCTAGCTGCTTTGTCGTGACACGGCTGCTTACTCCTGCTTCATTTCAAACAGTTTAAAAGTCAGGCAGAGCGCTACAAGGATGTCTCTGTCGACCTAGCCAGCCTGCTCGACGATGCAGTCGAGCGATATGGCCGTTGGGATGTCCAACAAGAAGATGACAAGGCTAAAGACGATACTCTGCCACCGGATCCAGCTGCAAGCGACCATGACACTGGATCCGAGGCAGACGAGGATGACATGGTTAGTGGCAAATCTGAAAGAAAAACATCAATCTCTATCAGTTATCACTGACACACAATGTACCGACCCTCTAGCTATCCAGCCCCATGGCTACTGCTTTAGCAGAGCTCACGCTGCTGAACACCTCGATTCCTTTCCAATCCCTACATACGGCCCTCTACCCAGTCACTCGGTCACTTCCTCTGATCATGCACAACCGGCACCGCATAGCGACCTTGCTTGCAGGTGCCTTGAGCAATCCGAACCATGTCGAGTTGGCTCTCAGCGCGCCACACGTCATTGAGCTCCTTCCAAGCTTTATACAATCCCTCTGTCCAGACCCAAACTTCAAGTTGCTCGACCTCGAAACGATTCTATCACCGCTGCTACGTGCAGTCGTCGCTCTTGCGGTCGATCCACCCACTCAACATGTGCAAGCCGGAGGTGACCGAGGTAATGACCCCAGCTCGCCGGTGGAGATCAGCAAGAGAGCGTTCCAAGTCATTGCTTGGACTTTTCGACAGATTGGTCAAGACATTGTCAACAGCAGCGACGCCGCTCACCGCGTGGGCGTAGCTTGGAGCTGGGTTGTAGAAGGTTTGAAAGGGGAGAAGCCGCGTGTTCAGAGTCCGCAACGGGTCAATGCCCCTGATGACATGGAAACAAACGACGTTGAGGAGATGGATGGTGAAGATAAGGAGGGAGTCGATGGAGACGAGAATGAGTCGTTTCAGGATGAAGCTCAAGAAGGCAAAGATGAGGACGGTGCAATGGTCGAGACGGAAGGCATTGTTGATGCATTGACCGAGAATATTCCAAATGGAAATGGCACCATCGATTCAGCAGGTACTGGCGAAGACGCGTCTAGCGAGTCTGACCTTGGCGACGACACACAAGAAGACCCTTCACATGGACAGAATGACCAATCTATGCGGAAAAAGAAGTCGAAGTCTGGTACAAAGCCGCATTTGCGCAAATTACTGGCCACGTGCTTTGCATTTCTCGTCAGAAGGGCTCGTAATGGCGAATTCTTGGGAAATATCATCGATATCGTAATGTCCTCATTGGACTCGGACAGTTCCGACGAATTACCCGAAAGCATTAGCTGGTTGATCGTCGAAAGCATCAAGTCAGTAGATACGCATCTACACTCTCGGGCCGGAGCCATCATCCGGGCCTGCTTGAAACAGGCCGGTCTATCGCAGCTTCCGCAAATTGTCGACGTTCTCGAGGCTTCGTTGACCGCTGTGGTACATCATGGCCGCGTGGAGACAATGTCAACGATGGCAGATCTTCTATTAAGCCACCTGGAACATAGCATGCAACACTCCGATCTCGAGCCCTACACCTTCATGCTCGCGATGCGACTGGTCACTGTTTTATGCGGCGTGCGCAAAGGGTCGCGATTAGCGGACAAGGACAAGATTGCTGTTATCAATCTAGCCAGCAAGGCTTTCGAGACTGTCAAGACTTGGCCAGATAACGCGATGCTTATGCAGACCTGGGCGAGGCTGGCAGTCTGCTCGCTCGTGATCGTTCCTGATCTCAAAAGCATGATGGGACCTGGTCGCAAGCTGTTGGAGGCCTTGTACAACGTTCCTGGCGAGGTAAGCTATCTCAAGCATGAGAAACTCCCAGATCCGCTGACAACAATTGTCATGCAGAACACGCATCTCAGCATAGGCGCAATCATCACCCTCTCCGGGCAACAGTGGCCATACTTTAACGACTTCGCGAAGCCATTGCTCAAGGGCGCCAAGATCAGTCTTCAAAGCGATGGTCGGTATGTATCGCTTTTGGCCACCCTCGTAGACGACGGCAATTTCCATGGTCGCGATTGGCAAGCTAGGCTAGAAGAGTCTATTTTGGCCCAATTACAAGATTGGCAAGTTTGCAAGCGCAATGGAAAGCTCACAGAAAGAAAGGTGAATTGCCACTTGGTCATGAGATTCGCTATCAGCTAAGTTCACCATAAATCTGGCTAGACCTACGATCTTCTAGATAATCTTCGTCTCTGTGATGCCTTGCCGGTCACTAGCCCAGTCGTAAAAGCCGTTTCACAAAATATGGATCTCTTGCTGCAAGTATCCGAAGATTCCCAAATTCTGCAGAGCGAATTTCGCAGGAGTCCGGCGAACTCAGCTGCTGTTTTGGCGGCTTATCTACGGGTTCTTGTGACTTCGAACGGTGCAGCCTCCATCACTGAAGTGGTCATGCACAACATTGTCAAAAAATATGGATGGCACCGAATGGTGATGGCAAACTTGGCCAAAGCCTCTCAAAGCCAGTTCTTCTCCGAGGAAGGCATTGCGGCGCTGCGGCAAGAACTGCGCGCTGCAATGCTCTCGGACGATGGCCTGATCAGACAGAGCGTCCTCGAAATCTTGATTCGGAGCAAGCCAAAGTCTCCCATCATCGCAAAGGCTATCGAAGCCGAGAATACACCTATGGACATACAAAACTCCCGTGATAAGAGCGCATCTGTTCGAAGATTAGGCCCTTTGATGAAAAATGCCGATCCTTCTTCCTTTGATTTCGAAATCGGCATCTGGTACTGCATAGCTACGCTCAAGGTTAACTTGAGCCCTTTGTGGCCAGAGGCTATCAGCAGCATAGCGGAAGCTTGTGCAGCGCACTCATCATTCGTTCAGGGCAAGATTTGGGGTGAGATCTTCGGAGAATTAGGCAATGCCGTCGATACGCTGTCTATGGGACCCGCCTCTGCCACCAAATTATCATGGTCAAACTCAATGGATGGTCTTCCCATTGATGAATCCCCACGCTGGATGCAGGGCGAATTCAACTGTACTGCGATGGCGAGGCTCGTCGCTGCCTTCGATTACAGCGCAGCTCGCTATGAGTCAGCGGAAGAAAACATAGCTCGTCGACCTCACTCTAAGGACATCCAAGTAGGTCCCTTAATACTTTGGGCACAGCTTGCTGGTCCGCCACTAAGACTTGTCGCCGTGGTCTCCACAGGGTCAGATAGCGAATGACCGCTTTTCTGCTTCCAACTACGAGTGTCAATTGCTAGCCCTCTGTGGCAAGCTATCCAGCTTAACCGAGCGGCACTCGCGCGATTTCGTTACCCTGTTCTTGACGCACATTGCGACATCGACCGACAGCGATTCAGTCTTGAGCGGGCAAAGCGGTCGAGACCAGCTCGGAAGCTGGCTGAAAGTCTTCACAGCATTCAAGAATCCCAAAGCACTCTATCGCGCCAATGATGTCTATTCAAAACTTCTCACATACCTCTCCCATGGCGATGCCATACTGCAAGGCCTGGCACTCGATGGCATACTCACCTGGAAATCACCCAATATCCTGCCATATGAAGATCGTCTCCGTAATTTGCTCCAGAGCACCAATCTGCGAGACGAGTTGTTACACTTCTCGTTGGCAGAAAACAGCTCCGACATTGTGATGGAGCGGCGTCAAGAGGTGGTCAATATCACCATCAGGCTGCTATTCGGACTCATGAGCTCGCGACAAGGGCGCGCTAGCTCGATGACTGTCCATAGAAGCCGGAAGACCGCAATCTTAGGCGCCTTGAAAGTATGCAACCCAGACGATCTCACCACTTTGGTCAACCTCATGCTAGGTTCTCTAGACGATCAGAAGAGTATTGCGGATGGAAGCTTCACGTTTGCGCAGTCTACCACTGCTCAGACCAGCAAACAAGCAGGCTTCTTGATCTTGCTTGGCGACCTTCTGGCGAATCTGGCTGTTAAGATCCGTCAACATTGGCATCACCTATTTGCAGTCACTCTTAATCTGGCCTACCATGCCCGTCCGAGCCTATCCAGCAGCGATCGGCTCAGGCACGTCCGCCAGCTAGCATTCAAAAGGTTAGGTGATTTCTTCCACAAAGACCCGACTTTCGATTATACGCCGTTTCTGCCGTCGCTGTTTGCGGATCTCATTACCCCAAGGCTGGCGTACTTTGGGCCGGAAAATGCTCAAGGGCCGTCTGCGTTGCTCAACCTGATAGCAGCCTGGGCTCAACACCCAGAGACGATTCATATCCTGGAAGATTACTCTGCCAATCTTCTCCCCAGCACGACCAGTTTATTGGCCATTCCGAACGCCAAACCTGCCAGTATCCTGGCTGTACTGGGAATTGTGCAGGATCTACTAGCACACGGCAATACTGAGGACGACAAAGGCCGTCGGCTGATTCAGGCACATGTCGATTCCACAATCCTCCACATCTCGACCTTGCTGGAAACGAAAGCACCGGCGTTGAATGCTCGAGACCCAGTCAGCATGCGCTTGCTCGAAGTTCTTTCCAGCTTAGCCCCCTTCCTGCTCGATGCTCAAGATTTGCAACCCCTGCTCCCAGCACTATTACCGACTTTGAGCAAACCTAACAGCATTGTTCCAGAAAAAATGAAGACAGATCTCTTGAGAACGCTGGAAGTCGTTGTCCTTGAGCGCAACCGCGATACGGACGGTAAACATACTCGGTGGGCAGAAAGCACGTACGACACGATCTCTGGCCTGTTCACAACCATGAGAACACGCCCGGCCAGACTTCAGCTTCTCGCAGTCCTTGAGAATATTGGTATCACAAGTGGGCGGGCGCTAGAGTGCCTTGCCGATCTCAACGCATATTCCGCCCGAAGGCTTGATGAGCCAGATTTCGATCGGCGTCTACAAGCATTTTCAAGGCTGAACGATATAGTATACAAAGATTTGGCCGCCCAAGACTGGATCCCCGTTCTAGCAAATATGTTCTTCTTCGCTCAGGACACCGATGAGCTGTCCATACGGACTAGCGCTACATACACTCTGCGCCGCTTTGTCGAAGTGGCTGGACCTAGCATCGACCCTTCACTCCGGGCCATTCTGGTGAAGAAGTTCATGCCCGGCTTGCGGCGGATCCTCCTATCTAAATCTCTGATCGTGCGCACGGAAGCGGTGTCGGTGCTCAAAGCGTCTGTTGCAGCAAGGACTGGTCTGTCCGAGCTCGAGGATTTAAAGTGCTTGTTGGCGGGCGATGACGAAGAAGCAAACGTGCTTAACAATATATATCACATCCAGACACATCGTCGCGCCCGAGCTCTGAGACGTCTTGCAGACGAGGCGCAGAATGGGAATCTCCCTATCAGAATCGTGCATGAGCTGTTCATTCCAATTGTCGCTTTCAATCTGGCAGAATCGTCCACCTCCAAACAGCAAGAACTTGTCAACGAATCAGTGACCACCATTGGTCGTCTCACAGGCGTACTATCGTGGAGCGCATATAATCGTGTTCTCCAGCGGTATTATATGTTGGCATCGACTGCCAAGGAGGGCCAGAAGCTCTATGTCCGAGTTTTGGTTTCCATTCTCCGCTCATTCCATGTAAATTTCGAGACGTTGGAGCCAGACGATCGCTCCCGCGTTCTTGCGTCGATTACGAAAGCACTTCTTCCAAAACTCAGCCGCTTCCTTCAAGCACGCGATGAGGTTGACGAAACATTACGGCTTCCGGTGGCAGAAGGCATAGCAGCTGTCATACAAAGGCTACCTTCTGACTATCAAGTGAATGACGTGTCGAATCTCGTCACGTCGTTGGCGCAAATCTTGCGAAGTAAATCGCAGGAAGTGCGAGACATGGCGCGGACTACGTTGGTAAACATCGCAACATTGCTCGGCTCGCAGCATCTGGCATCAGTGGTGACAGAGCTACGATCTGGTCTCGCTAGAGGTCCTCACCTTCACGTTCTGGCATATGTCGTACATGCACTTCTGGAAAAGACCTCTGCAAATGCTTCAGGGTTCCCACTGGACGCTGCTGTAGATAGCATAGTTCCAATAATCTATGATGACCTCGTGAGTCTAGTTCTATGCCATCTGTGCGATTGAGGAGTTAATTGACATTGCTACCCAACAGTTCGGATCTCCCGCGAAAGATCGCGGTTCGCGCGAATTCCGAGCGAAGACCAAATACCGCGAGGTCCGACTTTGCAAATCCCTGGACTCCCTTGAAATCGTCGCGAGTAGAGTTTCCGCAGAGAGACTCAATCGCATTATAGGACCATTGCGGGATGTTCTCGCTAAACATGAGAGTCTACGCATGTCGCAGTCTGTCGATGATGCTCAACGTCGAATGGTCACTGGCCTGCTTCGGAATGACACCTTGCGAGTCAATGACCTGTTGACTCTATGTCAAGCACTCATTAGTCAGAATACGGAACTCCTCAAGCCGCGAAAGAGGAAAGAACCTGCTGAGAGTCTGGCAAGAAAAGAACACAGAGTAGAGTTGCGGCGGGCAAAACATTCCGACGACGGTGACACATTTTCGCAGAATGCGTGGCGCTTCGTTGCTCTGGGCCTGGACTTGTTGAACGGAGCCTTCAGACGCAATGCGTTCGACCTCCACAATGACGATACCGTGGCTCGACTTGAGCCTCTCATCAGCTTGGTTGGCAATACGCTCTTCACGGAGGATGCCCACATCTTGGACAGAGCGTTGCGAGCGGTAGCAGCTCTCATCAAATGTCCTTTAAAGTCCATCGAGAGCGCGGCTCCCGCCTTGTCGAAGCAGATGATCTCTATTCTTGAAACGGCAGGAGGAACATCATCAGATCTAGCTCAAACCACAATGCGATCTTTGGGGTACCTGATCCGCGACCGAAAAAGCCTAGTCCTGTCGGAGCAGCAAGTGACGACCTTGATTGGTATCCTTTCTCCAGATATGGAAGAACCGGATCAGCAGGCCGCCGTCTTCTCGTTACTTCGAGCCATTGTCTCGCGAGGTTTCGTGTGTCCAGAGGTCTACGACCTGATGGATCGCATTGCCGAGATATTGGTATCAAATCAAGCGCACGGTGTGAGGGAAGTGTGCAGGGCTATATATCTGCAATTCCTGCTCGACTACCCACAAGGCAAGAAACGCCTTTCCACTGCATTGCAATTCTTGACCAAGAATCTCATCGGCTACGTTCACGAGTCCGGACGCATGTCTGTGCTGGAACTTCTCAATGCCGTTCTCAGCAAGTTTGGCGTCGATCTCGTCGATCAATACGCCGATCTCTTCCACGTTGCACTGGTATTGAGCTTGTCGAACGACGAATCCGCCAAATGCAGGTCGATGGCGGCGGAGAATTGCAAAGTTCTATACGCTCGGGTCAAGAAGGAAACTTTCAACAAATTCCTTGACAGCGTGCTATCCTGGGGCGAGCAGAATGCAGACTTGAACCTCTGTCGCGTTGCAGCTCAAGCATCTCGTCTACTGCTCGATAACAACAATGGACGCAGCGAGACCGAAAAGAACGTCAGCCGCATTCTTCCAATGTTAGCAAGGATCGCATCGCTGGCTACAGAGCTGGTGGCTAACGGGGTCGACGAATCCGAGTACGAAGCCATGGACGAAACGTCCGCGGCTCCAGTGGATTGGCAAGCAGCCTATCAAGCCGTGACATCATTGCAGAAGCTCTTCGAGCTTTCGACAAAATCCATAGAGTACCTCGATTCAGGATTGGTAAAAACGATAGAAACTCTGCTGCTGTACCCGCATGCCTGGGTTCGACAATCAGCTTCCAGGCTTGTAGGTACCCTCTCGACGGCAGCACCAACCAGCTTCTCGTTGTCGGATCTTGTCTCCCTCGCATCAAACATGACTATTCAGTTGCGGAGCAAGCTTTTGGACGAAGCCGCGGCTCTTCAGGTCGTGAAGAACCTTTTCTCGATTGGCAAGCGATTCGCGACTGTCCCGGTCGATTCACAAGTGGTCAAACAGCTCGAGGACGTCGAGCACGACGGCGAAAGCGCTGATCCCACCACTACCTCTGCGGCTGTCGATAGATCACCCACTTCAAATCCCTTGCATTGGCTGTTTGTCAAGCTGTCACACCGAGCAAGGTACACGCACCAAAGTCGTCCAAGCAAGTATCTAGCGGGAGTGGTATGTTTGAGTTGCAACTCATGTGCGTCGTAATGTGCTGACTAGAACATGTGCGCCAGACCGCATACAAATGGTCGTTAGAACCTTTGTCCATCTTGCGATGGTTTGGCGCGATGATTTCCGAGCCTAGTCTCGAAGTAACTCAGCTGCAAGGTCAATTGCGACAGATGCTCATCCCCGTTGTCAGGATTATCGAGGACCCAAATGGTGCCCAAGATCCACAATTAGGTTAGTCTGCTTTGAAGTTCGTGATGACACGTGCTGACGCATCGAGTTGCACAGATGAGCTACAAACAGTTGCTCGCGAAGTACAAGAGCTCTTGGCTAATCGCATCGGCACGTCAAGCGTCACAGAAGTTTACTCAAAGCTCCAGCGAGACATGGCGGTCAGACGAGAAGACCGCAAACGCACCAATGCCATGCAAGCAGTCACGAATCCAGAGAAGGATGCCAAAGCGCGAGCAAGGAAGCACGAGCATAAAATGCAAAATAAAAAAAGAAAAGGTGAAAGCTTCCAATCACAGAAGCTGAAGTATGGCGTAATGAGTAAGGGCAAGAAGGCGCGATTCGAGTAGTTTTCACGCGCGTCAAGTTCTGCTTGTGGATGTCTGCAGTCGTCAGTGTGTTGTTGTGACGTGATTTGCTGCATACCGCCGCGGATTCAGCGCTAGCAATTGCAAGCAAAGAGTATCGAAGACCTGGGCTGGAACGGATCTCATAATGAGTCATTGCAATATCGATAGTACAACGACAGAAAGTTGTGCAGCCCTCGCGTAACCGTTTTAGGCGCTCGTCTGGAAACAGCGCTCGTTCTCGTCTGCCATGGCTTTCCAGTCCGTCTCCGACAATGTCTGCCCGTCCACGCGAGACGACACTTCGCGGTCCCATGCTTGTTCGAATTCGACATCGATAGCGTCTTCTCTTTGCTGAGCGGCGTCCTGCTGATGTGCATTCTCTCGCGCATACTCTGCCAAGCTGACGAGCTTGGTATCGGCCTGAGCAGGTGATGCCGGGCTCGCCGGGCTATTCGAAGCAGTTCTAGTACTGAGCACTGTCGACAATTTTCCTTGGGTCTCTTTGCTCCCACTCGTGAGATCCAGTATAGAGGGCACAGGCAACACCCAGATGCGCTCTCTCAGCCGTTTATGGCGTTCTCGATCATCTTCTATTCGACGCAGAATGTCATTGCGTGAGAAAGAGGTTGTTGCTGAGCTTCCTTTTGACGAAGGTGGGAAGGATGCTTGGTTCAGGTCGGTGAGGAGACGTTCAAGCTGCTGGACCGGAAGCAAGCGACGGGTCTTCCAGCTCTTCAGGACCTGGCATAGCGAGCGCCCAGGTCAGACCTGAGCTGCGAGCAGCGCTGTACAGTCCAAAGACTAATCAGCTCACCTGGACGGTACTGAGTCGATTAAGCACCCCTTCCCGAATGTCTGTCGGCACGGTCAGATTCACAACCTTGTCTAGGTCACGCTGCACAAGCGTCCTGTAGCTCTCCAAGCCGATGGCCAACGTCTGATCCAAGAGCGAGTCAAGCATGTAGAATATGTTGATCCTTGCATTTATGCTAGATTTCTCGAGTTCTTCAATGATGCAATCCCACAGATCTTGCTCTTGGGCGTTTGGTGCTGATTGTTGCGAAGAGCTCGCTGCGCCACCTCGCCGCGAGGCAGACCCGTGTGACGAGCACTTAATGAGGAAAGACACGACCTTGTTGATGCTTTGAGCTGCTGATGTGAGCCGCCTGAGGTGTGTCAGGAATTGCATCCTGATCTGTATGCATACAGTCCAGTTTAGTCGCTGCCTCGTATTCCAAAGTGTCAGATCACAGTCTTCGGGCAACGCACCTCGAAGGCGTCCATTGTATCAACTGTGAGAAGCTACTTGTTGGAGATGATCTTCTGTGCGCGCGCTCCAATACTGCGAGGCGAGTTGTGCTTTCTCCCTGACCTGCGAGGAGTGGATGATCGCAGCCTACCGCCGTTGCATGAGCGCACTGCCAGGCGTTGCGCCTGCGCTGGCGTTGGCGTTGCGGAGTCCGACACGAAGCAATGAACACTGTAACCCCCAAGCTGCTGAAGTGGTCAGAAGTCAAGCTTGGGCTGCCTGCAACAGTGGCAAAAGACTTTCTCTACGATTGCGGCATAGTACAAAGCTAGGGTGTGCGCTGATATATAATGTATGTCCACTCTAGAGCCAGCTCCCGTCGAGCACACCAGCTTCATGTATCTGCACAACCCACCAGCCTGACCGCACCGCTGCACGCGAGACTGACTGTTTGAAGTACCGAAGCCTTTCGAGCGCGACGCTGGCCAGCAGGGTCGAGGGGCGGCACAGCGAGAGGACGCTTGAGATGTCATTGCCCTGCAGAGCAGGACGGCGCCGCAGCTCGCTCGACTCTGGCGCATTGACTGCATCCGAGGAGCGTGCTTGGCCGGCTTGTCCTCGCCGCCTCCCGCCTACCCTCGCCTCGACCTGGTTCTGCCAGCCAGCACCGCGCTGTACTTCGACCACCGGCCAGCCAGCCTCACCTGTGCACGGAGTCGGGCAGACCTCGTGTGCCTACAGAGACAGAAGGACCGACACGCCCGTGTGACAGGCCGCTGGCGATTTCCAGAGCATGGACGCGCGCGCGCCTTTCAAAAAGGACCTCGCACAAGGAATCCATCTTGGGGACCGGAACGAGTCGCATTCGATAGGTTGCAGATGCTGCACGACATGCGACTAACCTAGGGGCAGATGGGGAGACGTCAGTTGTAGAACTTCATGCCATCCACGGAAGCACTCACTTTGGTGTCCCCGTTTAATTGTTCGTGGAGAAGAGAAAACCTTGGCTGGCAGTGGCCGCTGAAATTTTGATGCGCGCGAGTGGCAAAAGGGATCCAGAGGTACTGGCAAGCATGCAATCAAAAGGACCGATATATCTGTCATCTGGTGGAGGAAGAACACTGATATATCAGTCTGATGATCTTCAGAGAACACTGATATACTTCAGAGAACACTGATATATCAGTGTGCTGATCTTCAGAGGACACTGATATATCAGTCTGCTGATAAAGGGAGGACACTCATATATCAGTCTGCTGATAAAGGCAGGGGACTGATATATGCAATATATCTATCCAAAATGTCATCAATATATCTATCCAAAATGTCAGGCCTTTGGCACCATAGCACTGATATATTAGATCTGTATTTGGGCAGATGTTTGGGCAGATCAAATACAATAAGCCGACTGTCGCATATATTTGATATATCTGATATATATCTGTACCGATATATCTGTCCCTATATATCTGTGATTTTGATGACGGAGTCCGAGCACCCGGGCCGCCACCAACTCACTGATATATCAGATATATCCATTTGAATCTCCATCATATGACGGATATATCATATATCAGTGATTTGATTGAAAGGAGGACTGATATATACTGACAGTCATATGATTTTATCAAAAGACTGATATATCAGTGATGTGATTTTATCAAAAGACGGATATATATCAGTGTTTTGGTTTATTATGAGAAGACTGATATATCAGTGAGCTGATTACATCAAAAGACTGATATATCAGTGAGCTGATTTCATCAAAAGACTGATATATGCCATATACATATTTTACACAGCAGGTCTGGACTGCGTCATCAAATGACAGATATATCAGTCTGATGGTGGCAAAGGCCTTTGTGAATACCTCCCTCCGCCCTCTAATACTTGAGCTTGAATAGCTTCTTGGCAAGACCAGACTTGAACGAGTCAAGCTTTTCTTGTGTAAAGTCTCCTTCGGGCTTGAGACCGTTGACCCATGGCATACCGACCTCGAACTGCTCGTAAGGGCTGGACAAAGAAGAAGTCAGACTGACTGTAGCTCTTCAATTCTTTAGGCCTGGTCAGGAACTCACTAGTCGAGTGAGAACATAAGGCGGTCGTAGCCGACTTGTTCACCAACGAACTTGAGGACGGGAGTGTAAAAGTCACCGGACGAGGTGATGTAGATGCTGTACAAGGCGTTAATTAGCAATTGTAGACTGTCCAACAAGCTGCAAGAGATACTCACTTGGTCTTGAAGTAGTACCACAAGTCGTGCTTCATCTCCGTGACAGACTTGCGCTTCTTGTGGACATCCTCAATCCAGTGGCTGGTGGAGGGTATTTGATCAGCAATCAAAAGATAGAGCATCGAGAGAATACAGTAGACTCACTTGATCCTCCACAGATCAATGGGGATCTTCTCGCCAAAGTGACCAACGATCATCTTCAGTTTGGGGTTGCGGTCGAAGACACCCTTGATGATCTGTGTGCGAAGATGACGACACAGCTCAGTGCGAAGCCATATCAGCTCTCTTGAGTAGACAACTCACCATCGAAGTCAAGTGAAGGGCAACGTTGTTCGGGAAGCTCATGCAGGGGCCGATGAGGGGAGTTCGGTCCTTGTAGAGCTTCTCAAAGACAACACCTTTGGGTGCGATGGGGTGGAGGTAGAATGGGACATCGAGGTCAACGCACGTCTGCCAGAAGTGGTCCCATTCTGGGGTATCGTAGAAGATGGGAGTGTCGGACTCGGTGCGCTGGTTGTCGTTGACGAGAGCACCGACAAAGCCAAGCTCCTTGACGCAGCGGGTCAGCTCGTCGGCGGCAGTCTTGGGGTCGTGCATGGAGAGCGCAGCGAAACCACCAAAGCGCTTGGTGTTCGACTTGATCTGATCGTAGAGCCAGTCGTTGGCTCGTACTGCGGCTTCGGCGGCTTCCTTGGGATCAGTAAAGTCTGGCGAGCAGAAACACGTGACGTTAGCGTACACCTTTGACAGAGGTCCTGCCTCTAAGCGCGAGTCTTGGCTCACCCTGAGTGCCTGGAGCAGTCATGGAAAGGATGCTGAAGTCGACTCCATACTTGTCCATCTTCTCGAGTCGCTCGCCGTGGATATCGACGAGACGCCTGGCGTGGGCTTGTCCATCACCGTCCTAGATAGTCAATTGACGTGGTGAGCGACACTATAATGTCTGATAACTTTAGGTCAGGATCTTACAGGTGTGAAGAAGGATGCTTGGTAGGCAGACATCTCGGCCCATTCTGGCAAGTTCTATTGTGGTAGAAGTGCGGGGCGTTCGAAAGGACAGAAAGACAAGAGGAGGGGTCAGCCAAGTACGCGTTGCAGAGACGATGCCCATTGAGGTGTTGTCGATGCTGTATCTGCTTACGAAGGCTGCGTAGCAAACAAGAAATGCGGTTATCAGCAGCTGTCCGCCAGCGAAGCACCAAAACGCGGGCTTCAGACCGACCTTCTTCAAAGACGATAGTGCCGACCATGGTGGACGATTGGATCTGGACAGGTGTAGGAATGAAGGGAGACTGAGTCTGGCAAACGACGAGATGTGTCTGCTTGATGGCAAGAAGGCAACAAGCTGAAGCATGATCTCGGCTTCGTAGGATAGCCTGTGCGGCTGCGGCGCGCACGGCCGAAGAGACCCGCCGGCAAGTGGGGTCCCCGGCTTCTGCTGCCGTTGCAGAAGCCAGCTTCTCCCGCTTATTAGATCTTCCATCTCCAAAGGATCGTCTGGATAGTCGGATGTCTATGTACACGTTGCGATGCGGCTTGCAGATATGTACATCGTCCACTCGGTGCCTCTGCGCTCATACGCTCTGGCTGACTGACCCTAAGAGGGGTGTCAAGCGGCCGATACGGATGGTGGCGCGCTTTAGGAAGCATTACTACATTTTGATGAAGTTTTTCTAAACGTACCAGAACTGAGACTGAGTCGTAATAGCAATTCAAGGGATGAACTTCAGCCCGTACAGAAGGCATTCGGGCTCGATAACTTCAATGAGCCGATCAATGTGGCTAACGGCTGCGCTGTACAAATTACGCGGCTGGACTCCCGCTTGACACAAGTGTCTGGTGTTGCGCAAATGTAAGCTCGTCTCGTTACAGAGCATCACACAAGCTGACCCTCACCTGACCTGCCGAGCACAGAGCAAAAGTTCCGCGTGTCCGCGCAAGACGGATTGATAGGCTAGCTGTTGCTGATACTGCAGACAACGCAGCTTGCATTGCCTTGATGCATTCCAAGATTCCTGCAGGGAGACCAATGTAGGGCAGTCAGGTTTCTTCACTGCTGCTTCACGCGTTCGTAATGTCATAAGCTCTCACCTCCCTGAGCAATCTGATTTCGTGCAACCAGAACGCATACGATTGGGAAGAGATCCAAAGAGTATCCGTAGCGTGCTTGGCCCGCTCGCGGAGACGGACCGGCTGCAGGTCGTATGGTGGAAGTGTGTATTCGCTCAGAGGACGGTAGTTGTAGAAACTCGCAGAGGAAGCGTAAAACGAAGGCGTAAATGATGAAGCCGAAGGCGATCTGCTGGACCCAGCCGACAAGGCACTGAGCGCGAAATAATTCTGAGACCAGCTAGGGATTTGACGAGGAGTCGGGAGGGGCAACCTTGGGGCTTCCAGTACCTGGCGGGTGGAAGCGTAGCGCATTCGAGCGAGCATGTTACGGTGGAAAATGGTAGCTTGTATGACCAGGAATGAGAGTCTGCAATCACAATGTGGAAGAGAGAGAGGTCTTGTCCAAGGGAGTACTTCATGTACACGATTCCTTATTCGACGTAAACAGGTTGCTGAAAGCCTGACGCTGGACGTGAAAGCCAAAGATTTGGATATGGCGGTGCAGAGACCCGTCCCTGGCAAAAGGATAGGAAGACGCATTGATGACATTGCCCGAGACAGTCATTTGCCAGGAGCGTGTTTGCCTGGCCAAAGTGATGGCACGTCCTCATGTTCTTGCCTGTCCGCGTTGGCCTGCAATATGCTGCTTGGTCTGCGTAGCCGTCAGGAAAGGGCCATTCCGATGTCGTCGTCAATGGCGATGTCATGGAGTTGAGAAAAGGCATGTCAGCGTGCCCAACGCATGGCGACGTGAACGTGAATGTGCAAATGATTGGAAGATGCAGCTGCAACGAAGGCTGACAGTCCGCCACATTCAAGGTGATAGGATTTGGATGCGTGAACCGGCGCGCCAGAGGTTATAGAGGAGCTGCCATCACTAGAAATCGCTCGCATAGTGTATAGACCGTGTAATTCGCACTTGCAGGCAAGATTATGGTGGCCAGTCGGTTGGTAGTCGAAGAGGAGCGCGTTGAGCGTCACGACTTGCTTCAACTCCATTTCTACATTCTTGAACAACCAAAAAGCAGGAGCGACATGGCTGCAGGCTACGATCCATATTCGACGGGCACTGCATCATATGGCGCTGCCCCAGACTTGCAGTTCTACAGCGGGGGCGTGGGCGCGACATCAGGAACTGGCATGCACGCCTCCACGTCGTCAGGCATGGGCAGCCTCTCCCACCTTGGAGGTGGCAGCGGTGGAGTCAACGCAGGAAGCGACTACTACGGAGGTGCAGCGACTGGCAACATGCAAAGCGCCGGAGTCGGCGGCGTGATGCTTGCGCAAGGTGGCTTTTGGTCTGCTTTCACTGCTGCACCCATGTACGAAAACGAGCCGCCATTGCTGCAAGGTACGCGTTTGGTAGAACCCTCAATCGAAGTGTGACTATAAGCCAGATTGCTGATTCAACTTGTCTTGGCCCAGAGCTGGGGGTGAATTTCGACCACATCAAAAACAAGACGTGGACCGTCTTGAATCCCTTGCGGCGGCCTGATCAGCATATAATGGATGACGCCGACCTCGCAGGGCCGATACTGTTTGCTTTTTGCTTTGGCATGTTTCTTCTGCTGGTGAGTGAAAATACAAGACAACATCGAATTGCTGGAACTGACACCTGTATTCACATGCAGTCTGGGAAACCGCAATTTGGGTACATCTACGGTGTGGCCCTGCTTGGCGACCTATCGCTCTATTTTCTGCTCAATCTCATGTCTCCTACCGGCGTCGACGCATATCGAGTTACGTCTGTCCTCGGCTACTGTCTGCTTCCCTTGGTAATAACGTCACTTGCGAGCGTGGCTCTCAATCTGGACAGCATAGTCGGATACATCCTTTCCATAGGCAGCATATTCTGGTGCGCCTACTCTGCCAGTGGCATTTTCGTCAGCGTACTACAGATGCAGAATCAACGATACCTGGTGGCATATCCCGTCATGCTATTCTATGCAAGCTTTGCCTTGCTGACAGTGTTTCAGCATCGAGGTGAGCGCCGATTCAAGCAGTATACATTGCTTCATTGCTGACAGTTCGCAACAGTTCTTGTAAAAGTGTAATTGAACAAAGTCGCAGTGCAATCGAGATTCGAAGTCGAACCTCTTAATTTCCGCTAGCCCACTTGGGCGGCTCGTCCTGGAGGCGACGAGACAATCAGCGAAGCGAGCTGGGCATACAATAGAGGATAATTCTACCTTGCCGTCATCTTCCAGCTTGTCGCCTTCTTCCTTGGTCTTGTGGATCGTCTTTTCATTGTGCTCAGCGGGGGCATAGCTGGTGAACAGCACAAGAGGGGTACCGCTGGTGGTTATGAAGTTGTGTTTGCAGCCTAAAGAGAGCGGTAAGTAGGTGTTCGTACTGGACTTAGTCATCGAGGTAGACCTACCAGCAGGCACGATGACGATGTCACCTGCTCCAACCTCTTTCTCTTCTCCGTTGACGATAGCCTGACGAGCAATTGTCAGGAAAAGTTCTAGTCGTGAAGATCGCATTGAGCTCTACCAACTTTTGCGGTTCCGCTAGTGAAAATCAACGTCTGATCTACGTGATGTGTTTCCTCGCCAATCTCGCCTCCCACGGGGATGGTCATGCTGACAAGCTGGGAGTGTTCGCCTGGCAGCACACAGACGCATTTCACTTTGGTGGCGAAAGCCTTGACTGAGACGGACACATACCTGTCCAGAGCACACGTCGAAATTCGGAGAACTGCGAGATCTTCTCTGAGACCTTTGGAAGTACGAACATCTTGTTGAGATGAGCTATAGCACGACAGGTGGATCGAAGAGTCAGCTTTCCCCTCTCCATGACTTTGGGACGCGAAGCCTGGAACAAGTTGACAGCGGGAATTGTACTGCACTTGAGGCATGCCTTCTGTCACACCGAAGCATTGCAGTGCTGCCCTGGCTTCGTCCTATATCGCCGAGGTGTGGCAGAGGGCAAGCGAAAGACGGTCGGACGCGATCATCGGAAGTGCTGCTTACCTGGCTTGCTTGATGAAGACATGTTGGATCGTACAACGACTCGCGAGTAGGAGAGGATTCGAGGGCCTGCTAAAGTTCTTAAAGATGCTCCGAGCATGAGGTAGGTCGCGGTGCAGAGACAACGAGATATTGATGCGCAGTCACCAGCGAGCACGTGAGATCAGATCCAGATCACTCTGTGCCCATCGTCATCGATTCCGCCGCGGGTGGGCGTGATATTCCTTGCAGACAAGGCCAGTCACACGCGAGACGCGTTCAGCAGAGAAGCATCGTGCTCTTGTTCGAGGAAATATCGCAACTACTACTGTATCCAGTAAGGCTACATATTCTGAAGGAATTCGCCACCTGCTATAATGCTGCCCTGAGTGGCCCAATCCTGAGTATTTGTCAAGGCAGTCCAAAAATCCAGGGTCGTATCGTCGAGCAGATTTGTATATGCCTCCAATGGTAGAAAGCTGTTGTTGTCGCTCAGAGGGGAGTAGGTGGGCAATGTGCCGGAACCGCTGGCGGCGGGCTGCGGCCCCAGGCTAGTGGGCTGATTATAGCTGAAGGTGCCAGGATAGGCTGATCCGGGTCCAAGATCAGAAGCCGATGGAGGGTAAGACTGGTTGTGAGATATATCGCTGAAACTGCCGCGATTTGCTGCCGAAGCGACTCTCGTTGAGCCAGTTGCGTCGGATGCGAAAAGCATCGCATCTCCGCTACGCCCAATATTTGCCGATTCGATACCCTCCACTCTGTCAAACTCGTTCCGTCTGCCTGGAGCTGTACTTAGCGGCACCTCTGGGGAGGGCGCTCGACTGACGGGCCAGTCTCCATCCCCTTGTGGCCGCGATGACCTGGGCTCTGTGCGTGGCCTGCTCCTGAAGGAGGGCTGCTCGTGTGGAGAGCTGGTGTCCACTCCGTCTTGGTCGCGAGAGAAAGTCCGTAGCAGGCTGTCTAAAAGTCTGGCATACCGAACTGCGTGTTGGTGAGGCTGTTCAGGCGGTTGTTAGCCATGGCAAGCGACTGTCCAACGCAAGAGTCGCTCACATCACTGCTGGTGCCGGCCAGACAGATGATGAGCCGTCTGAGCAATCTCACGGTATTGCGCCGTTCTGCGGCAGCTACGGCGTTGAGGAAGATAGCCTTGAGCAGGAAGACGCCGGCGTATCTATTCTCATCGTCAGGCCAGGTCAAAGCTGACAAAGCTTAGCGGGACTTACGAGAAGTAAAGGAAGAACCGCCACGGTAGATACTGCAGAACATTCTGGGGGTGCAGGCGATCTGTGCAAATGCGCAACATGTCGCACGCTGCTTCAACTGCTTCCATGAGAAACCTAGCATCCGGACTTGACATGGCGCCCTGCTTGAAGATGCCGGCTTTCACCGCTTCAACACTGCTGCCTTGTGCCCGCTGTATTCCCCGCTGCACGCTAGCCTGGAAGGCAAATGCGTATATATATAGGCGGACATAGTGCTGTCAGGAATGTCAGCCAGCGAAGCTTGAAGGTACAATCTGCCAGACGAGACGCACAAAGGTCACCCAGACACATTCTGTCAAGGGAAATGTTTCCCATTTTTTCACCTCCCAGGTTGCGCGGTAAGTGTTCTGATGGAGAGCCAGTGAGCAGCGGTACCTTGCCAAGCCAGCATATCGTTACGTACTAGAGCCCGAGTAAATGAATCTAGGTGCTTGTGGTACTCACCAGCGCTGACGAGTGCGGTGCTTCTGTCCTTGCTGGGGTACTATCGACGCAGCTTGTCAGTGAATTAGCTGCTATGCGGATCTGTTCTGCGTACCAGAATGTCTTGCGAGTTTTGGAGAATCTGCGTCAACTCCGCATAGGCCTGCAAAAGGCTGGCATAGTCGTCTTGTACGCCCGGTACTGGCCGCAAAGATGGAAAGTAGTCCGCGGATGACCCGCTGAACATAAGTCCTGGACCTCGGGACCAGAAGGCCTTGCCTGGTATAGTAATAATCAGTCATGAAGTCCGCTTTGACATTCCTGACAGTGCAGTATACTTACCGGTTCGGATTGCAATCTGTCTATCGAACAGGAAGCAATACGTCCAGGCAATCCGCTCCCTTTCTTGATGCATCAGTGTTTCGATGTTTTCCTTCCCCTTTTGTTTGATCGGGAGGAAGGAGATCTGATCCAGAGAGAGCATATCTAATGGCTCACCATCAACATCCGGGGGCAACGTTCCTTCAACATAGAGGATACAACTCACAGCCAAGGCGCACAGCGAGTCCTACAATTATCCAAGACATTCTGTTTTCTTCCGCAAAATCCTCACGGTGGTTTCCAGCGCTGGCCAGAGCCCGCGGTGGATTTTCTAGAGACGCAGCAGAGATTCTCATGTGAGCAGATTTCGTGGCACTCATGCGAAAACACACACCCGACAATAAGAGCAAAGCTTCCACCGCGCCGACTGTCACTTCCTCCCCAAAGACCAGCTTGGTGATCAGCTCCTGCATGTAGACCCAAGTGCCCTCATGGACACGCCCCGCATTGCCTGTGCCTTGATCCAGCCTGCTCGCGATCAAGATAAAAACGGTCGTTAAGTGAACCTCGGCTGATTGGAAGGTACAGCAAGGGCATGAGTACTTCGACGGCATGCTAGCAGCAGGGCTACTTACCCTGGGCAAAGGCCGTAAGCTGAGCTTCCGTCCGAGGTATGCGATGATGCGGCACGAGAGGGAAGATGTGATGCACCTTGGTGAAAAACAGGTTCACAAAGTAGAAAACCTCGATGGGGTTGAGGACGCCTCTCTTCACGAGAGGAAAATCAGATAGGTGGTAGTCTGGCAGTGCGCGAGTTTCATTTTCGTCGTCATCAGCACGGCTGCCGGATGAGGCCGTATCTTCATCCCCGCCGCCAGTCGTTGGCTTTGTACTGGACCCATTATCGTGGTTTCGATGACTGGGACCGGCTTGCGAAGTGTTTGCTCGATTTCGTTTTCGGCCACTGCCGTTGCCATGTCCGCTAGCATCTTTGCGCTCGCCTGCGGCCATAACCAATAAAGACATGGCATCGACTGGGTTTCGTAGATTCGCAGCCGCCAATTCCTCTACACGATCCTCGTCCTTCTCGCGAGCTTTGCGTTTCTGTGATTTGTCGATGCCAGGCATCGTGGCTGTCATCCCAGACAAAGCCGTCCCGCGTCCCGCTAACGGGTACTCGTCAAGGCTATCTCTAGAATTTTGATCCTGACGAAAGACCGCCTGCGATGTACCCACTGCTACAGGTTCGCCATTGAAAAGCCATTGGCTGGAAGAGGGCCGGGCCTCCTGTAATGGCTGGAGAGGAAGAGGTTGAGGATCCATCAGACCCTTGTCATTGGCAAGACGCTGCCAGTCCGAAGGCCAGCTGCTATTTTGAAAGGCCTGAACGGCGGGTGGAACGGACGATGCCGTATCGAGCTACGAAGATGTCCTAGGACGTCAGTAACTCAAAGCTTGGTATTAGGCCACAAAACAACCGTTTTTTGCAAGTGCTGGTTACGTCACTGCAGGCTGCATCACGTACCACCTCAGTGTTGCTTCGTGGGAGAGCATTATTCGCTTCAAGATGGCTGTAAGCCGTTGCAGGCGCTGCCTCGTGGGTGGCAGAATGTCCCAACTGATCAGATGTGTTCTCGCCTGTAGAAGTCCTGGAGGCCTGCCTAGCTTCGTACTTGACACGGGCGCAACGTTAATCATTGGAATCGACGACAACAATTTCTCCAACGTACAGACATGCGACCACTTCGACGAGAAGGCAGGAAATTGCAAGGAATGGTTCTTCGACGGCATCGCGCGCAGGGCGGATCTGGCAAGAGCTCAAGTGTCAACACTGATGCCACAAGCATACACCTGGCAAGCAACAATTGAGGTTTATATCCATTTCTATACCTTTTGGATTGTTCACATCGCCTATGAGCAGATGGAAATAAAGTTAGCACAGCTGGCAATCTCTGGTTGCGGCGAGACCATCTGGCATCGCTCACCTAAATCGCATTTTGCCTTGGCCCGCCTCTATAAGCAGCAGCAATTTCAGTACTCTAGGCACCATGCTTGTCTGCATAACAATCCTGGGAGCAAGACCTACACAATTTGCGCCTAAAATAGGCCATTCAAGGTTGATGAGGGTAGTCCATATCAGCACTGGGAGCAGGTTGATCGAAAGCGTGACTGACATGCGACGAAGGCCCGGCTCTTTCTGGAGTCCTTGTCCCTGCCGGCAGCGTCTGCAGAGTCGTCATCATCACCGACGATGCCCTGCTTGATGTCGCTAGCATCCTCGTCCGAGGAGATCCCGTTTGACACGTCCGCCATTCTTTAGGTCAAGACGGATTCTGCTTGCTGGACGGCCTCTAAGCGGGTACAGCGTACGCCAGCTGCAGCGCGACAGAATGAAGCTGCTTGTGGGAGTAAGGCATTCCCCGAACCCGAGAAGTAGTGGTGTGCGCCCTAAGAGTCGCTTGCACCACGATTATGGCTTTCGTTGATCGCTTTGCGGGGGCGCCCCAGGCGTTGTGACGCAGCTCCGGGCAGCCTCTCGCGTCTTCAAAGAGGCGCCGTTTGACTGCCAAAGTACCTCGCCGTTGCAAACTCGAGCTGATGCGCCAAATTGCAAGACGGCGGGGGGTGCTTGTGCACAAGAGCCCGCAGTTTCGATCACGTGCCATTGTAGGACCCGGGTCGGGTGCAGATGTCACACTGCCTTTCTGCCCTTGCTGCCCACCGCGTACACCTGCGCCGTCTCTACTGGTTGATTGATGAGCTCGACATGGCTGCGGCGGACGACTTCATTCCGTCAAGCCAGAAGAGCGAGCTTGCGACTGAAGCCGGCATTGCCAAGCTTCTAGCAACGACCTTCGAGGCTCGATATCGGCCAAGAGAGGGTGTAGAGGGCGTCAAGAAGCTCGAGGGGGGCACAGCCAACTTTACGTACCGAGTGACCTTGGATCGGTCGCTCAAAGATTCACAAGGTGTCGAGACTGTCATTGTCAAGCATGCTGAGGATTTCGTCAGAACCGCCGAAGAATGGCATCTGGATGCGAGGCGCGCTGTAAGCCCTGTGCGCCATCCTTGGGTTGTACACCGAGCTAATGCACAGAAAAAATCTCTCTTCACATTGCCAGGACATTGAATATGCCATCATCAGCAAATTATGCGAGATGCCAAACGTGCAAAAGAGCGACATGATCCACGTGCCACTTGTATATGACTATGATGCCAGTACGCACACAATGGTCATCGAAGACGTTGGAGAACCCGACACGACTTTGGACCTGAAGACATTCATGCAAACAATAGATCAGCGGTTCTCGGACTCGGGAGCTGCAGTGGCAGCCTGCCGCGCTTTTGGAGAATCTATTGGCAATTTCCTGGCGACCGTCCATCTCACATCCCTCTCGACCTTTTTAGGTTGCAGCGATGGTGTCACTGCCCTTGAACAAAAAGACTTTGAGATAGCCCGCAAGCTTTCGTCAGAGGTACTCTATGGCCGCGTGAAGCAAACACTCGAGTCCTTTGCTTATCCCGAGGAGATTGTGCACACAATAGACGCGGTGGCCGTGCAAGCGACCAAAGAAACCATGCAAGCCAGCGAAGTCTTCACTCACGGGGACTTTTGGACCGGGAACATTCTGTGCCAGCGCGTGAGCCAAGAGAGTGAGCCTGTGCCGAGCTACAGGCTCAACGTGTTGGACTGGGAATTCAGCAAGCCTGGAATCGCGGCATACGACATTGGCCAATTCGTAGCAGAAGGGTACTGCCTTTACCGCTTCGCAGGATCCGACCAGCAAAAGCAAGGCAGCAAGGCTCTCATTGCCGCATTTCTCGAGCGGTACAAGCAGCGCATCGAAGAAGCCAGTAAGACCGTCGACGTAGGGAAAGTAGCAGTTCGCGCAGGTGCGCATCTTATCGTCTGGACACCTGTTAGCGATTGGACAGAAGATGCAGGTCTATTGGAGGCAGTGGTGAAGCAAGGTGTAGAGATGATGCAGCAGGGAGCTGAAGGAGATGTCCAATTTTTGGCTGGATCCACCATCATGGGAGGTCTGCTTTGAGCACTTCACAGAGCACAAGTGTTGCGCAGTTGCTGGATCCCTGGATCCGAGTGGAAATGCCCCTCCATTCAGTGGATGTCGGCACTGGCCGTCTCAGAACATTTTGGAAGAGTCTGTGCAGTCGTTCAGATCTACAGGCATGCAAGCCAAACAACGATAGCCCAGTATTCTCGTTGGACAACTCGCGTCTATTGGTCTTCTGCATCTTCCTGGGCTGCAGGGGCTTTTGCGTCGTGCTTGACGTCGAGGTCTGATAGATCGCCTGCCGCGCCGACTTGAATGCCTGCATTGAGAAGGTGGCATTCGATGCCGCGCTCATTAGTTCATGCGATAAATTGCACCGCGCTTGATTCGCATCAAGCGCAAAGCAGGCTGTTTCAAGGAAACTCACCGTGCGGACTGGCCTGTTCGAAAGTACCGGGATACCTCAGTCGACGGATCTTTGGTCGCTGAGCGTCTCCCACAAGATGGCGGTCTTCTGCTTGTTTGATTGTCATTTCGAGATGTGCATCGTTCCGCTCCTTCCATATGCCCTCTCGTGGCATGTGGTAGGCCAAGTAGCGTGTGAGGAAAGGCTTCTCCTCGTCTTTTGCCTCGACGACCGGAGCGTCTGGCGAATGCTCGGCCGACAGGTCTGCGCCTTGCGCGGCAGGCGTGTAAACCGCAGACACGTTGTACACGGCGAAAGAGAAGAGAAGGGCGAGCATGCTGTTGCGCCAGAAGGGTCCGCTGAAGCCTAGTGGTCCACATGATCGCAGCCGTAGGTGAACGAGATAGAGCGGGACGGCAGATGTAGAAGCACAGCGGGCAGGAGAGGTTGAAGGACGACGAGTGCACATGGTCAGCGGCTTGACGGTGTGCTGTGTCGCGCGAAGACTTACCCTCAGCCGGGTACTGCACAGCGTCAGCAGTTGCTGCTCCATGACCGCTGGCCTGCCTGGCGTATCTCGGAGCCATGCGAGCGTTCTGAGCGACTGTGCTGCGCACGACTGCAGCACGCAGCAGCGGTGTTGTCAACGACGAGCTTGGCGCCATGATGGGCACCGTCGCTGCTGTTGTGTGTGTTCTTCGACGATTGGGTGAAAGAGAAGGCACCATCGCCAGAGGGGACAGCCCTTGGTTGGCTTCAAGCTATTCAGAGATCAACACCTCAAGAGGCCGCACCGGCAGATATTGCACAACATGTTATAACGTAGAGCATGCTTGCTTTTGCTGGCCACGCGCCTGCTTGACGTGCCATCCACTCCTAGCTGACGGCAGTGTGTCTACTGGACGAGGCCAAGGAGAATCACAGCAAGAAGTGGGCGCAAGCACGCATACTCGCACAAATGTCAAAGGACTCGCAGCTGCAGACCAAGGCTCTCTCTCCCTCTCTGTGTCCCTCTCTCAGACAGCAATTCGGGGCTATTCGAGAAGCTGGCGAGCTTCACCCAAACTCGATATCTATAATACTAACGCCGCGTTCGCGAGACACCGGGAACACAGCGATCTTTTGCAGGGTCTGTCAATGAATCGCCACTTCGAGCACGTTTGTCGACTGGCTCAGCAGAAGTCGGCTTCTCCGGTATCGTGGCCATTGCAACCGTCTTCCCTTCCAAGCGGACACAATAGCCCAAAGATCTGTCGCGAGAGAGCGACCGCAAAGTGCTGGACGTTGCGCTGTCAGCTTCCTATAGGCAGAGGGACTACTGTGCCAGCGTCACCTTCCCAGTCCGACGCAAGCAGACGCAGTACAAAGGTTCGCAATCTAAATGTCTCCCGCCAATACACCAGGCAGAGGAACAGGCGCGGACATCAGCCAGGATCTGCAGGGCCAACGAGCGCAGAATGACCCTCCCCAATGCCGTTCCCCACTGACGCCAGGACCCTTTCCGAGGTCTTCGCTCTTTCATGATTCGCTCAGCTATAAAGCCAAGAGAAGCTCTTTCGCAGCTCTTCTTCGCTTCCTTCACTCATTCCTCCTTCCCACATTCACACACCTACACTTACTCCGATGCTCGCCAAGCTTGCAATTGTCTTCTCTCTTGCGGTCACAGCTACCATGGCTGCTCCTCCTGCTCCTCCTCCACCTCCTGGCCCGCCTGGCCCATCTGGCCCTCCTGGCGCTCCTGCATCTTGCGGCAAGTACAACATCCTGTTCACGTAAGGCTGTCACCCCTGGGCGGTAATACAGTTGCGCGCCCTACTAACACTGTCTCTTGGCTGGGATCTTTAGTGGCCTTCCAGCTTACCATCCTGATGTCATTGCGCAAGGCTACGATCCAGCTGTGGTCGATGCAGGTCTCAATGCTCAGCTTGCCGCCTTGGTCGAGGCCGGATACAACACTAAGGAGATCTTCTATGGTCCAGAAGAGGTGAGCCTCCCATTCTGATGTGCAGCGTTATCAAGGGCAGGACCTTATGCAATCTTTAACAGGGCATGAAACCTTTGGCAGACGAGATGAAGCTGAGAAAGTATGATGGCATCGTACTCGGCTTCGGAGAGCGAGGAGATGGCCGACCGGACCAAACTATCCATTTCGAGAGTGAGTTACGTCGACTTGCATCATCGTAAAGCGCTGCAAGCTGACCCTTGTCCTTCAACAACTGCAGACAAGATAAACTTCCTGAGGGAGAGGTACCCCAACACCCGCTTCATGTTCAACTACGACCCCACGAGCACCCTCTGGGCTGTCGAGCGCAACTTTCCAGTCGGAAGCTGCACCAACAAGCCAGGCATCGACTATGTAAGGCATAGCGTGCGAATAGCTTCCCTGTCTCGCGACCTGCCGGCTGACGCTGTTGTGATCGTCCTCAGGGCAAGACTGTGGTATGCTCTGTCTGCTGAACAAGGATGCTCGTGACCCACGACAACTCGGCAAAGCAGAGCCAATCTGCAGTAAAGGGACAGAGTAGATGATAGGCGTAGTATCTATTGACATCGCAATACAAAGAGAGTCACACGGCTTTGTATACCCAGGCACAACAAACGAGCTACGGAATCTGTAGGCAGCAAAGTAACGAAAGGGGAAGTTGGTCAGTACTGGCTCTACGATGAATGTGCTGTAGTGTCAAAGACGACGGAGGGAGTTGCGAATTATGCTCAGACAGCCAAAGGAACGGTATTATTGTATCGCTCAGTGGACATGGACGCTCGTGAGCGCTGCCCTCAGAGTGAGCTGAGTAAATAGGTATCATCCCGCTACGGTGAAGAGTAGGTGGAGTATTGGAAGGGCTTATCAAAAAAACTCACTGTGCCGCTTTCGTCATGACTGTTCGCAGACCGTACTGTAGCTGGAGAGGAGCAACATGAAATTTTCGCATGAGTATGGGTAGAACGCCGGCAGGAAGTGCAGAGAGTGTGTGGAGATGTGTACGAGCGTCGTTGTAGGCTTCAATGATGATGACGTATCAGCTACCGTTGTAGTTATGAAGAATTGCTGTCTTCATTGGCGCGGCTTGCAATTTTGCAGCCGTCCGTGCAGACAGTGTGAATATCGTTGGTCATCGTGTACGCGGCGGATTGTAGTCGTGTCGCTTATTGCAGAGAAGTAGAGGGATGTGACAAGATTGCTTTGAACTCACTGTAAAATCCTCTCCAGCGTTTGCCAGTGGTGGGTCAAGAGGCAAGAGGCGGCCTCGATAATCGAGCTTGCATTTCTGCTTTTCGCAAACTGCCACACACACACACATCTCCATTCGGCTACCATGGCGAGCAGCAGCGCGCCATCGGTATCATTACGACAGGGTATGAGACGCTTGCGCCTTTCGCAGCAGTCTCTTCACACCACACAGCTCTCTCGTCGAGCCTCGACCTCCGCGCAGCCGGTGAATGACTACGCAGAAGTGGAACCTCTTCCAGCATCGCCTAAACCGCCTTCTCGAGAATGGTACACTGGCAGACCCGCTCTCAACAGCTTTCTCGCGACCCTACAAGAGACGCTCAAGACCAGCCGGTCCACACTATACCGCCAAGGCTATCTGTCCTCTGTCTCTCAAGATGTTCGCACATTGCCTGCGGCAACGCTGCAGCAACAGCAAGCGCAGCGGCAAGGCCAGCGCTGGCTATCTGCAGATAGCATGGCAAGCAAGATAGGCCTTTCAAGAGTCCGACTGGCGTCATATAGACAGATCACAGGCTTGCTAAGCGAATTGCAAGCGTTGCTTCCGTACCTCAGGCAAGAAGGTCTCAGCGAGAATGTCGAACCGCTACTGAAGAACTACTCTCGGCCGAGTAGCAGCAATGCCGCTGCTGCGCTTGCGCTAGACAATGCGAATGCGCTTGGTGCATTGCAGACGCGCGACATCGGAGGACGCGAAAACAATCGAGGATATGGCTATGTCTCGCGAGAGACTGGCATCAGCTACGGTCAAGGCAAGAAGAAGACAGCAGTAGCTCGTGCATGGGTCCTGCCGCTGCCTGAAACATGGAAATCAGAGGCGAGGTCCACATCTGGAGGGGCTCTGGATACCGTCGATAATGCCAATGCCACCGCAGAACCAGCACCCACAGAAAAGGCAAAGACAGCGACTCCTGTGTCAGGGCCTACACTGGGACGCATCCTTGTCAATTCTAGAAGCATCGCCGAGTATTTTGCCGAGGCGTCCGAACGTTCAGTCCTGCTGCGGCCGTTCTCAATCACCGAAACCATAGGGCAATACAATGTCTTCATCCTTATTCGAGGGGGCGGCATCTCCTCGCAAGCACAAGCTGCCGCCGTCGCGTGCAGCAGAGCGCTGGCGGCCATGGATCTGAGCGAAGCGCAGGAGCGCAAGGCGATATTGCGCAAGGGTACGTTTACAGCTCCGCTCATATATGGAATCCGGCTGATCATGCCCACTTTGTTTTTCTCTTCACAGCTGACTTGCTGAGACGAGACCCAAGAGTCGTGGAACGCAAGAAGACAGGCAGACCTAAGGCTAGAAAGGGATACACCTGGGTCAAGCGTTGAGACCTTCTGTGTTGTATATCACAACGCCGCTTTTCGTGCTTGCAATACAATTAGAGACGGTCTCAAGGCATTTCAGCGTTGATCAGACTTTTGTAGCACCATCAAAGTGTCTTTTCGCTACTATCTGAGAGGCCTAGAAACCGTCGTTGCTGCACATGTCATCGATCACTAGCATGGTGTTGTCCTGGTGCCTGTCAACCACATCTTCGTCACCGACCGCGAACACAGCGAGCAGAAAAGCCAGCATGAGTGCCTCAGCGGGCAGTGAACGCGTACTGCGGCCACGAGCGAGCAGGACAAATCTCAATGGCAGCGCTGCTCCGTCGTCATCGTCACGTGTGGTCAAGGAGGAGCCCGAGGCAACAGCTGCATCTGCAACGTCATCGTCAACGGGGTCAAGCACGACGACGACGACGACGCTGAATACATCAGCGGACGAAGTAAAAGCCCGGATTGCTGCTGCACGCACTAGTGCCATAAACAGCTTGCACGACCCTGCGCCGACCATGGAGGCTTACCACCGCCTAGTCATTGCGTGGCTGTTTCTGACAGTGTACGTGGAGGCTCTACGAGACTTGGGAAAACAAAGCGCATACTCGATAGTCGTAACTGACAGGATATTTGCCTGAACGGACAGACTCCTTGGCACTGGCATATCGCTCGTTACGTCGTCTTCAGCCGTCACTGCCTTCCGAGGCCGTCTACCAGCCCCTTCGAACCGCATAACGCTGAGCTCGACACATCTCCCCGGCCCGCTCTCTGGCATCTCGCTCGACTATTTGCTCCCATCCTACTTTGCAAACAAGCGGAACATATTCAATGTCATCTTTGTGAAAAAGGCATGGGGATGGACAACTCTCCTCTGGGGCCTGCATTGGATTTTAGGCATCATCAGCGCGAACAAGGTCACTAGAGGGAACCTTGGGAGAAGAGAAGTGCGAAAATACATTTATCGACCTGTGAAGCGTTGGGCACTCGCTACCATCTGGTGGATCCTATGTGGGTTTCCCTTTTTCCAGCTGGAGGCTGAGGAGCTTCCAGCATTCGTATGCTAGTTTCATTGACATCTGCGATTCCTATACGTGTATGAACAACACAGTCACGCAATGGGCACTTGGTCCAGCCGTTAGCGACCGTATCCTCATCTCTAGCGGCGCCAAGTGCTACGACTCCTCCCTCTCGTCGTCGTCATCATCCGTCAAAGACCACTCTCAGTCAAGCAACCCGAATGCGGCGGTACTCGAACACTCGCACTGCATCTCGCCTCCATCATGGTGGCAAGCTGCACAACTAGACCTGCGCGATGATTTTACAGCCGACGGGGCGGTACCCCTGCAAGCGCCAGGCTCTCCCCATGCCAAATTCAAGGCGCGCCAGCAGCGGAAGAAGGCGTACTGGGTCGGCGGACACGATCTTTCTGGGCATGCATTCCTCCTCACCATGTCCAGTCTGTTCTTGGTCAGTGAAGTGGCGCCAACGCTCTCTGCGACATACCTCAACACCTCCACGGCAAGCAACACAGCCAAGCGAATCGAGCAGGCGTCCAAGCATCGTCGGTATGCGGCGCTGCTCGTGGTTTCGCTGGTCTCGCTGTGGTTCTGGATGCTCCTCATGACGAGCTTCTACTTTCATACGCCCCAGGAAAAGCTATCTGGCTTTGGCGCTGGTGTGCTGGGATGGTGGGTCAGCTTTAAGCTGGCTGGCTGAAGTGTAGAGAATCAGCCAGATGAGGGTGCAAGCGCGGAACAGTGAATGAATAATACAAGAATATGCCGCCTGTCGGGGTGATGAAATTGTGATTTGCCGTCTTGAGCGGGCTTCAACTGCAGCGGACATCTTGCACGTATGCAGCAGCAATTGCTCCGTAGCGCCTGAGAAGCGATCTCTGCGCGTTCGCCGGACTCGACCGGATTCAGTGATGCTCAAAACCGCGCTCATTGTCTGAAGTTGCAGTACGTTGCATGATAGCATGCCATGCTATGTAGTCTATTGCTTGCTGCAATGGCAGGCAATCGAATCGCCACCGGTGTCACGAGCTGGCTTGCTAGGCAAATCCGCCCGGACAATGAGCGGGTCCAGGGCGTCCCGTCCGCCAAGGGAGTGCATTCTTACTGCACCATACCACTCCTGTGTGCGCTGGTGTATCCGCTCGCTGCTGTTTAACCCGTGCGCAGGTCTGTCCGGCGTATGATACGCGACCGAGGTCGGACAGGACGAGAGAGACGCAGACAGCGAGCGAGCGCTCTTGCTTGCCCCAAAACGGACAGGCAAACAGAACGACCCAGAACGAGTCGCAGCACTGTTCAGTAGTTGGGCCTAGAGAGAGTGAGCACGCATGCGCAGTGCTGCGCTGTCCATGCTGAAAGATACAAATAACTGACGCCTCGGCTCAGTCCAGCTCGCTCTTCCCTGCAAAGCTGGACTCTGCCGTTACACCTGGCCCAATCATCCAGATATCAAGCATAGCTATCTGATTTACCACAAATGGGTGCGTACACCTCTTCCCAATCTCCGCTGTATGGCTACATGCTCTTGCGTGCGCCTGCATGCAAGTCTTGCCTGCTGCCGTATGTGGGCGTCAGGCTGCACGGACAAGGCAGGCAGCGTGCTTGCGAGGAGCGAGAGGCATCAAGCCAAGGTTGCTGGAGCCCTCTTCGAGTCACTACTATCAACACGACTGTAGCCGTGCTGACCATGCCTCTCCCCTGTCAATCCATCCCTCACATACTTCCGTCCGCCTCCCACTCTGCGCGTGCGCTTGCTTGCTTTGTCTGGCTTGCTTGCAGAAGGGAGCGGCACAGATACACAGGCTGCTGCTCCCGTGGCACCTGCAAGCTCCGACATGTCCACGTCACTAGGCAACACGAACTCCAACAACGAAGTCGCATTTGCTCTCGACCCAGCGCTCTCTGCCCTGGCCACGCCGGCTACGACGACTGGTGCGGCAGCGGCGCCCGCAGACGATCGGCCAGCAGCTTCCATCAGCGACGCTGCTGCAAGCAATGCTCAGTCAGAAGCGGCAGCGACTCCTGGCCCGCCCGTAGACTCTGTGCTGCTCACCTCGGGCGTGCCCGCTGGCACGCTCGACGCAACAGCGACAAATGCGGCACATGAAGCGTCCCACGTTGCGCGCGCAGAGCAGCAAAGCGTCGCAGAAGAGGCGATCCTTGCAGCAGACTCGGAAGCCATCAATACCAAGCTAGATGAGACAGCAACATCATCATCAGGACATATCAATACTTCCACCAAATCGCAGCCTTTATCTTTCCCGCTCGGCCAGTCGCCCTTCGCCACACCTGCCACGCGAGGCACGCCACCGTCGCCCTCTTCGACAAGCGCCCTGTCATCCGTGACAGTCTCTGCCGCACCCTCAGTCGCAGCCGCTACGAAAGATGACAATAGCATCAACAACAGCAAAGAAGCATCTCAGTCCCCCGCTCTTGCCTCTGCAAGCCTTGTAGAGCAATCTGACCGCAAGCCTCGGTCTGCAGGCAGCAGAAGCACAGCTCGGCGCGCTGCTAGCTCTGCAAACTTGCGCGACTCGGCTGCTGGAAGCAAGGATGTAGGACTCGGCAAGGAAGGAACGGCTCCGCCCCAGTCGCCCTCTGCGAAACGATCGGACAAGCCGGCGTCTACCTCTTCCAATTCGAGCTCTCGCAAGCGTGCATCCTCTGCGCAGGTCCAGCAGCAGCAACAGCAACAACAGCAATCACAACAGCCAGCGCGACAATCGTCTGGGAGCAAGACTTCCGCTGTGCCAGTAGCAAGCACATCATCGTCGAATACTCGACCCCGCATCCGCCAGCGACCTTCGGCGGTGGATCTTACCGCAGATTCGAGTGCCAACGGCGGTCCTGCTACCCGGAGAAGCAGACGCACGCGGCAACTCCCTGTTGGAGAGAGCAGAGACGCAGGGGAAGAGGAAGAAGAATCGGATGATGCAGATGAGGGCACTACGCGATGTATATGCGGCAAGAATGGTGGGGTTTGACTTGCTCTGAGATCAGCCACGGTTTGAATGCCTAGCTGACGCTGCTTTTCCAATGGGTACAGACGACGAAAGCTCGGCATTTATGATACAATGCGAGACTTGCAAAGCATGGCAGCATGGACCTTGCGTGGGATTCAAGCAGGAAGAAGATTGTCCCGATACGTACTATTGCGAACAATGCAGGCCAGACCTGCATCCCAACTTGACATCGTAAGTCCAGACTCAACGACCAACGCGATTTCTGCGCGCTGCCTACTTGACTGACTTCGTACGGATGCTGCGTCCATTCTGTCGTCTCTCCTCCCGTATATTCACAGACGCAACAAGCCGAAACACGGGCGAAGTGCATCCAGCTCTAGCAGGGCTGCAATTACTACCGTCAAAGAAGAGACTCGCGACGATGCGACCAGTCATCCAAGCCCGCGGCTTGCCTCTGCGAAACCGGCATCCAGAGAAGCGCGGGATACCTCTTCCAACGCTGTACCTTCCCACTCTGCGACTTCCACCACTCACCCTACCTACCACCGCGCTCGTTCATCCGCAGACGCCGCCATTATTTCATCCTTCCTAGAAGCAAAGGCTGTTTCGCATTCTCCCTCTGCGCCTTCTCCGCGCGTTACGCCCGACGCAAAGCAACATGGAGACGATGATGAGGACGATGACGAAGAAGATGAAGATGGTTCCAAGCGACCCATGTACCCGCCCACTTCGCACTTTTCTGCACCTGTGCACGCGAGGCGGCGGTCTACCATGAACAGTCGAGAATCTGCGGCATTCGATGAGAGCATCTTTCTCGCTAACCAAAATGCAATACGCGAGTCAAAGCTCATGGCGATGGAGATGGGACTTGGGTCCAAGCGCAAGCGCAAGAAACGAGACGATGATGAGATGGAAGCGGTCAAAGAAGAGGAAGAGGATGTGCTCGAAGAGCATCAAGAGCTCGAAGACCACGCTCCGTCGCAAGCGCGTCCAAATGGCAAGGGACAGCAACGCAATGGCGCTTCTGCTGGTCCGAACGGTCAAAATGCAAAGAACGGTCGGATCGACTCGACCGAAGGAGACGATGTTCAAGAGGCGGACAATACGCTCGATCCAACGGCAGAAGCTGATGAGGATGCGGCTGAAGACGATACTGGGAATGGGACCTCGACGAGTACGGGCTCACGCAAACGTCGCAAGCGCAGAGGCGTCGGAGCGATGTTTACAGCTCCAGGTAAAAAGAAGAATGCTGGCTCCAAAACGAAGAAGGCCGCCAGTGAAATGCTCGAGGATGCGACGGCGGAGGAACCACCACTATCGGCCGCATCTGTAGAGGTGTCTGGTCTGGAGGACGACGCCGTCGGCCGGAAGCGCAAGCGAG
The DNA here is from genome assembly GCA_003351005.1 of Cystobasidiaceae sp. HBUAS51001. Taxonomy (NCBI): domain Eukaryota; kingdom Fungi; phylum Basidiomycota; class Cystobasidiomycetes; order Cystobasidiales; family Cystobasidiaceae; species Cystobasidiaceae sp. HBUAS51001. The sequence continues at coordinate 1,387 of KZ857211.1, read as the reverse complement.
ACGGGCAAGATGACCGGGAAGCTGAGTGAGTGGCTTCGAATCGTCGGGAATTTACGACATGCTGACCTTGCGTTCGTAGCAGCCAGCAGTCGAATGGAACGTACGGCCTGGCTTCCCAAACAGCCCAGTCGCAAAGTCACGTTGACAAAGCAGCTACGCAAGCGAACAAGCGGCGAAAGGGCTCGCCACATGCAGAATCTCCTGCCGATAGTGCCATTGAGAGAGAAGATCCTGGCCACTCTACAGTCCCGACTATTGCATATCATATGAGCGGACTTGGCGTCGCCGGCCGTCAGTTCAACGTCCCCACTTCTACAGAGGCCAGCAATGCACCCTCACCGACGGGTTCTGTGGAGCCTTCTCAGCTGTCCAAGCTAGACTCTACCCAACAGGAACATGCCGACGCCGTCACCAACGGCTTACTCAACGTGGAGGCAGACAAAGCCGCAAAGGAGACGGAGAATGGCGTTGACGAGGATGATGGTACGTAGTCCAGGCCACACGATAGATGCAGGTGTTCGCCGCTAATCTCGCTTGCTGTAGCCGTGTCAGCCAGTCAGCAGGAAGATAACGCCACGACCACCGGAACGAATGGCAAGACTGCTCGGCAACCGAATCAGCACACATATAAAGGTCGAGGAGGACCTGGATCCCGCGGCGGCATGAAGGGCTCTCCAAGCAAACGAGCGGCGTTGGCGGCTGCAGCCGAGGCTCGGTATGGTCGACAGAGGGACGATACGCCTTCAACATACGAAGATTGGATCAATCAGCCACCGTCATGGGGCATTCCGGACCATCTGAGCCATCTCGCGCACCTTTTGCCTAGTCAATCGCCCTTGCCTTTGCAAGTTCCAAAGTACGTGACCTCGCCAGCAAACTCGGCTGCAGCGAGCCCCATCACGCCGCAAATCGAAAACGGATCAAGCGGCAGTCAACAAGCTAGCAATTCGAATCCAGCAACTCCTACCATATTGACGACAAACTCCTTCGAACCATCGGCCAAAATTCGCTTTCCTTCAAGGAGAATGTCAGTCGCGGAGATGCGCAAGCGTGCCAAGCTCATGCTAGACTACCTTGCCCGTGTGCAAGTGGACATGGCAGATCGCAACAATCGCAGTCGCGCTCTTGCAACACTGCAGGAAGCAAGTCTTTCGTCTGCTGAAAAGGGAACTAGCGAAGCTGCCATTGTTCCGCCTTCGTCAATGATGTTCACTGCGGACAGCCCGCTCACACCTCAGTCAACCGCCATGCTGGACGACCTTTCGCGTCAGCTCAACAGCTTTCAAGAGAAATTCTTGTGACCACCGTCAGTCATGCCCATGTACAGTATTTCTCGCTCAGCCTGGCCCCTGTGTAGTTGTGCGGCCTGAAGCCGGCGTGCTTGTTT